>VDFB02000003.1:280481994-280507079 GCA_007258455.2 Sequoia sempervirens
AAAGAGATGAAATTAAAAAGTTCCAACTAATGATGTTATAATAATCCTCCCCAAGTTGATCCTCTCATCCCAATCATCATACTTAATTTTTTGGTACTTGAATGTGTTGGTACTTGAATCATGTTTTGGTACTTAATGTTATGTTTTTTAAGAGGAAGCATTTTCTCTTTCTATTACCATAAAGATTATTCTTGTTTTTGTAACTTAGTATTTCTGTTTCTAGATTTTCAACTTTTTATTATGTAAATGATTCTTTGATACCCAAGTAGTCTAAAGGTTTTCTTGAATCTTATTTAGTTTTTAGATTTAAGTGCTTTCTCATTGTCTAATTTTTTAATCAAATCTAAACATTGTTCGATCCTTGTTCGAATCATATTTGGATTTTGTGTATGATGATAAGTTATTGGCTAAGTTCTTCCCATGAAATTTAATAGTATTGTGTATTCCTCCATTTGGCCTATTCTTTTTAAATATTGAAACTTGGCCAATGCAAATATTGGGAATGTTAGGATTGAAAGTTTATTATTTTAGATTTTTTGACTCAGAACAAGGATCTATTGAAGCATATACATTCTAATTGACGGTATGTGCAAGGAGATGAATGTTAAGAACTAGTGTTGTTAGAGGCTACACTTAATTAGTGGATCTTCTAGTCAATTACATCATCCTACCCTTGTAATTTGAAAAGAAAAATTATTTCCAAAAGATATTAAAATGAATGGAAATGACCATTGTACAAACCATACATTATAAATGTTTCTAATATAATTATGACTCTAAAGCTCCAAATTTTCTCCTTGTAAAATGTGTTTCCAAAATTTACTTAGGTACACAGATTACACTCCTCCTATTAGGTACACATTAGATAAATCTGCTATTCCCAAAAGATATAACAGAAAGAATTTTGTTATTAAAACTGAGTTAATTGTAATGACACTCAACATTTTAAGTGGACAGAATAATTGATTACAGATTTGATTCAAGCAAAAAAAAAATTAGGCTTGAGGTAAGCTATTGTGGGTCAATCCTTCAATTGTTCCTCCTAATGAAAATTTAAAATATTTCTTACACTAAATAAATCTACTAAAATGGTTTTATATGAGGGTCATGAGATCGAGGTACATATACATGTTGACAAGCTTGAAATCATTGATTTGCCTATGTATGTGAGGAATGATAATTTGTTGGTATTAATAAAAATTATAAGGGTACTTATTCTTCTTCTTATGTACTAGTGATTGACTTTTATAGAAATTTCTATGGACTAACTAGTATTCAAACTTAGGACCTCCCATTTGGTGTTAGGATGCTCTACTATTGAGCTAATAGCTCACATTGTGATGAGTCTTTTTATGACTTAGGTGTGTATCATTTCTCCAACACACTCCCTTGAGCCAAAACATAGGTGTCAAATGCACCTAGCTTGGCTCTAATACCATACAAGAATACCAATTATGAGGACCTCCTATAAAAATATGACATGAAAAACCGTGAACAATATTTAAAAGATAATCCATAGTCTATCTTATTATTTATGCATATTTTCTAGGACCACCTATGCCCAAAACACAAAATAGTTTTTGTAAATACACCAATTAGATCTTATAAAATGCATTACTTAGATCAAATTATATGGTGAATTAAATATAATTAATGATTACTTTTTCTTTTAGTATGAAAGAGGTTAAATTCCAATATATGTTCTAGTGGGCTTGATTGAGTGACAAGGTGGAGTGATTGTTGTAATGAAGAACTTGCTAGGAAAGCTAACCACCACTAATATTGGAATGAGTACTTGGATTCCTATGTTGTCAAAAGATATTATTATTTTACTATTAGTTCTCCTCAAGTTGAAATTTCCATGAACTAGTTAGGATGCAAATCTCCACCACTAAGCTACCCACCCACTTTATGACAAGTCAATTTACGATTTAGGTATGCTAATTTTTTTGACACCTTCTTCACATTGTGAGATATTACCAAATAATTATAATGGTCATTTGGTTTGTGTGGATCATGAACCATGTAAGGGTGTGTTTATTGATCTTACTCACCAATAAAATGTATGCATTGAATAATTTTTGTTTTATCATCATTTTATCAACAAGCATATGCATATTTGAGGGTTTATTTAAAATTGACTAATGATATGTTATTGATTGAAACCATAGATACATTATTTACCTTGTACTTTTTAGCCCAAAAGCAGATGAGGGAAGTTCTTATTCTCTATGTCAGACATTCTTTTCTTCTTAGATGTATCTCATGCCTTATTTGGGTATCCATGGATAAAGCAATACTCAAGCAACATCATCTATGTCATGCCATTAAGGTATCAAATATGTTTGAACACTGCAAAGAGGTTACAATCAGCGAGAACCTAGATATGCCTCTTTATTTTAGATTGCTTCATTTAACTTAAATAATTTTAAGAACATACAAGGATCCCTCATATAAGTGCAAGGATTCTTTGCCTAATTTGTAAAATTTTCAAAAGGAATAACAATGGTGGAAAATCAGACAAGATGCAACAATTCTAGAATTCATAAAGGGCTTTACAATTATTAGAGCCAAAGTAGGTTATATTTTGGTTTTATATTATAAAATGATTCAAGAATCTATAAGGCCAAAAGAACCATAAGCATTACAAACTTTAGTTTAGAAGCATAATGGATTGGATATTTTCATTCCTAAACATGGTTTTCATCAAAAAAATTACTCATGTACTATACATACATATTCATGTATATGTGAATATATCTACATATGTATACATACACATGCACATATCTAAATATGTATATATGTATATATGTATATGTAGATATGTAGACACATTCATGTATACATACATATGTATATATGCATGCATATATGTATATACATACACTTATTTTCTATATGTATATATATGTATACATATATACGTATACATAAATACACACACATATGTATGTATGTATGTATGTGTGTATGTATATTTATGTATACGTATATACATGTATGTATATGTATATGTGTATGCATACATGTATATATATGTATATATGGATACACACACATTTTGATTTTGTTTTGTAAGCATCCTCTTTTGAGGACAACCCTTTGTTGATGATGTTGAGTATTAGTTTGTTGTAAGTGTGTTTATTATTTTAATATCATTTTAAAACAATATTTTATTTATTTATAAATTTTGGTATAATCTCTAATTTTATAATATGTTTGTGTGTGTAGGTTGAGTTGCATAATTGTTAGGGGCACACGCAATCAACACAATGCAAGATAATAACTAATTCAAGGGATCGAAGTTCAGTTTCTAGTCAAGCAAAGAGAGGCATAATGTTTCATTAATAGCATTTTCTACACATACATAAACACTTTTATATCTTTATGACACATTCATAACTATTTTCATGAATATATATTGGTGATATTTTGTAGTCTAAGAGACAATGTTGGCCTCATGTCACTGTATATGATATTTTCATGATGTATTATGTATTTCTTCATGATCTTATCAAGATCAATATATAAATATTTTGTGCATATTCATAGCAAATGGTTTGTGCTTATTCTATCTATCTATATTACCCTTTATCTCTATCTCTCTTTATCACTATCTCTCTCACATATATATGATGTGCATGAATGTTGAATGGCATACATGTAATGAACCCATACTAGTTCTAACTCTATTTAGCCTATCAACAAATAAAGATTCAACATTGGCCTTCTAGATTTACATACATCTTAAGAATTTACTACCATAATCCATAAGACAAAGCAACAATAACCCATATGGGTGTTTAGACTCACAAGTGAAAGTCAAAATGTTATAGCTAGCTATCCCTTCACTAAAAAATAGTAGGGTTTTTAGTTCAAACAAGGAATTCCCCCATTTTATTGTATGGTTCTATATACTAAAACCCTATCTCCAATAACACACATAAAGTAAAAAAAATATCTACTATGTTTGGCTTCATGAATGCAACACAAGCTTCTAAATGTCCTAGGTAGAGCAATAGATTTCCATTCACATAGTAGAAATTACAAGCGAATGCTTTTTAACATGATTTCTAGAATTTCATACAAGAATAGCTTTTTCTCTTACATTACATATAAAAATACTAAAAAGAACCTTCATAAAAAATCATACCTCATTACCACCAAGTAAAAACAATAAGGTTTACATACTCAAATTTCACAAGCTTCAAAAATGTATAATTTGCACTACCTTCTTCCTCCTTTTGCCTCTATCCTCCCCTTTTCCCTCTTTCTTTTCCTTTTAATCCTTCCTTGATTTCCGCCATTTTTTCCATATTCTCTACATGTTTCCCATTTCCACTTCCTTTGCCTTTATTTCTTCCCACTTTGTGAACAATAAAGTCCCACTCTCTCTTCACTTACTCATCATTCAAGTTTCCTCGAATAGCGTACCTCACCATTAATGCTTGATACTTAATATGATGGGGCCAAAAGGTGGGGTGGCCACTTTTTGGCCCCACATCTTTTTGCACTCGGTCTAATAAGGTTTGTCCTTTTGATAATAGTAATGTCCAAAGGTGGCTCTTGTTTGCATGTGGATACATTTATACCAAACATCAACTTTTAGTGATATGTGTGAAGATTTTGTAGTGGTTCTATATATTGTTCTCATTCTCTAAATATAAAGGAGGATGAATAATCAAGTCATGATGGACTAATGAAAGAAGATGAATTGAATAGTGATAGAAACTAGTCTACTATAGTTAGTGATGATGAAAATACATTATATAAAATTATGCAGGCATTCTCATATTACTTAGAATCTCTAGTGTTAGAATATGAATAGTATTTTAAACACATGATAGACCTTTTTCTAGAGTGTCTCTACAAACTTGTGACCATTGAATTTGCTTGGGAGTATAGAAAATTGCATTATAATACATCAAATAATAGGGTAGAGAATGTAATTCTTAATTTTATGGTTTCCAAGACCAAACTTTGTAAATGATATTAATTGAGGGCATGAAGACACAATCAAGTCTTTGTTCTTGATGGTTTGATTTATATTTTCAATCAATGGTTCCATTTATACGCACTACATGAGGAAATTGTTCAATAAGAGTAACTTATAGTTTTAGTCAATTATATTTCAATTTGTACACACTACATGAAGATATTGAACTAGCTTCATTTGTTATATGGAGATATTTCATTGTAATGTACGTAATCAATGATATGATTCTTGATTTTTTATAAGATTTAATATTATAACACCTTAACAAATCAAGCTATGACTTTCACGGTTCACTCCTACATGTATGAAATTTTCATTTTCATCTACAATTTTGACCCTAAATTTGTAGTTTTAAAATTATTTTGTGAGCTTAACCCTACATTTCTAGTCTTTAGGAATGCATTTATCTCCATTTTTTAGACTATATTGAGAGCTATTATAATGTTTTTTTGCACTAACTTTCGGAGGAAACTCATTTTTCCTTACTCAAACCCTTGGATTATGCAAAACGGGGAAGCAAAATACTATATTAAAAATGTTTTAAAAACTTTCAAAAAATCAAACAAATGCAATTTGAATTCAACAAATTTTTAAAAAATTGCATATCTAGGGTTTCGAAATTAAACAAATACATGCATTTTGAACTAAAAAAAAATGGAATTTTAAATACCTTGTGCTCAATAGTGGTTGATATGCAAATTGGAATGATGAAGTTTGAAAAGAGGACCCCAAATTTGCTTTCGCCGGTGAGAAATTTTGTTGGGTCGCTGTTCGGATTTTGTTCGCCGCGCGCAGGGACAGTGACTAACTGGTAATTCACAGTGAAAGTGTGAAAGTGAAAGCACTTTTTTTGGTTTTGTCATATTCAAGGGGTTCGGCTGAACCACCTTAAATATGATTTTTTATTAGGCTCGGTTTAGGGTTCAGCCGAACCAGTCAAATGGTTCGGTCGAGCCATATGGTTCGGCCGAACCACTTTGCTATGAAGAGTGTGGAAATTTCAAAATTTCCTTCCTCCACAAAAGTGTAAAACACTTATGTGGCTTCACCCAGACGTCGACAAGGGTTGTCTAATGGCATGCCTCCGACATGAAAACTATGTCCATTACAAACTTGGGGAGTCGGAAAGGCTCCCCAATGAAACCATGAAATCTAATAAATGTGAAATCCTCTCCCAAGAAATAATCCATTGGAGTTGACAGATTTTCCATCCATTGTGTGACCTCAAGAGAAAAACAACCCATAGGTCATGGCAACAAATCTTGAAGCACCAGCCTTAGAAACTAATCTACAAACCAATAATAATCTCTTGTTTTTGAAAGTACATGGGTCCATATAGAAACAGGCTGACAAAAACCCCTTACATCTAACCTAGAAAGTGGTATATTTCTCTCCAGCCACTCAAAATTTTGATTTAAAACTAAATGATCCAAGAAAGAAGAATACCTAAATTTAGACTGAGTACTATATTTTTTTAGTTTCTCTAGCATTTTTCTAGCTAGTAGCTCAACAAAATCATAATATTTCTAGCTCTTTTCCCTCTTCAGCACAAAATCCAGGCCCATCTAAAAAGGATGGACCTCCTCATCATTATCAACGCCAAAAACCTAGACTAGCATCAAGAATACTAACTGTGTCCTTCTTGAATTTTCTACCTGAAAGAGGGAAGAGAAGTTGACCTTTCTCTAGCTGTTCCTTCACTTCATCCTCATAAAAAAATTTCTCCTTGGCCATTTCTTCCCCGAAGATGCCCATCTTTTCTTCATCAAAATGTTCAGCACCCCAAGTCGTAGGAATACACAACATATCTTGTATGGCTTCAGTAGAAATGGTAACTTTTATCCTACTACCCTAAATGGCTTTTTTCCTTTTATTAACTCTTCACACATACATTGACTAGCTCTAGGCATGGGTGTATGGGAGGCAATATGAACTATGGAAAACCACAATTCTAGAGCTAAAACATGAAACCCTCAAATAGCTGGTTCTCCACCATTCTTTGAAACACACCCTCCCTAAAAATTTTAGGGTTAGCTGACAACCTGGGATTGAAAGCATTGTTGGCAATATCCTACACCACCTCTCTCAGGATATGTCTATCTGGCTGCACCTTTTTACAAAATAAGAATGGCCACTCCTTAAGTGTTGGAGTGTTGGTGAATGAGTTCCATCCAAAAATATTGGCATAACTAGGCCTTTTTCTTAAAGTTACAACTTCTCTACTAGAGGTTGATGGTTCTGCCATGGTTGTATGAGGAAGTTGCAAAGAGTTTCCTTAACGAAAATGACCACTTTCCTTTTGCTTCTTTGGAAAAATCTTATTTTGAGTGCAATTAATTTCCTCACTTGTACATGCAATTAAGGCTATGTCATTACTGTTGATCCATTAAATGGTTCCATTGAGGTGATATGTGTGTATTTGAGATCTGTATCCCTTGGGGATGTCAAAAAATGATGATAATGGAATTAATACATTCTCCCCCTGCCTTCTTTCACAAATAACTCATTGCATTGGAATGCATGATTTTTTTCTATGAGAAATGTGCTAAAGTGATGCAAGGTACCTTTGAAAGGATGTGCCCATTAATTTTTTAGAACTTAGCGCATTAATCCATGTCTTTCACATAAGTAAGCTAGCTAGTGTTGATGATGGAAATGGAGACATGTTAACAATCGACATACAAGAGCATTTACTCTCAATGCCAAAATTTATTTCTTAAGACCTCCTATCAGATTCTCCATATGATTTATCTACCTTCCTCTATTTTTCTTTGATATTTTCCCATTGTCATCTGGCCAAAAATGGACCTTCTATTAGTTGGGTTTGTTTGATTATCTTTTCTCTATATAGTTATGCCACCTTATGCAATATTCATTCAAAAATATAGCATTTTAAGTTTAGCAAGCTTTTGTGTTGTCTCCCATTCTGCCACAATTCATTGCTTCTCAGAATGTTGGCTAGGCTTCACACTCGTATTAGGCTTCTCCCACGGAGGCCACAATATTGCTTTGTGGGAGAGGTCACTAGTGACAGAATTAAGTGCTTAGTGAAGAAGTGTGACCACCTTGCCTTGGTTGCGTTCAGGTGCGTAATTGGCTAGGACTTCATTGATGATGAGAACCAACTCAAAAGCATCTGCAATGTTATCTCCCACTTTGTTGCCTCCTTGCTCGACCTAAATGTGGCCAAACCCATGATAATTGAATTGTGTCACTAGATGTTTGACACTTCACTAATGGAAGGGCTTGGTAAGATAGTGCAAGTGGCCATCCCTGGTGTTGGTATCCCAAGCACCATGGATCTCTACAAACACGCGGACTTTGTGATAGACGTACCTTGATTTCCCTTCCTTTCCAAATTCACACCATGGACCTTGAGATGCACCGCTCATCTTCTCAACCAACAACCATCTACTTGCTACGAGAGTATGACATGGAGCACATTCTAGGGCTCACCTAGAGGAAGCACTTCAAATTTTTGGTGTATAGCCGCAATTACTAGGCCTTTGGTCTTCACAGTGTGGAGCCTACGTGTGTTGTGTGTTCATCCCCTTTTTCCTTGACAGAGAAGAAGAAGAAGAAGAAGAAGAAGAATAAAACCTGATGATGATCATTTTTGCTTCGTGGACAATGGCTGGAGGATTTTCTTTACTATTTTTGGCAGGTTGCCTCCTTTTTGCATCTTTTTGCTTTGTAACTCCTTTTGGGTTTTCTCGAGAGAGCCTCATGTTTAAATTTGAGCCTCTAGCTTTGTATTACATTGTAATTTTTTGATGAATACAATATAATACAAACTTTTTGCTTCTTCTGTGTTACTCTCAATGACTTATTCTCAAAATTTAGAATGTATTTAGAATTTTTTTTTACATATGGTACATAACTATTCAATTTTTTAAAGAATTGCATATTTTAATGGAATAGTTTCATATAAATACCATTCACTAGTATATCTAAAGTGTTACCTTCCATATCTTCAACTTTGTACAAATTTTTTTCCTTGCACACACTAATTTGGAAGGGTCCCTTCCATAGTGCTTCAAACTTTGTGTGTTTCCCTGGTTTTGTAGTACATTCATCATACTTTAGCACTAGGCTCCCTTCTCTGAATTATGGGTTAGAGGTCTTTTTGTCGAACCATTGCTTTACTATCTATTGATGGTTGATCATGGCTTCATAAGCCTTTTCTATGTCTTCCTCCAGTTTGAGGAGTTTCACCAATCGTACTTCCATTCTGCCATTTTCTTCAATTTCTAAGGCTTTCAGTAGTTGTAAGGTAGGAATTTCTATGGAAATGGGTAACACTACCTCTTTTCCATACACTAGTTCATAAGGGGAGGTGTTCAAAATTTTCTTGGGAGTGATCTAGTCTTCCCATAGAGCAGCTCACATGTGCTTATGCCAATCCCTTTGTTGTTCTGACCCAATATGCTTGATTAACCTATTTAGGTTTTTGTTGGTCGACTCTGCTAACCCATTTCCTTATGGGTAGTAGTTCGATGAAGTTTTAAGGAAAATACCATGTCTGATAACAAAATATGAATTCCATGAAGCTACAAAGGCTCGGGCATTATCAGCTATGATGGTTTTGGGTGAACCAAATCTAGCTACCAACTCTTCAAGGAAATTGACAATTTCCCCCTTTGTGGCATTTTTTAGGGCTATGACCTTTGTCCACCTTGTGAAGTAGTCGGTTGTTGTAAGGATCCACTTGTGGCTAGCACTAGAAATAGGATTTATCATTTTGATAAAATCCAAACCCCATTGAGCAAAGGGTTCCTCTGTTAAAATTGGACTCAAAGGAAAAGTGACATTCTTTCTTTTGCCAACAAAAAATTGGCACTGGGTACACTTTTGCACTAGATGATGTGCCTCAGAAAACATAGAGAGCCAATAATATCCCACACACATTATCTTCAAGGTGGTAGTCTTGGCAAAGAAATTTCCACCCTCAGGACTACAATGGAATTCATTGAGAACTCTTTCTACCTGTAGTTTGTCTAAGCACCGAAGCAGGACACCATCATAATTTTTCTTGAATAATACACCTTCAATTAATACATACCTAGAGACTTGCAATTAGTAGTATCACCTTTTATGGGATGGAGGGCTAGTTAGGTAGTGCCCCTTTTGCATATACTATGTTTGATCCACCACCCAAGATTTGTCAGACTCAAATTGGTTTTAGTAGACTTGATCAATCTCCCTTTTAGCAATGAAACTTGATTCTTGTGCTATGTATTCACAAAAACCTCTTCCCCAAACTAACTTTGTTTGTCTAATGTCCAAATCATACTCTAGGATCTTGGTGATCCAATTTTCCCTCTTTTTAGTTATCTCACCTTTTGTGATATACTCCTACACATTGGGATGTGTAATGAGAATAGTGATCTTTTTGGCTGACACCAAGTGTCAAAACTTCTTTAAGCTTTTAACAATGGAAAAATCCTATTTTTCTACAAAATTATACTTGGCTTCATAACCTTTTAGGGTTCTTGAGTGAAACATAATGGGATTCTCTCCATTATTCCCTCATCCTTCTGAGTGAGCACTAAAGCTATATTATGTTGGCCACTATACACATAGAGTATAAAATCCTTAGAAAAGTTGGGGTTAGCCAATACCAGAGCAGCGAAGATGGCTATATTTATCTGCTCAAAATTTGCTTTTCCTTCGGGGGTCCATTTAAAAATCATGTTTTTCTTAAGCATCAACATAATTGGTCTAGCAATGTCTGTGAAATCTTATATGAATCTGCTGACAAAGTTGATCTTCCCCAGAAAAGATTGTAGTCCCTTTTGATTTAGTGGTAGGGGTAATTCCATTATAGATCTCACACCCTCAGGGTCTATTTCTATTCCCTCCTTTGACACTACAAAACCAAGTAGCTTACCTTGAGGTACTCTAAAAACACATTTTTTGGGATTCAAGGAAATCCCAAACTGTTGACATTTCTAGAAAACCTTCTCTAGATGATCGAAGTGATCATCTTTTGACTTTGAAAAGACCATTATGCCATCCAGATATATAAAGATAATTAGGTTGATCAATACCTTGAAAGCAATATACATTGCTCGTTGAAAATTTGTGCCACCATTTGAAAGTACGAATGACATTGTCTTATGTTGGTCGACTTCCTTAACATATACTTGGTTATAGCCTGAGAAACTTTCTAGTAAAGAGAACATCTTTGATTTGGCCATAGTCTATAGGATCTACTCCATCAATGGCAAGGGGTAATGGTATTTTAGTGAGGCTTTATTCAAATGGGTATGTGCAGGATCATGATGGGCCAAAAAGTGGTGATATGTAACTGATATGATGGCCCATGTGGCTGATGACTTTTTTTTACCCAAAATTGATGAAACGAAGAGGTTTTTAAAGGAGATTCTAAGCTTTCCACCAATATAAATTATGCTTTACTTTGAATTAAATAAATAATTATTATTCTTTTTCTATTTGAATTACGACTAAAGTCTTGATTGATATGTTGATTGAAAAACATCTATAGCTTTCAAATAGTATCACATTTTTTGAATCTGAAACATGCATCACATTCTATGCTTTGCATACTATAGGATTAAAAAAATAAAAAATAATTTCATGAAGTTTTGACCAAGTTAAGGTGGTCAGACATGCGAGTTTTTATATTTTTAAAAATTTGTAATAAAAAAATTATAATTAATTATTTATTTGGAAAAAAATTACAAAAAAATATTCATCACATTAGGAAATGAGTCCTCTACTTATATCTAAAATATTAGAAAAAAATATTATCATTTTATTGTGGTTAGGGTGGTCAGACAGATACCTACTTATTTTTCCCTAAAATTTAAGTACTACGCATTGAAATTTCAAATTTTTACCAAATAGATTTATTTTTAAAAATAAATCTAGTAGTTTAGAAACTACATTCAATTTTCTACAGATTTTATTCTTACATAGTTTTGAAATAATATAGATAACTTATTCAAATTTTTACGTCAAGTTGTCTAACTTTGATTTTCCTAAATTTTTCACCACTTAAGGGCCTATTTTTTCCATGATGATCCTTCACATACCCAAATCTCAAAAATTGAAACAAAGCCTAATATCACCATTCTTTTTTCAAAATGGTACCACATTTGACACCCAAGTGGAATGCTTAATTGGATATATGATCTTTTATTTGACCAATTTGGTGAGCTCTTATGCCATCAATGCTTCAACCTTCAGATTGACTGGCCTTTCCTTTTGTCGGACGGGTTTAAATCCTTCTACCAAGTCAATGGTATGTTGAATTATGCCTAGGTCATATCCTCTAAGATCATCATAGGTTTAGGAAATGACACCATCATATTTGAAACGTATAGATCTTTTAGTCTTTTCTTGCCTTTGTGGGGAACTTCCCTTCTGAACTTTAACTTTCATCCACTTTTGACATCAAGCTCTTCATAGTCTCTAGCATTTGCAGTGAATCCTTGATTTCCATTTTTTGCATCTTCACAATCAAAGAGATTTTAAAGGAAAATTAATCCTCGAGGAAGCTTGTTTCATTTTAACTAGATGACCTACTCTTTAGGAAATTCTGCTTCGAGTGGTGAATAGTCAGAAGTTGTTCTTGATTTCTGTATGAAGGTAGCAATCTAGATGTCATCATCAAAAACTTTTTAGTTTTGATCATTTTCAAGAATTAAGGGTCAGACGATGACTTGTACTGCATTCTACTTGGTTGAATCAGAAACTGGTTCAAATTGTGAATTGACAGAAACCATCCAATCAATAACATTGTTTTGAGATCGGGGAATAAATTATATATTGAAGGCTTCAAAGCTCTCAATTAGGTCCCAAATCTGATGTCTATATGACTTCATCCTTGTGTTTTTTGCATCATATTCAACATCATTTTTTGAGCATGAAAACTAAAAATGGTAAGCTTTGAGGATCTTCGATCTTGTCGAAGACACTAGTCGGACACTCGCTCTAGAGCCAACTTTACACTTGTCACCATCAAAATACAGGGTCCATAGATTATTATCACCCAAATCATCATATTCCTCACAATCCTTCATCAATTTCAGAAAGACCCAATCATCATCGAAAATCACATAGGTGCTAGCCCTATTGCATGAAAGTTGTCGAATGGGTCAGAGTCAATGAATTGGTTGAGTAGCACCTCTTCCTTAGGAGTCCGGTCATTTGTGTCTTCTTCATCTTCCAACATTTCTACACAGTATCTTTCCTACTGAAAGATGGAGGTATGTGTGGCTTCAAAGAATAGGACAACATTGTTCGCTATGTGTTCAGGATGTAAGGATTCAAACAAAATCCTCATCTTCACCCTATGCTTGGTTCTCAATATCATATGGGACTAGCCAAGTGCTAGGTGCCAAGCTTCATAGTGAAATATCTTGAAATACACATTCCGAAGACTGGGGGAATGTCTATCACTACTATTTCTTGTGTGACTGTTTGGCTTGGACATGAGAAGAGGCTAAGAGATAAATCTTTTATCTGACCAATAGACAAAATCTTCTTCCCATCTAGTTGCATGATTCCTTTCTCAAGGGGCTCATACTTAAGTTTCAGGGAATCGACCACTTTTTTTGGCATGACCATTATGCTAGCCCCTGAATCAATCATATTATTATGCAAAAGCTTATCTCTCACAATAAGTGTTAAAATTAAAGGTGTGTGCTTTGGCTTGCTTACCTCTTTGTCTTTTTCATTGCTCACATCATTTTCATAAGTTGCTACCTTCAAAGCTTGAGGGTATGAGGTGGATCCTTTGTCTCCGCTTTGACCACATGATGGAGTTGCATCTGTCTATGATATTTTTTCTTCTTTCTTTAATGCTTCCCGAAGAAATGTATTTTGTTCAGGGATAGATATGACGTCCCATGGAGATACATTGGCAGGAACCTTCTTCAATTGTTCCACCACATTGAGCATTCCAACTGGTTGGGTCTTGGGCTTGTATGGTGGTATTTCTCTTGTTTTTAGAAGAAAACATTCCTTCGTGAACATGCTCGGTGTTATGTTCATCTCCTTCTCTAGGAATGGCAGAGTGTGCAGCTAAGGACTAGGTCAGATAGTGGGCCTTTTCCATTTTAGAGGACTCATATTCATCCACATTCAGAAGTGCACCCTTGTTTCTTTGTTCTGTTATCTTCTATTGCATATTTCCCTTCAAAAAATTTTGAGGCATGTTACTATCATTGCATAGGAAGCACCACACATTCTCATCTTCCACCAAATTGTTTAGTCATGGAATTAACTCTTTACTTTGGCTATCTTTGACCATTTGTAGTAGTATGGTGACTGGAATGAGCTAGTTTGTGGACACTGTTTGTTGACCTCCTCCTTTGGAGGATCCTTGGTATGTATTCTACTAATAAGATGGCTTTCCTTTGCCATAGGCTTGCATGGTCTACTTTGGAGGTGGTGCTTACGATCATTTGATAATGACCAATTAGTTAGAAAAAATTCACATGAGATTCTTCATGTCACTGATGTTTGTTGCTATAGAGGAAGATTAAGACACACTTGTCTGAGTAGTGGGATATACATACATGGACTGCAACATAGCCAAATTTAGTTGTGTAGTAGAAGAGCTTGGGACAACTTCTTCCCGAAGACCACCAGAGATTTCTACAAATGTAGGTATTGGAGGTCATGGTAGAAGCTTCTTGGCAACAATTAGATTGTTTTTTGCATGCACAACCAACTCGTATACATCGGGAAAGATATTCGCTCCCGTGGAGGTTATCATAACTATGATCGAATTAAGAGCCTTCAAGTAGAACATAAATGCCATTGTGGCTGGGGTTCAAGTAGTTACTGAGATCCTTTGCTAGGTTTTGTGGAACCTAGTGTTGATGTCACTCATGGCCTCTTGAGGGGATATTTTGATGGTGATCATTTGATGTAGCAACAACGAACGATCTCATTTTTTCTAAGAAGCACTCGAACAACCTTTCTTTGAGCTGATCCTAGGAAGTGATAGAACCTAAGGCCACAGATCGATACCAATCTTGGGCCTTTCCTTTAAAAGAAGCAGCTAACAGCCTAAGGGAAATATTTTCTTCCACTATGTTATGTACTACATACCTCCACTATATCTTGAAGGTGTTTGGAGGGGGTTTTGAAATATTCTCCAAAATTTTTTAGAATATCCTTGAGGGTGTTAGCAGGTATAGCAGGTTCTAGCAGACTACCACTATCCTAGGTTATGAAATTTCTAGGAGCAGGGGTAGCTACCCTAGCCATAGAGAAGATATTCCTATGAATCGGGTATACATGTATTTTGATTTGAAGGGTTGAGCCTCTAGGTGGAGTAGTTAAGGCTCCGGATATTAGGCTCTTACTTCTCAATCTATTGCTCCTTACAGGTGATGTAATCAAGGGAAAATTAGATTTGTTAAAGGGGTTAGCACAATAACATGAAAATTCCAATGAAATAACAAAGTACAAAGGAAATAATATGAAAACAAAAGGAACAATGTTACCCTAGGTCTTCATCTTCCATGCTTCACCTTTGTTACACCTCCTAGCTTGTTGTAAATAGAGATGCCCTCAGATTTGTATGAGCAACTATGACAAATGACAAGACCAAAGCAAGTTTTGAAGGATTTTATTGAAAGAAATGACTTGACAATAGACTAAAATGACAAATGACTGTTAAAATGATAGCCCTAAGTTGACAGAAAATAGACATGAACCAGAGAGAGAGAGAAAAGAGAGTTGAGAGAAAGAAAGAGCCAGAGAGAGACAAAATGAGAACAAAATTGCCATTTTATAAAAACTACAATTTTGAATGTGTGGCCAGGATGAAAAGATGACCAGAACCCTAGAATCAATGATCAAGATTAAATTTTGTTGTGTGCATTAGGGTTAGGTCAAAATTAGGGCAAAAGATAAGGATGAAGGGTTGAGATTGAATTATAAAATAATTCAATCTAGGGCTGAAATTGAATGAGATGTCAAGAGATAAGATTTGATTTGGAAGATAAGATTGGCACGGACAAAGAGGTTGCTGGAGAAATTAAATAATAAAAATTATTTAATTTAGGTGACCAATGAATAATTAAATAATAAAAATATTATTTAATTATAGAGGAATGTGACAAAAGGAATCATTTTGAATTAAATAATGATTTAATTCAAAATTCAAGAGAGTGGACCAAATTAAATAAATAAAATTTATTTAATTTATGAGAGAAGAGGCTAATGAATAATTAAATAATTAAAATAATTATTTAATTATAGTGGATAGTGGACAAAAATTAAATAAATAAGAATTTATTTAATTTTAGAAAGAAGGGGACCTAATTAGTGATGTAATTAAATAAATAAAATTTATTTAATTAATCAAGGAGGAATAAAGATAAAAATGAATTAATTAAATAATTAAAATTATTTAATTAATAGAAGAATTATGACTTTAGAAAATAATTAAATAATTAAAAATTATTTAATTATTAAGAATGAAAGGGGCAATGTTGAATAATCTAAGAGTTGCAAGCCTAGGACAATTTTATGTTTCTACATTTTGCCCCTCTTTGTCATAATGTAGCATGTCGCATTGTGACAAAGAAAATAAGTCAAAAATATGCCCCAGTGCAAAATAAGATGAGGAAGAATGACGAGGAGGGTTATAGTATGCCCCCTCGAGAGGACAGACAGGTTCCAAGAACATGGGTGTGCTCTCGAAATTGACGAGAATACCAGAATATGAAGAGACATAAATGTTAGTGCAAAAGATATGGATTATGATATGGATGCAATACCTATATGAGATGGGCGAGAGAAGATGACATGACTAAAGGAGATGCATGTTAGTTCCTAGACCAAATCTTTCAAAACATTGCCATAGGACTAATATTTATTGCTCTTAATCATCATTGGGCGGTAAAAATGACACAAATGGACAATAAACACAATGGTATGACGTAGACCAAGGTTTGCAAGGTCATCCACTTGAAAAATAGACAGTCATAGACAAGGAATGTCCTAACTCATACTAAGGGCGAAGTTGCCCCAGCCTTTTTGTCAAGACAATCCACAGACAACAATCAAAGAAAATAAAATAGGCCAGGAGACATCATCACACCTCTAAATCCTTCATGGGACATCCTTGAGGTAGCTAATAACATGACCAAAAAGACAAGACAGTAAAAAATATAAGACAAAATAGCCAAGATAGCCAAAAGATAAGATAAGAAAGACCAGAAAGATTAACAGCCATGTAATTTTGTTTGCCAATGTTTGTTTGCCAAAGATTGAATTCTTGTCAATTTGACAGTTTGGACAGTTTAAGGGTTTTGCCAGTTTGACAGTGTTGACGGTTTGACGGGGCCTATTGTCAGGAAGGACACATCCTGAAAAAGGCAAAGGACATTTTGACGAGGTCTAACTCCAAGTTGAGAGGACACATTGACAATTTTGAAGAGTTGACTGTCATTGAACTATGTTGACGAGATTGACATTGTTTTCGATAATGTCACCGAGGACTCATAGGCGATGGCCTTGCCCTCATTAACAAATCTTGTGAGACAATGGATTCGACATAATGGCAATGGGCCGACTGACATGACTGACTTTGACTCCATTTTAGGATTTACTGACATTGGTTGGATGTTTTGTGTTTTGGATTTTGAAATTTTATGATTTTGGCTTTTTGACATTTTGTGTTTTGGCTTTTTGACATTTTATGGTTTTGGCTTTGACATTTATGGTTTTGGATTTTGACATTTTATGATGTTTTTTGTCTTTTTGTCATTTTATGATTTTTTTTGGATTTTTGACATTTTTGAGGTGTCAATGAATGAAAATTTGGGTAGCCTTTGTGCTAGATACCAATGACAAGGGGAAAACCAAGTCTAGGTGCAAGGAGATAAATGGGATTAATGGATGAAATGGATGTATGCATAAGAGAGCAAGGATGTGATCTCCAAAGACTATGTCGCATAGGAATGACATGCCCCATTCTAGGTACAAGACTTAGGATTTTTCGTGACAAAGCTGATGACAATAAGATAATGATATGATTGGTTTAGATAGGATGAGGTATGTCAAGAGATACCCAAAAAACATGTTTCAACATTTTGCCCCTATATCTTCATCAAGATCAAAAGGAGAAGAGTGGATAAGTGGACCCAATATGATAGGTAGGTATGATGGCTAAAGATGGTAGGTAGGATGGAAATGATATGACATAAAAATGATAGGTTGGATAGATAAGACATTGTGCCCCCAAGTGTAAGTGACATAGAAGATCAAACTACACATGATGCATGTTTGCCAGGTTTTCATCATGGTACTTATCCAAGGCGCCTGTTTACTAGGTTTTCACCATTGGATGAAGGGATTTCTCTTTACTTTTTTTTTTGACTTTTTGACTTTTTGACTTTTGGATAGGAGGGACTCAAGTGTCTAGTTGCATGAAAGGTGATAGTCCCACTAGAAATGGATATCATTGCATGGACCATGTCAAATGTCATTATGCTCATAGATGTTGGTAAGGGATGACATGAAATGGAGATGGATTAGGTAGATGATGGATTATGATGTGTATTATGGAGGATTATGTAGGGAAGATATAGGACTTATATGGGAATTATGCAAAAGATGAATGGGGAGGCTTAGCCAAAAGCATGGACCATAGGAAGGTGGTGGGGAAGATATGTAGGATAGTGGATGGGGGGTGACGAGATGGAGGTATAAGGGCTTGTTGTGAAATAGAAGGGAACCATGACCAATGGTTGCACACATTGTGATAAACGTTGAAGCTTTTGATGTGGACGAGGTGTAGAAAGCAATGGAGATGTTTGCTTATGAGATGGGTGATGAAGTGCTTTAGGTACCCACATAGACTTAGTATTTTTATGGCTTTTATTTGTCTTGTGGGATTTTTGTAATTTTTGAATGGAATGTGTATTTTGGATGGAAGTGGATGGTTGGGATTTTTGTGATGTAGATGCCTCATTTGACTTGATTTCTTTTTGCTTAGGTACCCAAACCATTTTGTTTTTAGACTTTTCTTTTGGAGGTATGGGCTTATATAGCTTTTTAGATGTACTTGGCTTTGACATTTTGTATTCTAAGGCATTAAGACCTTTAGAATTTTTGACTTTATAAATAGAGGCATCCAAATTTTTATTTTTGAATCCCATGGGGTAGATGGAATGAGTGGAAGCTTTATGTTTACACAATGTGTGCATTTGTTGGTCATGACTAGGATATTTAGGGTATTTATGAATGATTGGAATATTAGGTGTTGGAAGTAATGGTGGCAAAGTGGATGGAGGGGTATTAGGAGTTGGAAGTAATGGTGGTAAATTGGATGGAGGAAGGTGTATGGTCACATGCTTTTGACACTTGTAGGATGACGGTGGTGGAATGGCAACATATGTCTTAGGTGTATGGTAGGATTTATGATGGAAGGAGGTGGACTTAGGAGACATGGGGGAAGTACCAACATCTTGAGATTGATGCCTTTGGGGTATGCAATGGACAATGGGACTAGGTGTAGGTGGAACACTAAACACGAGTTCCTTATTGGAAAGACCAAGTGGATATGATGGAGGACTTGCAATGGGGTCGATAATGGGTGATGGGGGATCAGTAGGATCTTGATTAGCATTGTGTTCACTTAGATCCAAGGTATTTGTTTGATCTTCTATGTGTGCTTGGGAGGCAAGTGTCTCATCAAGGGAAGTGGAAGTGGATGGATCATGGATAGGACTACATGGAGATGAATTTGGAATATCTTGCTCATGGATAGGCTCTTCATCATTATGGATATCATCTTGATCATAAAAAAGGTATAGATTATGGACAGGTTGGATGACAATGATTTGATCTTGATTAGGACTAGGGCTTGATGTTTCCACATGCTTGGGAGTAGACTCTTGATATACCTCTTGAGTTGCTTGAATGGAATTGCAAGGGGATGACTCTTGGAGAGACTTGACATTTTCTTGATGGTCAACAACATAGGAGCATGATGGAGGTTGACTTGGACTTATGAGGGGAGACTCTTGACTTGGCCCAAGGGGTTGAGGATGACATGGTTGACTTGAAGGACTTGGCATGATGTTTGAGGACTCTTTTGTATGTTCAAGTATATGAGTTGAATGACATGGTGGCAATTGATTCCTTTCTTGTAGCCCTTGGGTCACATCCTTTGTAGGTGGATTGGTGGATTTAGATAATGCCATCAATTTATGTTTTAAATATCTAAATGTAAGGCATTGATTTGATGAAGGATTAGATGATGGTGGGGGTAATGAAGAGTTTGATGGGTTAGAAGGTGGAGAGGCCAATGGATTAGGACTAGGACATGGTGGCTTAGGGATAGACATTTGATTGGATGGTGGTAAGGGTGCATGGACTAGATTGGTGTTCCCCTTGTCAAAGGTGGCATTAAGACTTAAAGGATCTTGATGTTGTTGCCAAGGTGGACTTGGGATCCTATATTCTTGTTGTGATATGGGTGGACATGTTGATGTGGCATTGTCATAATAGATAGATGTGTTAGGTTGGCATGATGATGAAAGGTGGACATCTTGATGTTGTTGCCAAGGTGGACTTGGGATCCTATATTCTTGTTGTGATATGGGTGGACATGTTGATGTGGCATTGTCATAATAGATAGATGTGTTAGGTTGGCATGATGATGAAAGTGACACATAGGATTGGGGTTGAATGTCTTGTGGTTGGAATGGCGTTTGGACTTGTGATATGATTTGTTGTTGTGATGATGATGAAGGGGTTGAATAGGACAATGACTGTTGAAAGGTTGACTGATGTGGATAAGAGTTGAAATTAGAAGAGTTGTGATAGGTTGACGAAGGGGTAACATGATATGTGGATGGATGAGGTTGATATGATGATGTAAGTGACACATAGGGTTGATGTGAAATGTGTTGATGTGGTGATTGTTGGATTTGACAAGTGGCAATGAAATGATTGGCTTGAGCTAGGAGGTGTTGGATTTGAGGTGATTTAATTTGTTGACAATCTTGGAATAGGGTTTGAAGGCTTTGTATAGTTTGATGGTCTAGGGGTTTGGGTATTTGGTGAAGTGTTTGAAGGAGGTTTTGGAGTTGGGATGCTAGGGCTTTGTGTTCGAATGTGGGCATGGTGTCACACATGTGTGTAAGCTCTTGGGCATCAATTTGTTCCTCAAAGTATGCAACATCGTTCATGTCATTATTAGAAGTGGTAGGAGAAGCCCCTCGAAGTCTGATTTTATGTTTTGGTTTTGTTTCATGATTTGAACTAGAGAAAGAGACTCCTTGAATTATGACTTCAGGCTTAGGTTTTGTCTCATGATTTGTCTTAGATGGATAGCCCCCTTGGATTATGATTTTGGGCTTATGATTAGGATTTGGCTTGTTTATGATTATGACCATTTTGACAAGTGGTGACCAAGACTAGGTTGGTGATGGTGATGATGTGGAATGATTAGATTGGATGACTTGGCTGGATTAGGATGAAATGGATAAGATGTGACTAAGAAGAGTGATTAGGATGAAAGTCATTGGATATAAATGTGTTGGAAGAACGTGTAGAGTGAATCGTCTTTATGTGTTTGGTGTTTAGCTTGATTGGACAATGTTTAAATGAATGTTCACACAATACACACACATGAATCACACACGCAAGACACATAAGCAAGTTTGAATTTTGGAATTTATGAATGTGATTATTAAGCACACACTTGAAGAAGACACATCAACAAGTCCTAGAACTAGGCAAGTGGGTATGGCCAATTAGGTCTCAAGCTAGTCTACACAAGGTTGACTAAGGAATGATTTGAAAGAAAAATCCTGCCACACAGTCGGGAGAAAGGGGTAACCCACCCTTCACCTTCACTTCCCAAAGGTATAAAGTTCTTTGGGGCTTAGCCAAGAGTGACAAGATTTTAACTTCCAAACAAGCATGTCTTTCGATTCACACTTCGATTGAGGTCGTCCCTAGGGGTGATGAAATCCCCTAGCAGGCCTCCTATGAAGGGTTTGACTAAAGCAAATCAGGTGAGGTGTTTGTGATCACACACGCACTTGATTCACACTCACAACGATTAATTTCCCTTAGAAATGAAATGTTTGTATGCAAACAATAGAAGCACGTGTTCTTTTTAACCCCAATTCAAATGTGTAGGAAGACAATGGTTAATTTTAGACCCAATTTTGATATGTGATTGAAGACAAAATTCTTTTTAAGAGCCCAAATCCAAATGTGTTTGCAAACAAGGATTAATTTTATGCCCCAAATTGAAATGTGTGACAAACAAGATTAAGAAATGGAAGATGGGATATGTGCACCTGATTATTCGCTTTCCAATTTGTTGTGTATGAATGAGATTTCTGCCACTAAAACCCCTTATGATCACAAAAAAAAAATTGTGAGAAAATATGAAGCCGTGTGAAAGATATGGTCGAATCCTTGGAAACTAGGGTTTTGTCCAAAAATGATGCCAAACCTGCAACAAAAAGCTAACAAAACCTGCAATAAAAAGATCCAACTCCAAGATTTCTCAAAATGTGTTAAAATATGTTGGGTTCACCAATGTAATCAAGGGAAAATCCTGAATTGTTAGAGGGGTTAGCACAATAACATTAAAATTCCTATGAAATAACAAAGCACAAAGGAAATAATGTGAAGACAAAAGGGACAATGTTACCCTAAGTCTCCACCTTCCATGGCTGACCTTTGTTACACCTCCTAGCTTGCAGTAAATAAAATGTGCCCTCAGATTTGTGTGAGAAACTATGACAAATGACTAAGCCCTATGCAAGTGTTGAAGGATTTGCATAAAATAAAATGACCCTACAATGGACTAAAATGACTATGACTGTAAGTGACTATGACTGTAAACTAATAGTAGAATAAAGTGAAATCTAAGCATGAAAGAGACCAAGAGAGAACCAAATGAGAATCAAATTGCCCTTTTATAGAAAACTGCAATTTTGGATGTGTGGCTAGAGGATGAAAGATGACAAAAACCTAGAATCAATGATCAAGATTGAATGTTGCAATAGAATTAGGGGTTGGGGTAAATTAGGGCAAATGATGGAAGGATGAAGGGCCAAGATTGAATTATAAAGATAATTCAATCAAGGGTGAAATTAAATGAGATATCAAAAGATAAGAATAAATTTGGAAGATAAGATTGTACGGTTGAGGTTGGAGAAATTAAATAATAAAATTTATTTACTCAGGTGACGATAAATAATTAAATAATAAAGATATTGTTAATTATGGAGGAGCAAAAATTATTTTGGATAAAATGATGATTTAATTCAAAATTCAAAGTGGACAAATTAAATGAAAATTTGTTTGTTTAATGAAGAAAGAGGCTAATGAATAAAATTAAAATTATTTAATTATAGTGGAGAAGTGGACAAAAATTAAATGACAAAATTTATTTAATTTTAGAAAGAAATAATTAGTAGTAATTAAATAAATAAAAATTATTTAATTAATGAGGGAGGAATAAAGATAAAAATGAATTAATTAAAATAATTAAAATTATTTAATTAATAGAAAGAATATGACTTTAGAAAATAATTAAATAATTAAAGTGTTAATTATTAAAAGATAAAGGGGCAATGTTGAATAATCCTAAGAGTTACAAGCCTAGGACAATTTTATGTGTCTACAATGCCAATCCATACCTTATGTTCTTTTAAAAGGTTTGCTGTTTAGAAGAGATTTTCATGGTGTCTTGTTAAGGTGTATTGAAGCTGATCAGGTTGATAGAGTATTGTATGAATTCCATCAAGGATCAGTTGGCGAACACTTTTCTCCGAGAGCCACGACTCTTAAAATAATGAAAGGAGGCTATTACTGGCCTACCTTATTCAAAGATGCTCATGCATGGGTAAGAAGGTGCAAAGAGTGTGCTATGTTTGCTGGAAAAGAGAAGTTGGCAGCCCTCCCGCTGCAACCGGTTCAGGTTGATCAGCCCTTCATGAAATGGGGTTTGGATTTTATTGGGGTTATAAACCCACCATCAAGTGCAGGCCACAAATGGATACTCACAGCCACTGATTATTTTTCAAAATGGACTGAAGCTGTGGCACTCAAAGAAGCTAATGAATCTGCTGTCCTAAATTTTTACGAAGAGCTGGTTACCAGATTTGGTGTCCCGGATTCTATTGTATCAGACAATGCCTTGGCTTTTGTGAGTGTTAAAATTTCTGACTGGGCTGTCAAAAATGGCATATATCTGAGCACATCCTCTAATTATTATCCGCAAGGGAATGGACAAGCTGAGTCCACTAACAAGAACCTCCTAAGGATCATTAAGAGGACTATGGAGGACAATCAAAAGGCCTGGCACACCAAGTTAAAATCAGCCTTGTGGGCTAATAGGATTACATCAAAAAGGTCTATAGGACTTTCTCCATACATGTTAGTGTATGGAAAAGAGGCGAGGCTACCCATTTCAGTTGAACTCCCAGCCCTTGATCTGGTAAATCAGCTTGATATAATTGAAGAGGAGCCTATGACAACAAGGTTGGCTCAGTTGATTGAGCTTGAAGAACTCAGAGCTAGAGCAGTGAAAAGGATTGAGCAATATCAGGCTCAAGTGAAAAAGTCATTCGATAAAAGGGCAGCTCCCAGAGTGTTCCAAGAAGGTGACATAGTGCTAAAGTGGGATGAATTTAAAAGTAGGCCTGGCAGGCACTCCAAATTTGATGCACTTTGGACTGGCCCATATATCATTACTGAGGAGAAGCAACATAATGCTTTCTAGCTATCCAAGTTGGATGGTGTAGTGGAACCAATCCTAGTAAATGGGATTCACCTCAAACATTGCTTATGAGGTATGGACCTAAATCTGTACATAACTGTTAAAGTTCTAGAGATGTTGTTTTTTCATTCCCTAAGTGTTGTCTCAGCATGGTAAATAGTTTCACTTTAGTTTCTCCTGTCTTCAATAAAATTTTGACAGCCTGCTATGTCCTATGAGTCTCAAATGAGTTACAGCCATGCACAAGGCTGCTCTGAGGCATTTCTAGGTCTGTTTCTGAGATTTCCCCTGACTCCATGCCCAATGGATAGGCCTAGGCTATTGGTTTCCATGTTTAATAGG
>VDFB02000003.1:280507179-280695760 GCA_007258455.2 Sequoia sempervirens
ACAATCATTAATAACATCCACAAAAAAAAAAAATCCAATCGCTTTTGTGAGATTGAATACAACATAGTTATAGACTCTTCCTCCAATATTTATGAATATCCAATGGTGGAAAAGAAAGATATTGCATTTTTCCGAAAATTCCTCCAATATTTATGAATATCCAATGGTGGAAAAGAAAGATATTGCATTTTTCCGAAAATTGCAAACCCTAGGTAGGGTTCAAACTTGCCCTCACAAAAATGGTTATAACTTATTCAAATCTTAATGAAATTTGATGATACTTGAAGAAAATGAGATTATATTCACATGGAAACAAAATCCAATTTTTTTTAGATCCAAAATATAGACTTTACAATCCGTACCATCACATTTTTTAGACTGTAAATTTTGCATAATATTGTTAGAATAGGAAGTCTCACCAAAATAGTCATATCTTCCACAAACTCAATAAAATTCAATGAGAAAACATAATTGGAAACTAGAAACAAATATCTTTCCATCCATATATGATAATCCATTATTTTAGTCCATACCAGGCCATACAAAGCACAACTTCAGCCTGGAAACAATGTAAAAATCAGAAAATGCACACAAAACTTGAGGTTGCCATTCATCAAACTTCAAAAATAATGTCTCCAACCCCCAATTCGAGTTTTTGAGGGTGTATTTATACATTTACAGCCAAAACCAACCATTTTAAACTACCTTTTGATTATTTTGTTGACAAAACACCTTAATGACACTTTTTGACAAGTTGCTTGACAACTTTCTTGAGCAACTTTTACAATTTTTACAATATGGAACAACTTTAAACATTATTTTACAAATGACATAAAATATGACTTCCTAAGACTCAAACACCTCTAAAATGGTTTTATAAACCTTATTATAAGACCCAATACACAAAGTAGAGCAACTATTTACAAATGGCCTCATGGAGGCAAGAAATCAAACAGGTGCTCCTGCACCAAACTCTCGGGGGAAAAATAATTCAAGTCCCTTTGAATTGTCTTCTTCCTAATCTTCTAGTTCCTTTGCAATTTTTCATTCATCTTGAAAAGTATCCCTAGGTCCTTCTTCTTCTTATACCATCTTTTCTCCATCATCTTCTCAACTTCTAGGCTCCAAAACTCCTTTTCTTGTGTATAAACCTCATTAGCATAATCTATATCTTCATTCTCATCATTAGGGTACCATATAGCAACATGTTTACCATAACCATAACCTGGATCATACTCTTGAAAACCTTCATGTACCTCATTATCAAAAAAATCTACATCTTTATTAAAAACCTTATTATCAACAACAAATCGATTATGAATATCAACATTAATGTTATCAACAACTTTATCATCATCAACTTGAGTATCAATACCAAGGTTATCAGTAACATCAACAACCTTCTCAACTTGTTCATCAAAAAAAAATTCATCAACTATTTGAATACCAACAACAACCATATCATTAATCTCAACATCAACATGTTCACTAACCAACAAAGATGTCCATTCATCTTCAAACACATTCGGAATATCATGCATCTCAACTTGTAACTTACCTTGCTCAACTTGAATAGTAGATTCAAGCATTACCTCTTCCTCATTTTCTTCCTTCTATTTTCTTTTCTTCTTCATAATCTTCTTTAGAGGCCATCTTAACCTCTTTTACATTTGTATATGCTAACTCCTTATTTCTTTCTTAAGAAGTTGGTGTTCTTTGGCTAATCTTTCCACCCTTTTTCTCATTTCTTCCAAGGCTTCCTCAAACTCTATTTGTCTTGCCTTCTTTCTCTCCATCTTTCTCAACTCTTTTTCCTCTATTTCCTTCTTCCTTCATGAATCCTCAGCTTGAAAACATCTTTCCAATATTCTCAACAAATCCATCTTCACAATGAAAGTTGCACTACTTTGCAACTTTACACTGCTTGCATTTGACACTTTTTCCATCAAGTGAAAAGTAGAAACCATAGGAAAATGACTTTGAGATAACAAAAATTGAGAGAGGTTATTGTAGAGGTTCCCTATGTGATTGATGTAGACATACTAGGATCAACTCCAACAATATGATAACCTACCTCTAAAAGGTATCTAACAAGATTAAGATGTCCTATTTGAACAAGCCAAACAACCCACAAAGCTTTACAATCATCAAAAGTTTGGTTTCACACCTTCACCCCTTGAAATCTAGTAGCACAAGGAACTCAATTTTCTTCCAATAACTTAAATGGTTTCCAAAACACTTGAAAAATACTTGATAGATTTAGACACCCATTTCAAGGTTACAACACATATGTAAGGTTCAACAACAACTCCTTTGGACCAACACCCTTATCATGAAAAAACCTAATGAAATAGGTCAAATTTTCAAAGGAAGTATCCTCTAGTCTACTTCAAACCCCTGAAACCTTGGGGAAGAAATTAAAATGTTCCAAATACATAGATTCCATAGTCAGATCCCATTTGTATGGACAAATTCTTTCCAAAATTAAAAACCCTCCTTTTCAAAAAGCAAATAACAAGGGATTGTTAGAAAACAACTCTCCAGGGCTTATCCAATCAAACTAAGGAATCAAACACCTTTCTCCAGGTCTTCCTAGACTTCCCAAACTCTTACATTCCCAATCCCATTGGAATTCCACTAAAAAGCATCATGAAACCACCATGTTTCAATGTAAAACAACATTATCTACCCTAGGGCATCACTTAAACACCAAGTTTCTTGTTCTTTTAAACCCCTAAATTAAATGGATATTTACTCTACCATGTTTTCAACCAATCCACCGAGTAATAGGTTCAACATAGTAGGTGGATTGGTCAAGTTTTCATGTTTTTACTCTCAAACTCCTTAACACAGGAAAACAAAGCAGACTTAGAGATTTATCAAATCCTCACTCAAAACAATGAACTAAGACTCCAAATCAAGGGAAAATAAAATTAGATACATACACTCACAATCAATAAATATTTTAGAGCATAATGAGACTGTACGGGTTTGTACCAAGAAGAGAAAGTTCAAAAAAGCAATGAAATGCAATGATCAATGTTTTACAATGTTGAATTCTTCTTCCAAAAACTAAACAACAACCTCTTCCATGAGGGAATACAACAATTTGTAATAGTTTCAATATCAAAATACCATTTGGAACCGATCAACTACCTTAACTATCTTTTGTTGACCCTTAAATGGAAATTTTACAACTTGGGTCTTAATCACCCCTCTTAATCACCATTTACCATTGTGTTTGTAATTTTCACCTATTCTTTATACCTACTAACTTTAAAAATCCAATTACACATTGAATGGTCATTTTGGACCTTATTCAAGAAGGAAAACATGAAAACCAAACTATTCTACCACCTAGACTTCATTGTCATCATGACATCAATTGACAACTCATCCTATTTTGGCATATTTTGCAACTTCCTCATTGCATAATGATTAAAAGACCTTAAAATCACTTGTTGATCCTTCAAGGACTCTTTTCCCTTTCATTCCAAGGTGTAGGTGCCCTTGCACCATTCAATGAAGACAATGTACTTTTAAGGACTGTTCTAAATTAATCAATGAATCTATAAACTGATACTACTATATTCTTCTTTTTAATCCTAGTGATACATGAGCTGGTTATGTATCTCTATAACCATGGACCAACCCAAGTAAACTTGCATCCTATAATTTTCATACTGATATCTTCATGCTCTGTACTCAACTAACTCTTAAGCCTTAAATTGTGAACAAACACCCCTTAGCAGTAAGATTATATATTGACCTAACTATTGTTGGGAATGTGTTCACATTGAATAACAATGTTGTTCATTCATCCAATTTATCTATGGATGGGGGAGGTTGTGGCTGGTTAGGAAACTTTATAATTTATGAAAAAGTGACCCTCTTAGAGAATAGGATACCTAAATTGAATAGGAAAATGTTGACGAACACATGGCATGTTATATCCCATATTGAGAATTACATTTGGGGTTGCAAAAGGACCAAAAAAATTGCAAATGTGGAATTGGATGCCACATTTCACATGGGACAAATATATCAACTGGAGTTTATGAGAATTTACTATTTATAGCCAATATAAGATGTGTAATGCATCTTATAAGTTGCATCATTGAATAGGAAGTTACATTGTCATAGTGGGTATTGGGATTTGTGCCACCTCACAAAGTTACACCACCTCATGTGAGTGCCCTTGGTGATATCACATGTGATTTTCATCAATGGTTTTAGAAACCATTGTTGGTTTCTTGTGTTGTAATTGCATATTTAATAAGGGATTGGGATAGTAATTTTTGAGCATACTTTGTTGTATAGAAATGCCACTGGAATGCTGCTGAAATTTCTCTAGGATTTCCATTTGATGTGAAATCAGTGTTGATGATCGTTTGATATGTTTGTAAGCACACCATTGTGTTAATATAGTGAAGATAATTTTGTGGATGGGGTTTTATTCCTCCAAAGGAATTTCCTTGGGTAA
The DNA here is from genome assembly GCA_007258455.2 of Sequoia sempervirens. Lineage (NCBI taxonomy): Eukaryota > Viridiplantae > Streptophyta > Pinopsida > Cupressales > Cupressaceae > Sequoia > Sequoia sempervirens. The sequence goes on from VDFB02000003.1 coordinate 280,511,663, forward strand.
ACATCGAGTTATGGTGTTGCTATTTTCTATGTGTTATCTTTCCATTTCATATTGTTTTCATAAATAAGTTTTATATCAATCCTATTATTGTTCTAAATCACTTTCAATTGTATAGTAGCTACTACTGAAGTTGTAAATGCAATGGTTGTCAGAGATATTTTCATATAGAGTGAACAATAGATATCAGATCATCTTCATATGTTAAACTTAATACATTCTTATTTACAAACCTTAACATTGTACAATACATCTTTCTCCATAGTTTTGTGCCATTATACTGGCTCTTATACTTCAAAGACCAAATGTTACAAGGAAAGGGATTGGCGTGACACAAATGACTAAATTTTTAAAAGATTGTATTCATAAGGGACAAACAACTTGGTTTTCTAAATGGATACATCCTCTCACATGTGATGAATAAGTGACAAACATCTTGGTTTTCCAAATGGATACATCCTCTCACATGGTTGCTTAGGAATGAGTGGTCCAATTTGGTACCAATATACTTTTTGATATTATTATATTGTTTTCTGAAACCACGTGTTTGTTACTTAAAAAAAATAGGGGTACTACATATGAGAGATCATCTTCCCACAGGAAAAGAGAGCTAGCATCCCTGCATTACATCAATTTGCAATAATTCAACATCCTCTAATTGCAATGGGTACTGAGTGGACCATTCATGATGAGAGTTGGGTTCTTGTGAACCACTACTCATGAAACATGGGTCAATGAGTTTGACTCGTAAAACTACACTGTTGAAAATAGTTGAATCATGATAATGCTATCACTGTGGAAAATACCCCCTTATCAATCAAATTGTAGGCATACATGTTGTAGGAATACATGTTATAGTATTGTAAATCCAATAGTATCCCAATTGAAAAATCATTTCATAAAAATTAGTAACCCTATGAGTTGTAAGGGTTTCAGAACTGTCACCAACCCTCACTGCATAATCTAAAAGAATAAGAAGTTATATACTTTAAGGATAGTGGAATTAACAATTGATGAAGCAATGAGGAAGTAACCAAGGGGAAGGCTGGGATGCCTAAATTTACAAGGGTATAATACTTTAAATTAACTAAATTTTAGAATGCCCGCTAGCTATAAGAAAAATTATTTACTCAAGAATTGATGTGCTTTAACTTATTTTGAAATCAAATGCATACATAGAATGCAATCCTCATTTCAATGATGAGATGTATTAAGAATATATATATAATGATACATGCACAACATGAATGATGAGTGGAATAGTAGATGAATTTTTTTAAACACTGACAAGCTTCATAGCCTAAGCAAGGATCCATAAAAATCCTTACCTGTAATTTATGCATGTTGTGCCAGTCATGCTTTATCAGAGTTTCTTCCCTTTATAGCATCACCATAACATTAACAACACCAAAATTCTTTGCAATTGTGGCCCTTTCTATGATGGGTTCTGTTAAAATTTATGAAATAAAATAAAATAAATATTATACACAAATTTATTTTTCGTTTTAAGGAGAAAAATTAACAAAATTGAAAAAAAAAACAATGGTAAGACAAAATAATTTAACGTCTTTGCGATATACATTTTACTTCAAAAATAAAATTACAATAGTGGGCCTACAAAAAAGTACCTTGGAAAGAGACATTTACTTCAACTACAAAATTTCTCCAACACCAACGATAAAAGGAATGGACGATTAATATTCATTTCCTTAATATGAAAGGGTTTGCATTGCAATAGGCATCTCGTAGTGATGCAGCTTGAAACTTGTAGAACTAATTGGTTAAGGTTCGACCCTTCTTGGTTAGAAGAAATAATCGAACACCAATGGTGAAAGCCATAAAGGGTTAGCAACCATTGAATAATAATGATAGGGTTTAAATTAAAATAGCGCATGAAGCATAAAAATAGAAATTACCTTCACCCTTCTGGTGTATCCTTACTCTCCTATTGTTGTAACCAACCATTGCCATTTCTTTCTTAAGAAGGCCATTTGAAAAAGCAATGGAAATAGGAAAATAGGGAATAAACACAGACACAAGCTACTTTAACTTTCTTGCGGCTGATTTTCTTGAGGAGTTTGACATTGGAGAGTGAGGAGAGATTGAGGCCTTTGGCCATGAGTAGGTTCGCCAACACCCTGTTCAACCGTATCTCCTTGTGTTGCTCCTCTTGTTTTGGTTTCTTCAGGGAGGGAAAAAGGAAAATCCATCTCAATTGAGGGAGGGAAAATGAATGAGGAGAGGGAAGTAAAAATTTTATTTTAGATTTTTTTTTTTTTATTGTCTTAATTTAGGATAATTAAAAAATTAGAAATGTAATTTAAACATAAACTAGCAATTGCACCTTAGTGTGTAATGGGTACACCGAAGAACTGTGGAATTCAATTAAGACAAATGTTGATCTATTTTTGTACTATATAAAATTATAATAATTATAAATTTTAATCATTTTATGTAATTAATAGCTTTATTTAAAATATAATAATATTAAGTATAATTAATATATTTAAATTATATCTAATATATTTAAAATAGCATAAATAAAAAACTTTCTTTAGTTAAAAAATTTGATTATATATTATATATTAAATATAAGTTAAATTCTTAAAAAATAATTATTTTTATTTTGCAAAAGTCAAAATATTAAAAGATATTTATTTTGCAAAAAAGTTATCTAAAAAATGAACCAAACCTTACCACTTGTTCATTATAGCCATGGAAAATTTAAAACTCAATAAATAGTATAATCAAATAATATAACTCACTTATAAATTAAACTTTATATCCATATATATATATATGACAAAATACTTGTGACACAAAGTTCGGTTAGGCTTATGTGATAAATATTAATAATGACAACTCATTTCAGTCTCTTTCCATTTAAGAGGAATTAATCTAATTCTTTGTGCAGCTTTTGTTGTCTTGATTTATTCTTGGTGCGACTGCTAAGGGGTTGTTGGTTTATGGATTATCTTTGCTACAACTTGACTCTCTTGGATAGGGTTTTGGGCCCCTTCAAAACCATGTTGTAATGGGTTTCTGGTCCCATCAAAACCTATTTATCGCTAATAAAAAAACATATAATATATATATATATATATATTAATATACGTCAAATTTTAAAAAATTAAAGTGTTCACCAAAACAGATATCCATTTTGAAGAGTTGTAGATAGCTTTAAGCAATAGATATCGGTTTTATAAAATCATATATTAATATATAGAAACATGTATTAATATTAATATATGATATAAATTTATATTAATATATATATATATATATAATATATATACATTAATATATAATATATGTAATATATATAATATATATATATATATAATGTATAATATATATTATATATAACAAATGCCATATATATAATATATATTAATAAATGTCATTTTAAAAGGTTAACGTGCTCTCCAAAATGGATATCTATTTAGAAAATGGATATCCGTTTTTTGATAGTATAAATATAATATATATATTAATAAATGCCATATTTTAAAAAGTTAATGTGCTCTCCAAAATAGATATTTGTTTTTGAGAGCTATGCATAGCTCTAAAAAATGGCTATCCATTAAGAAAATGGATATTCATTTTTTGAAAATATAAATAAAAGATTAAAAGCTGTGAATATTCATTTTAACAGTGATTGAATGTGGTAGAGAAGTAAGGAATGGATATTCAAACTATCTAATATCTGTTTTGGATGCCATTTTCACCTCCCCTTCACAATTTCAACCTCTCTTTGCAAATTCCCATCAATTTTTCATCACACAGGTATGTTAAAACACAACTATTTAATTATTTTGATTATTTTATATGACTTTTTAACAAAATATTAGGTTTTTTTGTTAAAATTCTAGGAATTATTTGAAAATAATGTTAATTTATAAATTTCTAATCTACAATAGGGTTAAAATGGAATAAGGTTTAGCAAACCCTCCACCAAACCCTTCTATAATTCAAGACTTAATTGAAATAAATATAACTGAATTGATAAACATAGCTGAGAGATATCATACCCATGAGCATTTACGATTAGTGACTCCAAGTATAGAAGCCATAATCTCTCATGTTAGGGACATCACCCAATAACATGTTACATCTCAAACTTGGAGAAATCAAAAGAGGTTAGACTATGCAAATGGTTTATCGTATGAGGACATAAAATTATTATAAATATCCAAAGTTGATTTAGCCCAACATTTTATGGAATGAAGAACAGGAAAAAATTTTGGTTTACGCAAACCTAAATTTTCCATAAAATGATGCACCCATCCAGGCATAGTTGTAAACTTTTGGAGTCATTGGTGGATGGTTTTTGATAAACCACCCAACAACAACTTCAATGTCCCTCTATACTTTCTCCACAAATTATATGCGTAATTTGTTTTAGGAAGACATGTAAACTATTTTTATTTTAGGAATTTTTCAGGGAGTGGGTATGGGCATGCCCCAACATAGACCTAGGAAAATGCATATTATGCAAGGTCCCTATGTTCTCCCTCCTAGTATTCATCCCCCACCTCCAGCACCCCATCCAAAGCTTGTTGTTGATGTGACCTAACATAGTATCTTGGCCCTACACTCTTTGACCAACCATTTGATTACACAGTTGTCATAGTGTTCTCAGCTTCCAGAGGGTAGCGCTCCTTGTGCTTCAGTTGATACTAGTGCAACACCATCATCGAGGCATACTTTTTTTCCTCATCAGTGCACTACATATGGGCATACATGTTCTAGTCCTATGGGAGATACAAGTGAGGCTCCCCTATACACATCTGAGTAAGAGGTACATGATATGTCACTTGGAGAAGATGTACCTACACTAGTGCATACTACATGTGTAGGGGAGATGTATGAGGGAGGAATAGGTGTTGTGCCCTCCCCTAATGTAGATGAGGAACAACAACCTCAATCTTTTATACAAGTAAAACTGAAATATATTCATAGTGCATTTCATTTAAAATTATTATAACAAATAGTACATGTTACTAATGTATATTTAAGTGGGTTTGAATAGTTGATGATGGATGAGGATATTAGAGATGTGCAACATGGCACTCTTTCAGCCATTGACTTTGGCCTAAACACATTGGTATAATTTTTCTACATGTAAAACTTTTTTAGTGTATGCACATATCCTTTAAATCGCGATTAATTAAATACATACTAACTTATATCTTGATCTTATTTTTACTTTTGCAGTGTACTCCAGATGTGACTAATGCCACACCTTTTACCATTATGATTTCCTCTCAATCAATTATCTTAATTGCATCACCTATTCAGGTGTATGGTTTTTTATATCTAGTATATCTATATAAGTTTGTAGATATATATGTTAGTTTATGTTTTTTGTTAGCAATTATATATTGATTTTTTCACTTTCATTTTTCTTCTTGTAGAGTATGCCACCATATATGTCTGTGGATCCAGGACCAAGACAATATGGTAGGACTCTTGAGAGTCCTAAGGGACCATCAGTTTCTGAACGTATGGAAGTGAAAGAAAAAATGATTGAGGTAATGAATAATTGAACTAGACTTTAATTTATAGTTTAGTATAGTGATTAGATGTGATTTTGAAAGTTATAAAAAAAATAAGTAACTTTCATTTTAGTAGTTTAAGTTATTTACCATTGAGAGCTAATTAATCTAATTCGTGGTTTGAATTGTTTTTGTGCAGAAATATTCTCAACCATTAGGTATCTCAAAGAGGCTACATTTTGGTGATCCCCAAGAAGATTAGGATTTTGTTGACATAGCATAACCATTTAACATATACATTATATATATATAGACTGGATGAGATGACATATGCCACATTTTATAAATATTGTTTTGAGTTGTCATATTGATGCAATGAGAGGGAGGTCATCCACCTAATCAACACAAATTGAGTTCTCTCAATCACTTTTGAAAACTTTAAAACCCTCTCTAGGGTTATCTTCTTTGTAACCAACCTACCTACCTAGTAGGTAACCAGACCCTTTTTTTTTGGCCTTATCTCTCAACCACTCTAAAAAATCCACCAAACACTCATATTTTTAGGGATCGATTAACCCTAAACAAAACATATCTCAAAATCCTATTAGGCCTCTTTGGACCATCATCACAAAAGGAGGATTTCAATGTTGTTCAACTTAACCAATTAGGTCACTTTTCCAAAGGAACAAATCTAAAATATTGGTTCCAACACAAAATATCATTAGACAGAGCTTAAACTACCTCCAAAACCATACATTCTCCAATATTTGAGTCAATACTCGCTTCCTATGACTCACTTTCATGAAACCCCCACTTTTCTCCAAATTGATAAGGGTTTATTGAAAAACCAATCTCCAAACCTCTCACAACCTTGAAATCATTTCCAACATACCTTATTCTACCCGCACAAGCTTAATAGAGCACTAAATTATGTTTCCCCCTAACTTACCCACTTTGTCACTCTAAAACCCCACTTTTCTTTTCAAAAATGCTATTCACTCAACTAGGGCTTCAAGTCCAGACTTGCAATTTGACCTTCCCTGCCTATGAAAACCTTCTAACACAAAAAAATCCACATACTCACACTTTTCCCAACCAGTTCTTCCTTGTTATCAAACAATTTCCTCAGTTCACCAACTCTAGCCATGTTCTTAAGGCCTAAATTATGTGTTTCAATAGGGGCAACATTGAGAATCTCTTCAAATCCCTTCACCAATGCTATTTTATTATTCCTACACCCTATCATACTTAAATTAGGCCCATTCCACTAAGAGACAACCTGAACAATAGGTGGAATGGCCTATTTCAACATATTATACTCAAACCCTTGTATGAGCGAGTTCAGACCAGTTTTCAAAAATTTACCTCTAAGTTGCTTGGAAATTAATATAATTCCAAAATAATGGATTCAAATCAAAGCTAAAACTATTATACAACATATTTAGATCATCTTATAGAAAACTCCTACTGTACAGACCCATACACAGGATGGGAATGAAGAAAATACATAGAAATTAACAAAGAAATAGAGATATTTGATTGATATTCTCCTTCAAACTCTTCAACAACCCCTAACTTTGAGTTTTCAACATATTTATAACTCAAACAACTCCTCATAATGCCTAGAACTACCTTTCAACTTCCCATGACTGTTGGGCTTCTCTCGAACTTTCAAATTTGCACCTTTTACAATATTTGAAATAAATCTGTATAGCTTATGGATATGGATTGTGGAAACTTATTATCATTAATATTTGAAATGACAAAAAAATTGCAACATTACATTATTGGCATCATGACCCCACCTAGACTCAAAAGTAAAAGTAACATTACAAAATGGCCTATCATGGCCTTATTTTACATTATCATGACTAAAACCACTAAACTAGACCTACTTCATCAAATGGAGGAACAAGGCGCTCTACACCACATATATGCCAAATTTGTATATTCAAATACACAATTACATTACATTTCTATATATATAAATCAATATTCAATATATTTTGTTCATTTTATACATGTTTTCCTACTTTGAAACTTAAAATTTGAATGTATAATCACTTCATAATGGTTGAGCTATTATGGAAAACATGTTATATCTAAATATTGATTTCTTGCAATCTTGCACTTTAATAGTTTATGAATTACATAGATCATTGTTACTCATGTTATAGTACAATTAAATCTGGTTGCCTTGGGAAACTTCACCAAATTTGATAACTTTATCATTAGTTTCTATAGTTGCAACCATAGCAACAAAATTGAAATACATTTCCATAGCATAAAGATACAAAGAGTAAAAAAAAAGAGTTCAAATAATGAATTGTAGAAAATAGATTGTTGTAGTTTATATTCATATCACTAATTGCATTGCATTGCACAACTCAAAGCATTACTTCACAAATTTCATAACTAGTAACTAGATGCTAATAGATGACAAAATTTCAATTACGATATGTTTTTTACAAAGTCAACCCATATATAATAAGTAGGAGCAGCTGCTAATTGCATTTGCTTGTAATGTCATTCCATGAGACCACATTTCTTTGAGGCATTTTTGCAGAAATTTCATTGCATTGTCTATGCTATCAAAATTTTTATACATGTCTACCAAATCATTTTTCATAGGGATATAGAGAGCAAAAAAAAGAGAAAGATTTTAAGTAATGAATTGTAGAAATTAGATTGTTGTACTGTATACTCATATCTATGATTACATTGCATTGCACATATTTCAAACTCATAGCATTACTTCACATTGCATAAATAATAACTAGATGCTTATAGATAACAAAATTTCAATTATGATATAGTTTTTACAAATTCAACCCATATCTTATAACTAGGAGCAACTGCCAATTGCATTTGATTGTCATGGCATTCCATGAGACCCCATTTCTTTGAGGCATTTTGGCAAACAATTCATTGCATTATCTATGCTACCATAATTTTCATACATATCTACCAAAGCATTTTTCATAGGGATATAGAGAACAAAAAATAAAGAGTTCAAGTAATGAATTGTATAAAATAGATTGTTGTAGTTTATATTCATATCTCTGATTACATTGCATTGCATATCTTTCAAAATCAAAGCATTACTTCACATTGCATAACTAATAACTAGACGATAATAGATGACAAAATTTTAATCATGATATGGTTTTACAAAGTCAACCCATATCTAATAACTAGGAGAAGCTTCCAATTTCATTTTCTTGTCATGGCATTCCATGAGACCACATTTCTTTGACGCATTTTGGCAAATAGTTTTTCTGCATTGTCTATGCTACCACAATTTTCATACATGTCTACCAAAGAAGTTTTCATAGGGATATAGAGAGCAAAAAAATAAGGAGTTCAAGTAATGAACTGTATGAAATAGATTATTGTATTTTATATTCATATCTCTAATTACATTGCATTGCACATATTTCAAACTCAAAGCATTACTTCACATTTCATAACTAATAACTAGATGATAATAGATGAATTTTTTTCAATTACAATATAGTTTTTACAAAGTCAACCCATATCTAATAACTAGGAGCAACTGTAAATTGTATTTTATTTTCATGGCATTCTATGAGACCACATTTCTTTGATACATTTTGGAAAACAGTTCACTGCATTTTCTATGCTATGACAATTTTCACACATGTCTACGAAAGCATTTTTCATAGGGATATAGAAAGCAAAAAAAATAAAGAGTTCATGTAATGAATTGTAGAAAAGAGATTGTTGTAGTTTATATTCATATCACTAATTACATTGCATTGTACATTTTTCAAACTCAAAGCATTAATTCACATTGCATTACTAATAAATAGATGCTAATAGATGACAAAATTTCAATTATGATATAGTTTTTACAAAGTCAACTCATATCTAGTAACTAGGAGTTGTTTTCAATTGCATTTTCTTGTCATGGCATTCCATGACACCACATTTCTTTCAGGCATTTTGGAAAATAGTTCATTGCATTGTCTATGCTACCACATTTTCCATACATGACTACCAAAGCATTTTTCATAGATATATAGAGAGCAACAAAATAAGGAATTCAAGTAATGAATTGTAGAAAATAGATTGTAGTTTATATTCATATCACTAATTAGATTGCATTGCACATATTTCAAGGAAGGTGATTGTACAGTACGTGGAATGGGAAAATGGCAATGGAGAAGTGGAAAAACTCAAGAGGTTTTGTATTTGGTAATAATTTGTGTAGGAAAAGAAAGTGAGTGATGATGCTATAGGTGGATTTGAACAAACAAAGTCAAATATTCTCAAACTTAAGACTTTCATGGAGCAAATACAACTAGAAAAATATGATAAGCAATAAGAAATATCAAATGTAAGTGAAAAAAAATAGAATTGGTGAGGTGCATGCATGAAATTATTTAATACATTGAAAAATCTATAAAAAAAGGGATGTTATTATCCTAAGTGTTCATGACGGAGAAGTTGATCCAAAGCTCAAAGTAAAAGATATGAGTCCAAAGTGAAAAAATTAAGAGATATTTGATGAGATATTACTTGAAAAACATATCACTTAGAAACAATCCATTTTAGGCTACAAGATCATCTAGGGCCCCTCTACAATAACCTCTCTCAGTTTTTGATATTTCTGAGGTGTTTGCTCGTGGTGTCGAGTTTTCAATTAATGGAAAAAGGGTTAGATGCATGTAGTCTAAAGTTGCAAATGGGTGTAACTTTCATTCTGCTACTCATGTGACCAAATTGATTGGACAATTCCAACATTTTTAGATTGGTGGGTTTATGCTAGGAATGGTCCTATTTTACACCCAAACACACTAAAATAGTCCGAGCTATATTGTATCGACAATATCCCTTAAGAGTACAAAGTGCCAAAAGGTAGCAATCTTTGACAAACTATTACTTGGAATTTTTTTCACTTATAAATAATTCATCTGAGGCTATGGGATCACCTAGTTCCCCTCTACAATAACCTCTCTCAATTTTTGATATCTCTCAGGAATTTTCCCATGGTGTTAAGTTTTCAATTGATGAAAAAGGGTCAGATGCATGTAGTGTAAAGTTGAAAAGGGGTGTAATTTTCATTTTGCTCTTGATGCAACCAAACTAATAGTTCCAATACATCCATATTGGTGGTTGTATGCTAGGTGTGGTCCTATTTCATAGCTAAACATACTGAAACAGTCTGAGCTACATTGTATCAGTGATATCTCTTAAGAGTCCAAAGTGAAAAAATGCATCAATATTTTTATGAGTTATTACTCAAAAATCATGTCACTTAGAAATAATCCATCTGAGGCTATGGGATAACCTAGGGCCCCTCTACAGTAACCTCTCTTTGTTTTTTATATCTCTAAGGCATTTTCCCATGGTGTCAAGTTTTCAATTGATGGAAAAAGGGTTAGATGCATGTAGTGTAAAGTTGCAAGGTGGTGTATCTTTAATTTTTCTCCTTGTGTGACTAAAATGATAGTTCCAACATGTTTAAATGGGTAGGTTTACACTACGAATTAGTGAATAAGTGAAGGATGTACTCAAATTCACATAATTCATGAAGTACACACATGAATACAAAGTATACACATGAAAACATGTAAGTCACAAAGTATACATTGGAATACACATAAGTCACAAATTATACACTTGAATACACGCAAGTAATAAGTCACAAGTCATGATCAACACCCATGCCTACAACATTCAAGATACAATTTACACAATACACATGATATCATCATTCAAGAGTTGATATAAAATATATGATTTATAAAATTCCATGTAGGCATACAACAAAAGACCTTAATACATAGTCATTTCCAACTAGGGGAAGGAAATAGATCACACATTACCTTCACAGTTGACTGGATTGAGTTTTTATTGATTCTTTTGTCTTTTGAATGTGCTCGCTAGTCCTCCTCTCTTCACTCATCTGGTGATGCAAATAATACAATAAGAAGTATATATGTTAATATATAGAAATTGAATTGTGGAATATCATATAGCAAAATAATCACAAACAAATGATCAGAACACTCTTCCACAACAATAGCACATTAATGATCTAAAGTGACAAGAACATGTAGGAACTATCATGATAACAATTAAACATCATACAAGTATCATGAAAATTTTCAATAATAGACCATAGAAGAGAAAATATAATGTTAAATTTACTAATTTATCGTATACATCTGCGAAAGGATCATAATTGGCTATTTTTGCAACAAATCCATGGTCCATCATGTCACGAACATCACAATATACTTAGAATAAAAAATCTATATGATCATTAGTTTTTTATCACTTTCATTAGTTTATTTTTTTAACTAAATATACTTAGAATAACAAATCTATATTATTCTAAATGGCCTAAATGATAATGAAATGGTAATGAAAACTAGAAAAGATGCTTAGAATAACAAATCTATATTATTCTAAACAACCTAAATGATGATGAAAAGGTAATGTTTACAAACTAAAAAAGATAATTAAAATAAAAAATATTTATTATTATAAACAACCTAAATGATGAACCTTGGCAGATAAATAAATTTAATTATTATAAACATTAATCAAAATAAGATGAACAATATCATACCTATCGCATACAACAAATGATTCGCTACTCAAGTGTTCCTAAAGGGTCATCTCTTACCTTCAGACTATTTGGTGCAGGAGCACCCATTTACTTTCATCTGAGTTTGATCAAGTTTACTAGGTGATAGGTAGTTATAGAGGTTTGTGTTCATTTTTTGTGTTTATAAGGTCTATAAAGGACCATTAGAATGTATTTAGGAGTTCAATTTTGTAAAGCAAAGCAATATTGTCAAATGATGCATAAGAAATGCAAAATATGTAAATAAGGATTTATGAAGGGTTTAAGTCTATTAAGTGGTAGATTTTGATAAATAAGGTCTTGATTTATCATCTAATATTTTTTTGAGTCATTTTAGTGGTCTCTAGGAGGTATTGGCGATTAAAAGTGCAAAATTGACAAAATTGTCAAAATTGTCAAATGTTGCAAATGCAAAAAAGTGCAATTTTTAGGGAAACCAACTGTCAGATGAATATAGAAGTTATTTGGTCAGTTTGGAGGGAATTTTTTGAGTGGGATATGTTTAAATATATTTATTTCATCATTGTACAAGTTATTGGTAACAATTGTGAAGAACATTCAATAAGAAAAGCCCTTGTTTTTGCTTAAAATTTTGTATTTCTCTATAATTTCTGTAATACCTATTAATTGTATAGCTCTATACTATAAAAAATCATTCTTTTTTTTTTTGAATATTTTATATGGTTTAGTTACTTGTGTTTAGAATTTGGTTTGAGGATTTCAAGTTGAAAATAGTGCAATTTTGATTCAAATTACTAAAACTAGCTTGTTTTACCCTGTTTAAGGGTTTTGAAGTTCTAAGTATGAGATAAGCCCATTCCACACAATGTGTTCACTATGTCTAAGTGGAATGAGAATAATATGTTAGAAGTAGGATGGTAGTGGATAGTGTTTAATTTGTGTGATGAGGTTTGGGGTAAAAGACATGATTGTCCTGCAGAAAAAGATGAGTTAGGGTATGAAATTGATGGAATAGTGAGTGAGATTGATGAAATGTTGAGTGTAGAGACTTTGTGAAGGTTTTATGCATTTGAGCATGAAAATTTAAGAGTGTTGGATGTTGTGAGAATTTTGTATGTGGTTCAGGACTATTAGTTTCAATAAACCCTACCCTTTTCAAGTGTAAAATGAGGGTTTTCTAGACTAGCAGGTAAATGAGATTTGGTGTGTTTAAAACCTAGTGGAAAGGTCTTTTCATTTCTTTTTTCAAAGGTTTGAGAAGTTTTTCAAGGTTGGGTGTGAGTTTCAAGAGCACTTCCTTTGGAAAATAGACATAATTGGTCTAATAGGTCAGTGTTGTCTCAAGGATTTGAGTGAATTGTTCAAAAGGAATCTATGGTGATTTTGATATATGTTTTAGTTGGCCTTGATGGGTTTTTGAATGTGTCAAGGGTATTTTTGAGGTGCCAAGTTGACCCACAACATGTAGGTAAGATAAAAGTAAAAGTATCTCACCTCTCTTGAAAGAGACAATCAGTAATCAAACTGATCACCTCCCAAGGTCCTTGATGTTGGTTCACAACATTGTTGTTTCACGAAGTGGTCAATATGGCTGTAATATTCAAGGGGCCTATTGGTTTAGTGCTTCTGGATTGTTGCAAGATCAAACATCTATCTAAACCTACTTTAACTTAGGATTTTAAAGAAATAGAAAAAAGATAGATCAAGGTTTTCAAACTAAAAAGAATGTTGATTCATTCAACTAATCAGACTTGTTACCTTCCAAGGAATTCCTAACTAGAACTACAAAATAAAATTAACCTGTAATTGATAAAAAGTTTCTTTCATTCACAGTGCAAAATTTAACAGTAAATTGCAAATCATCACTCAAACAAAACATAAGATAAAATTTCATTCCTTGAAAGCTTTTCAAATCAGATGATTAACCCAAAATGAATACCATTCTAGAGCATAATATAAAGTAGGTTTAAGTCTAGCTACTCCTACTGTCAATGAAAAAAATAAGAAAAATTTACAAATATGGAAAGATCACTAGTGTACAGAAACTCATGTCTTCAAATTATCTCCATCTATGCTAAGAAAATTAGGAAGATACATCACCTCCCCCTCCTGCTGAACTGCAAAAAAAAATGTCTAACTTACTTAAAAACCCTAACTTGCTTTTAATATCCCCTTCTCCACCCTTCTAAACCTTCTAGCTTGCTAACTAAACCTTCTTCTTCTCCTTTCTAACCCTAACTTACTTTTCTAACTCTGCTCTAAATCTTCTAACCCTTACAAAAGAGGTGAAACGCCATATTTATAAAAAATACCAGATGCGTCGGCCCAAGTAGGGTTTACAATAAGTCAATCACATAACAAGTCAGCCCCAGAAGAATTTGAAACAAAGTCAAACATGCATTAAATGTGTGGGAACCAACCAAATCGGTCTAGGATCTCCCACATAACTCAGACCAAAATGCGTGAAGAAGAGGCAAAGAAAAACAATGAGGAAGCACAACTTCCGATGTAGCTTTGCATTAACTGCTTCCCCCACTTCACCCATAACTTGTTCCATTCCAGCCTTCATCACCAAGATGTCCTCTGTAAGCTATTCACAAGTGGCATAGGTGAAACCCTAGTTCACCATTCAATAGCATTAATATCATTCTTCAATCGCCCCATCGTATTGTCCCAGTCTCCCAGGTTGTTGGATTGATATTAATTAATGATTGCACTATAGGTTGCTATGTCATCTAGCTAGTGCCCAGTTACTGTATCCCATGATAGCCTTAGTTTTTTGTAGCAGGGTGCTCATATTCATATCTGAAACCTCGAACCAGACTGATGTCATCTTGCCCTCAGGAATCCTACTCTTTTCGTCCAACTTCATTCATTTTTTTGCTTCAGAGATGGATGATCCCCTTTGTGTCCTTTAGCCTCTCCAACCACCATCATCCTACCAGACTCAACCTACATTCATCAAACACCAATGTGAGAATCAAAATGTTGACAACATTTTAATCCAAGTGTTAGCTTAAAATCATGATAAAACCATTAAACTAGCCATTAAGCATCAACACTGAGAAGTTTGGGATTTCAAGTTAACTTGGGAAAAACAATCTAGAAAGAATTTCAAAAAATTCCAAACCAAGCAGATTCTCTCGATGAAGCACCAATGCCAACAATGGATCATCAAAATAAACACAAGCAACATAAAACAGTGAAATTCATCAAGCTAAAGCAAGATATGTTTAAGCATTCATCATTAGATTCATCAATTTTATCTAATTTCTTAAATTCCACAAAGCATAGCAGAGAATTCAAAAAAATCTGGCCAGACCAAAATTCCACGAAGAGCACAAAACTTCGAACACCAACACATTTCTAGGAAACTGAAGGAATCCAAGAAAATCCAGCCAGAAAGGAAAGTCCCAAAGCTAGGAAAAAACCCGGAGATCGGCATGACCCTTGGTCTATTGGAATGATCTCATGGCAATGGTAAATGTCTCGCCAATGGAGCCATGAGATGCATATCACTATGACTCCTGCCGACTGAAAATTTGGAAGTCATTGATGAGATAAGTGAGTTCAAAGTGATCCCTATCAATAGTGTTTTTCCTGCCGATAGATTGTGTGATTGGACACTATGGCATCGGGGAGTGTCATGTCTCAATCCTCATGCAGGTTACTTTTGGCTTTGTGTGGATTTGTTACATGTTTTTTTGTGCCTGATAGAATAATGATTAATATGATGATGTTTTGGCGTGGAGATAAATGAAAGTGTTTATTTAAATTATGAAAAGTTGAATAATATTGAATATGTTTTACTTTGAAAATGAAGCAAAATAGAGTAGAAACATTTTAATTAATGTAACGTATTGATTTATTTATATCTTAATGTGATACTAATTCAATTATTGTTGTGTGATGGAGTGTACTTGAGTTGCAGGAAGTCGAAGATCAAGGGTGTGATTAAGGAGAGGTGATTAGCTTCTTGGTAGGACAAAGCAGGAAGACCTCTCAATCACACACACACACTTAGTTTCATATAGACTACATTTAGGAATGTCTAATTTTTGTGTGTTTGTTTTGAATTATTTGCAAATTAAATAATAATTAGTAAATTAAATAAATGATGAAATGAAAAACATGATAAAATAAAGTAAAGGATTATGTTTAAATTATAGTTACTTATAAATTTTGATTTAAATACTCATGCATTCTACTCTTCTTTTATTTTGTGGTAAACTTTGAGTTAATAAGCTAACCATTAGTTATAAGATATTTATTTTTATTGTTGGGAAAATATTTTCAAATTAGGGGATTTACATGCAATCAAACTGAAAATTATTATAATTTTTTAAAATACATTTCAAGATTAGGGTAGGGAAAAACAAATTGAATAGTAATTTTAAAAAGGGAAAAATAATTCTTGAGAAGGTAATGGTTCTTGGAAAACTTTCTTGAAAATATGCTCTACAACTTTTCTCTAATGGCTGCCAAGAAAATACCGAATCCTTTAGCTTAGTGAGTTTGAGAATTATTACTAGAAGATAGTAGGAAATTTAAGATTTGGTAAAGTATCTCGAAAGGTGGAAAGAAGAAGACTCTCAGAAAAGCGAGATTGAAAAGAAGCAAAGAGAAGAATTTGTCTAAAGAACATCTCCAGCTGGAAGCATAATTTCTAGGTTTTCCATTCTTTTTCCACAAATCTTGTTTGAAAAATGAAAACACTATTGCAAAATTTGAATGCCATGTGTTTGAATTGCATGCAAAAACTAAGAAAATCTGTGAAAATATGCCAGTCTTTTGTGTGCATTGAAATAATTTGTATAAATTTTATCCCCTTTCAGATTGGGGTTTTCCTCCTTTGCAAATTATGGTTTATAAATTTTGTCTCTGGCTGCTCTTTCAGTACACAAGAATTCTAAATATATATATATATCCCACATTTCTTTTATTGTTTCTGGTATAGTCAAATTTGGAAAGCATTACAGAGTTTTTCTTTTAAAAATAAAAACGGATTTTATTGTGTTGGGAATTAACCCCTTGCCCCCTCCATAGAGGAAGGGGTTGCACTGTGGAGGGACAGTGTCCTCCACAGGCTGCGGCCTATGGAGGAGGCATTTCCCCCTCACAAGCAGCGCCTTCCCCTTTGGGGGAGGTGTCAGCCTCTATGGCATTCACCTGCGTTTTGGTTTATATTTTCTATAAAATCTGCATTGAGATTTCTTTCCTGTAGACAATGAATAAACAAAATAAATATACATAAATATATATATATATATGTAAACACAGATAGAAATATATATATATATATATATATATATATATATATATATATATATATATATATATATATATATATATATATATATATATATATATATATATATATATATATATATATATATATATATATATATATATATATATATATATTTATACACACACACACACACACATATATATATATACTCATAAACAAAAACATTTATATAACTCTATCTTCTTCAGAAAATGATAACTAGTGCCATTGGTATAAAACAGAAAAATACAACATTGTGTACAAGTTAAATATAGATATATACACAATAACAAGTCTACTATGTATATATATATATATAAGTATATATTACAAATATATATAAATACCTACGTAATGAATACATTTACAAATCTGTTCAGAGAGCTTTCATAGCTAAAAGTTTAAACTTAGAATAGAAGCAGAGTAAATTCACATAAATAACACTGTGTATAGTAGCAAACTCGAATTTATATGCAAATCTAGTTGTTTACATTGCTTTTTTTTCTTCTAGAAGTATGTGATTTTCTGAATATCAATGCTTTGTATGAGTCACCATTTATCCTTTCTAAACTTAGTGAAAAATACATAAGGCCAAATTGTGAGCTGAAAATGAAACTTTATAGCAAATATAGACTATAGAAAACACAGTCAAAATTAGTGAATTTTTTGAAAAGAGTGGTTTTCTATTTGGTGAAACTATTAAAATTATTTACTGTGTCCAAAACTAATTTAGAAAATGGAATTGGAACTAAATTTATTTTGCATTGTAAACTCACTTGAAATTTTACAAGAAAACTTTATTTACTGAATGCATGCATGAAAGCTGTTTTGACAAACTTTGTGAAAACCTTGGAAAATGATGAAATTTCTTTAAAATTAGAAATGTGTAAAAATCGAATGTGAAATTAGATGGAAAATGCATTATTTACTGTATTTTGAGAAAATTTCGGGATAGGATGCCAAAGGTGGACCCATAGAGACGGTAGTTTTACCTTTTCTAAAACTATCATTTATTTTATTTCTGCTTGGCCAAGCACTTGCACCATTGAAATAGATGGAATTAAAAGCCTCAAACTAAGTGAATATAGGTCTCTGCCACCTCCTGTTTGCAAAAAATATGCGATTCTCATGTTAGGAATTCATATAGGCATCAGGCTTACATCGAGAGTTCCCTTCTGCGTTGTTGTTTCAGGTTGCTAGGCTCCTCGTGCAGGGCGGGGGATTTCTTCGAGCTAGGAAGAAACCCAAGGAAGTATTGTACTTCGTGGTTGGGTGGAAAAGGTGCCTTAATCACACTCTTGGCCCCAGCTTGCAAGAAGACCAGTGGTGTCACGTCAGTTGAGGTTCAGAGATTTAAGTGCTATAATGTATTCATGTATTATTTGGAATGGCTTAAAAATCCCACTTGTAAATGTAATTTTATTTGTAATTCTGTATTGTGACATTGAAATAGATGTATTGGAAAGAAAGATTTTATGTAACATTGAAATAGATGTATTGATTGAAAGTTAGTAATGTACTTGAAAACTTGAGTTAATTTATGGAATTTCATTGATATGCAAATGGAAATAATATATGAAACAATGCAATTATCCTTGTTGTTAATTAAATATGTAGCTAAATGAACATTAATTTTTGAACATTACATGGAGACACGATTTAGTGTCTCACCGACATGCGATATAGTTGAACGTTTGACTGAAAAAACTAGGGAGAAATACCAGATAAGCATTGAGAATCCTCGAACCCCAAATGTAACCCATGAATAGATCAAATTCAACCACAAACATAATGATCTACTAACTTGGATGCCCTAGTGACCAAATCAACTTGAAACACCATAAATCCACGCACTAGCAAGCAAATTAAGAAATTCAAGCTTCAACTCATGTAATCTCAGGTGTAAGAACAAATGCACAACAAAGATGAGAGCAAGTGATCCCAAATCCCTTTAAAATTTGACCTCAGAAAGCCTACCTAGGTGCACTAATGGCGTAGACAAGATGGAATGGAGAAATTCAGGAACCTGATGGCGAAACAGAATTCTGGAAAAATCTGGCCCAGGCGGAATTCTACGAAGACCAGAAATCTTTGAACTATAGTGTAAAATAGGTCAAGCCAGACTTCGAGTGCAATCCAGGAAAATTTAAATGGGGTGGACAATCCCAAGCTAGCTCAAAAACCTGAACAACATTGAAACTAGAGTTTGCAAGAAATATGGGAAAATCCAGATGGACCGAAAAATCCTGAACTAAGGTAAAAACTGAACTTCGCCCAAAACATAAGATTTGCAGTATGCAACTTGGGGGAAGTAGTTGGGAAAGCAAGATAAACATATTAAGCACATGCCAAGGCAAAGAAAAACCTCAAAATCAAAGGGGGAAAAACACAAAGAGTGAAAGAAAAAGAGGGTCTCATTTTAATAAAATTTAAAATGGGGTTGTTATGCAAGGCATAACAATTGGTGACTTGGCTAGGAAAATGGTTTAACCTGCATTTTCATGAAACTAAGGGATTCAGCTACCCATAACTCCTAGTTTATGGACATCACAATTCCAATTAGGTCAGTTTTAGTAAACAAGGTTGAGCTAGAATCTCAAATGTAAATCAACACTAGCTACCCCTGAATCTATGTGTGTGCTTGATGGTGCATCACCCTTTTACAAATTTTTCCTCATCTTTTGGACAATTATGCGCAAGATTTGAACTACATGAGTTGATCCCTTTAACTGTTGTGCAATGATATCCTGGGCATTGGTCCACTACTAATCAAGCGTCCATAGCTCCGACGGAGATACCTCTAGTTTTCTCACAGCATTTATCTACTGCCAGTCAGACATGCATAGCCCCGGTAGAGATACTAGAATCATCCATTCAATATTGAGTCTTTTTTTCTTAGATAGTTCTCTTTTTTCAATTCCTTCTCAATATGTCAGATGTCCAACATCTGTACTTGGTTGAAAACTACTATGGACCTCATAATAGCATCCAGGGAATTAGATTTTTCACTCAAATCTTGCAACATTATTGTCCTAAGACAAATATACCATTACAAAAGGAGATGTTTCTAATGATTTGTGATAGATTCAATCGTAGTTAGTGAAGATTGCTTACTTTACACCTTGTTCTCAATGACTTTCCACAACTCTCATTGATAATGGACATAAAACAATGAATTTAGAACAAAATCATCCAATCAGAAAACCTAAAAATATTTAAACCAACCTCTCTCCTAGTAACCAAAGTATACTTTAGATAACAATCCCCTTACTCAATTTGAATAAAATGAAGGGCCCCACAAAAAAAAACAAAGGAACAAAAAGCAAAAAAAAACACAAGGAAAAGACAAAACCAACGAAACAACTAACTATTTACATATATACAACCCAACAAAATACCAGGCCTTTTAAGACCCAAAATAATGTTTGAGAAACTGTCCATTGATAGGCAATGGAACAGGTTCTCCTATTAAACTACTCAGCTAGAAATCATTTTCTCCTAGGATTTCAGTGATTTGATAGGGACCCAACCAAAGCTTATCAAACTTCTAGTGGTCACCTTTATTTTCATTGGCTTTATCCCACAGTAAGCCTAAAAGCCTTCAATTTGGATCTTTTGTCAAACCAACATTTGACAATAGTCTGGTGCCTAAAGAATTATTGCAAAGCAACATCTCTCTGCTCTTCTAATTTCAACAAGCTAGCTAACCTTACTTCAATCCTATCATCACTAGAGTAAAATTCCTGCATAAATTTTAGGATAGGTATTTGCAAGTGAATAGGGAACACAGGCTCTTGGCCATAGACTAGCTTAAACGGTGAATTCTTCAACGCAACCTTGATCCTAGTCCTATCCACCCATAACACAAATCTTAACTGGGTATGCCAGTCTCTAGGATTGTTCTCTAACATTTTTTTTATTACTCCTAGGAGATTCTTATTAGTTGATTCTGCAACTCCATTTCCTTGCGGATAATAGTTTGAAGAATAATTTAAAACAATCCCAAGATTATAAGCCCATGAAATGAACTCGACAGAAGAAAAGGCAGGGCCATTGTCACATACTAGTACAAAGGGTACTCCAAACCTGGTTGTGATGCATTCAATGAGGAACTTGATTACTACATCTGTTGTGATATTCTTGCAAGGTATAGCTTTTGTCCATCTCGTGCAATAATCTATGGCAGTCAAAATGAATTTATGTCCTACAGAAGAATTTGGGTTAATTACCCCAATAAAATCAAGTGCCCATTGGGAAAATGGTCTTACCTCATAAATAGGCTACAATGGCATGGCTAGATGACACTCTCTTGATGTAGAAGTTTGACATATATAAAATGTCCTTACATGTTGGTGGGAATCATTAAACACACATGGCCAATAATGACCAGATCTGAGGATCTGATGTGCTAAAGAATCCATAGAACCATGATCTGTGCCATGTTTCCCATAAAATTCAACAATTATGTGCTTAGCTTCTTGTTGATCAAGGCATCGTAGATAAAACCCCTCAAAATTATTTCTGTATAACAATCCCCCTTTGAGCATATAATGGAAGCTTTTCATTCTCAATGCTCTCCTCTGAGTTTTATTCAATCCCTCTGGGCACCGATTATGGAGCATGAAATAAATAATATCAGCATACCAAGAGTCATTAGAAAAGGACTATGTTGTGTACTGCTGACAAGTAATATTCTTACCAACATCCACCATTGCTTTAGATAGGCCTTGACCTCAAACAAGTTTCATAGGGTGAATCTCCGAATCAAACTCCTACAAAATAGCCATCCATTTCCCCCTTCATTCTCTCAACTTGCTCTGTATAAGTAGAGAATTCATAGCAGCATCAGGAACCACAACAATGATCTAACTTCGAAGGATATAATGCCTAAACTTCTTGACAGCTCTAACCAACACAAAATCTTGTTTCTCAAGAGGTGGGTACTTGATTTCAACATTCTTAAACATAGATCTCATGAAGGCAATTGGCCTTTCATCCCCCTCCTCTCTTCATTGTGTCAGGACAACTACACATGAGTGTTCAGAAGCAAAAGAATAAATATAAAATGGCTTCAAGTAGTTAGGATTGGTGAGGACTGGCACCTCCGAAATGGATTGCTTAACTTGAGAAAAAGTAGCCTTTGCCTCATTACTCCATTCTATTCTAGCATCTTTCATCATTTCGTTCAAAGGTTTAACAATTTTTGCAAAACCTATGATAAACTTCCTCACAAATTTGATCTTTCTGAAGAAAGATCTCATCTCTTTCTTACTTCCTGGCATGGCTAACTTTAGAATAAAATCAACTCAGTCCAGATCTATCGATATCCTTCTTTCTGAGATTATGTGTCCCAAAAGTTTCCCTTCAGAAACCCCAAACACATGCTTTTTAGGATTCAGAGAAACACCATATTGGATACATCTTTCAAGAGCTTTAGCCAAGTCTGCAACATGGTTTAGTCTATCTTTAGAGAATATTGTCAGGTCATCCATATAAATGATGATGCACTTACTAATGAAATCTTTGAACGCTACGTCCATTACATGCTGAAAGGTTGCTCCAACATTTATCAAACCAAATGGCATCCTCCTATAAGAAAATGTTCCCCACTTAGTAGTGAAGGTTGTCTTCATTTTGTCTTCATAATTAACAATCACTTGATTGTACCTAGAATAACCATCTAGGAACGACATCATTTGAAACCCATTGATAGTTTGCAAGACTTCATCCAGAGAAGGGAGTGGGTAGTTGTCTTTTTTCAAAGCTCTATTCAGAGTCCTGAAATCTACACATAGCCTGATCTCCCCATTCTTTTTACGAATTGGAACCAAGTTAGCCACCCATGTTGAATGTCGTACAGGGAAGATTATTCTTACAGAAAGTAATTTTTAAACTTCTTTAAAGATTAGTGGTTCAATCAGAGTGTTGATAGGACGTTGTTTCTATCGAAATAGTCTAGCTTCAGGCTTCAAAGGAATAGTATGAGTTATCATAGAAGTATCAAATGTTTTTAGATCTTCATACCCCCAAGCTATTGTAAAAATATCTTTCTTCAGTGTCCTCAATATATCTTCTCTAATTGCTTCAAGGCAGGCTTTCCCTATGTAAACATTCCTTTTAGGGCCAAAGTCAGCTACGTTGATAGTTTCATATTCACCTCCCTTATCTTTAGTTGATACATTTTTTCGAGCCCTTGGATCTGAATCAAAAATTCTTTCTAAGGCCACCATCCCCTTGGGAATGCTATTACTTTTTAAATTGAGGACACCTATATCGCAGTCTTTGGGGTTCCAGTCTACTTGATCCCTATCGGACTCATCGATGATCTATCCTTTGAAAACATCTGAGCTTGTTAGAAAAGTAAGGATATGTCGATCATCATTGAAGACTTGAAAGTTCTTGACATTATCAGGGATAGTCGAGGTGGATATCAATTCTACTAAGAATCTCTTGAGCTTGGAGCCTTGCATGGGCTCCAGGGTACTTGCGGCAACAACTAATGAATTAGCTATTTGATTATCCTCTCTAGGGATTAAACTAATCCCAAAAGAATCAAAGTCTTCAATCAGGTTCCACACCTGATTTCTATAAGCCACCAGCCTTTTATTGTGACATGTGTACTAGTTGTGTACTTTCTTGATAATCACTTCTGAATCTCCTTTAACCATCAAGGAAATAACTTTCTTTTGATGTGCAAACATCAATCCCTGAGCTAATGCTTCATATTCTACTATATTGTTAGTGCATCCAAACTATAACCTGTAAGAAGCAAATTTGTTTTCCCTTTTGGGCTGGTTAACTCAATTCTAGCACCACACCATGTTCTAGATTTGGATCCATCGAACGTGAGGGTCCATAGGTGATTATGAGCTGAGGTTGATCTCTCTGAGCTTGTTGTGGGTGCTTTGATAAGATGAACCATAGGTGGGGCCACTTGATCTTTTGCATTAGATATTGGGAATGGGTGTTCAATAGGTTCATCAAGTGCAATACCCAATTCTTGCTCAGATATATCATGTAATCCTAGCATATCTTTCTGATAGTTATCTATATCTTTGATTAACCCCTTGGGTTTTGGTATACTTGCAAGTGCAGGGGTATCAAACAAACCCTAGGGTTGTTCAACATAACTATGTTGGTTTGGTATTATGACCAGGGTAAGTTAAGTTTGAGGAGGGACTTCCTCTGAAGGTATATTATCCTTGGTTAACATTATTTCATTTTTGGCTTCAAATGAGAAGTGATCTGAAACGATCTCAAGGTTACTTGGGCTAGTTTCTTCAGTTTGGAAAACATGATTTAGAACATTGATACAGGGTTGGTAGGTCAATTCTGAATGATTTTGGTAGTGCACCCTACACCAATTTGGGAGTAGAAGACTCCAAAAATCAATATCTTCCCCTAAGACCAACTAATCTATTGTAGCTTCCTAATCAATACCTACTGGTTTACACCAATAATGGGATCAAGGAATTCTTGCATTGAAAAATCATTAGAATCAAGAACCGAAAGAGTTAGAATTTTCTCTCTTTTATAAATCGCTATCTCAGTTTCAAAATAAGCTACCTCGTTGGGACAGTCATACTTAGTGATGATATGTTTGAGGTGAGGTTCACTCTCAATCCTAATCTACATAGGAATTCTCCTCCATGGTAGCCACATATGTGAAAAGTCGAGGGAGAGATATCCCCCTATACTCTTCATCAGATCTCTTCTCAAAAGCATATCATAAGTCTCAGGAATGTCTGCAACTTGAATATCCATATTGGTTTGAATCCTAGGGTCAGACCCTACTTGTACATGTATATTTCTCAATTCTCCAACTACATTAACCTCTATTTTATCAAGTTGGATGACCTTCTTGTTTGTTAGGACATTATTCAATCCCAATTTCTTGCATACAGAAAATGGCATAACATTGCTAGAAGCCCCTGAATCTAGCAGACAATTGTGTAGATTCTTCCCATAGATTCTCAAACTTAAAAGAAATGGTGAGGTCCCTACCTTGTTTCTGAAAAAAGCTACATTCATGTCTGTAGCAGGTGACACCTTGGTTTTCCCTTTTGATTTATCAACTTCTTCCAAAGCTTTCAGCACTATATCTCGTTGGGAAGGGCACTATTTAGGATGTCAAAGTATGATAAAGAGGTTTTATATTTTTGCATCTCAGAAACAATATCAAATTTTGTGTTATAACTTGCATTACATTTGAAAACACCAGATGAATTACTTTTGCTAGGGAAGTCAGGTGGACTCTTCAGTGGAGGAGGGTTGTTATCAGCACTCTGATTCAGAGGCACCATGTGGTTAGGTGGTACTGATGTAGTGAACGAACCCTTGTTCTGGTTTCTTAGGAAGTGTCCTCCCTTTGTCTAAAAGGCTTGGGCATCATACACATCTTCCTCTGATTCATTCTCATTTTGCATTGGGAATGAAGGTTCTTCTTCAAAGAGGTCATAAGCCATTGTTGTATTCATTGAGCCACCTCTTTTATTTGAATTACCTTGGAATGTTTGGGCATCTTCCTGTTCCATCTTCACAACCTTCTCCATTTCAAGACATTTCACCTCATAATGAGTTGTAGTATCATGCAGCTTGCACTAGTTAGCCATAAAATTGAGGTTAGCCACATTTGCAGTATGTGGCTTGTCCTCATTAGCTTGATAATTGTGAGAAACCGCACCATTATTTGGCCCTGTGTTCCATTGTCTATTGTTATTAGGCCTTTAGTTATATCCTCTATTTTGATTTTTATAGCCTTGGTTAGGGAGGTTTTGGCCTTGATAATTCCTCTGGCTGTGATTGTTGTTGTTCTGATAATTACCCTGATTATTATTATTCTAATTAGGGTAATTACCTTGATTAGCATAATTACCTTGGTTTTGAGAGGGGTTCAGTTTAAGCTGAGCCATGTCATTTGCGACTTGAGATAGAGCTTTCTTTAGGGTCTCCACCTTGCTTGTGAATTGAACTATCATTTCACTCTCAACATTCTTAGCAATAGGTGGCTGACTGACAGGATTTGGTATTCCAACTTGATTATGATGACCATTTGGACTGTGATGAGCCTGTGATTACTGAGAGAAGTCAAGAGCTCTATTGGCAAAGAATGGAATAGGAGATTGAGTCTGCAACTCAGACATAGGTCCATAATGGGAAGGAGACATCCCTAGAATAGTATTGAATAAAGGGGTTGGGTTAGGCATCTGATACCCCATAGAAGGAAAACCTCCTCCCAAGTTCCCTTGTTGAGAGCTAGTTTGTTGTTGCAGCTTGATGGCTAGATGATAAACTTTAGACAGAGAATAAATATCTACTAGCTGATAAGTCCTTTGTAAGAACAAGCCAAGCAAAGGGTCCATAACTCTAAAATATGCCCGAATGGCACTATTCTCAGCAACTAGATAGGGGTCCTGCAATTTCCTATACATTCATTGAAACCTTGTATTAAACAAGGACAATGATTCACATGGATCCTTCCTAATGGTAGAAAATTGATGGAACAAAATGGTTGGATCCACATAAACTCTGAACTGATTGATGAAAGCATTCTCCAGATCTGTCCAGCTCAGAATAGAACCTTGTGGAAGATTTAGGTACCAGTTGTATGCCATATCCCCTAAGGAATAAGGGAACAACCTAAAAACCACATCATGGTGAGCTATCTGGGCTCTGGTACAAGCGTCCTTAAAAGATTTTATGTGCTCCTCAGCACTCCTTGATTTAACCATGAATGTATTTGGGACATAATCTCTCAGGATTCTTAGGCATATTATGAAAGCCTCTAGGAATAGTCCCCAATGGAGAGGGATTATTCATAAAAAATGCCATTGGTGGAGGTGGTGGAGGTTGAGCCAGCTGTTGGATGGGCTGAACTAGCTATAATGGTAATTGAGGTGGATTTGGTGGTGGATTCACTAGTGTCAATTGGGGTATTGGTGAAAATCTTGGTGGAGTGAGTGGAGATGACAAGGGTGGTAGAATGGTTTCCTCGTGAATCTTGTGTCTTGTTGGGGTCTCAAGTTGTACCAAAGGTGGTGGGTTTTCAGTTGATCGAAGAACTCTATGGGACCTCTCTAGTGAGAAAGACCCAATGTTATCTAGTTTTATTTTCTAGCTCTCCTTCTAGTGCCAGTCATGTTGAGGTGCTAGGTTGACCCACAACATGTAGGTAAGATAAAAGTAAAAGTATCTCACCTCTCCTGAAAGAGATAATTAGTAATCAAACTGATCACCTTCCAAGGTCCTTGATGTTGGTTCACAATGTTATTGTTTCACGAAGTGGTCAATATGGATGTAATATCCAAGGGGCCTGCTGGTTTTGAGCTTCTGGATTGTTGCAAGATCAAACATCTATCTAAACCTACTTTAACTAGGGATTTTAAAGAAATAGAAAAAAGATAGATCAAGGTTTTCAAACTGAAAAGAATGTTGATTCATTCAACTAATTAGACTTGTTACCTTCCAAGGAATTCCTAACTAGAAATGCAAAATAAAATTAACCTATAATTGATACAAAGTTTCATTCATTCACGGTGCAAACTTTAATAGTAGATTGCAAATCATCACTCAAACAAAACATAAGATAAAATTTCATTCCTTGAAAGCTTTTCAAATCAAATGATTAACCCAAAATGAATACCATTCTAGAGCATAATATAAAGTAGGTTTAAGTCTGGCTACTCCTACTATCAATGAAATAGATAAGAAGCATATAAAAATCTGGCAAGATCATTAGTGTACAGAAACCCAAATCTTCAAATTATCTCCATCTATGCTAAGAAAATCAAGAAGATACATCACCTCCCCCTCCTATTGAACTGCAAAAAAAAAAACATCTAACTTAATTAAAAGCCCTAACTTTCTTTTTTGATATCCCCTTCTCCACCTTTCTAAGCCTTCTAGCTTTCTAACTAACCCTTCTTCTTCTCCTTTCTAACCCTAACTTACTTTTCTGACTCTTCTCTAACTCTTCTAACCCTTACAAAAGAGGAAAAATGCCATATTTATAAAAAATGGTAGATGCGTCAGCCCAGTGAGGGCATACAATAAGTCAGTCACATAACAAGTCAGCCCTAGAAGAATTTGAAACAAAGTCAAACATGCATTAAATGTGTGGGCACCAACCAGATCGGCCTAGGATCTCCCACATAACTTGGACCAAAATGCGTGAAGAGGTAA
Organism: Sequoia sempervirens; assembly: GCA_007258455.2. Taxonomy (NCBI): domain Eukaryota; kingdom Viridiplantae; phylum Streptophyta; class Pinopsida; order Cupressales; family Cupressaceae; genus Sequoia; species Sequoia sempervirens. The sequence goes on from VDFB02000003.1 coordinate 280,540,209, forward strand.
AGTGAAACAATAAGGAAGCACAAATTTCAATGCAGCTTTGCATTAACTGCTTCCCCCACTTTGCCTGTGCCTTGTTCCATTCTGGCCTTCATCACCAAGACATCCTCTATAAGCTATTCGTAAGTGGCATAGGCGAAACCCTAGTTCACCATTCAATAACATTAATATCATTCTTCAGTTGCCCCATCATATTTTCCCAGTCTCCCTTGTTGGATTGATATTCATTAATGATTGCATTGTAGGTCGCTAAATCATCCAGCTAGTGCCCAGTTACTATATCCCATGATAGCCTTAGTTCTTTGTATCAGGGTGCTCATATTCATATCTGAAACCTTGAACCAGACTGATGCCATCCTGCCCTCAAGAATCCTACTCTTTTCGTCTAGCTTCATTCTTTTTTCTGCTTCAAAGATGGATGATCCCCTTTGTGTCCTTTAGGCTCTCCAGCCACCATCATCCTACCAAAATCAACCTACATTCATCAAACACCAATGTGAGAATCCAAATGTTGACATCATTTTCATCCAAGTGTTAGCTTAAAATCATGATAAAACCATTAAATTAGCCATTAAGCATCAACACTGAGAAGTTCAGGATTTCACGTTAACTAGGGAGAAACAATCTAGAAAGAATTTCAAAAAATTCCAAACCAAGTGGATTCTCTCGATGAAGCACCAATGTCAACAATGGATCATCAAAATGAACACAAGTAGCATACAACAGTGAAATTCATCAAGCTAAAGCAAGATATGTTTAAGCATTCATCATTAGATTCATCAATTTTATCCAATTTCTTAAATTCCACAAAGCATAGCAGAGAATTCAGAAAAATCTAGTCAGACCAGAATTCTACAAAGAGCACAAAACTCTAAACACCAGCACATTTCTAGGAAACTGATGCAATCCGAGAAAATCTAGCCAAAAAGGAAAGTCCCGAAGCTAGGCAAAAACCCAGAGATTGGCGTGGCCCTTGGTCTATTAGAATGATCTCACGGCGATGGTAAATGTATCGCCGATGGAGTTGTGAGATGCATATCATTGTGACTCCTCTCGACTAAATGTTTGGAAGTCATCAGTGAGATGAGTGATTTCAGAGTGATCCCTTCTGATAGCGTTTGTCCTGCTGACGGGGAGTGTGATCAGACACTATGGCATCAGGGAGACACGATTTAGTGTCTCACTGACATGTGATATAGTTGAACGTTTTGACCAAATGAACTAGGGAGAAATACCAGATAAGCATTGAGAATCCTTGAACCCCAAACACAACCCATGAATAGATCAAATTCAACCACTAACGTAATGAGATGCTAACTTGGATGCCCTAGCGACCAAATCAACTTGAAACACTAGAAATCCACGCACCAGCAAGCAAATCAACAAATTCAAGCTTCAACTCATGCAATCTTAGATGTAAGAACAAATGCACAACAAAGATGAGAGCAAGTGATCCCAAATCCCTTTAAAATTTGATGTAAGAAATCCTACCCAGGTGCACTAATGGCGCAGACAAGACAAAATGGAGAAATTCGGGAACCTGATGGTGAAATGGAATTCCAAAAAAATCCGGCCTAGGCAAAATTCCATGAAGACTAGAAATATCTAAACCGCAGTGTAAAATAGGCCTATCCAAACTTTGAGCACAATTCGAGAAAATCCAGATGGGGTGGACAATCCCAAACTGGCTCAAAAACCCAAACAACAACATTGAAACCAGAGTTTGCAAGAAATCTGGGATAATCCGGACGGATTGGAAAATCTTGAACTAGGGTAAAAACCTAAAATTTTCCCAAAACATAAGATTTTCAATATGCAACTTGGGGAAAACACTTGGGAAAGCAAGATAAACATATTAAGCACATGCCAAGGCAAAGAAAAACCTCAAAATCGAAGGGGGCAAAACACAAAGAGTGAAAGCAAAAGATGGTCCCATTTTAATCAAATTTAAAATGAGGTGGTAATGCAAGGCATAACAAGCATGAGTGTTGGAAGACTCTCTGAGAAGAAAATATGAACAAACTGGGTTTGCAGACCTACTAGCCAAAGGGCAGTGTTAGTTTGCGAAAGGGATTTTTAAAAGTTTATGAGATAAATTGTTGTTTGGACTAACTTGAATTGAGTTGTTTCAAGTGAAAGCCATCAAGCTCTGCATTAGTTGGTATTAGAGCACAAAGAATAGGTCTTTTGAAGATTGAAGGTTGTTGATTGAAGAGAGGAAAGAAAAAATTTAAAAAGTCAAAGTATCAAGATGCCTCATGTTGGTGTTTTCCACCGAACCTAAGAAATCTCTAAGGAATAGCCAATTCCTATACTCAGGACTCTTGAAATGAATGGCCAACTAACAAGATCTAGTCAATGACTGAGATCTTTTGCACTTTAGGCTCTGTGAGACCAAGGAGGGTGTTTCGAGTGTGTTCATTTGATATTTTTCTTTGTAGAACACATCATTTACACATATAATTTTGGATGAAGGATAATGCTGCAACAATTACTACAAAATTGGCTTGTTTCTAAGTAACTCACTACCCATTCATCAAAATGAAGACATCCTTAATAAAACATGACACATACCCACTTTGAAATGAATTTTAAATGAACTTAAATCCTAGCATTAGGTTGGTCGTTAAACAATTGTTTGATTAACCCCTTAGGTAAATCATTAAGGAACAGATCACTGCCATATTTATTGGGAAAAATGGAGTAACACATACAAGAACCAGTAAAATAGAAATGACCCAAGAATTCAATGGAATAGACTACTCACACAATACCTTGGCATCATGGAGCTCAATTTTTTTGGTACATTACTACTTGTCAAATCCTTTGCAAATAAATGTAAATTCATGACCCCATTCAAGTATTTTCATTGATTTCTTGAATCAAAACAAAGAACAAAGAAATACATTCAAACAAGTGTTCAAAATAGAATGGAAATACCATTAATATTTCATTCAAAATTTACTCAAACTTGCAGAAGGATAGAAAATATGTTAGAATTATATATTTGCTTATATTTAAGTTATTTCGGCAGAACAATTTAAGATAATTGCATGAGTTCATTCATAAGCTCAAAGTTGACCATCTATTCTATTCCTATCTACCCATATACACTTGACCCAAAACCTAGCTAGAAATTTTCCATCCTTGCAAATGGGTCGTGGTTTCCATTTTATAGAAGAAGGGAGCAACAAGATTTTGGCCCAAATGCATGTTAAATACAAAATTTTCATTTCATCTATCATTTTGACTACATTTCAAAATTTCCATGTGTTGAATCTACAAGTACATAGTGCAAATGGGGAGAGCCAAAATTATAACTACCATCAGAAAGGGGAAATCAAAGTGTCACCAAAATTCCCCTATCACCATCCACACCACAACAAACCAGGAATCTTTATTGCCATGAGGGCACATATTCAACACTAAACCAAAAAATAATTTCCACATACACTGGAGAAGAAACCACCCGCCACAACAACACATCACAACAAAATTTTTCCATCCCACATGGAAATTTCTTACCGACCAGCTACCTTGCCTTTACCAACACCCAAACACTGTTATACACACCCACTCTGAGTTGTTGCCAGAGATGGAGGTGTAACCTTAGCTTCCTCCTCATCCTCACTTGTGTGCACCATTTTACCTGTCCACCCGCTTGGAGTCTTAACAATGAGTGGAGGGAAAAACATAACCTCCTCACCCAGGGCCAGAGTTTTTCCCAGAGTTGAGAGATATCATTGATAAATGGAGTCTATTTCAGTCTCGCTATTCGACTCGCTCTCTGTGAGATCAATGGGCAATTTTTGACACCTAAAGGAGCCATGCCCATATCTTATTTTCTTGTCGACACAGTGCACTAGCTTCTTGCCTTTGTCATCTATTGGTTGAGTAGCAATGTCCTAGAATTGTAATCTTCTACTACATGTAGTGGGTATAAGACTGGGCTTGTCGATCGAAACACCTTCATGAATGGCTAGAACAAGCTTCTGCAAGCTCAAATGAACAAACCTTTGCACTAGATTACTCATTTTCTCTCATCAGACAAGCACTCAAACTTGATTGGACACGACTCAGAAAGCTCGTTAATTGCTAAAATGAATGACACAATTAGTAGTTAATTCCTCCTATATTTATCATGCGAAGTAATGGCAAGCTTCATCAATGCTTAGTAAAAATGCATGCACAAACATGACAATTTGGTGGCATCTATTCTGTCACCATTTAACTTGAGCTGCATGAGAATCTACAGATCACCCTTCATGATTTCCAACAACTACATTTTCACATGGATTGAGATCGACGTGATTGCACAAGCAAGAAATAATTCAGTAATACTTCACCCATTGAAAAATAAAATGGCTACCATGTGCCATTTTCCAACTTTGAATATTTCTTGTTGATCTCCTGAAGAGTTGGCAGATCAAACAGTTCATCTCAAGTTGACTAGGTTTGAAATCCAATGAAGCATTGTTGTCCTGCTTCTAACCAATAATATTAATCCATCTCGGAAAACAACTACCATGTTGGTGAGCCTTATGCATCTTGCAAACTAAAAGGATAGAGCCATGTGTCACAATCTCGTTGACCCCATGGCTTTTAACCAGCTTCCATCTTCCCCTCGCGAGCCAGCAGGGAATAATAGAGATTCATTCAAACTTTTGATCATGACCATCATTATAAGAGCATGGTCCACAAGCACAGTAGTGGATGTTGGGCCCCACATTTTGTATGGGACACATGTCCACTTTTCGCTAACCTCACACCAAATAACTAGCCGACACCTTAAGTCCACGAGCTAGTGGGGTATGATTGAGATCTTCTCCCATATCCTCGAATCTAAAAACCTTGCACACAACACGATTAGCATTTAACGAAAGGCCTTGGTTAAGCTGCTAGTGAAACGACCCTTTGTAGACAAATGACTTAAGCTTAAGTCATTGGTAAAATTAAAACCCCAACTTAGGGAATTGGTGACATCAATGAGTAGGTTGAATAATCAGTATTCTAACCAATGGGGCTAGTAAACAGATGTAGACAATGGATCGAAGAAGTGACTTAAAAGAATAGGAATTGAAAAACCTAGTCAACACCAAATTAGTACATTTGAAGGCTCACAAAAATAAACCCTACTCATTTATGAGGGTAAGGGTTTATCAAAGAGGTAGACCAGATCCATGGAGAATGAGAAAATACATCAAGATTTTAGAAACTACAACACCTCCAAAAAGAGATAATGTTGTAAGAAAGATGAAAAAGATGGAAGAGAATATTGAGAGGGAGATGAGGAAGTTACAAGAATTCCAAAAGAGATTTGCAGCAAGGTTGGAGGATGTTGAGATAGGACAAAAGAGAGGAATGATTGTGGGAGATGAAAGTGAGACTGAAGATGATGAAGATGAAGAATATGAAGATGTTGATGAAGAGTTGGATCCCAAAGACCAAAGAATGGCCAAGCTACTGAAAGCAGTGAAAGGTAACAAGCATAAGGTAAAATTTGAATTACCAATGTATGATGGTACTTTAAACAAAGAAGCATTATTAGACTAGATTTCTACTTTAGACAACTTCTTAGAATGTGAAGATCTATTTGATGAAGGAAAAAGTGAAGATAGCCATAAATTGAAGGGGCGTGCATTAGTTTGGTGGGATTATGAACAAGCAAAGAGGAGAAGAAGAGGTAAGTCAAAAATTTCTTCATGGGATAGGATGGTAGCTAAGTTAAAGGGTAAATTTTTTCCTAATGATTATACTATCCAAATTTCAAAAAAGCTCCAAGATGTAAAGCAAAGAGAAATGGATGTGAAAACCTACACTAATGAGTTCTATAAACAGAGCATAAGGGTGGGACATATGATTGATTATGTTGATTAAGTGGCCAAGTACCTTAGTGGATTGAGATTTAACATCCAAGATGAAATAAGTTTGCATAATCCTAAGACAATTGAAGAATGCTATTAGATTGTAATAAGGGAAAAAGAAAAGGTTAAAAGGAGACAAGAAATTTCAACAAGAGGAAGGGGAAACGCTTCAAGGGGTAGAGGCACATTTTCTTCTTCTATACAAATCAATGCAAGTCAAGGTGATGCACATAAAGGACAAGAACTGGTTGCAGATTTTAGAGGTGGATTCAAGGGATCAAGAGGCAGATTTGGAGGTGGTAGGAATGAAAATATATTCTTAGGAAGGTGATACAACCGTAATGAGTATGAAAATATTGCTTGGAAATTCCCTAAAAAATTTGGTGCTTCATCAAGTGGTGGAGAAAGGAAGAATGAAAGAAGAGCTCAAATTGTCCAAGAAGATGAATGTGAGATTTCAAATTCCAATACTCTACATGTTGCACCTGAAGTTGGAGAAAGTTTGATGGTGAGAAGAACCTTATTTCAAGCATCCAAGGAGAAGGAGATGGCTCAAAGAAGGCATTTTTTCAAGACAACTTGCAAGTGCAAAGGTAAGGTGTGTAAAATTGTAATAGATTCAGGATCTATAGATAACATAGTATCTTGTGAAATGGTTGATAAGTTATAGTTATAAAGGATCCCTATGGAAACACCATACAAATATTTATGGGTGAGTGGCAATCAATCTATTCTTTTTAAAGAGCAAGCACTAGTTGAATTTCAAATTGGTGAATATAGGGGTAAAGTGCTTTGTGATATCTTACCAATGAGATGTTGCCATTTACTCCTTGGAAGACCATGGAAATTTGATAGGAACTCAATCTATAATGGGAGAGCTAACACATATCATATTTTTAAGGATGGTGTCAATTTTATTCTAACCACATTGCAGGAGGATGGAAAAGAGCAAAAAAAGGCAGCCAAGGTTATTAATTTTGGTAGAAAAGAAGTTGAAAAGTTTGTGGAAGATAAAAAATAAGGAAAGAGGAAATTTGCAGGCACTTCAAGGTTAGGGAATGAGCAGATAGTGAGTTTGTAGACTGATGTAGTAAAGAAGGGTAATAAAGAAAGTTAAAGGAAGGTGAATAAAATGAGTTAGAGAAGGACAAGGATGAAAATATTGGAAAGGAGTTGAAAAGGTAGGAAGAAATTGAGGTTGGGACTGTGTTTTTTCCATTAACTAATAAAAAAGTTGTAGGGCAGTCAAGAGTTGAAAATACAAAGGTAAGAAGGTCTGTCAGGGAAGAGGTTATGGAGAAAGGATGTTTGAGTACAAAGATGCATGGAAAGAAGGAGGTAAAACAAGAACAAACAGATAGTTCCAAGTGTGAAGTCAGAGGAAAGGAAGAAGTAGATGAACTTCAATTTGGGAAAACTGTATTTGTAAGTGATAAATTAAGTAAAGGGACAATCATAAGAAAAGGGACAGTCAAGAGAAGTTTGACAGGGCAGTCTCAGTAAAAGAGAGCAAGGTTTGGTGATGAAAAGTCTTATTTTAGTGATGGGGTCACAAGACAACCACATATACTTCATAGGAAAAGAAAAAGAGAAAATGAAGGGCAAGGAGGTGTAGAAAACAAGATGGAGCAGTCTACAGTTCATTTCCAAGAGACTTGGAAATTTTTTAAAGGCGGTTGCATGATGCAAGAGCACCCATTTAATTTCATCTAAGTTTGATCAATTTTACTAGTTGATAGGTAGTTTTAAAGGTTTGTGGTCATTTGGTGTGTCAATAAGGTCTATAAAGGACCATTATAATGTATTTAGGAGTTCAATTTTGTAAAGAAAAGCAATATTGTCAAATGATGCATAAGAAATGCAAAATATGTAAATAAGGGTTTATGAAGGGTTTAAGTGTGTTAAGTGGTATATTTTCATAAATAATGTCTTTATTGATCATATAATATTTTTTTGAGTCATTTTAGTGGTCTCTAGGAGGTATTGGGGGTTAAAAATGCAAAACTGTCAAAATTGTCAAATGTTGCAAATGCAAAAAAGTGCAATTTTCAGGGAAATCAATGGTCAGATGGAATATAGAGGTTAGTTGGTTGGTTTGGAGGGAAATATTTGAGTGGTAAATGTTTAAATATATCTCTTTCATCATTGTAAAAGTTAGTGGAAACAATTGTGAAGAAGATACAATAAGAAAAGCCCCTATTTTTTTATAAAATTATGTATTTCTCTATAATTTTTACAATACCTGCTAATTGTACAGCTCCGTACTATAACAAATCATTCTAAAATGTTGTGAATATTGTATATGGGTTAGTTACTTGTGTTTATCATTTGGTTTGAGGGTTTAAAGTTGAAAATAGTGCAAGTTTGATTCAAATTACTGAAACCGACTTGTTTTACCCTATTTAAGGGTTTTGAAGTTCTAAGCATGAGATAAACCCATTCCATGTACTGTGCTCACCGTGTCTAAGTGGAATGGGCATAATATGTTAGAATTATGATGGTAGTGGATATGGATTTATTTTTTATGATGAGGTTTTGGGTAAAAGACATGATTGTCCTTAAGAAAAAGATGAGTTAGGGTATGAAATTGATGGAATAGTGAGTAAATTTGATGAAATGTTGAGTGTAGAGACTTTGTGAAGGTTTTGTGAGTTTAAGTAGGAAAGTTGAAGAGTGTTGGAGGCTGTGAGAAGTTTGTGTGTGGTTGGGTACTATTAGTTTCAATAAACCCTACCCTTTTCAAGTGTAAAATGAGGGTTTTATGGATCAGCAGGTAAATGAGAGTTGGTGTGTCTAAAACTTGGTGAAAAGGTCTTTTTATTGCCTATTTTAAAGGTTTGAGAAGTTTTTCAAGGTTTGGTGTGACTTTAAAGATAACTTCCTTTGGAAAATAGACCTAATTGGTCTAATAGGTCATCGTTATCTCAAAGATTTGAGTGAATTTTTTAAAAGGAAGTTGTGGTAGTTTTGATATATGTTTTAGTTGGCCTCGATGGGTGTCTAAATGTGTCAAGTGCAGGAGTGTTGGAAGAATATATGAGAAGAAAAGTTGAACAAATTGGGTCTACAGACCTACTAGCTAAAGGGTAGTGTTAGTTTGGAAAAGTCCTTTGTAAGGGTTTGTGAAATAAATTGTTGTTTGGACTAACTTGAATTGAGTTGTTTCAGGTGAAAGCCATCAAGATCTCCATCACTATTGAGTAATTCTTCATGATTGACACTACTAATTTTCCATAGTTTGGTTTAGCATGATGTCTCAACAACTTAACATTTGTTGCTATAACAAGGTGTGAATACATGAGAATGGTTTTGTGTTTCTCATAGTCTTCAAATGCAGGTATTCCATTATTTCTAATCATATTCATTCACAACCAAGTTCCAACAACAACAACTAAACCTATAGGATACAAGAAACCATCATTAAAATAACTAATAACTAATAACTAGATGCTAATAGATGACAAAATTTTAATTATGATATAGTTTTTACAAAGTCAACAACAAATGAACCTATAGGATACATGAACCCATCATCATCTATCATTGGTTAGCTTCTTCTTTCCTTTTACATATTGTGCCAACCAATAGTATGATCCCTATTCATTCTCCTATGGTGCAAAAACTGCATAGACATGTCCTGGTTGTACAAGATATAAAATATGGTCATAGTCAAGTGAAATTTCCATTTCATCTTCTAAAGAGGATTGTATTATAGATAAAGGGGTTAGATACTGTGGAATCCATGTATATACCCACTCACTTGACTCACATTGATCCCAATCACATTGAATACAATTCTAACAAAAACAAGCCAAATCTCATATACATATGGTCTATGCACCTACATTTGAGCTTTGAAATGAATGCATCTTTGAAGATTCTCTAATTGTCTTACATTCCAATTTGTTTCCCACCGTTCCCTCCTCAACCAACAAAAAAAACCTACATAGATATTAATCAAGTGTCCCTCCTCATGATAATGCATTACTACACCAATCAACAATAGAATGTTCATTATTGAATGTTGCACCATCTCTGATATTCAATTATTCTTTAACTAGAGCTCTCTTCACACATGCACCTGCACCATCCAACTCACCTTTTTATGCCCAATTTCAAAAAACTCCAAATATGTGGTACACTCCTTTCTACATGCATCTTGCTCAACCAATAAAATTTATAGGCATTCTTGAATTTCCCTGTGCTATTATCTAACCAAATGAGATGTTGACCCATTGCAATACCATTTTCCTACAAGAACTCAATTTTTTTTTCAAAACAATGTTGCATAAACCCATATGAATGAGATCTATCATTACTCATGTAAAAATGGTACTCCATGATTATCTTCTTGTTCTCTTCTGTACTATCAGGGACATGTATATATGTTATGTGGACAAAAATAACAATTTGAATAAAATTGCAATATTGTGATTGTACTTTATTTTGTGGTTGCAATGTGTAATTTTAAGAAAAATCAACTATAGATATAATAGTTTCAATTAAGAAAGAGTCCTTACACATCCTAAATTGCCGATCCAACCACTATGACTTGTGGCTATGACTTGCATACTTATAGAAATGATTTTTCTTAAAATTAGAAATACTTACCTCTCTTGTAACAAACTCGCATCTAGAACCTTCACCTCCACTCTTCAAACTGTAATTGACTATCTCAAATGTTTTTTTCTCAACAATCTTTTTAGCAAAATCATGTTCTCTGCCATCATGAAAACATGTTACAAACTTTGATAAACCACCACATTGCAAACACATTTCATTTAAACAGTCATTTCTATAAAAAAGGACACCATCACCTCTAACACATAAAATGATTCTAACAAGTCCCTAGATGACTTGGGGAGTTGCATTGCATGACATTCCTACAACATTTCGTTATCATGCATAGTAGAACAAATATAACATAATAATTTATGATACATTGAAAACTCAACGTGATATTTACAATATGTATTATGAATATTAATAGGTACACAATAAAATGGCTTACATGACTCAAAAGACCTTTGTGATATTTGCAAATTTTCATGTGTTTCACAAATTTTTTGTACAATATTATTTGGCTACATTCTAAGAAATTTTTAGGATGTGGTATGCAATCTTGATTTCCAATTCTTAACTTTAAACATCCTTTACATTTGGTGATACTTTAGAGTGATCGCTCCAAAATTGTTCAATTTGTATCTTTACATTATTAGTTAACTTCTTATCAACACATGGAAGCCTCCCACTAAAAGCCCATGTATCATTTTGAAGAGGATTGTTGAGTCTTCCTCTTCTTGAGAGTGCTCTCAACAGTTATGATCTAGATTTAAATCAATACAAGTTTGTCTCATTAAACGAGCCTTTCTCAAATGGTGGCTTACTAGTTATGTGATCACTCTACAACTAGCTCTTTTATATTTTTCCTTACTAGTATTTCCAAAAGAAGTTAGAGCATTAAAAATATTTTTTACAATAATACTATTTTTTTTTTGACTTTTTGGTGACACGAATCTTCAATTTCTTTAATAATGGTCTCATTTTGTAAGACTTTAGCAATTGCACAAAAAATTGACAATATTCAATTAATGTCTTATTAGAAAAGTATTCATTTAACATGTGTTAGCCCACAACCAAACCATTCATGATGACCTTTTTCTATCAAGACTATCTATTATGTTCTCATCTATTTGAATTAACCATTTAGGGGTTTTTGAATGTTGGGAATTTTCATTGGGTTCATTAAAAATAGATGGATTTAGGATTTCATTTTGCTCTTTATAAATATCATCTCTTCTTGCAAAATTATAAGATGCATTGACATTCCTTATTTCATTTTCATCTATTTCATGTTCAACATTTTGCACATCATTTTAATGATGTAAAGTTTTAATTTCATTTTCTTCTTCAATATTTTCAAATTCAACACCATGGTCAATTTGAATTTCACTTAAAGGTAAAGAGGAGCCTTAGCCTTGAAGAGAATTTGACATACCTTTTCTTTGCAACCTCTTCATTTCTCTACCTTTCACTCTACTTGCCTCAATTGCCTCCGCTTGAGAATTCCTCTTCCTTTTCGCTTTACGAAAATTATTGCTTCCCATTATCCCAACCCAATTATGTACCAAATGATTGAAAGAATAATTTTTTTGTGAAAAGGAGTGCTCCAAAAGTGATTTCTTGTTTCTCATGCCCAAAAATCATGATATTCCTGACAAAGAAGAGAACGTGGGGGCTTTTGGAATGGAAAAAAATTACTTTTATATGTTTTTCAACTCTCACAAAATGGATACACATTATTTTTCAAAATGGATATCTGTTTCGGAGATAAACGAATTTGAAAAAGTATTGTGGGTGTCACAAAATGGATATTTGTTTTGTAAGAGAAACATATATCTGTTATTTCTAGCGTGTTATATTAATATAAAATATATAATATAATTTTGTTCATATTATCTATTAACATATTATATACAATATCAATATATTATACTTAATATTAATACAATATTATATATAACATATAATACTATAATATTATATTATATAATATAATATAAATATAATATTATATTATATAATATAATATATAAATTTTAATGTGAAAGGAAAATATATATTTGTCAATAATGGATATCCATTACACAATAACTGATACCCATTACTTAAAGCTCATAACAGATCATGGTTGGCTTCGTAGAAGCATGATGCCAAAAATGAATATTCGTTTTAAAATAAAATTGATATGTATTATATCAAAATTAAAAATTCTATATTACATTGAATGTTGTATTATATAATATGTGTTATATGATATACACTATGTATTACACATTATTATTACTATTATATATTATATATTATATATTGTGTGTAACATCATGAAAAAAAGAAAGGTTAAAGCAATAACAAGCAATAAAATCTAATGTAAACTAAAGCTAAACAACAAAGCGCAAAGGAAAGTGTAAAACATAAATACAGAATGATCTCACCTAATATCTACATCCTTCCATGAATGACCTCGATTGTCCTCCATTTTTCCATAATAGTATTCTTTCCCACAGATTTTTAGTATGTGTGCAAGTATAGCCTTGATATATGTGATAAAAGCGAAGTATCAAAGAGTAAACAAGTTCTCCAAAAGTCATCAGATTTTGGGAGGGGAGACAATGATGAGAGTCAAGTCAATTTATAGAAAATTGATTATTCGAATGACAAGCCGAGATTGAAAGATAAACAAACGATTCAGATTAAAATATTCAACATGCATTTAGATAAGTGTTAATAGTGACATGAGTGATAAGACCTAAAAATAGAGATCAAGATTAAATAATAATTTAATCTCCAGTTGAAAGTGTATACACCTAAAAATGGTCACATCACAATAGTCTAGTAATTAATTATATATTTTTAATATTTAATTAAATCTCTGAATTCAATCTACATATAAATGAATTTAAATAATTTATTTATATTGTTCATTCTTTCATTTAGATTAAATAAATAAGTTTATTTAATCTCTTTTCTTATCCATTTCTTAATTAATTAAATAAACATTACAATTTATTTATATTAATTATCATAAAATATTATTTTCTTCTAATTTTCATTCATAATTAAATATTCCAAATATTTAATTAAATCCTCTAAAATCCATTCATAATTAAATATTCGAAATATTTAATTAATTCTTCTAAAGTCTATTTGCAATTAAATATTCTAAATATTTAATTGAGTCTTCTATAGTTCTAAAATTAAATATTTCAAAAATATTTAATTTCCTTAAACTTACACAAAATTAAATAAATTTATTTATTTATTTAATTAATTTGGATTATCTTCAACAACCGTGAAACAAACTTCCAAAACAGAAAATTAAATTTCTCTGTTCCTGAGCAAGCTTGTTCCCGTGGGTTGAAGACAAGCCTCCATTCTTTTCTCCATCCTCCCAACATCTTCCATCTTCCTCTCAACCTCTCCATCTCTCACCATTCAAATTTACCAGACAATCTCACAGCCATTGATCTTTTCCAGCCAGGCTCTTGCCTGTGAAAGTCTATAAAAGGGATTGTCGGGTCTTTGAAAATAGGAGGAGCTTTCATACAGGAAAACTATAGCCAAATTTGCAGTAGCATAGCCTTTTAGTATTCATAGCATTCTAACATCATAGCATAGCATAGCATAGTAGTATTCCATATCATGGCCTATCCACCTCATATAATAGCATCCATAATCCGTTACCCCTGTGCATAATCTGTAGCCCCTGTGCATATCCACATCAACATTTCACATCCATCAGCATATAGGATAGAGAAGTACTCTCCCTTTGCATACTCGTTATGCAGGTTGTCATTCTGAGAAGCTTTACTTACACAATCTAAGATCAAGTAGCTTCAAGAGAATTACTGGAGATAGAGGACAATGGAACGGTTCTGAAGAAGCTCTATTTTATTTCATTTCAATTTATCTTGCTTTCTTTAGTTTAATGTTTTGTTGGTGTGTTTTTTTATCTTATTTTGATACTAACATTTCCCACACATTTTTGGTGCCCATCGTGGGGCCTTTGCCCCAATTTTTAACATCTTTTTGTAGATTTTTTTGACAGGTCATGGCTAAAAGAAGTGTATTAGCACATTAAACATGCTTTAGTGCAGTTCACACCTAGTTCAACACCCGTGACTCATCCTGCACCGCCCGTGACTCATCCTGCAGCGCTCGTGACTCATCCTACAGCGCTTGTGGCTCATCTGCAGTGCTCGTGAATCATTCTATAGTGCTGGTGAATCATTTTGTAGTGCCAGTGAATCATCCTACAGTGCCCGTGAATCATCTTACAATGCCTATGAAACATTCTGCAGTGCTTGTGATACATTCTGCAGTGCCCGTAACTCATCCTACAACACTCATAACTCATCTTGCAGTACCCATGACACATTATGTAGCACCCGTGACTCATCCTATAGCGCCTGTGACTCATTTTGTAGTGCCCATGATAGATCCTACAATGCCCATTAACTCTGTTTAGTGCCCTTGATGTTTGTTTTAGCAATTGTATTCTATAACTTACAGTAGGATTTGACTAGATCCGACGCTACCGCAGCCAGTAAGGGCTTTAAAAAAATGAAGCAATCCTAGGATAGTCACTTTAAAGAATGAAGCAATCCTAGGATAGTCACTTCATCTTTTATTTTGGATTAAAAAGAACACCATAAATTTGTGAAGCAAAATTTTCATTTAGATTAGAACATTGTAATTTGGGTTTAAAAAAGAACATTTGTTTTCTTTGTTTGTGGCAATAGGTTTATGCTCTCCCCTTAACTGGGTGATCAAAATACCAGACTTTCCTTTTTTTAATTTCATGCAAATTTACTATTTTAATTACAACCTTTTAGAAGGCCTGCCGTAGTGGGAAAAAGTACTCACCCTACGAGAACGACCTAAGTGGGAACAACTAAAGCCAAGTTTTCCAACCCACTTTAATCAAATGCGGATGGTTGATGAAAATTGCATTCGACGGTAGTGTGCATTGATGACCATCCCCAAAGCCTTTTTTCTAAAGGTTGGGAGGTCTCTCGAGGGAGTATATCATTTTCCGCACCGAACAGAAACCCTTACTACGAACTTAGTGTAGTATCCAACTGAAGTCAGTTTCTGAACATCATAATAATCACAGTGCAGGGGAGGGAAGAATCTACCCCCAAGATACTCACCATATAACTGCCAATGATTGTTTACTCAGGGGATCCAGTATCCACTTCCATCACTCTAAGTATGTACCTAGAAAAGACAAAAACACAAGCACCCTTTTGGGGGTGACACGGCTATGTGAGTCGACTCGGTTCTAAGATGTGGGTTGTTGATTAGTATGGTGACCTACTTGAGTACTAAGAGTGAGTCTGTTTGAACTATCTGTCATGTGTAAAACCTATTAAAACAATTTTTGAAAAATATTTTGATCATACACTTGATGTTTAGTATAAGACTTAAACATGACTATTCTACAATTTGCTTGATGTGTTTTCAATACATTAATTCAGTAAAGATCATCCAAAAATCACAATTACATTGATTACTCCCATGTTAAGAGATTGGAAATCCACAACCTTTGTTAAGAAATCCATCTTCAAATGAATAAAAAAGCCAAAGAAAACCCTTAGCTACAAGAAACTATTGAAGAAAAGACGATTCTTGTACCAAAGTGGAAAGGTTTTACTTAAATATACAGCCTTTCTCCATCGATATCATGATTGTGTTAGAGGTTTTACTGATGATTATGCTATAGAACCATTATATTCACAAGCTTTCTTTCAAAGAAGAGGCCTTTCTCAAAGGCACAACCATAGTCATCATATTCGTTTTAGTTATATTCCCCAACCTGCAATTGAATATTCTACTCTTCCAAATCAATTTCTGCAATAGAGAACTCAGTCACATTAGGCATTTCTCACAAATCCATCTTTTTACGAAGCTACGATCAAACTTCATAAAGTGAAAAATCATTTTTTCTTGATCTTTTGATTAAATTCCCACCAACAGGATTTCATCCTTTCAATTAGGGAAGAATACAAGCTAGAAGACTAAAAACTTTTAAGTCATAGAATCTTCATTCTATCCTAACTTTTATATCTAACAAAAATTGCACTATCCAATTTCTTTTGATCAAAAGTTAGTAAAATTTGGGGTAAAGCTTATGCCTATTGTCACAATGATCTCGAAAACACTTAGAAAAAGACAAAGGAGAAAGTTCCACAAGCAAAATGGGAGATAATAATGAGAAAGAAGAGAATCCATTTCATATTGAAGAGCTAACAGAAGAAAAACTTCAAGAAGAAGAACAAGATCCTCAATTCCATACTCTTATAGAAAAGATTTTAGAACAAAACAAAGAAAGATATTTCCTTTCATTAGCTAACCAAGGAGCTAAGTTACCTTCCGATTTTGATCTAGAAAGGATTAAAGAGAATCTTGAAACTCCTCTTAATGATTTTAGTGCCCTTACTCAATAGATAAAATAATTACAAGGGAAAATAAAGGAAATGCAAGGAGGTACAACAAAGAAACATGTTTTGGAAGACATATGTCCTTATCCATTCGATATGAGTCTTCAAATGCTTGCTTTTCCAAAACATTGTGAAATTCCTAAATTTGATAGATATAATGGAAAAACTGATCCTATTGAGCATGTGAGGGATTTCTGAAATATGACCTTGGAATTCGCTTATGAAGACACCTACTTAATGTGATTGTTTCCAAAAAGTTTGGGTGGACAGTCCATGGAATGGCTTTCCAAGATCACTCCCCCCATCAAAACTTTTGAGGAGTTGATAAATTAGTTTATATCACAATACGCATATAATATCCAACACCAGATAACCATGCTTGATCTTTGTAAAGTGAAGCAAAAAGTAGGAGAATATTTCACTACGTTTTTGCAAAGATGGAGAAGATTGTTTGCACGATATTCTCATCCTATTCCTGAAAAGGAAAAGATGGATATCTTCATCAATAGCCTAGATCAAGAATTAAGTTACAGGCTTAATCTTCACTGTCCTCCAAACTTTGAAAAATTGATTGAGAATGCAGTCACCATTGAAGGGGCCTTGGTTAAATGAGGAGTGATAAAAATTGATAATCCAAGTACATCCAACCAAAACAACAATGATAAAACAAGGTTTTGGAACATAAACAAAAATGTTGTCAATGATGGTATAGTGGATGTCAACAATCTATGAACACGATCATCCATCTTCAATCTATCAAGTGCTCCATGAAACAACCAACAAGGAAATACCAACCAACAAGGAAAAAACAATCAACAAGGACAAAAATCCAACCAAGAAAGCATGAAAAACCAAAATACCAAGGATAATCGTGCTAATTTCAATAACAATCTTGGTAATACTCAAACATCAAATCTACCAAGACCTCCATTCTTTTCCAATCGAAGAAATTTTACACTTTGGGTCAATCTCTTGAGTCTGCTCTCAAGGAGCTTATCGATAATAAGGTTATCACCTTACCACCACAAAGAGATTATGGGCCACGAGTCAAACCACCATCATGGAATGATTCGTATTATTGCAATTATCATCAATGTAAATGTCATAGAACAAATAATTGTCAAGCCTTGTGAAATTTAGTACAAGATTTAACTGACAATGGTACTATCACAATTGAAGGACACCATGCAAATGATGATCATCAAGCATTCAAAGACCCTTTACCAAACTATCAAAAGGGGGAAACATCAGATGCCAAAGCAAAAATCACAAATAATGTTGAAGACAACATAATCCGCCACATCTATGCAGATGATCAATGGGTTAATGTTATCAAAATCAAGGAAAAACAAGAATATCAACAAGTTAATGTGACTATGAGAGGACAAGCAAAAGTTGTTTTAAAAGGAAGTTCATCTAAGGAAGCTATTCCTCCTCCAAGTAATTATAATCTAGTTGATCAACTAAGAAAAACATCAGCTCAAAACTCCATTCTTGAGCTTCTCAAAATATCTCCCGTACACAAGAATATTTTAGAAGAAGCTCTTGTAAACACAACCATTGATACTGATATGGATGTAAACAAATTTCAAGCCATGGTGGGACATTTTTCTTCCCCCACTTGTCTTTCATTCTCTAAAAAAGATGACGCCTCCATGACACATCCACATAGTTCGTCACTTTATCTTGAAGTCATGATCCATAAACATCGAATCAGACATGTCTTGATAGATGGAGGAGCCGGTTTAAACATTTGTACCTTAAAAATAATACATGCCTTAGGAATATCAAAAAATTCCATTGATCCACGAAGGAAAATAACTATCAAGGTATATGATGATGAAGAAAGAACTTCTAAAGGACTAATAATGCTACCTATCAGAGTGGGACCTGTTGTGAAAAATACATTTTGTCAAGTTCTAGATCATGATCTTTCCTATAGCATACTTTTGGGTCGCCCATGGATTCATGATATGCAAGCGGTACTGTCAATGTATCATCAATGCCTAAATTTTCCATATAATGGACAAGAAATAACTATACAAGCTGACTACAATAGCACCAAAACTTGTTCAAATCTTCGAGCAACTCAAGACGCCTTTATGTCACACAATAGGGAGGCTTTTATTACTTCTTCCAATCTACAAAGCCAACTACAAGAATTGACAAAGAATCTTGATACTAAGCTACATTTTAAAGACCAAGGAATAGGCGAATATTCGCTATCCCTTTCTAGTTTACCTCCTTCTCCAAGGTCACATGGTCAACCAACTCTATCGAATCAGAAGATCGCAACAACCTCTACATCCCAAGCTTTTGTGCCAATCACAAAGTTTAATGGAAAATTCATTAAAGCTAACACTACTGAGGAAGAAGCCGAAGATAGGGATATCCTAAGCTGGTTATACAAAGATGAAGATGAATCTGTCTTACACATTAAGTTACCTACTAAACAATATGGCAAAGGGCATACTATCATGCAAAGAATGGGCTATCAAGGAAATGGTCCTATAGGCAAAAGAAAAGAAGGAATTGTGGAGCCAATTCAACCTATTTCAATACATTGAAAGGATAAAACAGGACTTGGATATGGTAAAAATATAGAAGAGTCAACTTTACAACAAGCACAACAAATTCATAAAGGAGAATCAATTTTAGATACACCCCATGGAGATGTTGCTCTACAGAAATTTTATGAATGAGTGTTTCAATTACAGAATAGTTCAGATACTGATTCCAATGAATATGAATGAGACACCATTTATAACAATAAATTTTGGAGAGACAAACAAGTTGATACCATACACAAGTATACACCCATTCTCATACAAGGAGAAAGCTCGGGAACACAATCACTTGAATTTGAACCACGATATGACGATGACTCAAGTGAGGATGATTCAGATTTTAATGGGATTGATAATCAACAGGAAAATACCATCATAGACCTCGTCCCTCATGAAAATGACAACCATATCATGACTTTGACAGCTCAAGACCTTACCCAACCTAATGTTTCCATGCCTTTAGTCTATCCAGAACTTATTGATTGGGACAATGATGCACCTATCCATATCCCTACATTCCATGATGATGAGGATATTGTAAATTTCCTTTGTTCATCTAATGAAGAAAACAATTGTTTCATCGAAGAATCTCATACTCAAGATTTTGATAGGGAGGGTGTCAAGTCTCTTAGCTGCAAAATAAATGAAATAAAAGATGGATCTATTGGTGAAAACTAAAAAATGACAGTGGTAGATCAAAACAAGAAAAAAATAAAGAGTGAATCCAATCGTGAAAACCTTTTTGAGGCACTAAAGGATGAGAAACTTGACACTCTTCCCAAACATTATCAAGAAAGTTCTTCTATTTTGATTGAGCCCACATAATCAATCAATATAAGTACAACAGAACAACCAAAAATCTTGCAACTTGTAGTGTCATTAATAGTGGAAGAAGTACTGAAATTCATGGAGTTCTTGAAGGAGAATCAAATCAATTTTGCTTGGTCATATGTTGATATGCTAGGGTTAGATCCTAATCTGATAATGCATCATTTATCCATAAACGCAGGGGAAAAACCTGTGAAGCAAAAACTCAGAAAAATGCATCCACATGTTGCATTATTGGTTAAAGAAGAGTTAAAAAAGCTTTTAGATGTTGGATTCATTTGGTCTATTGACTATATAGAATGGATCTCCAATATTGTACCTATTTCAAAGCCTGACGGAAGGATTCAAATTTGTACAAATTTTAGAGATTTGAACAAAGCGTGTCCTAAAGATGACTTCCCTTTACCAAACATAGATTTGATTGTTGATTTAACTACTGGCCATGCAATGTATTCATTAATGAGATCAAGATTGCACCAGAGGATCAAGATAAAACAACGTTCACATGCCCTTGGGGTACCTATTGCTGCAACATCATGCCATTTGGGCTTAAAAATGCAGGAGCCACATATCAACGAGCAATGACAACAATTTTTCATGATATGATGCATAAATTCACGGAAGATTATGTGGATGACTTATTGGCCAAATCTCACACAAGAGAAGGACATCTTGAAATCTTGTCAAAAATCTTTATCAGAATGGAGAAGTTCAATGTTTGACTCAATCCAAAGAAATGTGTCTTCAGTGTTAAATTTGGAAAACTCCTAGGATACATTGTTTCGGAAAGGGGCATAAAGGTTGATCCAGAAAAAGCACAAGATATAATGGATATGTCACCTCCGTGAAATATCAGTCAACTCAGATCACTACAAGGATGTCTACAATCCATCTAGAGGTTTATAGCTCAATTGGTAGACAAAAGCTTACCATTTACACACCTTTTGCATAAAAATATCCCGTTCAAATGGGAAGAAAAGTGTGAAGCAACATTCAATCAGATCAAGCACTATCTCATGCATCCACTAGTTCTAATTCCACCAGTTCTAGGAAAGCCCCTTATACTTTATATTTCAGCAACAAAAGTATCCTTGGGAGCATTACTAGCACAGGAGGATTCTACAGGAAAAGAAAGGGCCATATACTATATCAGCAAACTTTAACAAATCATGAACTAAATTACACCTTCATTGAAAAAGCTTGTTTAGCTATAGTGTTTGCTTCCCAAAATGTGCGACATTATATGTTGGCTCATCTAGTTAACTTGATAACCAAAGTTGATCCATTAAAATACCTCTTAAGCAAAGCTACTTTGATAGGAAGGCTTGCAAAATGGGTAATGATCTTAAGTGAGTTTTACATTCACTATGTAGATCATAGAGCTATCAAAGGATAGGTCATCACAAATTAGTTGGCCGAAGCACCTTTACAAGAGGAAAACCCAATGCATATTGAATTTCTTGATGCAACCATCTTCACAACAACAATTAAGAAATCATGGACATTGTACTTTGATGGATCTTACATGCAACAGGGCTCAGGGGAAGGGATTCTTTTTGTCACACTTGAAGGAAATTCCATTCCAAAATCATATCGGTTGATGTTTCCCTGCACAAATAACATAGCTGAATATGAAGCATTGCTTACTGGAATGAAGATAGTATTGGACTAGCAGATTATAGAGTTACAAGTCTACGGTGATTCACAACTTGTCATCAATCAAATCAATGATGATTATCAAACTAAATATGATAAGATGTTGCCTTACAAGAACATGGTGGATGATTTTAAAAAGTATTTTGTGAAAATCAAGTTTTCACAAATCTCACGGATTGATAATAAAGCTACAGATGCAATGGCTACAATTTCTTCCATGTTACAATTATCAAAAAAATCAGAAATCATATGAATTCTTGGGGAAACAATTGTTTTTTCCCTCCTATGATAATCTTGAAACCCAAGTCATTTGCCATTTAACTGGTTTCGAGTCACCCTTATATGGAAAAATTTATACTTACTTGAAAGATAACATTTTACCTCTAGATTTATCTTGAAACCAAAAAAGGAATTTCATACGCCAATCATCCCGTTATACCTTGATCGCCGATATCCTTTATCGACGTGGTCTTGATGGTATGCTCCTTCGATGTCTTGAATGTGACAAATCTGAAAAAGCCTTACAAGAGGTTCATGGTGGTATTTGTGGAACTCATTCAAGCAGTTTAACCTTAGCCAAGAAACTTATTAGAATGGGATATTATTGGCCTACCATGGAGAGGGAATCTTTTGAGTTTGTCAAGAAGTGTTCTAAATGCCAGATCCATGGGAATCTTATTCATACACCTGCACAGGAACTACAACCTTTCACTCCGACATGGCCTTTTTCTCAGTGGGGACTAGATCTTGTTGGCGAAATTCATCCTTCATCATCAAATGGACATAAATTCATCATCATAGCTATGAAGTATTTTACAAAATGGATTGAAGTTGTTCCTTTGATGACTGTCACTAGTAAATAAATCTCTTCATTTATCCTGAATTACATTATCTGCCAATATGGAATTCCTAATTCTATAATCACTGATAATGGGAGGCCTTTCAAGAATCAGGATGTTGAGGAACTTTGTAAAAGATTTCACATCCAACATAGGTTCTCTACACCTTACTATCCACAAGGAAATGGTCAAGCAAAAGCTTCAAACAAATCAATCTTGAAAATATTGAAGAAGACAGTAAATGATGTTGGTCGTGATTGGCATGTCCAATTAAATCCAGTCTTGTGGGAATATAGAACCAACATTCATACACCAACAGGAGCTACCCCATATGCCTTGGTATATGGAGCAGAAGCGATCTTACCATTGGAAGTTGAAATACCTTCGCTTAGGGTCTCACTCAAAGGATTGATAAATGATGAAGACTACAAAGTTTCTCATCTACAAGAGCTAGAATTGTTAGATGAAAGATGTCAACATGCAGCTGATCATTTGAAGGGTTATCAACAAGTTATGTCCCGTAGCTACAATCATGGAGTTAAACCATGGACATTTCAAGTAGGTGACTTAGTCTTGAAAGAAAATCCCCACACTCAGCAAGATAGAGAAAAGAAAGGAAAATTTGAACCAAATTGGCTTGGTCCATTTGTCATCATTGTAGCATATGGTTCTGGGGCATATCAGTTGTCTATGTCAGAAGGGGACCTATTTGAAGAACCAGTCAACAAAATTCATTTGAAGAAGTTCTATGTCTGAATCATCATACAAAAATATAAAAGATCAGAAAAAAGTCCTAAAAAAAATACAAAAAAATTAAAAAAATACAAAAAAAATTAGAAAAAAAGTCTTGAAAAAATACAAAAAAAAAATCAAAAAAGTCCTAAAAAAAATACAAAAAAATAAAAAAAAAAGTCTTGAAAAAGTGCAATAAAATCACGTGGTGAAAACCTGGTAAACAGGTGCTACTTGTGATCAAAATGGGATCCTCTATCTATTAGCCTATGTCTTGCATTCGCCTTATGATATCATCTATCCACATCTATCATTTGTACATACCTATCATATCCATATCATGCCACGAGAATCCTTGTGTTTCATCATGGCTTGATGAAATCTGTACATATCCATACTATTCAAGTTGTGTTTACAGTGGGAGTAGAAACACACACTAAAACAAGGGAGGGGAAACGAGCTTTTAGAATATCACAAATGGACAAATGACAGTTTGACAAAATGCAACATCAATTGACACATCAAATCAACCACAACATCAAAACGATCACTCAATGCCAATGAAATCAAACAACATGGTCAAAACAACATTAATCAAAACACAAACATCAATGTTGACAATCAACCTAGCTGATCTTAATTTGAATAATGTTTGAAATACTTTAAGCAACATTTGAATGGCTGTTTGATTTTCTATCATATCTCTGGAGCAATTTAATGATGTACTGAACTAGAAAAGCAAGGAAGGAGTATGGTTTTTCTTTGTCTGTTGTTTGTGAGGAAATCATTAGTACTATGCAAATTGGTCGTGTGACATGCTCTACTAAGTATCATTGATGACATTTCAGAATTTGCATGGGAAACGGGTTAACTCTTATCTGTTTATGCAAGCAATACTCAGGTCATCTCGGTTCAATTTTACCTAGATGCTTGTATTAACTTGCTATATCAAAATTCATGAAAGCAATACTTAGGTCATCACTGGTGCTAACATACCCTTTGATTCTTATATTAACTTTCAACATTTCAATGCTCTATGATGACACAAAAAGCACAAATAAGCTTCCAGAATGGCAATATTGTATGGATACCCTGCATGGTTAGTATAGATTACATTCATTCTAGAATCTGCATTTTGCATTTATAGATTTTCCCAAAAGTTGGCAAAGTATCAAATGTTTCATATCTTTTAGAATAAAATAACTAAGTATATTTTTACATTCTCAAAAAAAAAAAAACATCATCACATACATTTTTCATTCATATTTGCATCCAAAAATCATAAAAAAACAAAGCATACATTATAATTAAAACATTCATGACTTGTACTATTCATCATTTCACATTCATATTCATAGTCATTCATCAAAAGATTGCAATCATATCATAACATTGCACTTGTATTTTTAAAATCCAAAAATCATGCATACATATACATCATGAATATCACATCATAAACCATCACATAAAACATCATGCATATAGAAAATAGATGCACTCATCATACATCATCACTACATATCATATATCTCCAAAATGAATGTCAAAATGTACAAAGGTGTCACATGATATACATCATAAAAAATGGGACCATATCAATGTGTATACAAATGTCTCAAATGAGTATCAATAGAATATCATGCACAAAGCACTAGGTAGTGCTATCCTCTGATGGTGCTGGTCTAGGACCTATCCCACCTACACCTAATGGACTTGCTCCACCCACCCTTGATGGACCTCCTAGAGGTAATGGCTGTGAAACACCCCTACTGGTAGTCCGAGAACAACTATGTGTAGATCGGGACTGTGTATAACTCACTCTCCGCTCAGGAGGCACTGCATCATGGTATTTGATCCTGTAGAACTCTACCTCCCTGATGGCTCTAGTTAGCTCTCTCATCATGCTATCACCTCCTACTGCTCTCTATAAACTGTTAGCTAAAGCCATGGCCTCCTCACCCTATCGTCTGGTTGTATCTCTATCAGCCGTCACTGAAGTTAACTGCCCCTATAGCTGTGCAACCAAGGACTGCGCTTGTGCTAGTTGATCCTCTAAACTCTGCACTCTACTCTGCAAGGTAGCTATCTGACTCGGCCTCACTAGATCTACTGAAGATGATGGATCTGCATATCTCATCCCTGGTCCACCTCTAGCACCACCTCTCCCACCACCTCTCCTACCACCTCTCCCACCACCTCTACCACCACTATCACCTCCACTCTCCTCATCATCACTATCTCCCTCTGACTCATCATCATCATCTCCCTTCGAATCATCACCCTCTGACACTGTCTCTCTCTATCGCCTATGACCACCTCTCTGTGGTCTCTGCACTACAACTAGAGCGATAGGCTCATTAGGATCAAATAATCATGGTGCAGGATGCTCTAACACATACTGACCATACTCTGGCATCGTCCCTCCATCCAGAATATCAGCTTGATACTCCCACATCTGTGCTCCCAAACTAGTGAACTCTGCCACCATTGCCTCATAAGAAATTTGTGGACCCCACACTGCAATCTCATGCTATCGACGTGCATAAATAGCGGAACCCATAGGCATACCTTGAGGCCATCCATACTGACGACACACTTGTCCAACAAGAAACCTCTCAATAATCCACATAGTATGGCCAATAAGATATCTGGAAGTAAAGACATAGGGCATCTCTCTCACATCCTTTGGCCACGCCTCACAATCTACATATGGCCACTAGCATACTATATCCAGATCATCCAAGAGACACTGCCAATGATTTAGTTTGCTCAGCATTGGATGAGCAATAACATTTGTATATCTGAATCTATAAGGTTGGTCGATAGGCTGTCGTCCACACGTCAACGGTCGCATAATGGTAAAGTGCTCCCATGCCCATATCTGTAATAACAAACAACCAATAGAAAAAATCCGGCCTCTACCATATACAATATGGTGTAACTCATCATACAAATGCGCAAGCATGCATGATCCCCAAGCATATCGTGTACCCTGCATCACCATCCTCTCCACAACACGACCCCACCCAACTGCAAACCCCTTCAACCTATGGTTGAGGCACAAAACACCTCCAATGAAACCTGCAAGTATAGACAGTAGGGGTGCATATGAGTTTGTCATCTCCCCCCATGAAATATAATATCCTGCAATCTCATCATCATCAAAAATCTGCCTCAAGGCATCAGTGCCTCCTGCCTCTTGGACATCAAAACTCACTATCTCTCCCATAACTGGAATCCTCAAGATGCGATACACATCCTCTGGAGTCACGGTAATCACTCTGGTTGGTAAATGAAATGTGTTTGTATCACTATGCCACCTCTTTTCAAGTGTTGTCAATAAGGCTCTATTGAGATGCACCTCAGGCATCTCAAGTAATGAATTCAGTGCACATACCTCAATAATATCTCTATCCACCTGTACCAGCTGTGGAATCAATCTCCATGTCTTTGGGAATGTCTCTCGTAATTGTAAAACACCCAATCTCTCTTGTGGAATACGAAGAATCATTGAGTCAAAATAACATCACTATCCATTCAACATGACACATTCATCAAATTGAAAAACACATTTATCAACATCATGTTTGTTTTTAACAACTTTATAAGCAAACATATCAAACAACTATTTGTTTTTCATTATCATGGAAAACACATTTATCAATATCATGTTTTTTTTTAACAACTTTATAAGCAAACATATCAACCAACTGTTTGTTTTTCATTATCATGGAAAACACATTTATCAACATCATGTTTGTTTTTAACAACTTTATAAGCAAATAGATCAACCAACTATTTGTTTTTCATTATCATGGAAAACACATTTATCAACATCATGTTTGTTTTTAACAACTTTATAAGTAAACATATCAACCAACTGTTTGTTTTTCATTATCATGGAAAACACATTTATCAACATCATGTTTGTTTTTAACAACTTTATAAGAAAACATATCAACCAACTGTTTGTTTTTCATTATCATGGAAAACACATTTATCAACATCATGTTTGTTTTTAAAAACTTTAGAAGAAAACCTATCAAACAACAATTTGTTTTTCATTTTCATGACGAACAAATTTATCAACATCAAACTTGCTTTTAACAACTTTAGAAGCAAACTTATCAAACCACTATTTGTTTTTCATTAACTTGAAAGCAAATTTATCAGTTATCATTTGTTTTCCAACAACTTTGAAATTTTTTTTATCACATATAGCAAGATCCAATCAAGGGCGCTATGAAAAACATCATGGGTGCTATGAAAATCATCAAGGGCACTACAAAATCAATGGTGCTACAGAACACATCATGGGCGCTATGAAATTTATTAAGGGCGGTACAAAATCATGGGCGCTATGTAAACCTTCAAGGGCACTATGCAAACATTCAAGGGCACTATAGCATCAAGAGCGCTATGGAAATTCTCAAGAGCGCTACAAAAAATTTCAAGGGCGCTAAAATAGAACTTTTCTTCACAAAACATGTAAAAACGTGCCCTAATTGGAAAATTTTCAAAATTACAAAATTTTAACGGGGTACATACTGCGGGTCCATAGTGTGCTGGCTGCTGATGTCATCGGATGCGCTTGAAACAGTGTTGATGAATAGGAAGAGCCATCTTTCTCACTCCAGAGCTCAAAAATTAAACTTTTTACTAGGTTAAAAATAGAAAATGACATGGAAATTGACATTTTTAACCTATTTAAAGGAAAAATAGGGGCATTTTATCATATTTTATCATAGCAGGAGCAATTTGATCATCAATTTTTCATCTTACATCTTTCCACATCAATTTCTTCACATCATCATTTTTGAACGATGAATCGACATCTTAAAAATCGTAAAAATAAAAAAATTCCAAAAAATCTACAAATTCACAAAATTCAAAATCTTATCGATTCATCGTCCGAGGGGGCATATACCTATCAACATTCGACAATCAACATCTGGGGAAAAATTCAAAATTCTTTGAAGCAATGCATAAAACACATCACTTCAAAGAGGGGCAAAATGTATACACCTAAAAATGGTCACATCACAATAGTCTGGTAATTAATTAAATCTCTGAATTCAATCTACATATAAATGAATTTAAATAATTTATTTATATTGTTCATTCTTTCATTTAGATTAAATAAATAAGTTTATTTAATCTCTTTTCTTATCCATTTCTTAATTAATTAAATAAACATTACGATTTATTTATATTAATTATCATAAAATATTCTTTTCTTCTAATTTTCATTCATAATTAAATATTCCAAATATTTAATTAAATCCTCTAAAATCCATTCATAATTAAATATTCCAAATATTTAATTAATTCTTCTAAAGTCTATTTGCAATTAAATATTCTAAATATTTAATTGAGTCTTCTATAGTTCTAAAATTAAATATTTCAAAAATATTTAATTTCCTTAAACTTACACAAAATTAAATAAATTTATTTAATTAATTTGGATTATCTTCAACAACCGTGAAACAAACTTCCAAAACAGAAAATTAAATTTCTCTGTTCCTGAGCAAGCTTGTTCCCGTGGGTTGAAGACAAGCCTCCATTCTTTTCTCCAACCTCCCAACATCTTCCATCTTCCTCTCAACCTCTCCATCTCTCACCATTCAAATTTACTAGACAATCTCACAGCCATTGATCTTTGCTGGCCAGGCTCTTGCCTGTGAAAGTCTATCAAAGGGACTGTCAGGTCTCTGAAAATAGGAGAAGCTTTCATACAGGAAAATTATAGCCAAATTTGCAGTAGCATAGCCTTTTAGTATTCATAGCATTTTAGCATCATAGCATAGCATAGTAGTATTCCATATCATGGCCTATCCACCTCATATCATAGCATCCATAATCTGTTGCCCCTGTGCATAATCTACAGCCCCTGTGCATATGCGCATCAACATTTCACATCCACCAGCATATAGGATAGAGTACTCTCCCTTTGCATACTTGTTCTACAGGTTGTCATTCTGAGAAGCTTTGCTTACACAATCTGAGAGCAAGCAACTTCAAGAGAATTACTGGAGATAGAGGACAATGGAACGGTTCTGAAGAAGCTCTATTTGATTTCATTTCAATTTATCTTACTTTCTTTAGTTTAATGTTTCGTTGGTGTGTTTTGTTTATCTTATTTTGATACTAACATTTCCCACACACAGAAAGTATTCGAAAACTAGAAGAATGATGTTTGCATGAAAAGGATAAAGATAGAATAAAGAAAACAATCTATTCGAATGCACACATAAATTAATTAATTAAATAAAGATATTTAATAAATAAATGTCTATATGCATAAGAATTTAAAACTAGATATTTGATTGGTTATGGCAGAGAGTTCATTTGTGAGAGACAATAAGTCATTATATTAGGAGATAACTAACTAATTTAAATATATCTCAAGTCAAGTGGAAATGAATACTTAGATAACTTAAACAATTATCTAAATATAGAAGAATATGTCCAAAATAGACTTTTATGAATTAAATGACTATTTAATTTAGGATTTAACATTTAAGGATTAAATTAAATAAATAAGATTTATTTAATTGACTGAAGGATAGAGCCTGATTTTAGGTAGGACACATACCATATAAGACGTTGAGTCTAGTTTCGTGTTATGACTATTTGTATAAGGCATGACAAAATCTTGGTTTCAGAAAAGACACGTATTATATAAGACGTTGCATCTGATGTTGTTGATGTGATGACATGTGTAAGGCCATGTTGATTGTTTGACAGTGTCTATATTTAGGAAGGACTCAACCTGTATAAGACATAGGTTGATTGATTTGATGATGTATGATTTCAAGGACACATCTTGTAGTAGACATAAGTTGATTTGTTTTGGTTGTTGCTTTGGCAATTTTTTTTATTTGACTTGATGAGAATTTTTGACTTGTTCATCTTGTTGATGTGTGACTTGATGTGATGTGCTAACAATTGTTTGTGCTTGACAATGAACCCTAAAGGACTGACCTAGTGCAGCCTCTGGGGCACATTGACAGATGGCCTTGCCTACATTATACACATAGAGACCTTATAGTTCGACTAGACTTTGACTAACAAGACTGACTAAAAAAGATTTTATTTATTTACATATATGAGACGTGTGTGATAGTGAATATGAAAAACCCTAATGGACTAGCCTAGTGCGGCCTCAGGGGCTCATCGATTGATGGCCTTGCCTATATTATACACATAGTGGCCTTGTAGTTCGACACGACCAATGACCTTGTCTTATAGACATATGGATTGAGTCATGTTTTTATATAAACAAACCTAAAAGGACTAACCTAATGCCTCAGGGGCACATTGACAGATGGTCTTTCCTATGGCTAGTCACAAAGGCAACACAGTTTGACAAATGACAAAGATTGACAAGTGTGACTGACTCTGACTCTATTTTTGGATTTTTGACATGTTTGATATTTTTTTTCTTTTTGAAGTTTTCTAATGTTTTTATATTTTTTTTCAGGATATTTTATAATGTTTTTGGATTTTTGATGGTTTTACCTCTTCAAAACAGCCAATGTAAGAACCAATATGATGCAAGTCAAGTGCTTGCCCCGAGTCAAGTATAAAACGGATTTATTATGAATAGAATAGGATGAGGGATATGAGGTGCGCTCGATGTCAATGGTTCCAAGTTATGGGAAGGAATACCATTTATTATGAATGGTATGTACAAGCGATGGATGAGAAAGATATGTGATATGTATAGGGATAGATGGTATGTATAGGGAAGTCATATTAGAATAATGGTAGATAAAGGAGTAGAGTTGACTACACATGGCACCTGTTTGCCAGGTTTTAACCATGGTACTTATCCAAAGTGCCATCGAAGTGGTTTTCACTATTGGATGAATTATTTCTCTTTACTATTTTCTTTATTTTTTTTTATCTTTTTGATGTTACCAAGATGCCTGTTTGCCTAGTTTTCACCTAGGTAACAATTTTTTTGATTTTTTTTAATATTTTTGTTAATTAAGACAAGGCTCTCAGAATCTATGCATATAACTTCTTCAAATGAAGACTATTGATAGGTGTTGACAATGGTTCCCCTTCAAGAGTAGAGAGTTAATATTCTCCTAATCCAAAGGCTTCTATGACAATGTAGGGTCCTAACAAGTTAGGTTCAAACTTTCTTGGCTTTTCTCTTTTAGCTTGATTCTTGGGATTCTCCATTAAGACCGGGTCACCAATGTCAAAATTTTTATTCTATACCTTTCTGTTGTAGCTACGATGAAGAGGATTTTGATTTTCTTGGAGATGATATAATTCCTTTTATCTTTGTTCATCTAGTAATTCTAGCTCATGTAGTCTTGAAACTTGATACTCTTCATCATCAACATGCCCTTTCAAAGATACCCTTAGGGAAGGAATCTCAGCCTCACTAGGAAAGATGGCCTTGGAACAAAATACTAAGGAATATGGAGTGGCGCTAGTGGGAGTACGGATGCTCGTGTGGTAAGCCCATAAGGCTAGATCAAGCTGTAAATTATGCCAATCATGACCAACATCATTGATTGTCTTTTTGAGGATTTTGATGATAGTTTTATTATATTCCTCAGTTTGGCCATTACCTTGTCGATAATATGGGGTGGAAAAATGATGGTGGATATGAAACTCTTCATACAGATGATGGACTTATTGGTTCTTGAATGGAAAACCATTATCTGTGACAATGGATTGAGGGACACCATACAAACATATGATGTAGTTTAGGATAAACTTAATGAAATTTGTGTGTTGGTGATGTAGGTCATAGGAATAGCCTCAATCCACTTAGTAAAATACTCAGTGGCAGTAATAATGAACTTATGGCCGTTGGATGATGTGGGATGTATCTTACCTATTAGATCGAGTCCCCATTAGGAAAAGGGCCATGGTGACATTATGGGATGGAGCTACTATGTTGGTGAACGTATCAAATCTCTGTGTACCTGAAATTGGTGACATTTCTTGACAAAGATATATGAGTCTTTTTCCATGGTAGGCCAATAGTAACCCAGTCTCATAATCTTCTTTGCTAGGGTAGGACCAATACAATGGGATCCAAATATACCCTCATGCACCCCACACAAGGTTGCTTGTGCTTCTAAAATATCAAGACATCTCAATAGGGTATTGCCTAGGGCACGTCTATAAAGGGTGTCTTTGATGATGGTATACTTGACTGATTTGCAGAGAAATGTCCTATGTTGGTTGTTAGAAAGGTCAGGGGGTATGATCTCAGCATGGAGGTAGTCATAGATGTCTTTATACCATGGGGAATTGGGACCAAAAATATCACACACCATCTTTGAATTTGGAATTTCATAGGAAGGGACCAAAAGTTGTTCAACCAAAAACTCAAACTTAGGCATGTTGCTAGGTATGTCCAGGAGTAAATAAAAAGTAGCAATGGCCTCTGTTGCCTTGTTTAGAACATGAGGTATTTGATGAAAGTCAACCTTGTCAAATTAATCCTTGAAACTATCTGGCATGTGTTTGTAGGGAGCCAACTTTTCATCCTTAGTCTCATAGTCATCATTTACCTGTTAGATTACTAGTTGAGAATCACCATAAACTTGTAGGTTCTTGATATTCCATTTGATTTCCATGCATAATCCTATCACAAGAGCCTCGTATTCTGCTCTATTGTTGGTACATGAAAATGCAATCTTGAATGACTTAGGTATAGAATCACCCTGTAGTGTGATAAAAACTATACTAGCCCTTGAGCCATGATTTGTGTGGGAGCCATCAAATTATAATTTCCATGTCGTGCTTGTGTCAATGGTGAATATAAAGTCATCAAGAAAATATTCAACTAAAGGGTGATCTTCTTATATCGGTACATCAACCAACTAATCAACAATAACTTTTCCTTTAATATCTTTCCTCTCTACATACTGGATATCATACTCACTAATTATCATTACCCATTTGACCAGGTGCCCTATTAATGTTGCTTTGCTTAGAAGATATTTCAAAGGATCTATCTTTGCAACCAACATTGTTTGGTGGTTTAGCATATAGTTCCTTAGCTTTTGAGTAGAAAATACTACCACAAGACAAACACATTCAATGGTATTGTAATTGAGTTCATAACCTACCAAAGTGCGACTGATTTAGTATACTACCCTTTCATGACCCTCATTGTCATTTTATGCAAGCAATGCTCCTAGTGATGAGTGGGTTGATGAAATATAGAGAATCAATGGTTGTCCTTCAACAGGTGACATTAAGACTAGTGATGCGAGTAGGTAATCCTTGATTAGTTGAAAATCTTCCTAACACTTACCTGTCCATAAAAAGGGTACTCCTTTCTAAGTAGATGTTGAAAGAGATGTGTTTTATCGGCCAATTGCACTATGAATCTTTTGATGGATTGTAGTCTCCCTTGTACTGTCCTTATTTGACTGAGATTAGCTAGTGGAGGTATGTCTATTATTGCTTTCACTTTGGCTGGATCCACTTCAATGCCTCATGTAGAAATGATATATCCCAAAAGCTTTTTTGATTTCATGCCAAACACACATTTGTTTAGATTTAGCCTTACTTTATACTCTTCTAGCCTTTAAAATATCTTGTCTAAAACCTATAAATGATTAGTGCTTGTCAATGATTTAGTAATAAGATCATCAACATAGTCCTCCATAAGAGTGTGTCTAAGGTCATGAAAAATAGTGGTCATGGAACACTGATAGGTTGCTCCAACATTCTTGAGTCCAAAGGGCACGAAATTATAGCAACAAGGTCCCCAAGTACAAGTGAAAGTTGTCTCAGGTTGGTCTTCAGTTGCAATTATGATTTGATTATATTCTGAAAATCCATCCATAAGGGATAACATCTCATATCATTTTGTCATGTCAACAATCATGTCTATGTTCAACAGGGGAAAGTCAACTTTAGGACAGGCTTTATTTATATCTCTAAAATATGTGTAGATGCAGATGCCCATTGCTGGTTTTGTGACTGGTACAAGATTTGAAATCCAATCTGCATAGTCAATCAATTTGATAAAACCAACGTCCAAGAGTTTCTTCAATTCAACCTTGACTAGTAAAGCAGTTTGTGGGTGCATTTTCCTCAATTTTTGTTTCACTAGTTTTACACCTGGTTGTAAGAGAAAATGATGTAGTGTGAGTTTAGGATCCAACCCAGGCATGTCTGCATATGACCAGGAAAAATTAATCTATCTTTGTACAAAGCAGTTGTGAAATTTTGGCTGTTATGTTTCTATCAATGAGGCTGCAAAATATACCAATTACGGGTTCTCTTTTGTGCCTATGTTGACTTCAATTGATTCTTCAACTAGCATGGGTTACTTTTCCTAAGAAATAGGTAGAATGTTCAAACCTCCATCCTTAGGTGCCTTAGAGAGGTTTTCTCCTTTAGATGTGTATTTATTTTTTGGTTTTTCATTTTCCAAAGGCACCTTTCGATTTTCACCTATGGACTCATCATTTTTTTATTTTTCATTTTTTTCTTATTTTTGCGACTGGAGGGTTGAATAGATTCCTCAAAATATGCCATGTTGTCCAAGTCAATGGTAAATCCAGCCTTGTGATCTCCACTAGGTATGCCTTCTCGTAATCCCAAGAACTCAACAATTACTTCGTCATTCTCAAAAATGTCTAAGATAGGTGTGTCTTGTTGGTCCCAATCAATGAGCTAGAGATAAACTAAAGGAATGTCATGATTGGAGTTGTCAAAGTTCAACAAGGTCAAGGTAAAAGCTGAGTTGTTCATATAGTCACAAAAGTTTCTTACTAAGTCCTCTTTGCTCTTTTTCTTGGATCTAGATGGGTTCTAAGGTGGACCTAATGTCAAGGGTTGGTTATCTCAAGTAGATTGGTTAGGTTCCCAAGAGGTAGGATCAAGAGCTTCCCAATAGTAATTTTTAAACCATTCCTCTTTTATCAAATTCTTAGGTGGACAGGAGTTTAATGGATTTGGTAAGGATTTCAGCACTAAGTCAAGTTCTCCAAATGGTTTATCAAGGTCATGGTAGAGGTGGAGGATAGGAAATCCCACTCATATTCATTTGAGTCAGGGGAATCGCAATAGGTTTGGTCAAATGGCTCATCGAATGTATCAATATCTTCTGAAGCACTTACTTCCTCGAGTAAAGGTGATATGGTACTAGGAACGCCAATCTAAAGTGGTTGAAACCCAAGCCTAATCCTTTCATCCATTTAGAAACAATTATTGGTTCAGTCATCCCATTTTGATGTAAGCCTAAACCATTATGTCCATTATATCCTTTGCTCTGCATTATAGTGAGACCTTTTCCATATTAATGTGTAGGTATTTGAGCAAGTGGAGTAGTTTCTTCATTGTATTCTCAGTATAACTAGGAGGTTACATCATCTTCATTTATGGCCTCTTTGCTTAATTCTCTCCATTTGGTGAAATTTGTTGTGGGAGGGATGTGTATAGTGACCACTAACTATCTCCTATCTGCTGTGGGTAAACCATATGATTTAGGAGGAACCAAGTAGCTAACACAATAAGATGTCTTCATGTGATATTCTCCACAACCCTTGTCTTTGATCTTAGCCTTAGGAGTGGAAGGTAATGATGGTGAAAGGGATGTTTTAGAGAGAGTGGATGGATTGAAATAGTTAGATGAATTGGATAATGAAGCTTCTTGGTTTACTAGAACCTAGCGTTGGGGTATCTCTCGTAGATTGGTGCAATATTGAAATGGATCTAGATCACCATCTATTGTAATTTCGGTGCCATTGTAGGGAAATTTGAGATATTGATGGTAGGTAGAAGGGACTACTTTCATTACGTGAATCCGTGGTCTTCCTAGCATAAGGTTATATGGAAGGGTGAGATCCAAGACTTAGAATTTTGTCTCCATAACTACAGGACCAATTTCAATAGGAAGTGCTACAACCCCCTTTTATTTTCATTCTTCATCATCATAAGCCTTAATGACAATGATTTTGGTAGTGTCCACACATTCTTCTGAGAAACCTAATGCCTTACTAATTTTAAAGTTCAAAGATTCAACCCTACTCCTCCATCTACCAAGACTCATCTAACTTTGGTTTTGTGAAAAGGAACTTCAAGGTGTAACAGGTTGTTATGATTGGACTTCTCAGTTGCATAATCTTGTTCAGAGAAGGTGGTGTGATGATTATTAGTTAGGTAGCCTAGCATTTCCTAGAAACAATTGACATTGAGATCATTAGGGACAGTGGTGCTTTGTAGAGCCTTGTCTAAAATGGATCGATGTTCAAGGGAGATACACAACAGTTCCAAGATTGAGATTTGAGCTAGGGTCTTCCCCAACTGATCAAGTAAGTTATACTATGACTTGGAAATCTTTGGTTGTTCCTGTGATAGAAGGCTTTGGAAGGTTATCTTAGTCTGTCGAGTGTTGACAACACACTCGGTAGTTTTATTTATGGTGATGGTATTGACATGCTCATTGATAGCTCAGATGTGATTTATGATTGGGCCACTATAATCATGTTTAACATTGGAATAATTGGCTGCAGTAGTGGTCTTGTTACCCAAATTGGGGAACTTTCCTTTCCGATGGTCATGTAGTGGATCAAAAAAGACCTTGTGATCAATGTTTGAAGATGTCAGTTTCTGTCCACTAATGTCAATAGTTCCATTCTTGAAAAAGTCCTATATGATGTTTTTCAGTTGTCAAAAATTTTGTAGGGTGTGTCCTTTAGTTTGATGGAAGTCACAAAAGGCATTTTCATCCCACCAAAATGGTTTGAATTTCCCTGGATCATATTGTCTTGGCTCTTGAAGCTGTATAAGATTGTGTTGCAATAGTTGTTTTAAAATTGATTCAATGGGTTCCCCTAAGGGAGTGAACTCATGTTTTGGAAATCTTCTTTGTTGTTGTGGTGGTTGGGTGTTTTGGGTAGTGTTGGAGGTTTTATTGACGATGTTGAGTGTGTTGGTAGAGGGGTTATTTCCTCTAAGTGTGATGATTGGTCCTACATGTAAAGTTTTTGCATCAACTAGCCCATCATTGGTAATGTTTTTGTTCCAAGACTAAAACTTGTTTATGTCATTAGGGGTGTTCTGGAACGAGGGGGTTTTTGTTGGTTGTCTTGAGTTCTCCTTTGTCAATGAGACCTTTTTCTAGTATGAGGCCCTTTTCCACTAGCTCCATAAAGGATGTACAACAATGTACTCTCAAGTCACTTCTCAATTTATGGTTGAGGTTTTCTTGGAAGCTAGTGACCTTCTGTTTCTTAGGTATCTCGATACAACATCAACTAGTAATAGTTCTCCATCTCTGGAAGAAAGCAATAAAAGTTTCTCCTTCTTCTTGTGTAGTGTGACACAAGGTTGCTATGTTGATCTCATGGTCGATGTTAAAGGAGAAGTGTTCAACAAATGTTTTAGCCAGTTCACCTAATGATTTTATGCCATAGTGAAGACTTGAAAACTATTCTAGTGCAATTCCAATAAGACTTCTCAGAAAGAGTCTCATAATATAGGTGGGGTTGTAGGAAACATCTATGCACATCATGTAAAATTCCCTTTGGTGTTTGACTAGATTTCACTTTCCATTGTATTTAGGTGAGTTTGGTATAACATACCCATGAGGGAAAGGTGTCATGTATAATGATTTGTCAAAGGGAAATAGGCATAAATCCTTTGCTGAAAAGGTTTTCTTGTTAGATACTACCATGTTATCCATTTGTGTTTGAAGTGCATGCATTTGTGTCTACAGGACGTCAACTTGAGTTAATGATATGTTGGTTGGATTGTTTGGGTCTATGTACGTGTTTTGGAATCCAAAATTTTGTGATAGGTCTTGGTTAAGTGTTGGCATGTAAAGTGTATTTTTATTTGGAATGTTAGTGAATGGGTTTTGATTTGGAATATGTGAAAATGGATTTTGATTTGGAATTTGTCAGAAGGGGTTATGATTTGGAATTTGTGAAGTGATGGGTCAGTTTCCATATTGAAAGGAGGGTATACTTCTTGTCTGTGAGACCCCAATCTGTGGTATAGTACTAGTGACATTGAAATTGGGTATAACTACTATCTGTGGAATAGTGCTAGTGACATTGAAACTTGGTATAGAAGCTGGTGTTTTAGGTCTTTTGTTCCCAACAAGAGGACCGAAGGGATTGGACGATGGTTCCCCAATGGTGAAATTTAGACCCTGTGTCGAGCTAGATGTACCAAATGGAGATGTGTGCATTGTTGAAACAGTCTGTGTAGGTCCTCCAAATGGTATAGTGGTAGTCAGTTGAGGTATATTAGCACTAGTAGTTGTCCTAGTTGTCCCTTGAGTAGATGCAGCTTGTAAGGTATTGATGTCAATTCCTGAAGGTAACTTAGCACCATTTGCTAGCAATTTGGCTAAGTATCGTTGATGATCATTTGCTAGGTACTCATCTACAAAAGAGGCAAAATCAAGGTCTTGTGTAGTAACCTCTATGTCTTCCACTACAATGCACCCTTGTGTGTCTCTAGTATCAAATTTTTCTAACAAAGTCTTGTGAGGTCTCAATAAGGATGTCCCTAAAAAGGGGTTTGAGAATGGATTGATGAAATCGTTTGGATCAGCCATCTTTTCTCTTTCTTTCCTTTTAGATCTTATTTCAACCATGTAAGGTAAGCTTAAAGTGCAAGTGATGCAAAAACTAAGCCTATAGATGGTATGAATCTAATCTAGATGTTTTTGTGAATTTCTAGGTGCAAATAAGGTATGTCTAAAATGATGTTATCCTAGGATGGCCTTGTCTAAGTAATGCAAAATGTCTAAATGATCAATTTTTGGAAGATTCTAAAAGAGGTAACATACCAACTATAGCTTAACCCAAGTTTAAATTTAGTTTCAACAAGGAACCTTTGTAGGACTAGGACCAAAAGATAAGGTGAGCTCCCAAACTAGACTAATGAGTTAGAAGGAATCACGTGTAGGACAAAAAGATATGATGACTAGGTTCAATGATAATGTTTGTAGAAACAAGGGTTCATCTAAAGTGTGAAAGTTTCTTGTTCTAAGATCTACAAATGATGATCTGTGTAAAGGTAATAAAGACTCCTAAGATGAAAGTAATATCTAGAAGTAGGATGCCTGCCACTATGACCAAATGATACCTAAAGGATGCAATCGTGCAAATTTTGAGCAAACTTTCTATTTTATGTCCAAGAATCAATGTAAAAGGATAAATCAGATACTGGTTTGAATGTTTGTTTTTGGTCTGTGATAGTGAATTCTAGTTTTCTAGTAATTAGACAGATGCATCACAAAATTTAATAGTTGCAGTTTGTTTTTTCAGTTGCGGTCTACTAGTAAATTCAGTCTCGAGTATCAGACAAATATGGTTCTATAACATGCAAATGCGACTCAAAGTGTCAATTGTGACTCAGGATTGATCAGATGTGGTTTTCAAACTTAGACAATGTAGTGGTAAAGATCTAGTTTGGGTCTATGACAAGGCATGTGCGTCATTCCAAACTACAGATGCAACTCACCTATTCAAATGTGTCACAAAATGTTTCAATTGTGGGTTTTCTAGTGACTCAGGAATTTAGATGATGTATTCCAGTAAGCAGATGCAACTTTTTATAACAAATGCAACTCACTGATAAGTAGATGTGACTCAAATTCTGGTATATGCAAATTGGACTTAGTTTTGACAGATGTGACAGACTAGTAAATAGATGCGACTTTTTCTAACAGATGCAACTCACTATTAAGTAGATGCAACTCAAATTATGGTATATGTAAATTGGAATAAGTTTTGATAGATGTGACATACTAGTAAATAGATGTGACTCAAATAAACATATGCATTTCTTTGGTGAACAAGTGCGACTCTGTTTGACAATTACAGTTTTTTGATGATCGGTTGTGGTTTTCTAGTAAATTACAGTGTAAACTGAATCTATCTTGTGATAAAGTTTTGGCATATGAAAACAATTAGAAAACAATGTATTTCAGTTTAAAAAACATGAACATGTGTAACTTCATAAAACAAGTACAATCCTAAGGCTAACAGTGACAATACTTGTTGAGTTCTCACTTGGGTTTCCTATATATGCTTATTCATAGTAGATGACTAGAAGCTTGACCCCATTGGATCTCCTCCATGACACTCACTTCTCTGGGGTAGCCAAGCTTCAGTACCCATGAATCTCCCATGGCATACTTCTCATCTCTACTAAGAACCATATGAAAGTGAGATGACTTAAGAAGTCTGACCTCTTCCACCAACAAATAGAAGTTTTTTGGCTTAACTAAAACAATTGGATCATAGTACGAGAACTTGTTTAGGTGGCTATGCATGAGGAAAGATACAACTATCTTTTCTTCATAACAAATCTGCACCTACAACCTTAGGTCTTCCCTTAAGGTTTACATTTATATACCAGTCAAGAGTAGCTTGGTGAAAAAGCTTCATTGCCAGTTTGAGTCATCTTGGGGTGAGTAATTTTTCCCACCAAGATAGGCCCAATTTCTAGAGTTAGTGACAGTTTCTCTTACACCCAGGATCACACAAATGCGCAAGGAGAGAGGATAGTTCTAAATACTGAATCGAGTAATAAACAAATCATTATTTCACACCAAACATAGTAGACAGTAGTAAATTTTAAAACCCAAATGACAATTTTCTAATCTACCAATCAGTCTATTTCAAAATAGTCTTCGAAACACGTTTCTGCAAAACAATTCATTAGTAGTTTTAAATTGGTCTTCATCAATCATCCTGCAAAAAGGTTTCAAAAAATTGTCTTCTATGCTATGTCTTGCAAATACTATGTTAACTCCTTAAAACACATGCTACAAACCAAAAATTAGTTGAAATAAAACACAATGAAAAAATGTAAATCATAATTTGAACCCAAAAATTTCACTAGTCAGATGTGTCATGTAGGGCAGCAGATGCGTTGTGGATTTTCACCAGTCAATTGTGTCGTGAAAACAAGAAAGGTTAAAGCAATAAACTCTAATGCAAACTAAAGCTAAACAACAAAGCACAAAGGAAAGCCTAAAACATAAATACAGAATGATCTCACCCAATATCTACATCCTTCCATGAATGACCTTGATTGTCCTTCATTTCACTGTGATAGTATTCTTGCCCTCATATTTTCAGCATGTGTGCAAGTATAGCCTTGATATATGTGATAAAAGTGAAGTATCAAAGTTTAAACAAGTGCTCCAAAAGTCATTAGATTTTGGGAGGTGAGGCAATGATGAGAGTCAGGTCAATTAATAGAAAATTGATTATGATAGGCCAAGATTGAAAGATAGACGGATGATTCAGATTAAAAGATTCAGCATGCATTTAGATAAGTGTTAGTAGTGACATGAGTGATAAGACCTAAAAATAGAGATCAAGATTAAATAATAATTTAATCTCCAGTTGAAAGTATTAAAAAGCTAGAAGAATAATGTTTGCATGAAAAGGATAAAAATAGAATAAAGAAAATGATCTATTCGAATGCATGCATAAATTAGTTAATTAAATAAAGATATTTAATTAATAAATGTCTATATGCATAAGAATTTAAAACTAGATAACTAACTGGTTATGATAGAGAGTTCATTTGTGAGAGACAATCAGTCATTAAATTAGGAGATAACTGACTGATTTAAATAGATCTTGAGTCTAGTGGAAATGAATACTTAGATAACTTAAACAATTATCTAAATATATAAGAATGTCCAAAATAGACTTTTATGAATTAAATGACTATTTAATTCAGGATTCGACATTTAAGGATTAAATTAAATAAATAAGATTTATTTAATTGACTGAGGAAAAGATTAATGAATAATTAAATAATTAAAGTATTTATTTAATTGTAGTCAGAAATATGATAAGGATAAATTAAATAAGAATTTATTTAATTTAAGAAAGAGGATAAAATTAATTAGCGACGTAATTAAATAAAAACCATTTATTTAATTAATTAGGACTGAATAAAGATAATATGAATTAATTAAATAATTAAATTTATTTAATTAATAGAGGAATAAAGGACTTTAGAAAATAATGAAATAATTAGCATTATTTAATCACAACAATGAAGATCAGAATTATGATGAAAATTAGAGTCACAGACCTAGGACAATTTTCAATGCCTACATTGTGTTATTATCTTTAATATATATTATATTATATTTATAATGTATTTTAATATCCCTCCTATATTGTATTTTAATACATATTATATTTATATATATTGTATCATTATATACTACATATTATATATTATATATTATATTATTATATATTACATATTATATTATTATATATTATATTATTGTATTATTATTATATATTGTATTATGTGCTTTAGTTTCTCCCTCCTTCCCTACCTAGATAACTCTATCTCTCTCATCTCGCTCTTGCTCTCAAGTCTCTCCCTCCCTCCATCCCTCCCACCCTACCTAGACAACTCTCTCTCTCTCTCTCCAACCCCCTCTCAGGTCCCTCCCTCTCTCTCACTCCAAGCCCCACTCAGGTCTCTCTTGGGTCTCTCTCTTTTCTCCCTCCCTCTATCCCTCCCACCCCCTCTCTCTCATGTCTCTCCCTCCATCTATCCCTCCTACCCTCTCTCTATTTGGTATCTCTCTCCCTCTATCCTTCCCACCATCTCTCTTTGGTTTCCCCCCTCCCTACCTAGATAACTTTCTATCTCTCTCCATCCCTCTCTCTCATGTCTCTCCCTCTTAAGTCTCTCTTTATCTCGTAAGTCTCTCTCTCCCTCTTTGATCTCCCTCCCTCTATTCCTCCCACCCCCTCTCGTGTCTCTCCCTCCATTTATGCCTCCTACCCTCTCTCTTAGGTATCTTTCTCCCTCTATCCCTCCCACCCTCTATCTCTTTGGTTTCTCCTTCCCTCCCTACTTAGATAACTATTTATCTCTCTCGTTCCCTATCTCTCTCAAGTATCTCTCATCCAGGTCTCTCTCTCCCTCTATCCCTCCCACCCTACTTAGACAACTCTCTCTCATTCCAACCCCCTCTTAGGTTTCTCTTGGGTCTCTCCCTCTCTCTCAAGTCTCTCTCTCACACTCCAACCCCCTCTTAGTTCTCTATTGGGTTTCTCTCTCATCTCCCTCCCTCTATTCCTCCTCACCGTCTCTCTCTCTCTCTCTCTCTCTCTCTCTCTCTCTCTCTCTCTCTCTCTCTCTCTCCCTCCCTCTCTCTCATGTCTCTCTCTATCTCTCAGGTCTCTCTCTCCCTCTTTGATCTCACT
The DNA here is from genome assembly GCA_007258455.2 of Sequoia sempervirens. NCBI lineage: Eukaryota > Viridiplantae > Streptophyta > Pinopsida > Cupressales > Cupressaceae > Sequoia > Sequoia sempervirens. Next base: position 280,583,905 of record VDFB02000003.1, read on the forward strand.
CCCTCTATCCCTCCCACCCCCTCTCATGTCTCGCCCTCCATTTATCCCTCCTACCCCCTCTCTCTTAGGTATCTCACTCCCTCTATCACTCCCACCCTCTCTCTTTGGTTTCTCCCTCCCTACCTACCTAGATAACTCTCTCTATCTCTCCTTCCATTTCTCTTAGGTCTATCCCTCTCAATTCTCTCCCATACAACTCTCTCTCTCTCTCTCTCAAGTCTCTCCCTCCCTCTATCCCTCCCACCCAACCTAGAAAACTCTCTCTTACTCCAACCCTCTCATGTATCTCTTGGGTATCTCTCTTAGGTCTCTCCCTCTCTCTCAAGTCTCCCTATCTCTCAAGTCTTTCCCTCTCAACTCTCTCTCTCTCTCTCTCTCACTCCAACCTCCTCTCAAGTCTCTCTTGGGTCTCTCTCTTTGGTCTCCCTCCCTCTATCCCTCCCACCTCCTCTCTCTCATGTCTCTCCCTCCATATATCCCTTCTACCCCCTCTCTCTTAGATATCTCACCCCTCCCACCCTCTCTCTCTCTATCATTTCTTTGTCCCTCCCTACCTAAATAACTCTCTCTATCCCTCCCTCCCTCTCTCATGTCTCTCCATTGCAAGTCCCTCTCTTTGGTTTGTCCCTCCCTCCCTCCCTCACTATATAACTCTCTCTATCTCTCTCCAACTCCCTCTCTCCCTCCCTCTCTCTCAAGTCTTTCTCTCTTAGGTATCTCACTTTCTCTATCCCTCCCATTGTCTCTCTTGGTTTCTCCCTCCCTCCCTACCTAGATAACTCTATCTCTCTCCCTCCCTTTCTCATGTATCCCTCTTTCTCTCTTAGGTACCCCTCAATTTATCCCTCATACCCTCTCTTTCTTAGGTATCTCACTCCCTCTATCCCTCCCACCCTCTCTTTGGTTTCTCCGTCCCTCCTTACCTAGATAGCTCTTTCTATCTCTCTCTTCTTCCCTCTCTCTTAGGTCTATCCCTCTCAAGTTTCTCTCATCCAAGTCTCTCCCTCCCTCTATCCCTCCCATGCTATCTAGAAAACTATTTGTCACTCCAACTCCCTCTTAGGTCTCTCTCTTAGGTCTCTCCCTCTCTCTCTCAAGTCTCTCTCTCACTCCAACCTCCTCTCAGGTCTCTCTTGGGTCTCTCTGTGGTCTCCCTCCCACTATCCCTCCCACCCCCTCTCTCTTAAGTATCTTGCTCCATCCCTCCCTCCCCTCTCTCTCTCTCGTTTCTCCATCCCTCCCTACCTAAATAACTCTCTCTATCTCTCAACCTCCCTCTCTCTCATGTATCTCCCTCTCAAGTTTGGTTTCTCCTTCCCTCCTTACTTAGATAAATCTCTCTATCTATCTCCCCTTCCCTCTCTATCAACTCTCTCCCTCTCAAGTTGTTCTCCATCTCTCCCTCTAGGTCTCTCTATCCATCTATCTCTCTCATGTCTCTCCCTCCCACCCTACCTAGAAAAATCATTCTCACTCCAACCCCCTCTCTCACACAATCTCTCTCTCCCTTATATATTAATATGTTATATAATAATTAGTATATAAATTATATTATATTATATTTTATGCATAGGGAGAAGCTTCAACAGATTCGAATTTATTAAAAATGGATATCCATTACTTAAGCATACCAAATATATGTTTTGTTGCATAACAAATATCTGCTATAGATAGAATGGGTACCCATTTTGTTCTATGCAAATTATAAATATATATAGATTATACATATTATGTATAATATAATATATCAATATTAGATAAATAATATAATATATTAATATTATATTATTATATATAATATATTAATATTTTATATTATATTCTATAAATATTATATATTATATCTTATGTATTATATAGCCTTATATATATAAATAATATATTACATTATTTATATTTATATATATATGAATATATTATATTATAACCTAATATAAAATATACATAAATACTAATAATAATGTGTTAATAAATGGATATATCTGTTACAAAATAATCGATATCCATTTGTAAGAGAGGGGGACCAACCACATTCAAGGCCCTAGGTCATGGAGGAAAAAGAGTGGAAGGCTGCCCTAACTTACCTCAACTTAACGAGGTGTTAGTTAGTACAGGACGAGAATGATGAGGACTATAAATTCCTTCAATCACTTTGTAGACCTGAAATATAGGATGAGGGTAGGCAAACCAATTTTCAAGTTCAACACTATGCCTCAAGAATCTCTCTACCTGAGGATGGAAGCGTGATCCTAGGATGACAACGTGGTGTCCTGGCATCTGTCAAGTGTATTGGTGTGCGTATGACCATAAAACTAAAGAGATAAGGTCAAACCTAGGAAAAAAAGCTAATGGCCTAGCTAACGACTACTAAAGGGCCAAAATAACGATATTAAGTAAAAAAAACATGCTCTAATATGATAAAGTAGAAATGCAAGAGTTAGGTTGGAAAGAATGATATCACAAAGAATTTTGTTCACTAGCTAGCTCCCCAAAAGTATGTCCACCTACACACAAAGAGAAGGAAAAATGTTGGGTAGCTGTATAGGGGTCTACCTTAGTCAGACCTCTATTTAGGTGTTTCTACCTCCATAGATAACCAAGAAAGCAATTATGATAAAGAAAGTAATGTAATCAAGAACACTAAAACACTGCAAAATAGTAAATGTGCTTACTCAACCAAGTAATAGAGGAGAGGAGTGGGAAGCTTAGCACCTCCACCAAGAGAACTCAAAGCTAATGGAGGAGATAATGAGATTAATCGATCCTCTATTGCAATGGTTTTGTCCCACACTTGCTCTATTGAAGTGATCGAGTGAAGTTTTTGCTGCAATGGAGTACAAAAGTGATGCTAGAAGTGCTTGGAATGCTCGAAGAGTGATGGATTGAGAGCTTAGTGAATGCAAAAGAAGTTGTGTAGGAGTTGAAATGCATGTAGAAGGAAGGAATTTGAAGGAGAGATAAAGAAAATAACCATATTCAGGTTGGTCGACTGAAGAGGGTGTTACAAATCGATTGCTAATGAGAAGTGTAATACCTCTATAGGTTTAGCCACAAGAATCTGCCAGGGCTATAAGTGCCTTACGTGGAAATCTATGCACCACACAAGAATCCCCAATAGAAATTCCCCCATTGATGCTCAAAATAGGTGCTAAGTTGAATGAAGTTAGTGGGCTTAGGTGAAATTAAGCCTCTAAACTTGGTTTACTAAAGTGGAGAAGGGGAAAAGGAGAATTTGCATAAGGGGTGAAAATTCACTCCTATACATTTTTCCCCCACTTTAGCAAGCACGAATACTAATGAGTGCTTTGGTAAAGTAGATCGAAGAATGAATAAGGCTAGAAATGTATACCTGAACCGTCGAGGAAGCAAACCATGTTTTGATGAACGTAAAGGTGTAGGGAAAGTCAAGGACTTGATAGCTTCTTAGAACTATGAAGCTGAAGAAAGAAAGTGTCTTACAAGCCCACAAACTTGCAAGGAGGCAATCCCCAAGATCTCTCACATGAAGGAAGCCCCATGAAGTAAGTGCCTTATAGGCCTACAGACTTGTAAGGAAGGTGTCCCCCAAGAACTCTCACATGGAGGATACCCGGGAAGTGTCCCCCAAGATCTATCACATGGAAGAAGCTAGAAAAATACGCTATAGATCTCCAAACCTATAGGGAAGGTATTCTCCAAGATCTCTCACATGAAGAATACCTAAGGAAGCCCCCTATAGACCCATAGGCCTGTAGGGAAGCTAACCCCCAAGATCTCTCACATGGAGGAAACCCAAGAAAGTTCCCTACAGGCTCGTAGACCTATAGGGGAGCCACCCCCAAGATCTATTGCATGGAGGAAGCTCAAAGGAAGCACCCTACAGGCTCTTAGACCTGTAGGGAGTTATTCCCCAAGATCTATCACATGGAGGAAACCTAGGAAAGTGGACTCCACAGAGTTAGGATGTGGCCACATAGGAAAGTAAGCAGATAGTTGTACAACCTATCGACAATTTGGAATACTTTCAAAGGGGTCCCTAGGGAACATGTTGTGAAGAAGGATTCCACTCAAGGGATGCATAATTTGAAACTAGTTATTTTCCTTCTTGAATCAGTCCATCATCAAGGATTTCGAAAGGAAGAAGATGCCCCCAGCAAGGGGAAGGTCAATGTTGTTCCCACTTTAGAGGAATGTTTTCAAGTCCTTTCTTTACGAACCCATGATGAAGGAAACATGTTCCATTGGGGTTCCAATTTGAGGATGTGATTATGAAGAAATGTTTGCAAAGATTTTTGAGAAAATATTCGTTGGTAACGAATGCATTTTTTGAAAAAAAAAATGTTGAAGAAGTAGCATTGTCACACATGAGAGGGAAAACTCAAGCAAAGAAGAGAGAAAGATAAAGAGAACGAAAAAGAGAAAAACTCAAACAAAGGGCATAGGGGTAGCTTGATATTTCAAGGTCATAATTGCTCATAAATATATATATATATATATATATATATATATATATATATATGTATGTATGTATGTATGTATGTATGTATGTATGTATGTATGTGTGTATGTATGTATGTATGTATGTATGTATGTATGTATGTATGTATAATAATAGTATATAAATGAACTGTCATCAACCCCCTACTATATCAAACCATGTGAAGAATGCACAAGAAGACAAAGTAAAAATTAAAAAATTGGGTCAACATGGAAGGGAAGCCTAAATGCCCCCAACGCTTCGCATTGTACCCAATTTATCAAAAATCAAGCACAAATATGGAAGAATGATGATACAAATAGAGGAAGGTTTATGACATGAAAACCATGCTTGTATCCAAGCACCAATAGGGGTGACAAGGGTCATTAAAGCACACATAGTATGATCACAAGGGAACACATCACAAAACACACACACACAAAAGATCAAGAAGAGGCCTCTTCCTAACACTAATCGACCAAGAGGTCATCTGCTTCCCACTCTAGATCATCATAGGGGGAAGCAAGATGAGTTTGTAGTGGTGATATGTTAAGAGGAGGAGCGTCCAACCCTCCCACAACAAGGGCTAAGGAAGAAGGCCCCACAAGGTCTTCTTTTTCGAGCTCTTATGGAGCTAGGGTCAGTGATTTTGTGAAGATCACTGACAAGGCAAAAAATTCATCCATGAAGTTAAACATGCACCCTATAGGAGCACTGTGTTTAACTTTACTAGACAGGGCAAGTTGCACCTAAGTTTCACCTCCAAGCTCATCAAATGACTTGGGAGCAGTGACGAACTCAAGGGAAGCCGGGACTAGTTCCATCACTAGGACAAAACAATCCAGTATAGGACCACCTTGTGAAGAAGGTGGGATCCTCTTACATCCTTCACTGCTAGAAGGACCACACTCTACCTTTTGCTTTGTTGGAAGAGATGAACTCCCCACAGATGAAGCTAGAGGTGTGAAGGAAGAGGAGGAAAGAACCACAATGGATATAACTAAGGTATTAATCATATCCATGGGCTTCAAGAAAGGTAGGATGTTTGGAATAGAGATCAATAAAGGTGGCTCCACCAAAGGAGTTATGAACACCTGTACCCCCTTGGGGTTAGGTGCATTCATACTCACAGTGAAAGCTGGGAGAGATGCAAAACTAGACTGAAGAGAAGGAGAAGGAAGGGGAGAGGAAGAAACTACAGGAGGCCTTAAATTAGGGGTGGTCATCTCTTCCTCCTTCCTTTGCAAGGTGGCTTGCTCAGCCAAGAGAGCCTTTTTTCGGTGCTTGCGCTCATTTGCAAGGTAGCTTCTATGACTCTTTGAGTTGGAGGCTAGAGGCTATGAAGGAATAAAAAGCTCCTGCTCAACCATGGGAACATCCACTATAGTTGTCTCCGATGGAGGAATAGATTCCTAAATGGGGACATAACGAGTAGGTTGAGGAGCAGCAGGGGGAAGTCGGTTCAAGAGCCTTGGCAACAGACCTCTTCTCGTTCAGTTCTTTGGGAGTAGGAGTAGTAGGAGGCCACAAATCAAATTCCCTTTGGGAACCTTTCTTTCTATTGTATCAGTAATACCATAGTCTGGGGTATTCATTAGGGAGATCTGAGATCCTAAGCTTGGGTCTACACCAAGGAGGTATTATCAAACTTAGTGGATAGCCACTAGGATGGCTCATCCAATACTGCTCCCAAGAAAGTGGAGAGGACGAGGCAGTCCGGGGAAAGGCAACCTTCTCTTTTCCTTTATGGGAAGGAGAGGGAGCTAGTGTGGACTTCTCCTCTCCCTTATGGGAAGTGGGAGTGGTCGATGCAGGCTTCTCCTTCTCCCCTCGAGAAGAGGAGGTGATCGACTGTTGTATCATAGGAAGGGTTAGTTTTGGCTATCCCTTGCCACCAATCTTAAAATTTACATAATTCTTGTAAAGTTGGTCCATTATCGGAGGAAGCAAACTAATTGGGGTGGGCCAAAAGTGATCCAATGGATATCCACCATGCGACACCAAGGGCTGGTATCCAGTGTCATGCACTACATGCATGACACCTTCATGGGAAAATTTTAAACACTGGTAAACAACATAGGTGATTCTATTCATGGAAGATAGCTAGGGTATGCCTAGCTTCAACTTGAATAAATTTGACTCCAAAATAACATCAAAAACCATGTTAACAACCCTAGGTCCAACTAGGAAGGACAAAGTTATCGAGCCATAAGGTTTAAGACACATACCATAATGCATACGGATGGTAGATTTTGTTTCTTCATATTCTTCCCTCTGTAATGAATTCAATACTAATGTTTCTTTTGTGATGAAATTTACATGGCTCACAGGGTCCACAAAGACTCTTGTTACAATGTTACCATTGAGGCGAGTGGGAATGTAGAAGGGAGAGGGCTTGTTATTTAAGGGAAAATCTTGCAATGTGAATGATATGTCTGGTGAACCAGGTGTAGGTAGAGAAATAGACAACACCATGACCATATTAATATAGGAATTAGGTTGAGTAATAGAGTCAATGGGATTGATAATCATGTTAGAAGAATGTGATAGAAATGGGTTTGGATATATCTACAATTCACTATTAGCTTTCACCATTGACTTGTTAGCATTTTGTTTATTCCCATCGAGACGAATGGTACCGTCCTTGATGTGGTCATGTATATCATGATGCAGCCACATGCAACATTTGATATCATATCCATTAACTCGATGGTACTAAAAATAAGTGTTCCCATCATACCAATTAGGGTAAGGCTCCTTAAGAGGCTTAAGACTTGGAAATGTTATGATCTTATCCTTCAACAACTTCTATAAGATAGAAGAATAAGATTCTGACAACTTTGTGAACTTTTGGTTACATTTGAGGCCATTTTCATCAATAGCGGCTACTACATTCATAATGGCCTTACCTTTCGTAGAGATTGAGATGATGAAATTTCCCTTAGAACTAGAGTGTGAGGAGGATCCCCTGAACTGAACAACCGTTTGTTGGTACTCTCGTAAGGCTGCACACAAATGTACGAAAGAAGGGTACTTTACAAGGGAAAAATTCTCTTGCCAAGGCCTTTGTAAGTTCCCTATGAACACCTTCTATACATCATAATTGAGTAGCTTATACAAGATTTGTGAAAGGAGCACTTGATAGTGTGCTATGCAATCAATGATTTTTTTGTTGTCTCCTTGTTTACATTAGATGAGATCTGAGAAGGTAATTTTTGACCTGATATTAGCTTGAAATTGTCTAAGGAATTTATTTACAAGTTGGTAAAATGAGAAAATATAATTGTCAAGAAAGGAATAGTACCATTCCAGTGCTATGTCCTTGAGTGATCAGGGGACTAGTTTTGCCAGTAATGCATCATGGTGGAATAAATTAGTGTACAAGGTGTTAAAAGTAGACACGTGTTTGTGGATCCCATTTACTACCATAATTTTCAAACTTAAGGATCTCCATTCCTTGCGACAAGGGAGTTTTCAGAATTGCAACCAACAATGGGCTATGTTAGAAGAAGGGTTGAAAGATAAGTTGTGCAAAGGCTTGGGAAAGACTCACCAACTGGCTCGACATCTTACCCATATTTTGTAGAAGGGTATTCAAAATAGGGTCATTAGAAGATAGAGGGCCAGAGGAACCTCTTCCAGAACCACCTCCAAAGCCACCTCCAGAACCGCCACTGGTGTGACCTCTGCTAGAGCCATTGCCATGGGTAGGGCCTCCATCAAAACCACCACCACTTCTGCAACCACCACCATGACCTTCGTCGAAACCACTTCCACTAGCACAACCTCTGCTACCAAATCCACCACTACTGCCAAATCCTCAACCAATCATCCTTCCAAAACCTCCACCACTAGAGGTGACAGGAGGGGTAAAGCTAAAGCCCAAGGGGACCTTGTTTACTTTGACAGATTCAAGTTTTTTGGAGATAGGAGGGATGCTGATAGAAGGGACTCCATCGACCATGTAGATTGATGTGGTAGGCATCAATACTCCTAATTGTCCTTCATAATCTTCAAAAGTGGCTCCTCGCATAACACTAGGAGTGTTCGAAGGAGCACACACTTCTGTTAGACTAGTAAGACTAGCAAGGAGTTCCATGCCTATTCGATATTTTCCAATCATGTACTTTAGTTCACTAATAAATCGAGTGGCCCTAGCCATCTTTGGGTTTCTTTCCAAATGATTTTTCAAAGCACCCAAAACCTTTCTAAGGGTGGAGACATATTTCAAAGGGATTTGAACAACCTCATACTCATCCACCAACAATTGTGTTGGGGATGCAGGAGGAGTGGGGACATGAGTAGTCTTGTAAGAGAATCCTAATTCACCCCTTGACAACTTCTCTTGCCTGACCACACTAATGGAGGGATGAGAGTAAAGGCCTATAGAGAAACTAGTAGTGACCTTCGTCATTTCCATCAGGAGGTGTCATACACTTCTCCTAATAATATACCCAGAAGTTGTGGAGTGGGTTGTGATGCTCATAAACCTTCACAACACTTAGGAATATAATGATCGTGGGGTACACAGGAGAGGTCTCAACACTAATGGATGAACAGATGTTGGTTCATGTCGGGTTCACCAAAAGTGTAAGAGAGGGGGACCAACCATGTTCAAGGCCCCAAGTCATGGAGGGATAAGAGTGGAAGTCTGCCCTAACTTACCTCAACTTAACAGGGTGTTAGGAAGTGTGGGATGAGAATAATGAGGACTATAAAGCCCTTCAAGCACTTTGCAGACCTAAAATATAGGACAGGGCTAGGCAAGCCAGTATTTGGGTTCAACACTATGCCTTAGGAAGCTCTCTCCCGAGGACAAAAACATGATCATGGGATGACAATGCAATGCACTGTGTCTCTCAAGTGTGCTGGCATCCATATGACCAAACAACTAAAGAGACAAGGTCAAACCTAGGAAAACAAGCTAATGGCCCAGCTAACCACTACTAAAGGGCCAAAATAACGCTATTAAGTAAAAAAAATGCTATAATATGATAAATTAGAAATGCAAGAGTTAGGGTGGCAAGAATGATCTCACAAAGAAATTTGTTCACCAACTAGCTCACAAAAAGCACATCCACATACACACAAAGAGGAGGAAAAATGTTGGGTGGTTATATAGGGTCCTACCTCATTCAGACCCCCATTTAGGTGTTTCCACCTCCATGAATAGCCAAGAAAGCAAGTATGATAAAGAAAGTAATGTAATGAAGAACACTAAAACACTAGAAAATAGTAAATGTACTTACTTAGCCATGTAATAGAGGAGAGGAGTGGGAAGATTAGCATGTTCACCAAGAGAAATCAAGGCTAATGGAGGAGAGAATGTAAGTACTTGATCCTTTACTACAATGGTGTTGTCCCACACTTTCTCTACTGAAGTGATAGAGTGAAGTTGTTGTTGCAATGGAGTGCAAAATTGTTGATAGAAGTGCTTGGAATGCTTGGAGAGTGATGGATTGAGAGCTTAGAGAATGCAAAAGAAGTTTTGTAGGAGTTGAATTGCATGTAGGACAGAATTTGAAGGAGAGATGAAGAAAATGGCCATATTTGGGTCAATCAGCCAGAGAGGGAATTACAAGTCGATTGCCAATGAGAAGCGTAACACCTCTGTAGGTTCAACCACATGAAACTGCCAGGGATGTAAGCATGTAGTGCGGATGTCTACGCATTGCGCATGCATCCTCGACAAAAATTCCCCCATCAATGCTCAAAACAGGCACCAAATGGAATGAAGGTAGTGGGCTTAGGTGTAATTAACCCTCCAAACTTGGTTTTCTAAAGTGGAGAAGGGAAAAAAGGTAATTTTCATAAGGGATGAAAATTCACTCCTATACACCATTATTTTTTCAGAATTAATGAATGTCTGTTTCATATCAGCTATCCAATTTGGTCAAAATAGATATATGTTTATATGGGATATCCGTTTATATCGGATATCCATTTTGCTTCGGTATTGCTTCAATACTTGGCTTTCAAACTCCCAAGCCTAAAATTCAATAGTCCCAATTTCTATACAGGGGCTATAAGAGTTTTTCAAACTTCACCCTTCATGTCGACGGCTTTTTTTTCATCCAATTTTGATTAAAAAAAGGGCTAGTTCAACAAATTTTTAGCATTCAACCGATATAAGATATGCTTTATTTTGAATGTAATAGATAATTATTATTTATTTTCTACATGCACTATGTGTAAAGTCCTGATTGACAGGCTAATTGAAAAACATCTATAACTTTTAAAAATTTATAGATTTTTTGACTCTGAAAGATGCACCACACACTATGCTTAACAAACTATTGTTTAAAAAAAAATCATAATTTTTTGACAAAGTTCGGGTGGCCAGATAAATAGATTTTAATCTTTTCAAAAATTATTGTTAGAAAATTCATAACTAATTATTTACTTGCAAAAATATTACAAAAAATATGCGCCACATCTGGGTATGTGTCCTCTACTTATATTGAAAGATTCAAAATTTTTTTTTATTTTTTCTCATCATTAGGGTGGCTAGACAAACACCTATTTTTTATTTTTTTCTTGAAAATTTAGTACTACTGCATTGAAATTTCAAATTTTAACCTAATAGTTTTATTTTTTTTCAAAAAAGGACTAGTAGCTTAGAAACTGCATTCAATTTGCTACAAATTTTGTTCTTACATATTTTTCAAATTATGTTAACAACCTATTCAAATTTTTATGTCAAGTTGTATAACTCTTATTTTCTAAATTTTCATTGCCACTTAAAGGCCTAGTTTGGTCCCTCATGATCCTGCATTGACCCCTTATTCCACTCCAAATATTTTTCTAATGCAAGGGATTCTAGCTTCTGAATCTTTTTTTTTGGTCGAATGCCTTTGAGAAAGTTTTCACTTTAGAGTATCATTCTAAATATTATAAGCCATGTAGAGGTTATTAAATTTTTCCTCAAGTTGGATATGTAGGTTGCAAGGTTGTGAGTTCTCAAGTAGGTTAAAATGATTGGGGTGTTATGGATTTGAAAGTACTTTTTCAAAAAAATCCTAAGGAGACAAATTAAGATTAGAGGGAGGAATTATGGGGTATAATCTAGTTGACTTGGAAAGCTTAGAGGGGTAGAATCATCATAAAAAATATAAATGCAACAACCTTCGAGGGGTTCCTTACAATAAACAATTTTAGCTCTAGACAAGGAAGGGGATGGGTCAACTATGGGATTAGGATCCATAGGGGGAGATATATGGTTCATCGAAGGTAATGAGGTATTCAAGTTTGGTTTATTTTGAGAGAGACCATCCCATTTTTTGGATAAGGGAGGAATTATAGATTCTAGGATGAATAGGGTGGGTTAGGATAAGGGAAAAAAATATATTGATAGAGTTGATAAATAAGCCCTTCATGAAGGGGAATTGATTTACAATTGATCAAAGCTTTGTGAACTTGATTGATTCCAAAAAGGGATCTAGGGTATAAAACACACTCTTCCCAATTATTTAGTCAATTAAAAGTGATCACAACCCCCTTTTTATTACAAACCTTGATGGAAGAGCCAAAATGGTGGACTGGACCTTTAATCTAGTGTTTTTAATGTGTTTTGTTGATGATGATGAGGGTTGATTGTTAATTGACTAATTTTTAGGGTCCAATAATCTAACTATGTAAAAATATGAAAATGTAGCAATCTGATATGATTTCAAAGAAAATAAATGCAACAAGATAAAAAATAAACCCAAAAAGGAAAGGGAAGACACAGAGGCACCTAGTGAAATTTTGGAGCTAAAAAAGCTAGTCTAGGGTGTCGTGCACCCTAGACCGAGCTCTTTCTTTTTAAGATTTGATTTCATAGGCATGAGGTCACAAATTCATAACTTTTATCCTTTTGGAGTTATTGTTATAATTTTGTGTATTGACGAGAAAATACAGTTTCAGTGACTTGACAATTTGTAGGGTTTGAATTGCTTGAATGAATAGATAACCTTCGATCTTCCTCTAATTAATATCATATTTGTTACCTGCACACATGAAAAAAGGGGAAGGGTTGTGCCATATAGGGGCTTTCCTAAGTCAAATCCCATGTTGGTATTCCTACCTACACAATGAAAAATTATGATATAAAAGAGAGCTTATCCTCATTTGGATGGAGGCTAATGATATACATTTATTAAAAAACATATATTAACTAATCAAGTGTATATATTTTTATCAATAAATATATATTTATATATTTGTATACTTATATACATATATATATGTAAACATATATCTACATATGTATATATAGATATATATATGTATGTATATATTGATATCTATATGCATATATGTATGTATACATACATACATACATATATATATATATATATATATATATATATATATATATATATATATATACATAAATTAAATTAACAATGTATACCTAGAGAGAGTAGACAATTAGGGCTGCCAAATTCACTATAATAAAGTTGTATTCCATTTTTTATGCTAATAATTATTTTATATTTATACACTACCTTCTTCTTTCACACTTAAAATAGGAGAATGTGTCTCATTCAATATAAGAAGGGTCATACAATAATGTCTTTTTCCCTCTTTGTGCACATGTAAATAATTTATATTTATAAACAAGCTTTTCCTTTTGAATTATAATAATAATTTACCTAAGCATCTTAATTTAATTAAAAAAATAAACTTTTCATTATGGTAGACATACATTTTTTTTTGTATATTTTTACCATTTTCATGTGTTGCATTTTTAATGATTTTTATTGACATTCTCATACCACTACAATGCACCCCTTCTTTCCACTATAGTTATGTAGAGAGACACATAACCTATAGTGGTAAGAGGGGTTGGAGAGTAACAATGTGAGTGTATTAAATAATAAAAATAAATAGCCAATATATTAGTATAATGATAAAATATTAAGTATCTAAGTATATCCAAGAAACAATTTAAAAATAAAGAAAATGATCTCCTCTAATTTTCTACCACTCAATTATCTTATTAGAAAAATGGATTCATTTCTTTTGGATGCGGGTTCTGATGCAGGAGCATCTCAAACTCCCAAAGTTATCCGTATCAAAGTGTACATAATCAATTTTGTTTTCTAATTTTGTTGTTTGTAGGATGCATTGAATTTCTTTTTGTGTCTCTTCTCACTTTAAAACCTTTGCCCCGTTGGTTGGTGTTTAACTCCTTCATCAACCTGATAGCTTTATTTTGATGGGATGTTGTACACAGTTCCTTCGATCGTCAGAGATCTTTTTGTAGGGAAGTGGTAGTATCGCTAGGACAAATCCCATATCTCTTGATATTAGTGGAAGCTATTGAATTCGACGGGACTTGAAATGAATTTTCGTAGTTAAGTTGATGGCGTTGGTCAATGCAGCTAGGGTGACTTCGGTGGGACCTGGTCATTTCGGTGAGAGGTGATTTGATGTCCCCCTAATATGGTGAAATGTTTGACTCTGCTGGTCTGTATATTTTATGGTAGATCTAGGGTAGAATCTGAATGAGAGCAAGGATTGGCTAAATGTTGATCAATGGTGGATGATAGGTTGACTTGGCAGGTAATATAGTTTAGTTCTCAGATTTTTAGTTTTTAACTGTGTGTAATCTTTTTTGCATCAATGTTTCAGATCATCCTCTATGATCATACTCTCTTTGTTTATCATCTTGACGATGGATCATGGAGTATGATCCAAAATGTTGATGCAAAAAATATTATACACAGTTACAAACTAGAAATCTGAGAACTAAATGATCATGGACCGTGGAAACCTTATGATATTAATAGGTAATACAGTTGTCGAAGGGACTTCAAGAGTTCAAAAAGAGTGGAGTTGGTGTCTCTCTGATGGTTTGAAAATCTTTGAAAGTTAAACTGTATTGTGATCATTCTTTTGAGGGGGGCATGATGGTGAATCATTTCACCTTCTCAATTGAAAATGACAAAGTATTAAAGAATGTGAAAGGGTAGACTATAATAGTTTTGGGGAATTGGTAGACTAGAAAAATTATTACTTTTCTAGAATAGAACTTCTGATGTAATCTGTAATCATTTTGAGAATAAGTAAAGGAGGGGCTGATTTCTTTTGGGAAATTATCAAACTGATAAGTTTTTATTTTTTCTTGATTAATCACATGATAAGGCTCATGAACCTTGATTGCGTCAAGTGGTATCAGAGCAGGTTTGCTGCTGGAGTAAGTGTCAAAGATATTACAAAGTCTTGAAGGGAATTTTTTATGGGTAAGTGAGAAAAGGAAGAAGACCTGCAACTATAGAGGGCTTGTGTAAAATGACACAAAGAGGATGTGGAAGAGGAAGAGGGGTATGAAGAGATGCAGACCCTATCCTAAAGGAGATGTTGAGGGGAATTATGACCAAACTGGAGGCCGTTGAGACTGCACAACGTAGATCTCATCATGTTGAAGATGCGAGTGATGATGAAGAAGAGCAAGTTGAAGTCGAAGGAGAAGAAAACCAACTTGAGCTTGATCAAGGAGAAGGGAGGTTCTTTCAAGCCCTAACTAGAATAAATACCAGATCCAATTTTAGCCTTCTAGACTATAGTGGTATCCTAAATTCAAATGAATTGTTTGATTAGATCACCGAGATGGAGAAGTAATTTGACTTTTAAGGTACAAAAGAAAACAAGAAGGTGAAATATTCCTATACAAAGTTGAAAGGGTATACATCCTTGTGGTGGGATCATTTGCAGACTAATAGACAAAGAAGAGGAAAGGAGAAGATAAAGTCATGGGACCGATGGTAAACAAATTGAAGATGAAATTCATGCATGTAGACTATCAAATAAATTTGTTTAGAAATTGTAGAACTTGAAGCAAAGAGAATCTAGTGTCAAGGAGTACATAGAAGAGTTTTACCGAATGAGTATTCAAGCATACCACACAGAGGATGAGTTTGAGCAAGCAATAAGGTATCTAAATGGCTTGTAGGTGTCCATACAAGATGAGATTATTTTGCTAAGATTGTAGAGCATAGAAGAGGCCTATCAATGTGCCTTGAAGGATAAAGAGAAGTTAAACAAGAAGAAACAAAAAAATAATAGGGGTAGAGGAAGAAATGCTCATGGCAAAGGGCAAAGCAGTGGTGGAAGAGGATATCCTACCAAACAAAATGAAGTTGGCATCTATCAAACTAAGGAAATGGGAGGTAGAGGAAACTTTTGAGAAAGAGGATAATCTTTTTGAGGAAGAGGTAACTTTGGAAGAGGAAGAGGCATAGGCTTCACTGGTACATGCTACCAATGTGGAGAGATTGGGAATAGTTCTTTTGAATGTCCACAAGTTAAAGGTGGAGGTAAAGGAAAAGAGGTCAAAGTTCATGTGGCCCAAGCAGAAGATGAAGTGGTAGAAACTTTTAAGTATGGAGAAGACCTAGAGGACGAAGAGTATTTGATGATAAGAAAGATTTTGTTAAGTCTTGAGAATGTAGAAAAATAACCAATATAGAGAAGAAATTTGTTCAGAACCAAATGCAAGTCAGGTGGCAAGTGTTGTAAAGTGATTGTAGATAGTGGCAACACAAACAATATTGTGTTTAAGGAAATGGTGAAGAAGTTGAAGTTGAAAAGATTGAAGCATCCTAGCCTGTACAAGGTCTTGTTGTTGCAGAAGGAGCTCCAATTGGTGGTAAAAGAAAAATGCTTGGTTAATTTATAGATTGGTAATTACAAGGATGAAATAATGTATGATGTAATGCCAATGGATTCCTATCATAACTTTCTAGGAAGACCATGGAAATTTTATAGACAAGTTGTTCATTATGGTCAAAGTAATACATATACCATTAAGAAGGATGGTTAGGAATTTATTTTAAATCCTACGAAGGATAAAGATGAAGATACATAAGGCAATTCCAAGGTGTGTCTTGTCTTAGGAAAGAAATTCTTGAAGGATTTGAAGAAGGATGGTGTTTGTTATGCATTTGTAGCCCAACCATCTCAAAAACTAATAGCAAAAAATGAAGAAAGGTTGCTAAGAGAAATTCAAGAATTAGTTGATGAGTATTCTAACATAATGATGAAGGATTTGTCAGATTGACTACTACCAATAAGTGCAATCAGTCACTGTATGGATTTGATCCCAAGTGCAAGTTTACCAAACAAGGAACTGTATAGGATGACACCTCAAGAGAATAAGGAAATAAATAGACAAGTCTAGGAGTTGTTGGATAAGGGGCTGATTAAGGAAAGTCTCAGTCCATGCACTGTACCTACAGTATTAACACCTAAGAAGGAAGGTGAATGAAGGATGTTTATAAAATCCTATGCAATTGATAATATCACCATCAAAATAGATTTCCATTTCCTAGAATGGATGATTCAATTGTTTGTTTGAGTGGAGCAAGGTACTTCGCAAAGATTGATCTAAAGAGCGATTACCATCAAATCAGAATCTATGAAGGGGATGAGTGGAAGACATCATTCAAGATGAAGGATGGATTGTATGATTGGTTGGTCATTCTGTTTGGATTGAAAAATGCACGGTCTAGTACATTCATGAGATTGATGAATCAAGTGTTGAAGCCATATCTTGGTAAGTTTTTCATAGTTTATCTAGATGATATTTTAGTTTTCAGTAAGAAAAAAAATAACATTTAGAGCATATTAGGGTTGTCTGATATAGAGGTAGGGAAGGATTCAATGGTTTTAACATCTCAAAAAAAATCTTGTAGTTTCCATGATCAAAGTCACTATTAGGTGCATACTAGGCCATAACCCCATATGAGGCATAAAACACTCCAAACTCTCTAACCCACACCTTGAGGACCCTACATAGGGTAGAAATGAAAAACACAAGGCAACTAAGCTTTACGAGGAATTAAGAACTTCAAACTTCAAGGTCTTCCTTAACAACCTACCCCTAAACCTAGTAGCCCTCCAAAACAACCTTTTCCACCATAACTTTTGGAGTAGATACTGGATTCAAAAGCCTAAAAGGGCTAATTGGAGTTTGAAAACACTAGGGTTTGTAGACAAAAGAGCTTCCAGAGGCATTACAACAACTCCATTTTCCCAAGGAGGGTCCACACACCATATTATGTTCTCCACTTGTCAAAACAACTTGTCTTTGTGTCCTCTAATGCCAAGGGCAAACTGTTCATCACTTTCAGGCCTAATACATGAAGATATCCGACCTAGGGCATCATCAAAGCACATGCCAACCAAAACCCTGGAACCTGCAATCTTGAAGAATGAAAATATGTACAATGATAATCCATCTCACCAACTTTTAGGATTTTCTACTTGGTAATGGCAAGAAATAAATTTTACAAGTCCACTAGGGACCCTACCTAGGATTCTGGACTGGTTTTAGAAAAACACTTGTAAATTCTACAAAACTTAATGAAAATTGATGAAACAAAAACAAAAATTTAGAGGATTCACATGCCAACACTATCCAATAGGTTGTACAGTCATTACTAGTCTCTACAAACTGTACTATTCACCAGATCAAGAAAGAACACATTTAGAAATGCAGAAAAACAAAGATATTCTTACTATTTCAACTTCAAAATTGAAACATCCAATCCTTCCTTTAACCACACAAGGTCTTGAATTTTTATATGTTATGAATTATTATTATTTTTTAATAATTTTCTCATAATTTTAAAATATATATTTAATGTTCTCAAGGATGTCATGGAAACAAGATTCACAGAAGCAGCGACGTTTCATGATTTGTCCTTGTCTTTTTTTGCATGTGGTTGATTATGGCAAAAAGACTGGGGCAATCACGCTTCTAGTATGAGTCATGATCATCCTTGTCTGTGACTTTTTGTCTTACATGATGGTACGACCTTGCACACCTTGATCTATGTCATATCAGGGTGTTTCTTGGCCATTACAATAGTCTTCCCAATGATGATTAAGAGCAATAAATACTAATGTCCTATGGTAAAGCTTTGAAGGATTTGGTCGAGGAATTAACATGCATTTTCGTAGGTCTCGTCATCTTCTCCTCTTTGGTCTGGTCATCTTCTCTCATCAAGTCTTGTCGTCTTCTCTCGTCCATCTCACGATGATATCCTGTGACATCCAAAAAGATAAGTGCATACATGATCATATAAACATTGCATTAGATCCATACATACATCATCCATGGCATCAAATCATATACATAAACATGGCATTAAACATAATCATCAACATCGCATCTGTTACTAAAATACATTATGCACATCATTATTATCATCTCATATAAATAAGCATTGCATTATCAAGGCATCAAAATCATAAATAAGCATCATATAGAGGACATCACATCAAATGCATAAATGAAAGAACATCACATAACACATATAGGCCGCATCAAAACTGCATCATCATATAGTATCATCTCAAAAATATACAATGTCATAGGATAAAGTCATGGGATATCCCAAAAATGGAGCTCGCAGGCTCAATAATATACATAGTGTGTCATAATAACAAAATGCCCCTAGGGTAGACTCTCATCATCCCCTCGAGGCGAAGAATGTGGCGGTTGAAGCTCTATCACTGGCACTAAAACAATAGGTGGACCTGTCACAATCTCTGCCTGTGCCACTACTGGAGCCACGAAGGACAGTGTCATCTCAACAGTATAAAACATCTGTGATGTCACTACGACCAGACTCTGAGAAGTAGAGGGATCAACTACTGGCGGCTATACCTGTCCTGACCTCTGCAATAAACCAATCGACCCATGACTGTGACCTGAATGAGGACTCGGGGTGTGCCTGCGTGAATGATGTGACCTGTGCCCTAAAGTGTGTCCTGTCGAGGTAGACCCTCCGACACTGGTATGACTCCTACTGCCAGTAGCACTGCCTGATCTATGGCCACTGCCTGTCCTTGATTATGACCGAGACAAAGTAGGATCCCGTCGCTCTGGTGGCACTGCCTACTCATATAATGTCCTGTACTGCCCCAATCTCATGCTCACCCTGGCTAGCTCGCGATCCATGTCTCCCATAGGCCCTGTGCATAATGTTGCAAAGTCTGTGCACCACTGAGTTGCGTCCTACTGGCGGATCACCGCCTGATCCCACTCTACCCAGGCTACCTCCAACGTTGACTGTAAGGATCTGACCTATGCCAGGCTATCATCTAGTCTCTGCTGTAGATCGGCCACCCTCTGATCTGCTGTGGCATCATGAGGTAACACTGAGATAGAGGGTATCTCCTCCTCTCCCTCCACCATCTGATATCTGAGGAGTCTCTCGGCCTCATCCATAGCATCGTCCTCATCATCATCATCGTCACCCATCTCCTCCTCCTGTCCTCTGACCTCCACCTCCGCCTCCTGTCTCCCAGCCTCCACCTCCTCTGCCACCTCCTCCTCCCGTCTCTCCTCACCTCTCCCTCCTGTCGGGGCTACTCCTCTCTCTCCCCCTCCTCGCCGACCTCGGGGATAGCATCTAAGGCTACTCTCGCTATGCGTTGTCGCACCCTCCAGCCCGGCGCCTGACCAACTCGCCTCCACCTCTGGCCGTCTCCGCCATCATCTCCCCCTGCCTCTGTCTCTGCCATCATCTCCCCCTGCCTTCGTCTCTGCCCCTACCTCCATCTCTGCCTCCATCCCTCCCCTGACCTCTGCCCCTGTCACCGCCTCTGCCTCCTTGTCTGGCCCGTGGCACACAAGGTATCACTGATCGCCTATCTATAGGTGTTGGCCCATTAGGATCTGTCAAGGGCACTGGTCTGTGTGCCTGCCACTAGAGATCATAATCAGCTGTGGTCCCCGGATTGGCTGCTCCTCCCCTCCATCCCCATGCCTGGGCTCCTAGCCCGTCAATATGCTGCTCAGCAAATGCCACTGGGATGGCTGGTCCCCAAGCATACTCTATGGAAGACTTGGCGTACTCAGTTGTCCCTGCAGGTACACCCTGCTGCTCTCCAATATACCTCAAGACACGCTGGGGTAAATACATCTTAATGATCAAAGACATCTGCACGGTCTGGCCAATCAAGTATCTATACTGTCTGCAGAAGCTGAGGTGCTTGTCCTCATTGTCCCATGCCTCATAGTCTCTGTACGGCCTCCAAATAAATGTCACTATGGTGTCAATCCTGTGCCGCCACCAACCGGTCTCACCCATCCGTGTCTGCTATAGTGCACTGGTGTAGTAATAGGCATAGGGCATCCCCTCAGCCAATTGTGGTCTCTCAATGGGAGGGTGAAATATGGCAATATGCTCCCACGCCCAGATCATCATCAGTGTAGTCCCGCAGGAGATACTGTCTCCCCTCCTATAAGCAACATCGTGTAGCTGATAGTAAAGTGTCCCTAGCAAACAAAGACCCCAAGCATAAACCATCATGTCCCGTCTCATACCAACCAGGACGTCGCCCCAACCAATAGGAAATCCATGTCCCCGGCGGTCAGGAATCAGGATCCCCCCGATCAGAGTTGCAAGGAAGGCATCAAAGCGACCATAGTGCTCGGCCATAAACTCCCACCTGATCTCGTAACCCTAGATGCCTAGTCTTGCACCCTGATCTCGATAATAAGCTCGGAAGGTCTACTCACCATGACGAGGGTCGTAGACAATCTGCTCCCCTCGGATCGACACTCGCAATATCTGATAGACATCCTCCAAGGTGATCGTGGCCTCACCTGTCGGTAGGTGGAACGAACAAGTCTCTGAATGCCACCGCTCGCACATCACAGTCAGTAATCCCCTATTCACCCGAATAGCGGGTATATAGGCAGCATAGAATAGCCCCAGGCACATCAATCATCGCCGCTCTTGCGGGCCCAACTGATTGGCAAACCGAAAGGTGGTCGGTCTACTCTCTCTCATATAGATAGGGGCAAGCTGCCTCTGCAAAAAAAGATGAACAATACATCAGTACCTTTTGGACAACTGTCATCATCATGAAAAGCATCGAAGGATACGCAAATATCAAAATCAACTAGGGTCAAGGAAAAATGCAAATGCTTCGCATTCAGGCAATTGCGTCTCAAAAAGTCAATTGTGTTGCACCGTACATCAAACGCGGTTCAAAACATCAAATGCATCGCATTTTCACGCTTGCGTCACGACATTTCACGAATGCGTCGCATTCAGGTAGTTGCGTCTCATAAACACAATTACGTCGATAAAAACAGCGAATGCGTTGCAATTTGACAATTGCGGCATTCGGATATTCAAATGCGACTCGATAAGTCAAATGCATCACATAAATTGTCAAATGCGGCGCAAACAACCGCTATTCTTTATTTTGTCTTGGCACTTGCGTCGTGACGCATCAAATGCGTCGAATGAGCAGACGATTGCGGCTTACGCGAATGCAATTGCATCGCGGCGCAGACGTTGTTGGCCCTAGAAACTAAAATTTGACACATAAAATAAGAAAATCACAAAGCAAGGCAAGGGTACTTACCGCTGGCTCTAAGCCCTCTAGCCGTCTGAAGGTCCGTACGATCTCTCCGTGATGCTCTGACACTAGAATCACCATCGTCGTTGCTATGCCTTTCGCTCTGAGCTCTCAAATTTCGCGAGGTAAATAGTAAAAGTGAATTGACTTTTACCCCTTTGTCAACCTATTTATAAAGTCAAAATGACATTTCTCAACCCAGGTTATTACTGGAGACTCATTTGACCACCTTTGAATTCCCCGTTGACTATCTTACACATGTCTGAATCTGAAACCGACTGCGCCATTGTTTTTATCAGATTGATTTATCAGGACCCTTTTCAAATTTTTCTGTCGCCGACCCAAAATTTGAAAAATTTCCCGAGGGGGCAATGATACTCCGTATCTTTACTGGGGCATTACTTTGACTTATTTTTTTTGTCACAACGCGACAAGCGACATTATGACAAAGAGGGGCAAAATGTAGACACCTAAAAATGACCTAGGCCTACAAGCTTCATTTTTACCACTTTTGTCCTAGCATAATTATGACATTTAATTATGTCCTTGGTCCACATTCAACTATTGATTAAATAATTCATTATTATTTAATTAATTCATGTCTTTGTATTCTTCATGATTATTAAATAAATAAATAAATTTATTTATTAAATACGTCATTAATTGTCTAAGTCTTCCCGTAATTAAATAAAATTTTTAATTTATTTAATTACCCTCCATCATATATTTCTTCCTGATTATTAAATAAATAAGTTTTATTTATTTATTTAATATGCCACTAATTGTAGGGTGGGGGCCCTAGCTCGGTTGGCTAAGTAATTCCGTTGCGGCTCTGCTGGTCACGAGTTCTAGTCTCCCCCCGTCCCGTGGTACCGGAGGGCGTGTCGCGCCAGCGCCGCCGGTCACGTTAAAAAAGTTTACCAGGCGCACTGCAGTTTATAGGGGGTCGTGCTACCCGATTTCTGCAGTCTAAAAATAAATAAAAAATAAAAATAAAAATAAAAATAAAAATAAAAAATATGCCACTAATTGTCACAATTAAATAAATTTATTTATTTATTTAATTATTCAGTCTTATCTTCCAAATTAAATAATTATTTCTAATTATTTAATTACTAATTTCACTTTTCTCTCATTTTAAATAAATGAAAATATTTAAAATGATTTCATTTTATTAACTTTCACTCTTTTTAGTAAATAATCTGAAGAAAATTATTTACTTGTCTCACAAAATCATCATTTTGAATTAATTAAATTCAAAAGGATATTATTCTTCCAAAAATCAAGTAATCAGGCAGATTCTTGATGTTCCAAATCAAATCTTTAGTTCAACTCTTATCCTTTTGATTTTTTGAATCTTACAAATCAGGCAATCTTATCTTCTTGATTTTTTGAAAATCTTTATTTCTTTAATTAATTTTCTCATTTATTCTCCACCGTCGATCCAATTATCTGAGATATTATTCTAACCGTTCGATTAATGAATTTTTCCTAACCCTAATTAGGGATTCTCAGATTTAATCTGGACCTCTCATTTTAGGTTCTCATCATCAATTAATCTCGTCCGTCCATTCAAAATGACATTTTCTATAAAATGTCATTTTCCTCTCACTTTTCGATTAGACACAGACACGCTGACATTTTAAATTTATGCATAGACACATTACATTTTAGGCATTTTTGCACACTTAGATTTCATAGCAATTTCAACACTTGTTATCTTTATTTGATCAAATCTTAGCATACTTAGACATTATCAATCATGGTCATAGGCATAGTCATTAGGCGTATTTAAAATCCTTCAAAGCTTGGTGTAGGACTTAGACATTTGCAGATTGCTCACACGACGAATCTGAGGGCAACATCATCCAACAAACAAGAAGGTATTACGAAAGTCAATCATGGAGGTATCGGCGATCAGGTATAATCGTTCTGTGTTTTACTTCCTTTGTGTTTTGTAAGATCTTTGGGTTTCATTGTCATTTATTGATTTGTTGCTAAACTACTTGAATCGAACCTAAAAGAAATCCCTTGATTACAATTACATCACCATATTTCTTTTGATATAAGCATAGTTTCTATTTCCATATTGCTTTTAATTTTAATGTCAAAAGTAAATTTTGCAACACCAAGATCTTTCATGTCAAATTGTGAAGTTAATTAACACTTAGCTAATCATTGTCATATTATTATCAATTAATAACATGCCATCTACATGTAACACTATTATTACCAAGAAGAAATGATATTTTGTAAGTTTGAATTATTTTTTTTAATGCAAATACAAAAATATCAAAACTTATAGACATATTACCCAATAAAATTGCTTTAGCATCATCATCTTTAATTTTAGATTTAATGCTTGTTGAAAATTGGGATAAACAACACAATAAAAACAATGAATAATATAGAATTTAAAACTTATTAAGATGTGATCAAGTGAATAAAATGTATCAACAAAACAATGATGAAGTAATATAACAAATCAGCAAACTCATAAAATGCAAGCCACAATACCAGAAATATGCGAAGGAGTTCTTTGAAAAAACTCTTCCACCAAAGAGGTACCGAGCTTGGATTAATCTTAAGAACAAAATTATACTGGTACAATTTACTATGCCTTCTTTAATTTGTCAATATTCTAATAGTCTAATAGTACTCAATCTGCTTAACAATCTTTTTTTTTTTTCTTACGTAACAACACCTAATACATGTACATATATTAATAGAAACAAAAAAAAAATAGTCCTACAATATCATGAACACCAAATCCATTGAAAAAAAACCACAAAGAATACCTTAAAATGAGAAAAAAAAAAACACCTTTTTTGGGGGGCCGTTCTCTCCCCTTAGAATCCCGATTGAGGGTGTAGGATTGCTGCCCCCAATTAAAACAACCAATAATTGGTCCTCCAAATTGCAAGGTGGATATCAAACTAAATCCTAACAATACCAGCCAATTGATTTAGGAAAGATTGAAACAAGACATTCCCTTTGATAGTTTCTACTTGATTGAAATCTTGACACTAGAAGCTTGAAAGCTGAATAATGTATTGTGAATCTACTCTATTTTTTTTAAGGATTTCCTGATGAAAATTGAAGAGTTCTTTTCAATTTGAAAGATGCCAGAAGACAAAAGTGTAAGGAAAATTTAACCAGATTGTGATTCTGAAAGACGAATCAACAAATTCAAGTCACATTTAAAAGTGCGTTACACAAGAGAAATTGATTTTGATTTTGAGCTGGTGTCGAGACATACATTAAAATTATAGTTTAAAAAGGAGAAACTGAAGTAAAGTACTTACCCTCCAGTCATATCTATGGAGTCCATCTTAGAGTCTCAACGAAGAGGGGTAGTAGAAAGTAGTGTTCCAGAGGGAGGACTCCTAATGAAACAGAGACGCAGAGGATTCATTCGTCATCTTTTACACCGAAGGTGTATCCACTATGAGATGGACAAACCTCAAATATTAAATTGACAGCTGAATACTTCCCGGAGACGATCAAACTAATCCTGGACGTTCACTCTTTATCTCATTTTCAAAAATGAAACTGACGTTGGTGTTACGGCACTCTATGAGTGTATTGTACATCTATCATATTGAAATGCAACTTGCATCTTACGCAGGCTTAGTTGATGTTTAATACGAAACAACTGTACGGCGATTTGACAGGTTTCTTCACATTCCCTGATGCACCTTTAATAAAAGCAGTGCAAGCTAACTTAGTCGATCGATGGTTCAAATTGCTCAAAAGAAGATGGGAGACGATTCAAATAATTTCAGCAGTTTGATTCAGCCGTTCGATTTTTGTAGTTTCAGTCAATGGTTTTTTCCCCTGTTCACCGTACGTCGGTTTTTTTGGCCTATTCACCATTGAATGGCTTGCATCGGTTTTTTTTAGCGCGTGAGATATTACAGCACAAAATCACTTCCAATAGTGATATCGCATTCAATATTCGGTGTGCCCTGTTGAGAAGGATATGAACGAAGAACAAAACAACAATGACAATGTGCCCTGCTTGCCTGCTATGGAAGAAAATGATAAGAGGACTATAGTATTAAACCTTACTGGGCCAGTAATCCAGTCAAGCATCTCACGTCTTCTAAGCTATGATAATCCTGTTCTCGTAACCCACAGTTTTTACAGACGGCATTGCAGGAACCCGCCAAATTCTGTAGTTGCAATTGTCCTAGTAGACATGTATGCAAAATGTGGAAGCATAGACAAGGCAGTGAAGTGTTTGACAAGATGCCTCAAACAAATGTAGTCTCGTGGACTGCAATGATTGCACGATATGCACAAAATTGATTTGTTGAAAACACTAGAAATTTCCAAGAAAATGCAATTGTCAGGTTTAAAACCAAATTCCACAACCTTTGCTAGCATCGTCCCCGCCCATGCCAAAATGGGAGCTTTGGAACAGTATATACATCCATCAAACAATAAAGAATAGATGAACTTTGTTGAAGATATCATGGTCGCGACTGCCTTAGTAGAGATGGATCCAAAAAGTGGAAGTATTAACAAGGCACGTGAACTGTTTGACAGAATGCCTAAAAAAAAAATTTATTTCATGGAGTGTAACGATTGCAGGATAGAGGAGAGGACCCAGTAGTTGTGCATCCTAATTTTGAGCTTCTAATTATCATACATGGAAATTTCAAATCACTCCCAATTTCTTACAGAAGCTTACTTTGCAAGTCCCTTGCTTATAACTAAGGTTTCAGGTCCACATCAGCCTGCTTTTTGTCAAGGTGTCCAAAAAAACCCAAAAAAAAAGTGAGACCAATACTTGTGCATTCACAACATGTTTTATTGAGCGCTGATGTGGAATCACAAGATTGGTTGCTTTTTAAATCAAAAGAATACATTTTGTTTAATTATGGGTAGTCATCATCAACACTAACAACTTTAAAGTCACAACTATTGGGCCAATATTGATAAAAATATTGAACATTATATAAACAACTACTATCACAATTATTGAAACATGCTCAGGTACTGGGTCCTCTCCCCTATGTACAAAATGGATTTGTTGAAAAGGCTTTAGAAACTTTCAAGCAAATGCAATTGGCAGGTGTAAAGCCAAATTCCATAGCTTTTGCTAGTATGCTCCCTGCGTGTGCCAAAATGGGAGCTTTGGAACAAGGTATGGACATCCTTCAAAGCATCATGGAAGGAGGATCAAGATTTTTTGAGATATTATAGTTGGAAATGCTCTGGTAGACATGTATGCAAAATGTGGAAGCATAGAAAAGGCACGAAAACCATTTGACAAAATGCCTCCAATAGAGGTTATCTCATGGAAATGATTGCAGGATATGCACAAAATGGAATTTTAAAAAAGTTTTAGAAGCTTTCAAGCAAATACAATTGTCAGGTGTATAGCTAGACTCCGCAACTTTTGCCAGCATTCCCCCTGCCTGTGCCAAAATAGGAGCATTGAAACAAGGTATGGACATCCATCAAAGCATAAAGACCTTATCTCTCCCCCTCCTCTCCATATCCCTTGCCTTCTCCACCTCCATCTCCATCTCTTGCCTTTCATGGGATCATATACATCATCCACTTTTTCCTTCACGGTTTGGGAGCTTCTAGTTAAGGATCCTGCCCAACTAATACGGTGGCTGTGAGGATTACCCAAAACTAACATAAATATGTTATTTAGTAAGTCAACTGTTCGCCTTAAAAAAAGTGAATGAAATGGATAATGAGAAATTTAAAAAACATTATGACGAGGCAATGAACATCTGTACAAGCTGAAAATAAATTATATTAAAATGAAGGTCAAAGAATCTAACTTATAAATTCAAAACATATATGCTGATATTAAGTGAAACATTTCCAAAAACTTAGAAATGGCACTCGTGTTTCTAGAGTATTTCCAGGAACAACCCACCATTTTTGGGCAGTTTATAGAATGAAAGTGGGAATCATAAAAAAAATCAACCCTAAGCTAAATTAACCTTCCCGCTAACCCTAACCTACTCTAACTTGAAGCAAAAATAGGTAGAGAAATTAGTGTACTACACATTCCAATTTGTATCTCTTCTCACCCAGAGGTTGATCAAATTTTTGGATATTGAGGAAGAGCAGTTTGATTTGGATGCTTATGGAGTTACCCTTACTATTTTTTGTTATTTGTTACTTGGTGACAATGGTAGCAAGGGGGTTGACATATAGATCCAGAGATGATATAGATGCTCTCCAAGGAGAGATACATGAGGATTTGTTCTAGTACTTGACTATGATGTAGTTTGAACTTTAAACTACTATATCACAATTTTTTAGCTATTGGAGGACAGATGTTTGCAATGCATGAATTGTCAATCAAATTTTTAGAACTGTTGATCTAACTGACTTGGTCAATTGTATTAAATAGAAAATTCAAAATGGATATTAATAATTAATGTCTATTTTTGTTTATATGCATTTTGACAATTTATTCACAAAACATGGATCCTATGTGTAGCTTTTTTTAATTTTTATATTCATATATTTTTAGTTTTAATTTTAGTTTTCTTTAATATACATATATTTTTAGTTTAAATTTTATATTTTTACGAAAGAATTATGGGCGGTTTCAGAAATGTTGGCTTCCTCATCACTGTAAATAAGGAAGTGTGGTTTCTTGTAATGGGAAAAGTGTGGTTTCTCCTCGTATCCTCTTAGCGATCTCGTTTTCAAAGAACAATTTTGTCATTCTGTAAATTTGTGCATAGCCTTTTTTGGAACTATTCACATCCTTCCTTATATGTTTTTCATACTCAAATCTGCATAATTCCAATTTCCCCTTGGATGAGGTGCCCTCCTCTCTCCCTTCTACACGTTCACCTTAGCGTGGGCTTCACTTTGGACCAACCCTCTCTGTAGAGCCTTTTTCTCTTCTTCAAATTATGTGCAACCCCTCTTTCATCTCCTTGCTTGCTGCTACATGCCCATGTATTCTCTACACTACCTACTTCAAGTTTTACACGGGCTCTTTTGGCAATTCCTCTTCTCTTCTCATAGACTATCTTACTGATTCTTCTCCCACATGCCTTCTCACCTCTCCAGCACTGTCATATGAGCCGCCTTCTCTGGCTTTGAACTTAGTCTCTCTAGCATTACTCTGTGTGCCCCTAAAAAATCCCCTTTGAGATATTCTATATCATCTTCCAATGGTTGCACAAGAATAGCAAAACACATGATGTTCTAAAATGAATAGCCATTTAAGAATCTTATGCAAAATGACTCGAAACCCAACAAAAAAATTTCAATTATTTTTGTTTGAATCTTCAAAATGCAAGCATCCATAAAAAATTGGACCCAAGACATATTAGAGGTTAGTCAATCTTCCCAAACAAGAGACATAAAACATTTCATTTCACCAAATTACATTCTTGGAATTTAATAAATTGAGCCATTTTTTGGTTGTTTTTTGCCCTTCTTTTATGCTTTCCCCATCACTATTGGTTTTCGCTCCTCCAAACTCTTCCTACTTGGTATTGACCTTTCACTTCTCCAATGGTTTTTTTTTATGTGTATTCAATTATTTTCAGGTTGCAACTCCAACAACTTTAACCATTTCGTAATATTTCTCTTGCAAAATCTGTTCTAGTAAACCGCTAAGGATCTTAAGGGACATTCAACAGAGGAAGTTTCGATTGGATAAAGCAGGGACAAGTTAGAATATAAAGCACATTTTAAGGTAGTGCAAGCATCTTTTTGCAAATTTAATCAATACGTAAATTTCCAAGTGTGGTTTCATTAAAAATAAATTTTAGCTTTTGAAGCACCATCTAGAAAAATCCAAGCAATCAGAAAGTGAAGAATCTTTCAACGCCAATGAGATAGGTTAATTCCTTGTAGATTGTTTGTCCTAAATCTTTCTTATACAACGATCCCGTTCATAATTCTATTGAGAAGTGGAGGAGGTTTGTATGTTATCAAAAACAATGAGACAAGTTTGAGCTAATAAAGCTAAATTGAATTGAGATATTGCAGAGTTGATGAAGACAAGTGGTTACAAATGTCTAATCTCATAGAAGAACTTTTAGAAGAACTTTTCTATTCACATGGATTTCTTTATAATTTGGTTTATGTGACTCTATTCTTGTATATTTGCTGGATAAAATTCACATGGATTTCTTCATAATTTGGTTTATGTGACTCTATTCTTGTGTATTTGTTGAATGTTTTATACACTAAGACAATATTTTTAATAAAATTTGTTGGAAGTTCTGTAATTGAAAGAGATTTGTCAACAAGCATTTGCATAAAAGTTTCGAAACTAAAGATAATATTGTTGTCGCTAGACCTTCGACAGTTGGATGGACATGGTTTCTAATTGCAACACTTCTTGTCCTACATATACAATGAGCAAGATTTCTGGTGTCATTGTTAAAAGGAGGTGTTGTAAATTTATGAAAAACAACTAAGACCAAAATTTATCCTAATTGACATTCCAAACCTCTTCGGCGTACCCATTGCACACCAAGTTGCAATTGCTAGTTGTAATTGAAAAATAGATATAATAGACCCTGATGAGATTATCAGTCATGAATTTGTAGAAACCCTGCAAATTACATTTGAAAATGTCTTTGGAGAATGGCGGTCAACATGGCCGCCCTTCTATCATAGTTGGAGATGGCTGTCAACATGGCCTCCCTCCATGGGTTGATTGCTACCTATTTTCCATGCATTTTCTGCCCCAGCACATCGATAGAGACCGTCACGAAAGACTCCAAAATTGCCTAACGACCAGCAGCTTCCTCCTTGTCGTCGAGATTATAGCACCCATAGTCGAGGGGCCCACAGTATTGAAGAGGCGATACTCTACCATACACTTTACGTTCCGTTGATCGCTACTCTACGGAGAGCGCTCCTTCCTTCCAAAAACAGCTAACGCTTCCCTCGATATATGCTTCCTTTCCTATGACGAACCGTCAACTATTTACAAAGATATTTTGTAATCTGCCCTCATGATAGAGCAAAAGCAAGCATCACCTAATCCGACAATCCACACAAAGGGTCGGACAATCCACGCAAGAATCTTTTCCAAACCCAGCCACATATCCATTCTTTCTGATACCATGATCCCATCCGGCTGATCAATCCCTTGGTTTGACAAGAAGTCTACCACCACATTTGACTCTCAGTAAACATGCCATAAAGAGAAGTCCCGTAGCTTATTTATAATTGGACTTAATTCATTTAGAAAATTTTAACGGTCAAATCGAAGAAACTACAGTAGTGCATACCATCGAATCCCCAAGGGATGTCCGCCAAGCACAAATTTTCTTTTCTTACAAAGCTTGCCACGTTCATACAACGTGGCAAATTCGACATTGTAGCTGATTCCATTAGGTAATTTCTTCGAAAAGGTTCAAAGGAGAACTCTAGTAGCTCCATCCCTAATAATGCAAATGCACTTGGGGCTCTAGGATTGCCTCAAAAGATCCCATCAAAATTTAATTTTAATTTTAGTATGTTTCCTAAAGAAGCCATCTACTTTATTTTATCTATTTTTTCACATCCTTTTTTAAAGAAGCAAATACATTATTAAGAATTTCTAGTAATGTTCAAATCTTATCAATATTATTATTTCAATTTGTAAAACACCTTCTCCCCACATTCAAAATCCTAACATTTAGACACTCACAAATATCAATTTTAATCTTTTTTTTAAACTCCTTTTATATTCCACTCTTTCCATATTTACCAAATGATCATTGTGGTACAAATCAACCATAACCTAGCCCAAGTTGAAGTAGAATACAATCACAACCAACTACAATTTTTTTTAATAGATCTTTATGAAAAACTCTAGTCCATTCCAATTGACACAACAACTAGAGACAACATTCCTATGCAAAAGTGCACCATATTAAGAAATATTTTATTATCTATTCCACTTTTAGACACAATGGACATTTAGACAGACCCATAATGCCAATTAAATTCAACTTGTCCCTTTTCATGATTTTCTTATGTAGAGCAAACTAGGCACCTACATTTGGCAATACATTCAACCCCCAAAATAGGTTTGTGAGCCATGATGGATTAGTAAAAATAAAGTTTTAAATACCATGCCCCATCTACACCGTGTATCTCCCAGATTTTTCCCCAGACCAAATAATTTTATCATCTTTTAAAACTATGATGATTTTTCTTCTTTTTAATTCCTCCTGAAGCTTTCCTTTGGCCCTCAAGGGAATAGAAGCATCATCAAAATCCTTCCATTACCATTCAACCCCATTTAAACCATTTTTTTGAATAATACAATCAACAAATTTACCTACTAGACATCCTCCATAATTTGTCTACACTTGAGCTCCCAATTTCCTATAAGAGGGATAAAACCATTCAGAGAATCCACCAAAAAAATTGGCAAATCATCCACAATTAACTATCTAAGAAATATGATCAATAAAAAGGTGCATGTATTTCATCATAAATCCCCAAATATGAGACCTCGAAGGAGGATTTTCTAATGTTAATATTTTCTTTGGATCATTATTATTTAAGCACTTATTCTAAAGGATATTGCAATAGAGAGCCAATGGATCCATAAACATTCTCCAAGTCTAAATTTTCGCCAAAGCTAAATTATCTTTTATCAATTTTTCTTATACTAGTACCTCTTGCATCTTTCTTTTTCTTGATCATGCCCTAATTGAACAAAGGAACTCCTTTAGTATTAATGGAACCTTCCCAAAGATAATTCTTTAAAATTATGTCAATATCTCTAGTAGCTTTTTTTTTTCAATTCTAAGTAGGACATCATGTATATCAATATTCTAGATAAAATTGTGTGTATCATCATTATTCTTCCCACCAATGCTAGTTATATACCCTTCCAAGCTTCTAATCTACTCTACAAGTGGCAATAGTATCATCCCACAACCTAGCATAAATAGTATATTTAAACAAAGTAACATTGTGGAACATACTCATAATGGTGTTAATAGCATAACCTAGAAAATTAGCAATTCTTCTCTAAGTTGACCAATTAGTATTGGGCAGGTGCACAAAGATGGGGGACCACAAAGTGGTCACCCCACTTTTTGGCCCCATCAACGCTATAGCGTGAGTGCACTATAACACGCTTGAGCTATTGCTCACTTTAGCAATAATGTGAGTGCACTATAACGTGCTTGCATTATTGCTCACTTAAGAAATAACATGAGCATGTTATAGCACACTTGTGTTATTTCTAAGTAAAGTAATAAAAAGAAAACAACTTGTTTCATTTCCTCATTTCTTCTCAAAAATAATTTTCCCATAGCTTGCAAACCCTCCAAAGCATAGTTGTGTTCTAGGTGGCCTCTTTTTTCATCAAATCTTCACCAAAATGCCACCAAGATGTCGAAGAAGTCAAAGGAGTAAGTTTTTTCAGTTTTTTAGTGTCAATTTTGTATTAAATAGGTAGATTGAATATGTTTTTGGATAAAAATTTATTTAATTTTTAGGAATTGACAATTCACCCCCAAATATTGAAAATTGTAATTCAACTCATGAAGAAATCCCTCTTGAAGAACAACCTTAATAAACACCTCCTAGAATTCCTCATCATCCTCCAAGAACACAAGAAAATATATTGGGACAAATTAAAAATAACAAAAAGGAAATTGAAGAGCTAATTGCAAAGTTGAGAGATCCTGCAGGAACAAACTTGCATAGGACCACCCTTGCTCAATCATTGCAATCGATAATTTCTCACATAGAATTAGTTAGCAAGAAAATAAATAGTTGGTCTGACAAGAGGCAAATGCTAAAAAAATTTTATTCAAATAATTATCATATAAACAAGTTGAAGACAAAATATTTGAAATCTAACTTGTGTGTACTCTTCACCGACCCAATAATGAAACAACCCTTACACAGTGCATGCAACAGGTTCCCTATCCACTAGTGCCACCACCAAGGGATAAAGAATAATTTTTAGGATAGGTGGTGGATGGTTTTTGTAGACATACGAAATTAACATCATTCACATTCATCCATTCATCAGGTAAATCATGTTCATTTAATTCAATATCTAAGGATCATATTTTAATTAAATAAACTCTATTTAATTTAAGCCTATCATTACCTCATTTGATTAAATAAATCAATTTTAATCACATCCTAACATTCCATCTTTTATAAATCATCTCCTAAGTTCATCTCCTTCAAATTGATTAACCTTTATCTCACATCACCCTTTTAATTAAATAAAGCAAACTTTATTTAATTAAATCTCAAATTCATATTCCTCCCTTTTGGTTTAAATAAATAAAAATATTTAAGTCAAATGGGTCAAAACACCTTATCATCATCTTAAATTAATCAAAACATGATTAATCTAATCTAATCACCCATGGCATCTTCTAGCTTTTCCCACTTGCACAAATAAGGCATTTTAATTCATTTATAAAATCCTCATTTTCCCTCAACAAGGCATCTTTGGAGAATATTCCTCAAGTTTGAATTTGAAAACAAGTTGACTTTTCCCTTCCAACATGGCAATAAATCCCCTCTTACATGTCCCCCACTTGGCATTTAAGTCTCTTTTTCTCCCTCCAACAAGCCAAATTTGAATTTGAAAAGGCCAACTAATCTCATTTATTGGCACATTGACCAAAACTTGCACATCCTCCATCCACTCACAAGGTGACAAGTGGCTCCTTCCTATTGGTTGAATCTTTGTCCCAAATTCACCCATTTTGCTTCTTCTCTCATCAAAATCTTCTATAAATGGAGAGGCTATCCTTCATTCTTTACATCCACAATCTTCATGCAAAGTTACTCTCTTCAATTGGGAGCTAATTTTTTCCACTTCATAGCATCTTCAACAATCTTCATCATTTGAGCTTGTCAAGGGTTGGGAAAGGGTCACTTTTCACAACAAAGTGACACCAATCCACTATGGAATAGGTGCGCATTGTGTTTCTTTCATGCTTTCAATTTAGTTTGTTTTGCTATCATGTTTGGGAGGCATTATGCATTATTTCATATGAGAATTTGTGCATTTGCATGAACTAACCCCATTGCTAACTAATGTTGGAGGAATAGCTTTGTGTAGATTTGTAGGTGCTCACATATGGCGCTAGAAGGAGGGCCACGGTGCTCTATGTGTCTTAATTCATTGTGCTTTTTTTTTTTTTGCAGTCGTTTTGCTGCTCCATCACTTTGTTGATTTTGCTCTTGGTTTCTTCCATCTTCTGTGTATGCTCATCAGATGTATTTGAAATACTTTCTAAGTTTGGCTTTCAAACGTTCCATTACTTTCTGTAGAGCTTCCTTTTCTTTGAAAGAATTTCCATCATGGGTATCTCTATAGTTCAGCTCTTTAGACTCCTTTTCACACATTTAAATCCCTTCATCATCAATGCAACAAATAATAAGGTCGAAACAAAAAAATAAAAGATAAGACATTTACGTGTGCATTAGAGTAAAAGAGTTCATATCTTTTGTGTAGTCATTACAAGCATAGACAATTTCTTGATTAGATAGAAGCATCTTTGAACAGAACAAAACAATGGTTTGGTTTACATCATCAAAATGTTCCCTGAGCACTGTTATGTCAAAACTTGAAAAACATTTTTATCTTTGCTTCTCTCTGCTCTAGCCATTTGTGTAAAGTTCTTGTAATGTCTTTCCCATCGTATTTTATAGAAATTCATCTTCTTCTTGGTTAGTTGTTTATTTTCAGCACTCAGAGAAACTCTAAAGATGATCTATAGCAGAAGACTCAAATACATAGATCAAGTTGTCATTGCGAATGAAAAGAGATCAATAGATGTGGTGGGAGATTGATAAGAGGGACATATTTAACCACAAGGCGAGATTCAATATCCCGTGGGAGAAAATCTTTGTCGGAGGCAACAGAGGATTTAGGCAACGATTATATGGAATTTAAGTTCAAATCAAGAAAGATTTGCTTGGCGTCAATTGTCAGATGCTCTTCTTCAAGGGTCGCTATTTCATTTGCTACTCTAGGATCTTCCAAGACATAAGAAATATTGATGCTACACTATAATGTTGTTGCTCTTATCTGTGTTGGTTTACCTCCAACCTTCTCAGTTGTGAATGATGGGGGAGTACACGAGCTACAACCGATGGAACGAAGATTTGTACCAGTCTTAGGGCTATGATGGGATGGGTTTGATTCTTGTTGAGTGCCATAATTAGCGATTTTGCTTCATTATAAGGCAGTGTAGAGGATGAGTTTTATTTTCCATTCGTTGAAATGTTAATGAAAGGGAGAAAAGAATTTGCTTACAGTCTCATTTATTTCCCCTTTATTTTCTGTAAAGTCTTTTAATTTTTATTTATTATATCACAGGTTGGGTTGGATTTGCAGAAAGGTCTAGAAGAATTAAAAAAAGGCGTCTTCTATAGCACCACTAGATTTGATTTGAGCAGTCACAATGAAGAGTAGTGTGAAGAGAAACTAACACAGATTTGGGACTACCCTTATTTTACTGCATTTTTTGTTTGTTGTATATATTTTACCCTGTAGGAATGTGACATAAAACAGAAGCACGATAGACCAGTAATGAATCTTAGGGGAATGTAGGCGCAGTTTTTAGCCTGCCAACTACTTTATTTTGAAAAAACTTTGCAAAAGTTGTCTAGCGTTAAATTTAAGTCTGTCAAATTACGTTCATTTGAATGTTTCTAAAGCTTTTTTGAATTCAATTTTACATTTGGTAGTTGCATTTGCATGAAATTTTCCTATGCCCAACTAGACCAATCTTCTCATAGACCGATCTCATCCATATTAATGACTCCTATCTCTCATTGTGACAAAAGTTGCTACATGGACGTTTCTTTTAGATCGCTTCTAGATCTCTTTGTTGAGGGATTAATGCTCTATATTCCTCCCTGACACATTACTCCAAAATATTGACTTATTGGTGCCCCTTTTCTTCATATCTTTAGCCAAATGGATGTGTTTTGATAGGATAAGAATCCAAGTGATATCCAAAACTAGAGAAGCCAAATTAAAGATCTGGAGGTGTGCACAACCCATGTTTACTTTAAGTAGCATGTGGTGCCATGTACTGTCTATTGCTTTAGTGAATCTTTTTAGTAATATATGTCTTTAATGAAATTGATTGTTTCGGTGCATTTATTCACTCATGATTCAATATTTACAAGTTATTGAATTTCAAAGTTTCCACATTATTATGGTTATTTTGAAATGGTAAAATATTTGAGCTTATGATGGTATTTTTTGAAAAAAAAATTGTGGTTGATACAATTTATTGACTTTCAAAATTTATGTTATGAATTATGAGATCATTTTGATTATTTTGAGATAGCCAAATATTTGAGGTTATGATGATACTTTTGAAAGATTTATTCTTTGTGGGTGATTTATTGGCTCAATACCTCTAGTGATGTGGATTATGATAAAGGAGAGAATGGCTCTAACAAGTGCGATACCTTCTCAATGAAATCAATATCAAAACATGATTCACTTATCAATCCTCCTTTTATTATCATAATCATCCAAATCATTTGTCCTTTCATTTGAGATCATGTTATTATTTGAAGTTCATAATCAAAATGAATTGAATTTAATATTTTGATCCTCACATGATTGTCTTTTGTTTAATAGGAAAAGCGAGGTGGGATTTCGTTGCACAAAGAGCTTGCAAGAGATCAAGTTGAAGAAACTTGGAGGAAATTTAAGCATTTAAAATTGGGAGTTGATAAAGCATTTTTTAATGCTTGGAGATTCCGTTGTATGCTTTAATTTTCTATTTTAGACTAACTCACTTGTTTTTGGGCTTTAAAACAAACATTACCAAGGCTTTCAATTTTCTTTGCAAAGGGGTTAAAATGAACTTTAGGCAAATTGACTAGATTTTGTTTGGAGTTAACAATTGAACAAGACAATTTTCATATCTCATTTTGGTGCTTTAAAACAAATCAAAATCATTGCTTTGTGGACTTAAAATGAACATGTTCTACTTTGTTTTTGTGATTGCTTACTTAAACTAACATCATCGAAAAGGATGTATGTGCTTCTCTTGCACCTCACAACGATCTTGAGAATCAAAAGGTTTTTTTTGTGATCTTAGGTTGAGATAAAGTAATCACCTCCACACTTCATTTTTGGGTTTAAAATTGAACAAAACACTTTGTGAGTGTGAGTAAACCTATTGCATGTGTTCTTCGTTTGTTCCTAAATGAAGGTTGATTGAACTATGAATATGTTTGCTTGCTTTTGTTTATCTTAGAGGCCGTGCCTTGGGGAAAAAGTGCTCACCCAAGGGAACGACTCAACTAACTAGTAACACTCTAAAGCCAAGAGTATTTCCAATAGGGATATAAATGTGGGTATTGGAATAAATGCCAATATCACACGGTTGACTTTGACGAGAAGGGCAACAATGGTCTCTCGCCACACTGGGTCAACTCCCATGAACAAAAAGTTTGAACTAAAACCCTTGTTGTAGAATTTTCCAAAATCCTTGATCTATTTTTTGGTGCAAGAATGGTCATTCTGAAGCCACCCCTCATTTTTACGGTCTTTAGTAGAAATGGAAAGCATGCCATAGGAGTTTCATGGGTGTTGATGCTTGGCTGCCCCATATAAGTGAGTGTCGTGGAGGGGAGCCAGTGGGGTCAAGCATCTAACCATTCATTAAAGATAAGCATAGTTGGACTTGTCCAAGTGGGGACTCAACAAATATTGTCTTTCACATCCATAGGATTGTGCTTATTCTTGGTTGCAAAATGTTGTGCTTGTTCAAAAACATTTTGGAAACAAACACTTAACATCATCATCAAAATTTCAAACTCTTTAGGAGGCAAATTCAATTGACCCAATTCATGTGTTATTCCTTACCCTTGGGATTCTCATCCTTAGAGGTTTCTAAACACTTGGATTTACATCTCAATTTTCCTACTAAAGCTAAACAATAGGTAACCCTTGCCTTGACTTGATCAAATTTCCACATAACATACTTTGTCCAAGATTTGAAGAAATTGAGACATTGGACATCTAGTTTGGAAACCTAATCAAAGAAGTGTTTGTGGTAAAAAAAAATCACTAAGATAACAAAATTGGTTCTCACATGTGTTAATTCCTCATGATTTCCAAGAAAGTCAAAATCCCGAAATGAAGGTCCTCGAGTCAAAGTTCAAAATTTAGGAGTCACACTCGAAAGGTAATCAAGAAATACATTAGAAAGTGCAATGAAAGGAAACATATCAAAATAAGAAAAAAATTCATAAGATTTTATAGACTCATTCCTTTTAATAATCTAGAAATGTATGCTCATTTTGAACCACTTGTTAGTTATACAAGTCTTTAGAAGTATTGTATGTTCTTCAATACCAAGGTCTAGTAAACAAGTGTCTTTTTTGGTACATCCTAGGATCAAAATCAAACCTTCATCCATCTTTGAACATCAAAACCAAAATCATCTCATCATCAAAGTCTTGGAAAAATCCTTCATGTTAAACTTTGGGAAAATCATTTGAAGTCAATCCAAAATCACATTGTTTGATTGAATGTGTGTAGATGCATCCTTCTCCACATATTTGATCAAATTATCAAAACTTGTGAAAAAATTCATCCCTTGATAACATCCAACATCTTGGGATCTAGGAGTTCATTATCAAAATCATCTTGTTTGGATAGGAGTGTTTAGATGAATCATTCTTCTCACACCTAGACAAATTATCATCTTGTGAATGATTTAACTCTAGGACAACATCCAACCTCTTAGAGTTTATGAGTCCACCAAAATATGAATCTGAAACAAATCAATCCTAAATCAAGTCCTAAAGTTTAACATACCCCTTCAATATTTTCTCAAGAGTTCCAATCATCCATCAGACATCCATTTTACATCCATATCATATCACCCTTTGATCCTTAAATCATCCTAAAATTTCTCTTTTGTACTTAAAGATAGATTGAAATCTAAAGAATTAGAGAATTCACCTTCTGAATTCTCAAAGATTGATCCCTATTTTATGGTGAAAACTAGATCGCAACACAAGAGGAACATGGAGGCCAACAAAGAAACATCTACTTCGAGTGAATTAAGTCAAACCACTCCTGAAATGAATCCCATTGGGTCTAGTAGTCTCACGATTAACCTCCCTCCATTTTCACAAGACCATCAAGAGGAAGGTGTCCAAATGGAGGATCTTACCAATAATCCCTTCAGAATGTCACATGAGGAAATCATTGAAATAATTTAAAATCCAGAGAACCATAAGATTATCAACATCATTATGAGAATCAATCCCTCACTATAGATGCTTGAATTAGCAAAGCAAGGGGCTAAACTCCCCTTTGCTTTTGATGTGATCACTATTGTGGAACCATATTTTTGAGTTATGCCTCCAATATCATCTACCATCCCCATTTCATCTTCCCCCTCATTTCAAAGCATCACTCAAAATATCCCACAAATCACATCATCCATTGCTCCAATGTAGCCCATTGTTAATAAAGGAAGTGCATTTCTCAATGCATTGCAAACACATCCTCTCATAAACAATTAGGATTTGGATGCAAACAACATCTTGGGACAAACCATACCATTGCATACATATGTCCCTCTTACTTTTCATGATCAAAATGACCCATCATCATCATCATTTCGCGTAACACCCCAAACCTCTCTCCCCATAACTTCGCAAGGAGAGGGTGACATGTTCAGATCAGGGGGCATTTTTGACACTACGCCATTTCCTCAAGAGATCACATCTCTCATGTTTTCACCACTTCTACCATTTCCATCATCATCCACACCACTTCTTGGCTTAGGGCTTCCACCTTTACCAAATATCAATCAAAATCAAACCAACATCCCAAACATCAATCAGATGATCACACCAAACTCTCAAAACTTGTTATCAACATCACAACAACAGATGACAACTACACAAGCAATCACAACATCATCAACCCCCCCCCAACATCTCAAAGCATGGTCTCTCAAGGACCAACCACATCGATCACACCATCTACCAATCAAATCCCAATCACCAACACGATGACACATCTCACCAGCACAACACACACCATTTTGAATCCACCTCCACCTCCACCACCACCAAGCTCCAATACATCAAACCAATATAGTATGGCATTGCAAGCCACTCAACAAGTTGTTTATCAAAAGGCATTCCTGCAAGTACAAAAAATAAAAAGCTATACAATTAGCTGCTCAACAAGTCACACAACTAGCTGCTCAGCGAGTTGCTCAAGTGACACAAGCTACCCAAATCACACAACAAGCACAACAGGATGTACAAGCCAAATCCTTATTACAGAAACAACAATAACAAGCTGCTCAAGCAACACAAGTTGCACAAGCTCAAGCACAAGTTGCACAAGCTCAAGCACAAGCACAAGTACAAGCTCAAGTTGCACAAGCACAAGTTGCACAAGCTCAAGTACAAGCTCAGGCACACGCTCAAGCCAAAGCCCAATATCAAGCACAACAAGCATAAACACAAGTGCAATACCTTGCACAACAACATGCAATGCAACAACAAGCATATCAGCAAGTGCTAAAGCAATATTAAGAATAGCAAGAAGCAACCCAATTAGCAGCTCAACAACAAGCGCAACAACAAGCTCAACAACATGCACTAATAGCACAACTGCAATAGGAACAACAAGCATTGTTGCAAGCATACTTGTCTCAATAGAATATGAAAACATCATCCAATCCACCCATCCCACCAATGAATGAACCACCTTGGAACACTTTCATCCCATCCCCTAATCCGCAAAATGATGTGACAA
Source organism: Sequoia sempervirens (assembly GCA_007258455.2). Lineage (NCBI taxonomy): Eukaryota > Viridiplantae > Streptophyta > Pinopsida > Cupressales > Cupressaceae > Sequoia > Sequoia sempervirens. Next base: position 280,625,487 of record VDFB02000003.1, read on the forward strand.
CACAAATCAGGTTGCTCTCGCAACAAGTGCTTGACCTTCAATCAGGGTGAACCATGAAAACACCTAGCAACTTGTGTCCTTATCCATTTGACAAAAGCCTTATAATGAAACCATTCCTAAAGGGATTCAAGATCCCCAAATATGATAAGTACCGTGGGATGAGAAACCCTGAAGATCACATTAGGGAATTCTAGGTTCATTGCATGGAAGTCACGTGTGATGATACCTATCTGATGCGACTATTTCCTAGGAGTTTGGCTGGCCACGCTATAGAATGGTTCTCTCGCCTACCTACAGGCATCAAGACATTCCAAGAAATCATAGACACATTCATCAAAAACTACGCATGCAATATCACCATGGATGTTAGTCTAGAGGAGCTCTTAGCTTTGAAACAAGGTAAGAATGAATCATTCGCTTCATTCCTACAACGATGGTTATTCATGGCCAATCAGAGCAAATGGGTCATGCCCGAGGAACAACAAGTATGCACTATCATATCCAACCTTGACGACCTCTTGGCATTCCATCTCAAGGTCCAAGGGATCACCACGTACGACTAGTTGATCTCTAAGGCGCTTAACATCGAACGAGCCCTTATAACACAACTTGGAGGATCAACTTCATATCCTGAACAATAGAACAATTTCCCACCCACCAATTACAATGACAAACCTCGCACATGGGAAATAAACAAAAATATTACCAATGATGGTGTCGTCGATGCGAAAGTTGTCATTAGTGCCCCTCAGCAAAACACACCCACACCACAACAACAAATTCAAAACCATCATCAAAAAAACCATCACGTGAACACAACACATCAAATAAACAATCAAGCAATCAATAACGCCAATGATCAAAGGGGACCGCCCTAGAAAAACAAGAATTCCATCAAGAAAAAGTACACTGCTCTTGGGGAACCACTTGAAGTCATCATGAAGAAACTGATAAACAAAAATGTCATCAAGATTCCCACCTATGAGAACTACCAAGAACTAGATGTTAAACCTCCTTGGTATAACGAAAATCAACTCTGCGAATTCCACAAAATCAAAGGGCACACCACTAATAATTGCATGAGGTTAAAGAAGATAGTCCAAGACCTCATTGATCAAAGGATCATAAATGTGGAACAACCAACAAGAAACTAGAACCTCAAAATATACACGAATCCGATACCTAACCATAACAATAAAGGAAACAATAACACTGATAAGGGGAAAGGAACCTTCAAAAATGTGAATCATGTGTATGAAATTATTGTCACCTCCCTAGATGAATACTACACAATAATCACTATCAAAGGAGTTCAAGCCGATTGTGGAGTCACCACAAGAGGTGGAAAAGTTACTATTGCAAGATCATCCCAACCAAAAAGAACTTTCATGTCCAATTCAAAATCTGTTCCCAATGGTTACAATGTCCTTGATCAACTAAAAAGAACACTAGCACAAATCTCCATCATGGAGTTATTAAAAATCTCATCTGTCCAAAAGAAAATCCTTGAGGAAGCATTGGCTTCATCCACTGTCCCCACAGATCTTGATACGAAACAATTCCAAGCTATGGTCGGAAACATCATCACTCCAAATCTCCTGAAGTTCTTCGATCAGGACTTTCCTGCTCAACCATCTCATAACTATGCACTCCATTTAGAGGTCCTAGTGCAAAAAAGTAAAGTCAAGTGAGTCTTGGTGGATGGAGGTGCAGGCTTGAATATTTGTTCCCTCAAGCTCATTAAGTATTTAAAAATATCAGAGGATTCCATCGACAAAGGAAAAGGTATCACAATTAGAGCATATGATGATTAGGAAAGAGTGTCCCAAGGCACAATCAGAATCCCTATTCAAGTAGGGCCATCTATCATGGAAACCACCTGTCAGGTCCTGGACCTCGACTTGCCTTATAACATTCTCCTAGGATGTCCATGGATCCATGCAATGTAGGTGGTAGCATCAAATTTCCATCAATGTTTCAAATTCACATATGAAGGACAAGAGGTCACCATCCATGGAGATCATGAACCATTCTCCTACTGCAAGAACCTTGAGGAAAAATACTACAAAATCCCTCAAGTGCCTAAAAATGATGAAGGCCCATCAACACCATACATTGATCCAGCCACTCTTGCCTCTACTTCTGCGACAGAGACACCCACCACTCCTGCCATCCCCACCATCTCTGACATCAAAGTCATCATCCAGGATAATGGTTTCAAAAACTACACAATTCCCAAAAATGATTTTGTGGTAGGAGAGTTACCACAATCTCCTAGATCACGAGGACGTCCATAATCAAATGAAGCCTCCACATCTCAAACATCCCTTGAAGGCTATCCCAACTTCAGAAGTTGGGGAGATCTCAGATGAGAAGTCATAGAGGAGGACCAATCTCATCTCCTATACCAAGATAATAGACCAACAACTGATTTACTAATGGATGATAGAAGCAAAGTTTTACAAATGATGCTTGCAATGGGTTATGACAAAAACCAAAGACTTGGGAAAAATAACAATGGGCTTATAATACCTATCATTCCAGAGACGTGAATGAGAAATATTGGCCTTAGATGTACCCCTACGAGTATAACCATATGTGGTTGAAGTCCTCAAGTTAGAAAAGTCAATAATCCTCCTTAGCTATCCGCAGCCTAACTTCACTTACCTGTATCTACAGGTCGAGTCATAGACAACTTCACATTTGACATAACTGACGTCTATAGTAGTAGTGATGATGAGGATCCCATAACCAACCTACCTAGGCTCTTCGAGGATACTACCCTTCTCATGATTAGCACCTTATCCTTTGAGTCAGACCATCAAAATCATGAAATCTGCCTAGTTTACCCCCAACTCATCGATTACGACCAACAGGGACCACCCATTGTTGACACATTCAAAAATGATGAGGCACTCTCAAAATTCATGGGACTACAGGATAAGATTCCATGTGGGGATCACAAAGAAGGGTTCATCAATGAGCTAGATACATAGGCCTATTATGGGGAAATGATTGAATCACTCATTCACAAAAGTGAGAAACTAAGAATAATATATAAGTCCTTGAGTGAAAACCACACTATGGCACTCTCTGACACAAAAAAAAAGAAGTAAAAATAAAGAACGCATCCAATGGTGATAACCTCTCTGAGGTGCTTGAGGATGGGGGATTCAATCATCCTTTCAGAGCTCTCCATCAGGAAAAATCAACGGTCCTAGCAGAAAAGTGCAATCCAGTTAATATAGGAACAAAGGAGACCCCGCACATCACATTCTATGCAGAGTCAATACTATCAGAAGAACAAGAACTCATAGTAACTCTCTTGAGAAAAAGACAAGTTAACTATGCATGGAGCTATGTAGACATGCCAGGGATTGATCTGAAAATTGTAGTTCATCACCTAGCAATATACTCTGAAGCAAAGCTTGTTAGACAAAAGCTTAGGAAAGTGTACCCTCAAATCACCCTGCTAGTCAAAATGGAACTAAAGAAGCTATTGGATGCATGATTCATTCGACCAATTGACTATCCAGAATGGGTGTCAAACCTAGTTCTTGTCTCAAAACCTGATGGGGGCATCAAAATATGCATAGATTTCAGAGACTTAAACAAAGCATGTCCAAAAGATGATTTCCCATTGCCCAACATTGACATGATTGTAGACATGACGATGGGATAGGAAATGCTTTCCTTGATGGATGGTTTCTCTGGATACAACTATATAATAATTGCTAAAGAAGACCAACACAAAACGGCCTTCACTTTTCCATGGGGGACTTACTGCTAGAATATGATGCCATTCGGCTTCAAGAATGCAGGAGCAACATACCAAAGAGCCATGACATTAATCTTCCATGACATGATCCATAAAACTGTTGAAGATTATGTCAATGAAATACTAGCCAAATCCAGAGAGAGGAAGGATCACATATTAAGTGCCATTTTTAATAGGATGGAGGAATACAAGGTCAAATTAAATCCAAAGAAGTGTGTCTTCAGCATACAATCAGGAAAGTTGCTAGGATACATAGTGTCAATGAGAGGTATTGAGGTAGACCTTGCTAAGGTAAAAACAATCCTTGAGATGGAGGCACCCAAAACATTGAAACAATTAAGAGGTCTCCAAGGTGGGCTTCAATCCATCTGAAGGTTCATAGCATAGCTGGAAGATAAACAAAATCCATACTCTCACCTACTTCACAAGGGAGTAGCGTACAAGTGGGATAACAAGTGTGAAGAAGCCTTCAATAAGATCAAAGAATATCTACTTACACCACCAATCCTCATGCCATTGATCCCAAGAAATCCATTAATTATCTATGTGTTAGCAACAACAACAACCCTTGGAGCTCTTCTAGCTCAACACGACAAAAATGGAACATAAAGGGCCATTTTTTATATCAGCAAGAAAATGGTTGGTCATGAGTTAAATTACTCATTCATTGAGAAAGCATGTCTAGCAGTAGTGTTTGCTTAACAAAAATTTAGACATTACATGCTAGCACACAAAGTAAAACTCATCGCCAAAACTGACCCTCTCAAGTACTTACTGTCAAAAGCAATGTTCATTGGAAGAATGGAAAAATGGGTCATGAAACTATTAGAGTATGACATTGAATATGTGGAGCATAAAGTAATTAAAGGCCAAGTCATCGCAGATCAACTTGCGGAAGCACCAATCTATTTAGAGAATCCACTCATCTCAGAGTTTCCAGACGAATCCATCTTCAATCTCAACATAGCCGACCATTGGAAACTTTTCTTTGATGGCTCATACACGCAACATGGATCAGAAGCTGGTGTCTTCTTTATCACCCCACAAGGGGACTGCATACCAAGGTCCTATAAATTGGCATTCCCCTACACCAACAACATAGCATAATATGAGGCTTTAACCATAGGTCTCAGAATAGCAATGCAGTGGCACATCATGGCCCTTAGAGTATATAGAGACTCTCAGTTGATAATAAACCAAGTGAACGGTGAGTACCAGACTAAGGATGATAAGCTCACTCCATACAAAAAACTGGTGGAGACTCTCAAGGAATCCTTTATCGAGATCACATTTGAGTAGATTCCCAGAGCAAACAACAAAGCAACAAACACCATGGCAATGATTGGATCCCTACTAGACATCCCTCACAATGTCCCAAAATATGAATTCTTGGTAGAGAAACTTCTCGTGCCCACATTCGAGGTACCAGAATCAGAAGTTTTGTGCGAAATCATTGGTCCCAGTGATCCCTAGTACCATGAAATTTATACCTACCTACGAATAGGTGTCATACCTACTGACTTACCCTCAACCTTAAAATGAACCTTTATAAAAAGGCATCCCAATTCGTCATCCTAGGAGATACCCTATATCGTAGGAGCATAGAGGGAACCTTACTATGTTGTTTAAATGTTGAGGAGGCATTGACCACTTTAACTGAAGTACATAATGACATCTTTGGTTCACACTTGAGTGGAATGACCCTAGCCAAGAAATTGTTGAGGATGGGGTATTATTGGCCTACAATGGAAAGAGAAGCACATGACTACATCAGAAGGTTTCTATAATGTCAATAGCATGGGGATCTCATCCATGCTCCAGCTCAAGAACTTCATCCCATCATCACACCATGGCCCTTTTCGCAGTGGGGACTTGATCTCATTAGAAAAATCACTCTCACTTCATCTAATGGCCACAAGTTCATCATAACCACCACTGAGTACTTTACCAAGTGGGTTGAAGGCCATACCCATGACATATATAACCAGGAAACAGATATCAAAGTTCATCTTGAACTATCTCATTTGTTACTATGGTGTCCCACAAGCCATTATCTCAAATAATGAGACACCATTCAAGAATCAGGATGTTCACAACTTGTGTGAAAAATTCAAAATCCAACATCACTTCTCCACCCCATACTATCCCTAAGGCAATGGCCAAGAAGAAGCCACAAATAAAACCATTTTAAAGATCCTCAAGAAAATACTCAATGACGCAAGTCGTGACTGGCATTTGCAGCTCAATCTCGCCCTCTGGGCCTACCGAACTAGCATCCACACACCCATTGGCACCACCCCCTTCTCCCTAGTCTACGAATCAGAAGCAGTACTCCCCATTGAGATCGAGCTCCCATCACTAAGAATATCATTGCAAAACCTCATCACGGATGAAGAGTATCGAGCATCAAGACTGAATGAGCTGGAGCTATTGGATGAGTGGTGTATAGACGATTTAAATCATTTGCAAGTCTATCAGAATAGACTCAAGAGGAGCTATGATAAGAAAATCAGAAGCAAAACATTCCAAGTTGGAGAATTGGTACTAAAGGAAAATCAGAAGAATGTCCCAAATCTAAACAACAAAGGAAAATTTGAACCCAATTGGTTGGGACCATTTGTTATCACAGCAAGCTATAAGATAGAGGCATATCAGTTATCAACACCCGAAGGGGAACCTCTGCAAGAGCCCATGAACAACTCTCATCTCAAAAAGTTTTATGCCTAATCTTTAAAGGTATAGAACCAAGCAAAAAATCAAAAAATTATAAATTGTCTTGAAAAAATGGTTACTTTGGTGAAAACGTGGAAAACAGGTGTCTTGGTGATAACAAAAAAATCAAAAAGCAAAAAATCCAAAAAAATTAGAAAAACGATAAAAAATAGTAAAGAGAAAAATCGTCCTCTAGTGAAAACCACTTCAGTGGCACTTTGGACAAGTACCTTGGTGAAAACTAGGCAAATAGGCATCTTGTGTAAATAAGCACTTTCCATCCACCAGGACCTTCACGGCTTGTTCTACATCATCCATCGCATTCGAATCTCCATCCATCACTCATCCACCCGCATCCACACCATAGCTTGGTCATGTGTTCGTATCATGATCCCTCCTAGTATTACTCGGCCCATTCCTAAGGTTAAATTGTCCTGCCTTTATTGGAGTAGTCTATCGCATCATGATGGGGGCATGTTACCATCAGATTAGATTCGTGTATATTCTTGAAGTCCTAAAATTAGAAAATCCAAAAACATCAGAAAACCAAAAAATAGAAAAACATCAAAAAACCAAAAAATCCAAAAAAACATCAGAAAATCAGAAAATCCAAAAACATCAAAAAATCACCAAAAAATCAAAAATATTCAAAACATATCAAAATCCAAAAACAGGTCAAAAAGAAAATCAAAAAGTCAAAAACAAAGTCATCCAGTCGAACTACGAGTGTCTGAGCCTTGAACGTAGGCAAGGTTGACTGTTGATCATCCCCCGAGACACTTAGGTCAGTCCCTTAGGAGTCTGTCATAATAAACTGACATCACATATAATGTATATCATCATTTGTAAATCGGTCAAGTCATTAGTCAAACTACGTGGTCTCTACGTGTATAACGTAGGCAAGGCTAATCTGTTGATCAGCCCCCGAGGCCCCTAGGATAGGTCCTTCGGTTAGTCTCTTGGTCAAAATCTCATAAAACCCTAAAAAAATTGAAAAATCAAAAAATCAAAACATTTGAAAATATCAAAAAAATACCAAAACAACATCAAAACATTGCAAAACTCCAAAAACATCCAAATATTTGAAAAAATCCATCTGTCTCATTTCGCTTACACCTGCAATAACATCACTCATAATAAACGATTGTCATCCTCAACCTTTGGTGAAACAGTTGGAAATAGGTCTAGCAGGTGAAAAGTAAAAACTCAAAACATCAAGTCTTAGGTTTAGGTCAATACGTAAACAAGTTGGTCAACTCTTTGTGTCAATAGCCTATCATCCAATTAGTCCCATTTCAATCATCTGATAACATCATGTCCTAGGATGTATCATTCCTACAATGGGCATTATTTATCATAAAGAACACTTTGGATAAACGAAATGGCATGCCACCATCCACTAACATGTCCTAGGATGTATCCTTCCTACAATGGGCATTATCTTTTGGCAATAGTTTCAGTTCTTATCCTTAAAAACACATTACCTTTTGGTTAGCGGTATTGAAGAACATCAGCTTGTTTGTTTACTTTATCCTAGTCTTTTGACTTATCTCTTTGCGCTCATTCCAATAACCTCTTGATGATGTTGAAACAAATGGATTTAGAGAGATAGGAATGGGGCAACGATCATTATCTTTTGTCTACTGTGCTAGTTGGAAGTTCTTGTAATATAACTTGGCGAATACTTGCTTTGTTAGATATGTATGGAGGGTGTTTTGGGCAGCTTGTTGACTATTGCATTGATAGGTTATACCTTTTCATGTTTTGGTTGGAGATGTTTGAAACTTCTAAAGTGCATCCTAGCAAGGTTTCCATATGTCAGATGTGAACAAGAATACTCTTATCTATTTGTCTAGTCAAAGTCCATCACACTAAGTGCAATGCCATCCTCGTTCTTTATACCTGGATGCATCATTCTTATGCATGTTATCAAACATAAGGTAAGTGACCCTTTTAAAATCCCAATCCTTGATAAGCAAATCATCCATTCATCATCATCTCTCATAAATTTGGCTTGTTGGATCCTCTTGTCATCATCTCATTTCTCATTTCTTCTTCTCCACACTAACATCACGTCATGAATAGTTAATCATCATCACCAGTGCATCCATCTTGCATCCACAAACCATCAACACTTTGCACATCATCTCACATGCATGTTCATCACCATAATATAGATCTGTTAGTCTAAGCATCTCATAAATCATACATTTGCATAAAACACCTATTGCATAATCATATAGGCATCATCACATCGTATTATCATTTAAGTTGTTTAGGATAATATAGATTGGTTATTCTAAGAATCTTAAAACCATCTCATTTGCATCATCATCATAACCATCTATTTTGAACCTCTTTATCATGAGATCGACCCTCAAATTGAATATTTTAGCTCGATCTCTCAAGGGGGCAATGTACTAGTGTACTTTCCACTGGGGCATCCGAAAAAATCATTTTTTTTTTGAATTTTTGATCACAGAAAGTTTATTCTTTGAACCAACACAACAAGTGCATTGCTTCAAATAGGAGAAAAATGTAGACATATGAAATTAGCATCATTCACATTCATCCATTCATCAGGTAAATCATGTTCATTTAATTCAATCTCTAAGGATCATCCTTTAATTAAATAAACTCACTTTATTTAATTTAAGCCTATCATTACCTCATTTGATTAAATAAATCAATTTTAATCACATCCTAACATTCCATCTTTTATAAATCATCTCCTAAGTTCATCTCCTTTAAATTGATTAACCTTTATCTCACATCATCCTTTTAATTAAATAAAACAAATTTTATTTAATTAAATCTCAAATTCATATTCTTCCCTTTTGATTTAAATAAATCAAAATATTTAAGTCAAATGGGTCAAAACACCTTATCATCATCTTAAATTAATCAAACCATGATTAATCTAATCTAATCACCCATCACATCCTCTAGCTTCTCCCACTTGCACAAATAAGGCATTTTAATTCATTTATTAAATCCTCATTTTCCCTCAACAAGGCATCTTTGGAGAATATTCCTCAAGTTTGAATTTGAAAACAAGTTGACTTGTCCCTTCCAACATGGCAATAACTCCCCTCTTACATGTTCCCCACTTGGCATTTAAGTCTCTTTTTCTCCCTCAAACAAGCCAAATTTGAATTTGAAAAGGACAACTAATCTCATTTATTGGCACATTGACCAAAACTTGCACATCCTCCATCCACTCACAGGGTGACAAGTGGCTTCATCCTATTGGTTGAATATTTTTCCCACATTCACCCATTTTGTTTCTTCTCTCATCAAAATCTTCTATAAATGGAGAGGCTATCCTTCATTCTTTGCATCCACAATCTTCATGCAAAGTTATTGTCTTCAATTGGGAGCTAATTTTGTCCACTTCATAGCATCTTCAACAATATTCATCATTTGAGCTTGTCAAGGGTTGGGAAAGGGTCACTTTTCACAACAAGTGACACCAATCCACTATGGAATAGGTGTGCATTTTGTTTCTTTCATGCTTCCAATTTAGTTTGTTTTGCTATCATGTTTGGGAGGCATTATGCATTATTTCGTAGGAGTATTTGTGCATTTGTGTGAACTAACCCCATTGCTAACTAATGTTGGAGGAATAGCTTTGTGTAGATTTGTAGGTGCTCACAATTTTTTACCATCCTCCATGCAACAAGAATGAGGTACCACAATAATTTTTGAGGAAACTCTATTGTAAGTTTGTTCTCAATGAAAATCTTAAACTATTTTGATATGCGAGAGTTCCAAGGTAGAGGTGGGCTCTCCGCACAAGACATATCAGGGGCACATCTTGACATACAATGGCCAGCGAGACCACTCGCTAGACAAAACTATGAGGATGTGACTCTCTCTTTTGTAGTGTTGATCATGATGTATTACTCAATAATCTAAAGGTAAGAGATGAACCTTCAGATACACTTGAGTAGCATATCGTTTGTTGTATGGGATAGGTATGATATTGTTCATCTTATTTTGATTCATGTTATTTCTATGGGTTGGATTAAAAGTACATTAAAAATTTGCATTAAAATTAACTGATATGTAAAAATGTAGGTTTTTTGGAGAATAAAGGTATATTTTCAAGCAATTCAGATTAGAACATCCACGGTAGATCATGTAGATCAATATATTTTGAAGGTACATATTTTATTTGAGAGAACGTTCAGTTCAAAATTTGTAGTTCATGTTGTTTATGCTCAACAATTTGTCTCTATTTATATGTAGGTTCTTTGAAGACTACCTCAGATTAGTGCACTCCAAAATCATGGGGGGAAATTGGGTGAGAAAAGGAGGCCTTTCATAGTTTTCGACTCGCCACCTTGACGTGTTGGTATAGTTGGTTTCACTCCATTATGCACAAAACAAAAAAATGTTTCTTTCCATTTTTTTTGCATTGCTTTCCACTCATAATTTTTGCAAGAATGCATTTGACACTATAACACACAAATGGTTTTGAGTTGACCCAAACCAAGAGAGGCTAGTTTGAATGTATTTAATATCCACTTGTAGGTCTAGAAAAAGTACTCCTACGTGCCACAAGCTTCTGGAATGACTTCATCAAAGTTTGACATTTTTTGGCTTTTAGGGATCTTAAGAGACTATCCTAGAAAGAGCACCTCAGAACAATTGAGTGAAGAGAAATGAAGTAAGAACTTCCATAGTATTTACCTACCTACCTTGACGTGTCCATGCTTCCCATTCAATTACTAAAAAACTAACAATTTTTTGTATTTTTTCTCTTAAGGCATTTTAGAGACTACCCTAAAAAGAGCGCTCTACAATGATCAGGTGACTTGGGAAATAAAAATAGACCTTCCCTAGTATTTACCTACCTACCTCGATGTTTCCATGCTGCCCATTTCTCAAAAGCATTGAAAACTTGACAATTTTGCATTTTTGTGCCTTTACAACACTTTTAAGACTACCCCAAATTAGTGCACTCCAAAATCACAGGGGGACTTGGGTGAAAAATGAGACATTTTGTAGCATTGGAATTCCCACCTTGATGTGTTGGTATAGTTGGTTTTGGTCCATTATGAACAAAAAAAAAATGCTTCTTTATGTTTTTGCATTACTTTCCACTGACGAATTTTGCAAGAATGCATTTGACACTAGAACACACAAAAGTTGTTGAGTTGACCCAAATAGAGAGAGGTTAGTTTGAAGGGATCCAATATCCACTTGTAGGTCCAGAAAAAGCATTCCTACATGCCATGAGATTCTAAAATGATTTCATCAAAGTTTAACAATTTTTGGCTCTTAGGGCTCTTAAGAGACTACCCCAGAAAGAGCACCCCAAAATTATTGGGAAACTTGGGAAAAAAAAAAGAGTCCTTCCATAGTATTTACCTTCCTACCTTGATGTTTCCATGTTTCCCATTCATCAAATTTACTAAAAAACTAACATTATTTTGCAATTTTTGTCTTAAGGCACTTTAGAGACTACCCTAAAAGAGCACCCCAAAATGATCAGGAAACTTGGGGAAAAAAAATAGACCTTCCATAGTATTTACCTGCCTACCTTGATGTTTCCATGTTTCCCATTCATCAAATTTACTAAAACACTAACATTTTTTTACAATTTTTGCTCTTAAGGCACTTTAGAGACACCAAGACAGAGCACCCCGAAATGATCAAGTGACCTTGGAAATGAAAATCGACCTTCCATAGTATTTACCTACCTACCTCAATGTGTCCATGCTTCCCATTTTTAAAAAATACTAAAAATTTAACAATTTTGCTTTTTTGCTCTTATGACACTTTTAAGACTACCTCAGATTAGTGCACTCTGGAATCATGAGGGGGCTTGGAAAAAAAATGAGGAATTTCATAGCATTGTACTTCCCACCTTGACATGTTAGTATTTTTTTTTTGCTCCATTATGCACAAAACAAAAAAATGCCTCTTTGGACCATTTTTTGCACTACTTTCCATTGACAATTTTTGCAAGAATGCATTTAACATTGAAACATACAAATGGTGTTGAGTTGAACCAAATTGGGAGAGGTTGGATTGAAGGGATTCAATATCCACTTGTAGTTCAAAAAAAGCATTCCCATGTGCCATGAGCTCTCAGAATGACTTTGTCAAAGTTTGACATTTTTTGGCTTTTAGGGCTCGTAAGAGACTACCTCAAAAAGAGCACCCAAAAATAATCAAGTGACTTGGGAAATAAAAAGAGACCTTCGCTAGTATTTAACTACCTACCTTGATGTTTCCACACTTCCCATTTGTCAAAAATACTAAAAAATTAATAATTTTGCATTTTTTCTCTTAGGACACTTTTAAGACTACCTTAGATTAGTGCACTCTAGAATCACAGGGGGACTTGGGGAAAAAATGAGGCCTTTTGTAGCATTGGACTTCCCAACTTGATGTGTTAGTATAGTTGGTTTCAATCCATTATGCACAAAACAAAAAAATGCTTCTTTTCATTTTTTGCCTTATTTTCCACTGACATTTTTTGTAAGAATGCATTTGGCATTGAAACACACAAATGGTGTTGAGTTGACCCAAACCGAGAGAGGTTGGTTTGAAGGGATTTTATATCCATATTTATGTCTAGAAAAAAAATTCCTACATGCCACAAGCTCTCAAAATGACTTCGTCAAAGTTTGACGATTTTTAGCTTTTAGGGCTCTTAAGAGACTGCCCTAGAAAGAGCACCCCAGAATAATCGGGTGACTTGGGCAATGAAAAGAGACCTTCCCTAGTATTAACCTACATATTTTGATGTGTCCATGTCACCCCTTCATAAAAATTACTAAAAATATTACAATTTTTCATTTTCCAATATCCATGTTTAATTTTAACCATTGTTGAGTCAATAGTAGATTCCAGTTCATGTTTCTTAACAATTATTAACAAATGTAGGTCATTTTTGTGGACAATAATACTGTATCAAGAGGCGATTCAAAACTAAAGTTATAACATTTTTCTTCAACATTGATGACATGTTCATTTTGCAATTGATTTCAAAGAATGACCGGCTTACTTTGTTTTTCATGTTACATTTATAATCCATAATTTACTAATATTTATATATAGGTGTTTCTCCAAACAAGATTTATGTATGTTGAAAAATGTCACATGTTTGTGTAATCATAATCAAGTGTCTCAAACGTATACAATTAATTATGATTATGATGAAAAGATGCATAGACTAACAAATATTATGCATATGCACCTACCTATATGTATGTTCATGAATGCCACATGTATATATTTTCACATCAAATTCACTCACAAATTCCTACATTGGTTCATGTTGGCACCTACTTAATAGTCAAGTAATGGTGAAGAATTTGTACTTGTCTTTTAGATTATAGCTCTCTCTCATGAACCCTTAGGACAACAACAATCTTTTATTCCTTTTCATGATCTTTTGACTTCTTTTCCATATCTTTTACTTTAATCTTTGGATTAGTTGCTGCCTCATCAACCCTTAGGATAGTAGTATACATTTTCTTGGATAGAATTTTTAATGTCTCGAATACTTTTATGTAGCTTTGCAACAACTTTTTGATCAACTTTAGGAGTGTCCTTTGGGATTTATTTTTATAATTCCTCATTATTTCCAAGCTATTTACATAATATTGGGATAGCTACTTAGTTATAATATCCCTTTGTATCCTTGCAAACCTTAGCTTGTGCATCACATAGCTTGCATACTAGACATATTATAAATTTCATAGTTTTGTATTGTTTCCTTGCAAACTATCTTTTTCACTTTCCTTTTTGTGATGCTTATTTTCTTGTCTTATTAAAAGAATGAAAAATAGTGAACTTGTATTAGTGAAAACCTTATAAGGAAGGTCATTTAGGAAATATTTGTTTTCCTAGTTGCATTCATCTGATCAAGAGAAAACAATAGAATATTACATTCTTGTGCATAATTTATTTTCACAGTTTAGATTTTCTTTTCATAACTTTGGCACCATAATTTCTTGCATCAAAATAACTACAAAATCTAGAAATAGAAAAGATCTCAAATCTATCAAAACATAAAATAATCTTATTGTGAATCCATTGCACTTTGATGTGCCTTGGGTATAGACCAAACATAATTCATGATTTGTAAGAAGAGGGTATTATCATTCCTACCAATCCCATCCTCTTTTTTGAGCAACTTGGTGTGCTTAGAAAATATTTGTTCCCTCATCAACTTTAAGAGTTCATTCCCAACCTAGGAAAAGGTATAGGCACCCCAAAATATGTCATTTTCTTTGATGCACTAATTTTAAAAAGAAAAATAAAATTTCAAAATATTCATCATTGCTAAAGGGTAAATCTAACTCTATTGAAAGGATAAATACAAAAATGAAACTATATGGACTAAGGATGTTAACAAATCAAGGAATCAAAGGGTAAAGGATGTTGCAACTATAGACACTAACAATAAAGGGATCAAATTTTGTGAAGTTTCCCAAGGCAACCAAGTTTAATAGTACTATAGTTCATGAGTAAAAATGATATGTAATTCATAAACTATTAAAGTGCAAGATTGCAAGAAATGAATATCTATATAACATGTTATACATCATGGATCAACCATTATAAAGTGATTATACATTGAAATTATAAGTTTCAAAATAAGAAACCATGCACACAATGAACAAAATATGTTTCAAGAATATCAATTTTTATATATAAAAGTGTAAAGTAATTATGTATGTACATATACAAATTTGGCATATATGCCAACTCAAAATAATATTTACAAAATGTGGCATATGTCATCTCATGGTCTATATATAATGTATATGTCAAATAACTATGTCATACCAAGAAAATCCTAATCTTGTGGTGGATCACCAAAATGTAGCCTCTTTACAGCACCTAATGGATGAGAAGATGCTTTCAAAAAACTAGTTCAAACCAAAAATTAGATTAATTAGCTCTCAATGGTAAATAACTTAAACTACTAAATAGAAAGTTATCTACTTTTTTATAACTTTCAAAATAACATCTAATCTTTATACTAAACTATAAATTAAAGTCAAATTCAATTATTCATTACCTCAAGCACTTTTTATTTGGTTGAAATACATTCAAAAAATCATGGTATCTTAGGATGCTCAAGAGTCCTACCATATTGTCTTGGTCCTGGATCCATAGACATGGATGGTGGCATACTCTACAAGAAGAAAAATAAAAATATGACAAAATTAATATATAATTGCTGACGAAAAACATAAACTATCTAACATATATCTACATATATATCTAATAGATATAAGAAAGCCATATAGCTGAATTAGTGATCCAACTGAGACAATTGATTGAGAAGAACTCATCATGGTAAAAGGTGTCACATAAATCACATTTGGAGTAGACTGCAAACGTAAAATAAGATCAAGATATAAATTAGTATGTATTTAATTAATCATGATTTAAATGATATGCATACAATAAAAAAGATGTACATGTATAAAAAACTACACCAATGTGTTTAGGCCAAAGTCAATGGCTAAAAGAGTGTCAAGCTTCACATATCTAATCTCTTCCTCCATCAACAATTATCCAATCCCACTTAAATATACATTAGTAAAATGTGCTATTTGTTATAATAATTTTAAATGAAATTCAAGTTATGAAATAAATTTAAGTTTTACCTTTACAAAAGATTCCTCTTATCGCTCCTTATCTCCAATAGTAGACAACATTGCATCTGTTCCTCCGTCACACGTCTCCACTACATTTTTAGTATCCACTGGTGCCTCATCTCCTCCAAGTGACAAATCATGCAGCTCACACTCAAATGTGTCTAAGGGAGGCTCATTTGTATCTCCCATAGGACCTAGACATGTATGTTTGCATGTGCTACATTGATGAGGCACACAAATATGCCTGGATGATGATGGTACACTACCATCAACTGAAGCATGAGGAGTGTAACCCTCTGGTAGCTAGGTGAACTATGACAATTGTGTAATCAATGCCCAATCAAAGATTGTATCGCTAAGAGACTATGCTAGGTCGCATCGACAATAAGGTTTGGATGGGGTGTTGGAGGTGGGGAGGGGGAACATAGGAACCTTACGTAATATGTATTGCCCTAGGTTTATCTTGAGGCATTCTTGTACCCACTCCTTACATAAACACCTGAAATCAAAATAGTTGACATGTCTTCCTAAAACAAATTTTGCATGTAATTTATGAAGAAAATATAGAGGGACATGGAGATTTTTGTTGGGTGGTTTATCAAACACCATCCACCAACAATCCCAAAAAATTTCAACTATGCCCTGATGGGTGCACCATTTTATGGAAAATTTTGGTTTGTGTAAACTAACATTTTATCCTATTCTTGGGTTCACAAAATGTTGGGCTAAATTGGTTTTAGATATTTTTAAAATTTTTTCCATCATACCCCAAAAAAATTGCATATTCTAACCTCTTTGCGTCTCTCCACTATTCAAATGAAGAATTTTGGCTAGTAATGTCCCTAACATGACTTATTATGGCATCTATGTTCAGTGTGACTGATTACAAATGTTGGTGGTTATGGTATTTGTCAAAAAAAAATTCAATTTAGTAATATTTATTTCAATTAGGTCCTGAATTGAAGGAGGGTTTGTTGGAGGAAGGTTTGGTCGAGGAGGGTTTGCTAAATCTTGATCCATTTAAATGTTGTTATATTTTTTCTTTTTAAAATTGTAGACACATAAAAATGACCTAGGCCTGCAAGCTTTATTTTTCACCTTTTTTCCTAGCATAATTAAGACATTTCAATTATGTCCTTGGTCCACCTTCATCTATTAATTAAATAATTCATAATTATTTAATTAATTCATGTCCCTTGATTCTTCATGATTATTAAATAAGTAAATTTTATTTATTTATTCAATACGTCACTAATTGTCTAATATTTTCTCATAATTAAATAAATTTCTTAATTTATTTAATTATCTTGATTCATTATGTCTTTCTGATTATTAAAAAAATAAATTTTATTTATTTATTTAATATGTCACTAATTCTTAAGTCTTGTTATAATTAAATAGATTCTTTAATTTATTTGATTATTAGCCACCTTCCCTAATTAAATAATTATCTTTAATTATTTAATTTGACATTTCCCTCTTTTTAGTAAATAATTTGAAATAATTATTTACTGTCATGTGGTCCCACCTTTTGAATTAAATCCAATTTTAATTAAAAATAGTATTTTTTCTCAAAAATCAAATAATTTCTATTTATTATTTGATTTTCCAGCCACCTCTTTTTTTGTGCCAATCTTTTATCTTGTCACATGCATTGTCAACCCTTGATTTGATTTTCTAAAAATCAATCCTATCCATTCATTTCAAATTTGACCTAATGTTGCCCTAACCCTAATTGTGGGTTGTCAAATTTAATCTTTTCAACTTTTGATCTTGGCCATTCACTCAAAATTGCATTTTCTATAAAATGGCAATTTTGGTCTCATTTTGTCATCTCATGCAATCTTGTTTTGTCATCTCATGTCATCTTGCAACCTCATGCTATCTAGTTCTCATGCAATCTTGTCTTAGGCACTCTTGTCATGCTCTTGTACTCTTGTCATTTTGTCATAGGCATATTTACATTTCATTTGGCATAATTTAGACATGGTTTAGATGCTTAGTAGCTGCATTATAGCTTAGTATTGCATGTAATCACTCAAATCATTCAACATTTGCTTAGGGCTTGTCATTGTCATTAGATTGCTCATCATAAATCTGAGGGCAATATCATATTTGTAGCAAGTCGAGAAGGTATAATGGAGGTCAGCCATGGAGAATGAAGACATTTTGGTGAGATCTTTTCATTTTTTTTCATGTTTTTCCTTTGCACTTCATTATCACTTTGGGTTTTTATGTTAATGCTTTAATCTGCTAACCCTAGGAAAAATTCCCTTAGTTACATTGGTGAACCCAATGCCAAAATCATACATATTTTGTTTTTTCGTACGACATTTTTCTATTTTGCAGGTACAGGTACAACTGCGATGCATTTGATTTGTAGAACAACGCATCTAAAATTTCTCGATGCATTTGCTTCCCAGAACGATGCATTTGCTCTGCTACGATGCATACGCTTTGCATAGTGACACATTTTCTCAGCCGCAACGCATTCGACTTACAGGTTGCCACATTCTAGAATGTAGAACTGAGCCACATTTGTCTATCAAATTCCAGAACGTAGAACTGAGCTGCATTTACTATATGGAACAACATAATCACTCTGCTATGACACATTCATCTGGTAAACTTTTGCTCTTACATTTTTCCAGATTTGGCTTAATTTCCTTTTATATTTTCCTTTTCTTTTCTGCAATCTATATTTTAGGAATTTTCTAGTTTCTAATGAGTTGTGGCAACATGTGGCTTTAAGTCTTTCGTGGGTCTAAGACATGTTCTTTGAAACTACTAACTTGTGGTTTTGTAGGTTCGATTGTCCAATGCTATTACTTTGAAACATTGTGTTTGTTTATTTCTAGATTAGAAAACACTTCAATTGGTGCACTAAAAAGAACATTTCTTGTCCTTTGCTTGATTGTGCTTGAAGGTGGTGGGTGATTATTCTCCCAACTTGTGCAAACTAGGTGATTAGAAAACCAGACCAACCTTATTTTTGTGTAACCCTTACAATTCAATAATCAAAGTATCCTCTTCCCTTGTGCACTTGTGCGATCCTAAGTGTAAGAGAAATGGTTATTGACTCTAGAACTTGGGCCTTCCTTGGTGGGAAAAATTACTCACCCCAAGGTGACTCAGACTGGCAACAGAGCTCTTTAGCTAAGCTACCCCCAACTGGTATATAAATGTGAATCCTAACAGAAAGCCTAGGATTATGAATGCAGATGTGTCATATGGATAAAGTAACACTCCCCAAAACCCTATTGAGCCTAACCTCTTCAGACTGTAGTGCCTCCTAAATGGAGCTTCATCTTTTTCCCCATCTATGGCCACTCGAATGGGGGTCCTAAATTAAACACCTTTGTGTAGTAGCCAAAATCCTTCTATTTGCTAGCGCAACAATGGTCGTTGTGAAGGCATCCACATTCTCGCAGTTCTTAGTAGAGGTGATCAATCTGCCATGGGATTTTCATGGGGGTTGGAAGCTTGGTTGGCCTGAGAAGTGAGTTCAATGTAAGGGGGAGCCTGTGCGGCCAAGCTTCTAGATTCACACGCTAAGAATAAGTGTGGTTGGGGAAACCCACATGGAATCTAGTGAATATTGTCTTGGCCTAACCTAGGATTGTGCTTGTCTTTATTGTGTTAGATCAAAGAAAACATATTGTGTTTTCCAAGTGTTTTCAAACATTCAAACAAAACAAGACATCACTTTTAGATCTAGAAACAAATAGTCAACCTTAAACAACTCAGAATTTTGACCAAAATTGCAAACAAAGCAGACTTTTTTCTTTCTACACTACATTTGTTGCAACGCATTCAATCTGTTGTACCACATTCACCTTGTAGAACACCGCATTCGCTCTTTCAAAATGCATTCACCTTGTAGAACACCGCATTTTCCTGTTTGGCATCGCATTTGATTGTTATAAAGCCACATTTGTAATATTGAGCCGCATTCACTTTCTGTAATACCGCATTTGTTGAAACCAAGCCGCATCTACTATACTATGACACATCTGCGACCTAAAATGATGCATTCGCTGACAAAAATAAGACTCTATCACAAACCATAAACTAAAGTCAAACTTGTCCAAACTGTCCATAAACATGTTTTTCCAGAAGCATTCTGTCAAAACCAGATCAAAAAATTGCTCAAATCTCTCATTTCTTTCACATGCTTTAGCTTGCATCTTACCATAGGGTCATCTTTGCAAATTTTAGTCTTCCCATTAGGCCTCGCCATTTTTGTTTTCAACATAAACCAACACCTAGGTCCTCATTTCACTTGCACATTTTGGATTAGGATAACCTTACCATACTTTGCAAAATCTTGACTTTCAAAAGTAGTTTATCATTGGACTTAGTGATTATTGTCGTCTTTAGTCATTGTCCTTTTGTGAGACCTTTCCAACTCAAAATTCTAGTTAGGAAACCTCACTTGTCATTTTATCCTTCAAAAAAGTCCTTTGATATTCCAGAATTGAGACATAGATCAAGCATAGGGTGGTTAAGCAACCTTCTTCCAAGTCATTTAGACCTTTGCATTTGTATACTTTAGACATTCAAATCATTTTAGTCCTCACCTTGTATATCTTATCCTTAAAAATCTAAAAAAAAATTGTCATAACTTTCATCATAGTCCTCATTTGGCATCTAGACTTGGCATTGGTCATTTCCTTAGTCAACATTTTCATATTAGTCCTCATTGTCACCTTGGCATTTGGCATCCTTTCTTGACAATTTTATCACCTTGCATTAGTCATTTCCCTTAGGTAAATGTCATTATCACCTTGCATTGACATCCTCCAAAAATACAAAAGAATTAGTGTCATAACTTGTCATCCTAGTCCTCATTGTCCTTTGGAATTAGTCATTTCCTTTAGACAACATTGTCATATTGCATCCCTTATTATCAAAAAATCCAAAAACATAGTCTTGCATTTTCATCCTTTATCAAAAAGACAAAAACATAGGCTAGCATCATCCTTGCATTTAGTTGTCATTCTCATCGTCTTCATTTGAGAAATTCCCTTTTATGGTGGAAACTAGGCTTCAAAGAAAGAGAAGAAAAATGGAAAATTTCGGACAAGATTCCAATCCCAACATCAACAATAACACTTGTGACACAAACCAAAACGAGACTTTTTTGGACCCATTTAGCAACATGAACATACAATCTTCCATGAACATGCCATCTTCATCGTGTAAACCCTTGAACCATTCATACAAAGAGATCAACATGGACATGTGTATGCAGAAGACCTAGAAGCTGCAATGCAAAATCCTGATGTAGCCAACTTCATGGAAGACTTAGTCCTACATGAATCTCAAAGGTATCTAGCCATGCTCTTGGACCAAGGGATTAAACTACCACATGGCTTTGACATTAATACTTTGAGACCAACATCACTCGATCACAATACCAACAATCCAAACAACAATTCGTCCAACACTAGTCAACCTCAAAACAACACAAACACTGACTTTGTTAGTACCACATCACAAATTTTCACAAGTACTATCAATTCTTCCTCCAATGATGCCTCCAATCAAAACAATTCTAATACAATCAATTCCACAAGCATGTCACGCCAACCATGTCACAAGCTTTGTCACAAGCAATGCCAACAATGTCCACAATGTCCTCACAATTAGTTGGTGCCACCTTTGGGTCCTCATCAATGGGGGAAAGCTCTTCAAATCCTCTATTTGGAGCTTTATCTAGTGCCATAGGGGCCTCATCATCAAACCCTTTCATTGGTACCTCATTCAATCCCTTAGGAGGAAGTAAACTACGTGTCTTTATTCGGGGACCACAACCAAATGTTAACACGTCTTCACAATTTAATACCAATACTTCCCAAGGGAAAAACATGAACATTCCCCATGGACAATTCCAACAATTTGGACAAGGCAATCCGAATATGTAGCACATAGCATCATTTGGACACCAAAATATTTATGGTCAACATATTCCCCAAATTTGAACTCAAATGGCTGGAGGGAACATTGTGACATATTCATCACATATTCACACTCATCAACAATTCCCTAATCCAAACTTTCAATACCAACAACATGTGAACCAAAACACATCATACATCTCACAACACATCCCCCAACAAAATACCAACATGTTTTCACAAAAAACAGGGACCCATGGGATACCTATCACTCCCATGTGTGATGCAACAAATAATCCCATAATCGATGCCTTGACAGCTCGAGTGGTTCATTTTCAAAATACCATAGAAGAAATGCAAATGTCCAACTAGAAGTCACACATGTCATATTATCTATGCTTATACCCTTTTGAAACAAATTTGTACATGCCACCATTCCCTCCTGGATATGTGGCACCACATTTTACCAAATACAAGGGCAAGACAAATCCTATTGAACACATTCGAGAATTCACGACCAACTGTATGGACGTTGCTTATGAACAAACTTACTTGATGAGACTTTTCTCTAAGAGTCGTATAGGACCTACACTTGAATGGTTCTCCACTCTAAAAGGGATAAAAACATGGGACGAACTTAAAGACAAATTTGTGAAAAATTATGCATATAACATTGACATGGACACCTCCATCACTAGCTTATGCAATCTTACACAAGAAGATGCTGGTGAAACATTTATCCCATTCTTCCAAAGATAGAGAAGTCTAGCAAGTCATTGTCACATTGACATACCTGAGAAAGAAAAGGTTGACATGTTTTTCCAAACACTCCTAGGCCCATTGAAATATGGATTGCAAGTTCATTGCTACAAAACCTTCACAGACCTTGTTGAAAAAGGTGTTCAAGTTTAGAAAGCTCTCATTTATAAAGGGGAATTAAAATATGGTCCTAAAAACACAAATGCAAATCTACCTGTAGACAAAAATAAGTATTGGGTCAAAAATAAACATGTTACTAATGACAGTGTTGTTGATGCCAAGGTTGTGAACACAATGGGACTAGTGCTTTCTCTTAAAGGAGCTCAGCCAAAAAATAAACCGACAACAATACTGACACCCCCTACCAATGCCATTCAAAATAACCAAAATGGTCAAAACAGTCAAAGTCAAGGACAACCCCGCTAGACAAGACAATTTCTAAAAAGACGAACATACACCGCTTTGGGAGATCTAATTGAGGATGTCCTTAAGAAGCTCCTTCAAAATGGTCTCATCACACTTGAGGACCCTAAACCATATGACCCAGGGCAGTTTAAACCATCATGGTGGGACGATAACGCTTTCTGTGATTACCAGCAGGCTAAAGGGCATAAAACATCTTGTCAAAAACTAAGAAACATTGTACAAGACCTCATTGAAAATCGAGTAATAGAAGTGGGTGGGCCACAATTTGCATCTAATGCAAACCATACCATTCATAAGAACCCATTGCAAGACCATGGTTCTAATAAAGCCTCCACATTAGGTCTTGAGACTAATAACAATTAAGCCAACTATGGTCGCGTTGCATTTGATTATTCAAGAGGAACCATCATTAATAATTTATGAACCGATGATGAATATGTTAATACCATAACTATCAAAGGAACACCTGAATGCAATGCCACTACTCGAAGTGGAAAAATCACCATAGCTGGTCCACCTCCTCAGAAACCAAAAATTACAATACCCGGTCCATCCACAAAACAACCACAATCAGGCCCATCTTCAAAGCAATCCCAACCTAAGAGTCAGTTTAACCTTATTGACCAGCTAGGAAAAACCCCTTCACAAATATCCATACTTGAGTTGCTTCGTATTTCTCCTGCGCATAAGGCAATACTTGAAAAAACCTTGCAAGAGTCCGCTGTCCCTTGGGACATTGATGTCAACTAGTTTGAGGCCATGGTGGGGTATCTCACTACACCTCATCATGTAACATTTTCTGACCAATATTATTCATCACCTAAGACCAATCATAACGATGTATTACACATTGAATTCTTTATCCATAAGCACAAGGTCATACGAGTTTTAGTAGATGGCGGAGCAGGAACTAACATATGCTCTTTAAAATTGGTTAAGGCTCTAGGCTTTTCTGATGCTTGTGTAGATGCAACAAAGAGCATAATCATAAAAGCGTATGATGATGAAGAACATTCCTCTCAAGGTGTGATCACTCTTCCCATCAGAGTTGGACTAGTCATTGTAGATACAAGTTTCCAAGTCCTGGATCTTGAGTTACCCTATAACATCTTGCTTGGCTGACCTTGGATTCATGCCCTCAAAGCTATTCCATCCACCTACCACCAATTCTTGAAGTTTCCCTTTGATGACATAGAAATAAACATATATGGAGACCCCGACCCTTTTCAATATTGTACCAACCTAAGGGGTATTTCTGAACATCAAGTGCCCATCAACTAAGAAGCTCCTAGCTCTTCTTCTTCCAAATTCATTGACCCATCCACACTTGCATCATCATCCATGTCCACTCCATCCACATCTTCCACCATGCCATCATCTTCCTCACTTACTAAGGCTGAGTCCAATGCTAAGATCCATGACCTAGGCTGTGGAGAATTCAAATTGAATATGGCATATAGCATCACAACAATACCCAAGTCTCCTAAAGTCTATGGTCGGCCATGTTTCAAAATGGAACCTAAAGAATTTTTCAAAGTTTCGCCAAAAATAGTTTTCATAAAATGGGGATACATGAACAACGAGGACATTACCGATATAACAGGATGGCTTTATAAAGAAATAGAAGACTTACCCCCATTACCAGTTAAGATATATGGCAAAGGATATGACATGATGAAGGCTAAAGGCTACGATGGAACTAGTGGCCTTGGAAAAAATAAAACTGGGAAAAGAGAGCCCATAGAACCTTCCAAATGACCAAAGTATCTTGGGTTAGGGTATGGTCCACCCGAAAATGACGATGGACGTACCAATGGACTTTCTAATGAGAGCGCGAATTCTTCGGAAAGTGTCGAGACTATTGAGAAAGCCCTTACCGAAACTAACTCCCATGAGTGGGAATATGGCTCCCAACGATCCTTAAGTGACTATTTCCTTGATGACTTGTTCCTTGAACCTAGAGAACTTACCTCCAAGCAAATATTTTGGCAAACGTTTAAAATTGACACAAAGATCCCAAGGAAACAAGAAAGCTAGGATAGACTCTTTGACCCAAGGAACAATGAAAAACTTGAGTCACCTTCATGTCTTATTAGCCATACACCCAACCTATCTACCCAACCACCTGAACTTAATGACCATCATTAGGATTCATCTGAGTTGCCACATGACACTACCGACCATAATGATAGTCCTTTTGTCCCTTATTTTGACAATGAGTATCAGTCAAGTGAAGGAAAATATTGGATAGAATCCGATTGGGAATTAGACGATGACAACTTCATTTTTTAATGTTTCTGAATCCGTCTGCATACTTTCTATGTTCTCTCACAATTCACCAATATAGACGATGGTATCTCCTTAGTCTACCCACAACTAATCGATTGGGACCAACAAGGCCTACCAGTCATGGAAATATTTTAGAATGATGAGGCCATTGCAAAATTTATGGGACTACGTGAGGGAATACCCAGTGGTGATCACAAGAGTGGATTTTCTATTGACCTAGATTGTGTAGCTTACTTTGGGGAGACTGCTCCGTCCTCTAGTCACAAAATGAAAAATAAAAATAAAACAAAAAATGACACGTCTTTAGGTGAAAATTTAGAGGCACCTTCTGACGACAAAAAAGTAAAAATAAAGGACATATTTGCAGGTGAAAACTTCTCTGAGGCGCCCAAAGATGGAGGACTAGAATTTCTTCCTGTGACTTAAGAGAAATCAGCATAGAGGACACCATATAGGTCAACATATCAACAATAGAAGATCCCAAAATGGTCCTCTTTGCGGCATCCTTGATGGAAGAAGAGAAACCTGAGTTCCACAAATTCTTTGCAAAGCGAAAGATTAATTTTCCATGGTCATATGTCGATATGCCTGGGTTGGATCTAGAACTAGTTTTGCACCATTTTCCACTACTACCAGACACTAAACCAGTAAAACAGAAGCTGTGTAAAATGCATCCTCAAATCGCCTTGTTAGTCAAAGTTGAACTCAAGAAATTGCTCGACGCCGGATTCATATAGTCTATTGACTATGCTGAATGGATATCCAATCTTGTACCAGTCACAAAGCTAAATGGTTAGATCCGTGTCTACACATATTTTAGAGACTTAACCAAAGCATGTCCAAAAGATGACTTTTCGTTGCCAAACATGGATATCATAGTGGACCTCACGGTGCAGGATACGAGATGTTGTCCCTCATGGATAGTTTCTCAGGCTATAATTAGATTTGTATTGCCCCCGAAGATCAACATAAAACAACATTCACTTGTCCTTGGGGTACATACTACTAGAATGCCATGCCTTTTGGTCTTAAGAATGTAGGCACCACGTATCAGAGAGCTATGATAACGATATTTCATGACATGATGCACAAGATAATGGAAGATTACATGGATGACCTTTTGGCTAAATATTTGATAAGAAAAGATCATTTGAATGTGTTAGAAAAAATCTTCAAGAGACTAGAAGAATACAAGGTCCGCTTGAATTTGAAGAAATGTGTCTTTGGCATCACGTTAGGAAAACTTCTGGGATACATAGTTTCTCATAGAGGCATTGAGGTCGATCCAACCAAAGTGAAAGAAATATTAGACATGCCTCCTCCAAAAGGGATAAGTGAACTCAAGACATTACAAGGTAGGTTATAATCTATTTGACGCTTTATAGCACAATTGGCCAACAAGTGTGAACTATTAAAGTATCTTCTACGCAAGGGTATCCCCTTTGTGTGGACAGATAAATGTCAAGAAGCCTTTCAACTAATAAAAGATTATCTCTTGTCACCACCTATTTTAATGCCATCGATCAAAGGAAAACCTTTGATCTTATACATTTCTGCAACAACTTCAGCACTAGGGGCATTACTGGCACAAAATGACCATGATGAAAAGGAGAGTGCCATATATTACATCAATCATACATTGGTTGTATATGAGTTAAACTACACATCAATTGAACATGCATGTCTAGCGGTTGTCTTTGCTACTCACAAGCTAAGACACTATATGCTAAATCACTAGATGTAGTTGGTCGCAAAGATTGACCCCCTGAAATATCTCTTGAGTCGCGCAGCATTGATAGGTCGTCTGGTGAAATGGGTCATGATCTTGAACGAATATGACTTACAATATGTAGAATAAAAGGCTATAAAGGGACAAGTGATAGCAGACCAACTAGAAGATGCACCTGTATAAATTGATCATCCATTAGTGGCAGACTTTCTTGATGAGTCAATATTCCATACAAAACCTAATTCACCTTGAAGGCTATACTTTGATGGGTCTCATACTAGTCATGGATTGGGGGCAGGAATATTGTTTATCACTCCACAAGGAGACTCCATCCCTAAGTCATTCCGCATTGCTTTTCCATGTACAAATAATGTTGCAGAATACGAGGCACTTGTGACAGGAGTCAGAATGTCCATAAAATGGAAAATCAGGACACGTCATGTTTATGGAGATTCCTAGATAGTCATCAACCAAGTTAATGATGACTATGACACCAAGGATGAGAAATTAATGCCTTACAAATGAATGGTTGATAGCTTCTAGACATATTTTCACATGTTGACTTTTGAACAAGTTCCAAGAGCATAGAACAAGGCAATAGATGCAATGGTTACAATTGGCTCTCTCCTAGACATCCCAAGTAATATGCCACAATTTGAGTTCTCGGTAGAATAGTTGTTGGTCCCTGCTTATGATATTCCAGAATCAGAGATGGTATACGAGCTAGTTGGTCTCAATTCTCCCTAGTATTAGGACATTTTTTACTATCTCAAGTCCCAAACCCTTCCCCCCAACCTATCCAACAACCAATGAAAGTCCTTTATCCGAAAAGCCACTTGATACACCATCGTCAGCGACACCCTCTACCGCCATAGCTTTGACCACACCCTCCTTCGATGCCTTGAGACCAATGAAGCACGCACAACCTTACGTGAAGTACATGAGGGTATATGCGGGTCTCATTCGAGTGGTCCTACTCTAGCCAAGAAGATAACGAGACTTGGGTACTATTGGCTGACCATTGAAAATGATGCACTTGAGTTTGTTAGGACTTGTCGCCAATGTCAGATACATAGTGATTTAATTCATGCTCTAGGACAAGAACTTCAACCGATTACTTCTCCTTGGCCCTTCACACAGTGCGGACTTGACCTTGTGGGAAAAATCTACCCTACCTCCTCCAATGGCCACAAATTAATTATCACCGCCATCGAGTACTTTACTAAGTGGATTGAAGCCATCCCCCTTGCATAACTAAAAAACAAATTTCCAAATTCATTCTTAACTACATCATTTTTTGGTATGGTATTTCATAGTCCATCATCACAGATAACATACGTCCATTCAAAAATCAAGACATTCATGAGTTATGTGAGTGATTCCATATCCAACATCATTTTTCCATGCCATATTACTCGCAAGGAAATAGTCAAGCTGAGGCGTCCAATAAAACTATCCTTAAAATTCCCAAAAAGATTATCAATGATGCTAGGCATGACTGACACATCCAACTTAACCTTGCTCTGTGGGCTTACCACACCAGCATCTGCACACCTACAAGAGCCACTCCATTCACCTCGGTCTTTGGAGCTGAATCCATATTGCCCATTGAGGTTGAAATTCCATCTTTAAGAGTCTCCATGAAGGGTCTGGTAGATGATGAAGCATACAAACAGTCACGACTACATGAGTTGGAGATGTTAGATGAAAGAAGGTATAATTCCTTGAACCATCTACAAGCATATAAGAATCAAATCCGTCATAGTTATAACAAAAGAGTCATGGTTAGGAAGTTTGACATTGGTGATTTAGTTCTCATGTAGAATCCTAAAAATCAGGCTGACAGAGAAAAACCTAGCAAGTTCAAACCAAATTGGCTAGGTCCTTATGTCATCATATCCTCTTTCAGTTCTGGAGCATATAAGTTGGCTACTCTAGATGGAAAACAACTGATAGAGCCTATCAATAGTCTACATCTTCGCAAGTTCTATGCATAGCATCAGAAAGTCAAGCCGAAAACCTTAAAAATACAAAAAAAATAAAAAACATAGAAAAAATCGTCACCCTAATGAAAACCTGGCAAATAGGCATCTTGGTGACACCAAAAAAACAAAAAATGAAAAAAATAGTAAAGAGAAATAATTCTTCCAAAAGTGAAAACCTGGTAAATAGGCACTTTGGATAAGTACCATGGTGAAAATCTGGCAAACAGGCACCATGCGTAGTCGGTCATTGCTCTGCCATCTACTGTCACTCTATCTACGTTAGTTCGTAATAAACAATCACCTTTCTGACATCACCTTGACACCTATCACAAAGGCCCCATAATTTTCTCCCATGGCTGATAAATGATTAACATCATGTCATGTATATCACCCATTCGTCACCCGCAAATGTCTTTTCTACATTCATCTAGTTGGCTAGTCCTGGACTTGACTAGGGGAAAACTTTTATCTTGTGACTACAGTGGGTATCACACATGGTCTCAACAATTGAAAAAGTTATGAAAAAATCCTAAAACTCATAAAAAGTCTTGAAAAAATCCTAAAAGTCAAAAAGTCCTAAAAAAAATCACAAAAACTCATAAAAAGTCCTAAAAAATCCTAAAAATTGAAAAATGTCTTAAAAAAAAGACCTAAAAACTGAAAAATGTCTTGAAGAAAAACACAAAAAATTCAAATATCTAGAAAACACAAAAATAGAGTCACTGCTTTTCAAGTCCGTCAAGTCAGTTAGTCTTGGTCATTTGTTTGAACTATGTTGTCTCTGTGCATTTGCTATGTAGGCAAGGCTCAACCTTGAGCCCCTGAGACATTAGGTCGGTCCTTTTAGGTTGTCAAAATAAAAATCATGACTCAATCTTTGGTCATCAAGACAAATTCATTGGTCGTGTCGAACTATGAGGTCTCTGAGTGTATGACGTAGGCATGGCCATCAATCGATGAGCCCCTGAGCCTGCAGTAGGTCAGTCCATTAGGGTTCATGACAATGCACTTGTACACACGTCAAAATGTCTTCAAGTCAAACAAGTCATTTCAAAACAAGCAAAACAAACTCTGACAATTCCTTCATAAGCATCTCAAACACTCAGCATGTCAACATTGACATGTAGTCAACAGCAATCAAACTTTAGTCAACAACAATCAACCTTCTATCAAACTTCGGGCAATTTTTGGCAAAAAAAGTCAAACTTAGTCCTTCTGAAGAACAACCCCTGGCACTTATACCTCAGGATGTGTCCTTCCTAGGTATTTTCACCATCACTTGGCATTTCAAGGGATCCTTTTGACAATTAAGGATTGATCCTCTTGACATCGACATTATTCAGGATGTTTCCTTCCTAAATTTGGCAACATTTGACATTCAACACTTTGACGTTGTTGAAAATGACACCTTTGGCATCTGACATCGTCAAACATGACATCTTTGACATTCGACAAATCTAGCACCTTTGGCATTTGACATCATCAAACCTGACATCTTGACATCAAACACCTAGCATTCAAACACTTAGCACTTGTCTTTGGCTTTTTCGTCATGTTACTAGTTTCTCAGTGATTTCCTAACAGTAGGATTTAGAGAAGCAACAACATATCATGACGATTATCTTATTTTTTCCTTTGATCTTTCATCATGTTGCTAGTTTCTCAGAGATGTCCTGACAACAAGATTTAGAGAAGCAACAACGTATCATGACGATTATCTTATTTTGTCCTTTGATCTTTCGCCATGTTACTATTTTCTTCGCGATGTCCTGACAACAGGATTTAGAGAAGCAACGACGCATAATGATGATTGTCTTGTCTTTTCTTTTTGACAGTCATGTTGCTATTTCCTCGAGGATGTCTTGAAAATAGGATTTAGAGGAGCAACGACGTTTCATGACTTGTCTTTTTGGTCTTTTTTATGCTTGTGATTGGTTGTAACAAAAGACTAGGGAAATTGCACTCTTAGTATGAGTCATGATCATCCTTTTATGTGACTCCTTGTCTTATGTGATGGTACAACCTTGCACACCTTGATCTATGTCATATCATGGTGTTTGTTGGCCATTACAATAATCCACCCAATGATGATTAAGAGCAAGAATTATTAAAATCCTATAGTAATATGTTGAAGGATTTGGTCTCTGTGCTAACATTCATCTCCTTTTGTTTGGTCATCCCATCTCGTCCATCTCACGATGATATCCTATGACATACAAAAACATAAGTGCATGCATAATCATATAGGCATTGCATTAGGTCCATACATCATCTATATAATCAAAAACCATATACATTGCATCACATATTGCTTCTTACATAGTCATGCATTAACATAATCATAAACATGGCATCTATTCAAATAAATATATTATGCATATCATCATCATCCATGGCATAGTATTATCATGACATATAAATAAACATCACATCA
Source organism: Sequoia sempervirens (assembly GCA_007258455.2). NCBI lineage: Eukaryota > Viridiplantae > Streptophyta > Pinopsida > Cupressales > Cupressaceae > Sequoia > Sequoia sempervirens. The sequence continues at coordinate 280,657,131 of VDFB02000003.1, forward strand.
TAAATAATCATCATAAAGGCATACATGACATGGCATATAAATAACAACATCATCACAGGAAGCATAAATGCATAATTCACATAGGAATCACATGATCATCATAATTGCATCATCATAATAAATAATCATCACATAAACATACATCATAATGCATAAATCACATCACATCACATAACACATATAGGTTGCATCAAAATTGCATTATATATATATATATATATATATATCACCTCAAAAATAATGTCACAAGATAGAGTCATGAGATATCCCAAAAATAAGAGATCACAGGCTTGATGATCAAATATAAATGTCATAACATAATTGTCTGAAATGTCCTAATGCAAGATAGTAATAAACATGGCTATGTCGAACTCTCCTCATCCCCTCGAGGAGAATATCTAGGGGACGAATGCCACCATGGGTACTATAACCTATGCCTAGGAAGCGGAAGGATCTATCACTATGACCTATACTGATGACATCATCTCTGTGGTAACATGAGGCTACGTAGACACTATAACTGATGGATCTATCACTGGACGCTAGATGTGTGCTGACCTGTGCCCTGACCCTATGGAACCATGACTGTGACTTGATCTGTGACTCGAGGCATGCCTGTGGGAGTGGCTAGACCTATGTCCTAATGAATGCCCTGAGGAAGTGGATCCCCCTGCACTACTCTAACTCCTGTTGTTCCTGCCACTCCTTGACCTGCTACCACTACTCGTCCTCATCTAAGATCGTTTCAAGGTGGGATCTTGCCTCTCAGGTGGCACCACCTATTCATATAACAGCCTATATCATCCCAGATGGGTGCTAACCCTAGCAAACTCTCGTGCCATATCCCCTGATGGTCCTGTGCATAACCGTGTAAACTCCATGTACCACTGAGCTGACTCCTGTTGGCAGATCACTGCCTGATCCCAGTCTACCCTGACCACCTCCAGCTCTACCTACAAGGCCCTAACCTACACTGTGCTCTCGTCCAATCTCCTCTGCAGATCTACCACCTACTGATCTATAGTCGCATCATGTGACAGTGGTGATCCTAAAGGTGCATACTCCTCTCCCTCTACCATCCTCCACCTCAGTAGTCGCTCCGCCTAATCTATGGAAACCTCATCATCCCTGACATTGTCCTCCTCTCCCATGTCCTCCTCTCCTCTATCTCCCTCATCCCTTAGCATCTCAACTTCCATCTCCATCTCCTATCTAGCCTCCTCCTCTGCCACATGCTCCTCATGTCTCTCCTCCTTTGCCACATGCTCCTCTTGCCTTGGCTCCTCCTCTCTCTCCTCATCCTCGACTATCTTGGGGATAGCATCCAGTGCTGCTCTAGCCACTCGCTGTCTCACCCTCCTCCCCAACCTCCCACCATCTCCTCCTCTCCTCCTCCTCCTGCCATCTCCCCCATCATCTTCATCATCTCCATCTCTTCCTCCACCCCTGCCTCCATCTCTCCCTCGACCTCTGCCTCTCCCCTTGTACCCAACTCTGCCTCCCTGACCACCTTGTGGCACATGTGGTATGAATGATCTCCTATCAACTTGCGTCGGTCCATCTGGATCTATTAAAGGTACTAGGTGATAAGTATTCCACCATAAATCATAATCTATTGTGGTCCCTGGATCTACAATCCCTCCGCTCCATCCCCACTACTGCACTACCAACCCATCAATCTGTTGCTCTGCAAATGGCATGGATATTTGAGGTCCCTAGGCTGACTCTCTAGATGACTTGGCACACTCAGTTGTGCCCATTAAAATACCCTACTACTTGCCAAACTAACACAAAACCCTCTAAGGTCGATACATCTCTATAATCAACTGACTATGCACAATTCAGCCAATCAAGTATCTAAAGTTCCTGCAAAAATTGAGATGATCGGCCTCATCCTCCCACTAACCGCAGTCCATGTATGGTCTCCAGATGAAAGATACCATGGTGTCAATCCTGTGTCTCCAATAGCCTATCTCGCCGACTCAGGTCTGTTGTAAAGTGCCCACATAATAGTAGACATATGGCATGCCATCTGCAAGTTGTGGTCTCTAGATAGGTAGATAGAAGACAGCAATGTGCTCCCATGCCCAGATCATTAGAAGTGTCATCCCACAACGAATGCTCTGAGATCCCCAGTAAGCAACTTCATGTAGATGGTGATATAACATACCTAGCAGGAACGGTCCCTAGGCATATTTAGTCCTATCCTGTCTCATCCCGACGAGCACATCACCCCAACCAATGGGAAATCCATGTCCTTGGTGGTCTAGAATCAATACACCTCCTATCAATGTAGCCAATAGGCTATCAAATTTCCCATAATGCTCCACCATGAACTCCTAACGGATCTCATAGCCCTCAATCTCCAGCCCTGTGCCCTAATCATGGTAGTAAGTTGTGAACATCTAGTACCCATGTTGTGGGTAGTATACTATCCGCTCTCCTTGGATTGGTAGGTGAAGGATCTGATACACGTCCTCAAGAGTGACAGTAGCCTCCCCCGTCAGTAAATGGAAGGAGCAGTGATAGGGACAGGGTTGGATTGAATCAATCACTGACTCAATGCTTCGGGTCTCACCTTTGATAACCCCTTGGTTTCACTTCCTCCACCACTCCACCTGTAGGTCCTATGCTATTTAGGCACCCTTGGTTCCTCTGCCAACCCTGCTATCATTTCTAATTTGCTGCTACCAAGCCAAACTTGGTGCTCTTCCTCTCTCACGTTCTCCCTAGCCCTTATTCTCCCTAAAGACTAGTTGGTACTCCAAACGCTTCCCAACTTGATGCAGAGGTGTATATAGATTCCATGGCTTCAAAAACCATCTTACAAAGGTTCTTGATTAACCTCCATTCATCAGTTCTCCATCGCTATCTCAAAACCCTAGTCTAGGGTTTGGGAAGGGCTACTAGGCTTGAGCCCCTTTCAGGCCTCCTTACCCAAGAAAACAAGTTAACACTCCTCTCTTTCAATAGATTATGCCAAACTCTCTTCTGATACCCTGTCTCATTTTCCAAACTCTTGAAGATTTTTGGGGTTTGGGACCTTTTCTGCTTGTACACAGGTACAACCCAGATTTTGAGAAATTTAGGGCTTTTTAAGCCTTTTCTCAGACACACAGAGAACTGTTTTCTTCCTTCAGCCACCAAATGGATTGGTGATGACTCTTACTTCTTGTCATACCTTTGTAAGGTCTCCTGAAATCTTTACACACCCTGAGTCTCTAGTGGGTAGACACCACTGCAACATTGGAAACTATTTTGCACTTTCTTTCCTAACCAGGCATAGTCTGCTCGCCTAGGAATAGACTTTTAGCATGTTGTTTGAACTTATACTGACTCCTACTACTAAGATATATACAATAATGAAGTTTAACCACATTCCCAATGTTCCCATACTTCTTGGTATGGTGGGAGTGCAGTCTAAAACCCCATTTTATTCAATTTACCAATCAAGACAACAAATAAGGAAAAACACAGAATTTACAAAGATGGATGAAAGCGATGGAACAACTACCTAATGTGCCAAAATATTACTTCTAGAGGCTTCAATACATGCTAAAAAAATCCACAAAATTCCTCTTTTAATTCATTCAACAGCTGTTACAGAACCAAGAACAGAAAACAGAATTTCCACGCCAAAATCACTATTTTTTTAATTGTACTCATATAACTTCAAATGTTCCTAATTCTTCCAACCCTGAAACAGGTCAAGAGATATCTTTAAATATTCTTGGAAACAGTTAGGTTTCCCTTTTCGAGCCTAGGAACATCCAAAAGATGAGTGTTGCAAAACACAGTGTGTTTAGCATCCTTGGTCTATTGCTAAGAAATCAACCAAAGATTGACTACCAAAACTGATTCAACTTCACCACTTCTAACCTAAGATCCAAAAGGTCCACAACCACAAACAAGATGGTCCATAAGACCTTACACAACACAACAAAATTGATTACAACCAAAAACTTCAGTAAAGCCTGAACTTTGCCAGGTGCTCCTGCACCAAGCAAGTCTTTGAATGCCATCTCTCGCAAAGTGTAGTCAGAAGCCCCCTATTTTACTAGATAATGGGCATATAGGTGACATAGTACAGTCCCAGTCACATCAATCGTCATCGCTCTCTCTCTTGTAGCTGATCTCAAAATTTGTATGTGGATGGCCTACTCTCTTGAGTATAAATCAATGCCAACTATCTCTGCACATGTCAAAACACACATCAACACCTTATTGAAAAGCGTCATTATCATTTATCTAACTTAAAAGCATTTAAAATTTGAAACTAAACAAAGTTAGCCTTGGTCAAAGTCAAAGTCAAATGTGTCGTTTTGACTTCATTTGCATAGCAATCAGGCGTTTGTGTCACTTCGTACATCAATTGCGTCTTGATCCAGCAATTGCATCATTCTCACTTGTGTTTGCATCACAACAAAGTAATTGCGTCCACGATTTTTGTCACATGCATCGCTCAGTTCAAATGTGTCACTTGAGTCCATGAATGCGTTGCAATATTTCAATTATGGCATTACATCCTTTGATTACGACACAACTTGCCAAATGTGTCAAACCTTTTATTACTGGAGGCTCTTTTGACCGAATTTGACCACTATTTTGGTTGCTTTAAACTACTCAAAATCCCAAATTGTTTGCGCCATTTTCTTTCTGGTCATCAAATTGACTTGTCGGGACACTTTCCAAATTTTTCTATCATCGGGCCAAAATTTAAAAAATTTCCCGAGGGGGCATAGATACTCCATACCTTCGCTGGGGCATGACTTTGATTTATTTTCTTTGTCACAATGCGACAGGCTGCATTATGACAAAGAGAGGCAAAATGTAGACATAAAAATGACCTAGGCCTGCAAGCTTTATTTTTCACCTTTTTCTTAGCATAATTAAGACATTTTAATTATGTCCTTGGTCCACCTTTGTCTATTAATTAAATAATTCATAATTATTTAATTAATTCACGTCCTTTGATTCTTAACGATTATTAAATAAATAAATTTAATTTATTTATGCAATACGTCACTAATCGTCTAATATCTTCTCATAATTAAATAAATTTCTTAATTTATTTAATTATCTTTATTCATTATGTCTTTCTAATTATTAAATAAATAAATTTTGTTTATTTATTTAATAGGTCACTAATTCTTAAGTCTTCTTACAATTAAATAGATTCTTTAATTTATTTGATTATTGGTCAACTTCTCTAATTAAATAATTATCTTTAATTATTTAATTTGACATTTCCCTCTTTTTAGTAAATAATTTGAAATAATTATTTACTGTCATGTGGTCCTACCTTTTGAATTAAATCAATTTTTAATTCAAAATAGTCTTTTTCCTCAAAAATCAAATAATTTCCATTTATTATTTGACTTTCTAGCCACCTCTTTTTCTATGCCAATCTTATCTCTTATCACATGCATTGTCAACCCTTGATTTGATATTCTAAAAATCAATCATGTCCAGTCATTTCAAATTTGACCTAATGTTTCCCTAACCCTAATTGTGGGTTGTCAAATTGAATCTTGTCCATTGAATCTAGGGCATTTGTCAACTATTGATCTTGGCCATTCACTCAAAATTGCATTTTTTATAAAATGGAAATTTTGGTCTCATTTTGTCATCTCATGCAATCTTGTTTTGTCATCTCGTCATATTGCAACCTTATGCTATCTAGTTCTCATGCAATATTGTCTTAGGCATTCTTTTCATGCTCTTGCACTCTTGTCATTTTTTCATAGGCATATTTACATTTCATTTGGCATAATTTAGACATTGTTTAGATGCTTACTAGTTGCATTATAGCTTATTATTGCATGTAATCACTCAAATCCTTCAACATTTGCTTAGGGCTTGTTATTGTCATTAGATTGCTCATCATAAATCTGAGAGCAATATCATATTTGCAGCAAGTTGAGAAGGTATAATGGAGGTCAGCCATGGAGAATGAAGACATTTTGGTGAGATCTTTTCATTTGTTTTCATGTTTTTCCTTTGCACTTCATTATCACTTTAGGTTTTTATGTTAATGCTTTAATTTGCTAACCCTTGGAAAAATTCCCTTAGTTATAGAAATTAACACAATTTTCAACTAATTCCTAAAATATCTACAAAAAAACCCAATATATTTGTTAAAAAAACATATAGAACAATTAAACTAATCCAAAAAAATTGCATATAACATACCTCTTTGATGATTTTGGTTAATAAATTAAAAAAAAAACAATAGAAATTGGTTTGGGAGGTGAATAATGGATACTAGTTTTCTCAGATATTTGTTTTTCCTTTCTTTGCCCACAACCAACAATTGTTAAAATGATGAAAATTTGCCTTTCTTTTTTTCCTTTACACTAAAAAATGAATATTCATTTTTGAGAGCTTTATTAAGCTCTCTTTTTTTAAGAGCACTTTAATTTTTTAAAATATTGCATGATATTTAATATTAATATATATTAATAATTTATAATATATTCAATATATATATATATATTAATATTATAATAAATTAATAATAATAATATATATTAATGATAATTATGTTAAAAATTGAAGAGCATTAATTGATATTGTATTTTATACATTCAAATAGATAGATCCAAAGATCTTTAAATATTCATCATTCTTCATGATATCTACATCATCCTTCACTCCAAGCAATCAATCGACTGAAATACGCCTAGTATACCCACAACTCATTGACTTGGACCAACAAGGACAACTGATTCTAGATTTATTCAAAAACAATGAAGCGATCTCAAAATTCATGGGACTTCATGACAACTTACCATGGGTAGATCACAATGTTGGTTTTGATAAAGAGCTAGACACAGAGGCGTACTATGGGGAGACGATTGAATCCTTCAATCACAAAATAGATGAAATGCAACTAACATGCATATCTTTGAGGGAAAACCACACTATGGCACTTTCTAATCCTAAAACACTAAAAAGAAAGGACACATTTGAAGGTGAAAACCTCTTTGAGGTGCCCAAGGATGAGGGATTCAATCTCCCCCTTAGTGCAATACATCAAGAAAAGTCATCAATTTTAGCAAAAAAGGCCACTTCAGTCAATGTGGGAATAGAAGAATACTCCAAGATCACTTTTTATGCAGAATCCTTGTTGGACGAAGAATAGAAGAACCTAACAGTGTTCCTAAAAGAACAAAGAAGCAACTTTGCATGGTCATACACAGATATGGTACCTAGGGCTCGATCTAGAAGTAGTTGTGCATCATTTAGTAGTCTATCATGAACCTAAACTTGTGAAGCAAAAATTAAGGAAAATGCACCCTCATATAGTACTCTTGGTGAAAATTGAGTTACAAAAGCTTCTTGATGTTGGATTCATCTTACTGATAGATTATCCTAAGTGGGTTTCAAACCTAGAACTAGTCTCCAAACCCAGTGGGGGCATCATAATCTGCACTAATTTCATAAACATTAACAAGGCATGCCCGAAGGATGATTTCCCTCTTCCTAACATTGACATCATCGTGGACTTAATAGCTGGGCATGAAATGGTATCATTCATGGATGGTTTTTCAGGTTATAATCAAATCAGGATTGCCAAGGAGGATCACCACAAAATTGCATTCACTTGTCCATGTGGAACATATTGTTGGAAAATGATGCCATTTAGGTTGAAGAATGCAAGAGCAACCTATCAAAGAGAAATGACCGTCATCTTTCATGACATGATCCACAAAATAGTCAAAGACTATGTGGATGATATTTTAGCAAAATCAAAGAAAAGAAGTGAGCACATAGAAGTCTTAGGACCCATCTTTAATAGACTCAAAGAGTACAAGGTACAGTTGAATCCAGAAAAATGTGTCATTGGGGTTACATCAAGAAAATTTCTTGGCTATATCATCTCACAAAGAGGAATAGAAATTGATCCAACAAAGGTAAAATCCATCCTAGACATGGAACCACTACAAACATTGAGGTAGATGAGAGGGTTACAAGGAAGTCTACAGTCCATCAAGAGGTTCATAGCACAATTTTTAGACAATATTCACCCTTTCTCACATCTTATCCATAAAGGAATAACTTACAAGTGGGATGAGAAGTGTGATAAATCTTTCTAGTAGATCAAGGACTACTTATTGACACCCCTTGTGCTCATGCCAATGATACCAAACAAACCATTGATCTTGTATATCTAAGCAACATCAACAACACTAGGTGCTCTTTTGGCACAACATGATGAAAATGGAAAGGAAAGAGCCATCTATTACATCAGTAGGACCTTGGTGGGCTATGAAATGAACTATTCATCCATTGAGAAAGCATGCTTAGCAGTAGTTTTTTACTTTACAAAAATTCAAACACTACGTGTTGTCGCATTAGATCAAGCTTATTGCAAAGATCGACCCATTGAAATATATGTTATCCAAAGCAACTCTCATTGGGAAAATGGCCAAATGGGTAATGATCTTTGAATTTGACATAGAATACATGGAGTGCAAGCCAATCAAAGGGTAAGTGATTGCAAACCAATTGGAAGATGCACCTATCTATGTAGAGATCCCTTTGATATATGAATTCCCTGATGAATCAGTGTTCCTTGTCAATGTAGTAGATCAATGGAAGATGTACTTTTATGGATCGTTTACCCAACATGGAGCAGGAGTAGGTATTCTCTTTATCACCCACCTAGGATATTGTATTCCAAAATCATATAGGCTATCATTTTCATGTACTAACAACATTGCTGAGTATGAAGCCCTAATCACAGGTCTAAGGGTAGTAGTTCAATGGAAAATACAATGGTTGAAAGTCTATTGAGACTCACAACAAGTTATCAATCAAGTCAATGACGCATACCAAACTAAGGATGACAAGTTTATTCCTTACAAGAAGATGGTAGAGAATCTCAAGGGCCTTTTCATTGATATAACTTTTGAGTAGATTCCTTGCTTGAACAACCAAATAGTAGATGCTATGGAAAAAATTGTATCATTGTTAGACATGCTACACAACGTCCTTCAATGTGAATTCTTGGTAGAATAACTTCTCATACCAACTTTCAAAATCCAAGAATTTGAATTTGCATGTTTCATCATTGATCTTGGATCCCTATGGTATCATGACATATTTACCTACCTAAGCAGAGGAACCCTCACATCTGATATCACCTCCAACCTTAAAAAGACCTTTGTAAACAAGGCATCCTGGTTCATGATCCTAGGTGATGCCTTATACTACTAAAGCATCAAGGGGACATTACTATGGTGCCTTAACTAAGAGGAATCCTTGACTGCCTTAACAAAAGTGCATGATGGCATATGTGGTTCCCATTCTAGTGTTATGACTTTAGCTAAGAAACTATTTAGGATGGGATATTATTGGAAAACCATGGAAAGAGATGACCATCAGTATGTGCAGAAGTGTGTCTAGTGTCAACAACATGGAGATCTTATTCATGCTCCAGCTCAGGATTTGCAACCAATCATCACACCTTGGCCTTTCTCGTAGTGGGGGTCTGGCCTCATAGGAAAAATTACTCCCACCTCATCGAATGGCCACAAGTTTATCATAATAGCCACTGAGTACTTTACCAAGTGTGTAGAAGCCATTCCTATGACCTACATAATAGGGAAGAAAATGGCAAAGTTTATCCTGAATTATCTCATCTATCGATATGGTGCTCTACAAAGCCTTATCTCAGACAACGAAACACCCTTCAAGAATCAGGATGTAAAAGAGCTATGCCAAAGATTCAACATCCATCATCAATTCTCTACCACATATTACCCCTAGGGTAATGGTTAAGCTAAGACTACAAATAAGACCATTATGAAAATCCTAAAGAAAATAGTCAATGAAGTTGGTTGTGACTGGCATTTGTAGTTAAATCCCACCTTATGGGCCTATCGAACTAGTATCTACACACCAACAGGTAAAACCCCATTCTCCTTGGTCTATGGATCAGAAGCCATATTTCCTATTGAGGTTGAGCTTCCATCGCTGCGAGTATCACTACAGAACCTAATCATTGATGAAGAGTATAGTGTATCTTAGTTGAATGAGCTAGAATTCTTGAATGAGAATCATCTTGATACCCTTAATCACTGGCAAGTATACCAAAACTAACTAAAATGGAGCTATAACAAGAAGATCAAGTGTTGGTCTTTTCAGGTAGGGGATCTTGTCCTCATAACAAGCTATGGATCAGGAGCATATCCATTATCAACACCTGAAGGTGAACCCTTGTAGGAACCAACCAATAGCTTGAATCTTAAAATAAATTATGCCTAGGCTTGAAGGGTGTAAATATGAAAATACAAAAAAAAATAAAAAATCATCAAAATCCAAAAAAATGAGAAAAAAGATTTAAAATGTAAAGAAAAACAATTGTACTCTAGTGAAAACCACTTCGGTGGTGCTTTGGGAAAGTACCTTGGTGAAAACCTAGCAAACAGGCACCTCGCATAAATAAAGCACCTCCATCTGTTCTTTTGCTCCTTATCCTATCATTCTTAGCATTGCCTCCATTGGTGAAGCCACAATAGTGGTTTACAATTTGATGGAGGGAGGAAAACTGAGAAAAAATGACCCCATGGAAAAAAAAGGATTTTTGGGGGTTCGTACGAACCTAGAAGTTCGACTGAACCAAAAAGGGGTTCAACCGAACCTAGGTTCGAGCGAACCCCTTAAAATTTTTGCCGCCAAAAATTTAAAAAAATGCATATGAAAGGGGTTTGAGCGAACCCCCTTGAAGACGTTCACTCGAACCAGGGTTCGAGCAAACCTTGGTTTGAATGAACCCCTAGGGGTTCGTACGAACCCCCCTAAATCCTCATCCCCTCCCTAAGACACACAAAAAACCTAAATTTTGGCACTTCAGAGCTCGGGTTGAGGATGAAAATGGAGGAATCCTCATAAACGCAATTGGAATCAGGTAGTCCTCAGAACGAGCTATCCAACGAATATAATTTTAATATGTTTTGGCTTTATTATGTATTTGTTTTTTTAGTTTTATTAAACATAGGTTTTTCATTGAAAACAAATGTCTCTATTATGCACATGTGGAAAAATAGAAAATTATTAAAAAAAAAGAAAAAAAAAATATGAGTGCACTAGATATTGAAGTCCTTGATCCAATAAAAAAAAATTGAATTTTGATATATACAAAAAAGTTATGCATTATAATCGAGCTATGTCTGAATTGTAATTGGTTTGACTTCAAAACTTGATTAAAGAAAAAAATATTCAATAAAAAATTGTCCAACCAAGTGGAAGCACTAGATATCGGAGTTACAAATCTAAATTTGAAAGAATTAGAATTTTATCCTTCAATTAAAAAAAATTATGCTATAAGGTCACTTTTTAAAAATGTTGTTTTTTGAAAAAAAACCAGTTTTTGTGGGAGATGGAAAAAGAAGTGCAATCTAATTCGAAAAATTTTGAAAAAAAATATTTTTAGATTCTACAAACAAAATGTGACGAGACTCTAGTTTAAATCATCTTCAAATCCTTCACAGTTTAGCTACTATAGGTGCCCAAATGTGAACATTTAGTTAAAAATAATAATTTTAGTGTCCAGTTTGGCCAAAAATTGTAAACCACTATTGTGGGATCACCCCCATCCATCTCTTCATTCATTCTATTTATTCCATCATTCATTTGCATCATAGCTTGATATTGTGAAGTATCATATCCCCTTTAGTACTACTTGGCATATTCCAAAGGATGGCTTGTCCTACCTATATTGAGGTAGTCTATTGCATCACACTAGGGGCAATTTGTTCTAGATCATATATCAGGTTCTTGTATATCTTAAGGTTATCAGAAAACTCATCGAAAAATCCAAAAGCAATCATAAAAAATTCATCAAAAAATCTAAAAACATCTAAATTCCTCTACAAATAAAATGGTATGTGGAGGATCATGGAAAAAAAAGGCCCTTAAGTGGCAAAAAATTCAGAAAAATCGGATTTAGGCAACTTGACGTAAAAGTTTGAATGAGTTATCTATATTATTTTAAAAATATGTAAGAATAGAATCTGTAGCAAATTGAATGTAGTTTCTAAACTACTAGGTTTGTTTAAAAAAGAAAAAATCTATTTGGTGAAAATTTGAAATTTCAATGCAGTGATACTTAAATTTAGGAAAAAAATAAGAAGTAGGTGTATGTCGACCAACCTAACCACAATAAAATGATAATATTATTTTATAAGATTTTAGATACAAGTAGAGGACTCATTCCCCAATGTGATGCATATTTTTTTATAATTTTTTCCCAAGTAAATAATTAATTATGAATTTTTAATTACAAATTTTTAAAAATATAAAAACTCCTATGTCTAACCACCTTAATTTGGTCAAAACTTCATGAAATTCATTTTTTTCTTTTTTTAATCCTATAGTATACAAAGCATAGAATGTGATGCATGTTTTGGATTAAAAAATGTGATACCGTTTGAAAGCTATAGATGTTTTTCAATCAGCCTATCAATTAGGACTTTAGTCGTAATTTGAATAGAAAATGAATAATAATTACTTATTAAATTTAAAGTAAAGCATAATTTATATCAGTAGAAATATGAGAATATCCTTTAAAAACCCTTTTTGTTTCATCAATTTTGAGTAAAAAATAGTTGCCAGCCACATACCCATCATATTGCCACTTTTTGGCCCATCTGATCCTACACATACCCAAAATCAAAAAACATTAAAAATTGTAAAGTCAAAATCCAAAACATCCAAAACAACATCAAAATCCCTAAAAAGGTCAAACATTGAAAACCCAAAAAATAGTACCTAGTTGAACTACGAGTCTCTGAGCTTCAATGTAGGCAAGGCCATCATTGATGTTCCCCCAAGACACCCTAGGTTAGTCCTTTAGGAGTCCATCATAGTAAAATGGAAATCCATCAAGTGTTCATATCTCATTGTCAATAAGTCAAGTCAGTCGAACTACATGGTCTCTGTGTGTATAACATAGGCAAGGCTCATCTTTGATCATCCCTTGAGGCCCCTAGGAGAGTCTTTTAAGTTAGGTTCTTGGTCAAAATTGGAAAATCCCTAAACATTCAAATATCAAATAATCCCTAAAAATTTGAAAATTGGAAAGCCCTAAACAATTGAAAACTTAGAAACACAAAAAAAATCAAAAAACCTCAAAAAAAACCCTAAACAACCTCAAATAATCAAAAACCAAAACATTCACATAAACACCAAAACAAGCCTCAAAACATTTTCAAAATACCAAAAACATTGAAATATTCTAAAAATCCAAAAACCATCTGTCCCATCTCCCTTTCACCCACAATAAACCTCCATCCATAATAAATCGATCATCACCTTCAACCTTTGGCAAAACAAGTAGAAAGTATCACAAGCCGTAAAGTGAAAGCCCAAGTGTCAAAATCTAACATTTAGATCGTAGGAAAACGAGTCAGGGAAGTTTGTATCAATGGCTTATCACATAGCTCATCCTAATCAAAACATCTATTCAACATGTCCTAGGATGCATCCTTCCTGCGATTAACATCAATATCATAAATCAACTTAACTAAAATTAATCTAGCAAGAGATATAGATAACACTAACTATTTTTCTTTGATCTTTTCTTATGATTTATCTTAATGACCCATTCTAAGGACCTATCGATTATGTCTCAATGATTTAGAGAGAAAGGAATGGTGCATCGATCATTATATTTCATTTTTTGTGCTTATGGATACTCTTCTAAAATAATCTTGGCACATATTTGCTTAGTTGTGTGTAGGGAGGTTGTTTGGCGTAGATTGTTGACTATTGCCTATGCTTTGGTCCAAGATATTCTAAACTTCTAAAACTACATTCCAACGAGGTTTCTATATGCCAAGATGTGAATAAGAACTATTCTATTTGTTTGTAGAGTTAAAGTCCATCTACACTAGATACAACACCATCCTGGTTATCAATACCTTGATGCATCATGTCTATGTGTTATATCAAAAATAAGGAATGACAGAAAATCCAAATCCCAAGTGTGAGAAAATCATCATCCTCATCATCATCATCTCTCATCACCATCTCTAATAAAGTCTTAGTGGATCAAAGACTTGTTGGAATTTTTGAATCAATCATTAAAATCAATGGTCAAAATTCATTCATCTTATTTCTTCTATCTTCTTTGAACCATGCTAACTTGGTATCATGACAGTAAAAAAAGAAATCATCAATACATCCATCCCACATCCACAAAACATTAGCATGCATACATCTTGCATCATCACAACATATCATAATAAAAGAAAGCACAATCCATTGCATTATCATTTAAGTTGTGATGAATATTATAGATTTTTTATTCTAAGCATCTTAAGTCATTGCATTATCATAGCATAAGTACAAACATTTGTATAAGCATACATATCATGAACATTCATAACATCCATACTATAAGCATACATCATCACATCATAATCTCATAAAATCTCATGAAAAAATACACAAAAAGAAATGCATCCATATCATTTGCATAAGCATATCATATCATATCGTCCATCCCATAATATACCATAAAAATATACTGAAAAAGAATATAACATATCAATTGCATTGCATTGCATCCATCCCATAACATCCCATATCATATCATTTCATCATCGCATATCACATAAACATAAATTTAAGGAAGTACATCCATTGCATTGCATCCATACATGATCATATCATAATGTATATCACATCATATCACATGCATCCATACATTCATATAGCATGAAATCAAAGGGACATCACATCATGAATCCATGTACTCTCGTATATATATAAAAAAAATGATTGTTATGGTACAATATCTGAATCAGTGTATGTATATCATCAAAATGTACAATGTACATGAGAATATAAAAAATGAGCCTATGAGTGTATCAATAATCAGGCTATATAAAAATGTGTCTACAAAAATTAGAGGAGGTCTATCCCTCGTTGGCTCTGTCCCCATCTCTTGGCTAGTCTGTCTCTACTTAACTGAAGCGGAGGCACTCGGCTAAACCTAGTTGTGGTGCTCAAAATCAAATTGTTTGCGATGGGGAGGGACATCTCTATAGTACAAGGTCCATTAGTAAGCCACCTCGTCCCTCACTGTCTCGTATAACTAAGTGGACACAATATGATTGACTAACCCTTGAGCCTGTTTAGATTGTTATTGAGATACTGCCTCTAGTTGTTGTCATTAGCTTACCTCTTGAGCTAACTGAACATTTGATCAATGTCTACCTCAATTGTCTCTCATGGTCTTTTTGCTACTAGGCCTGGTCTCTCTCAGCTGTGACTACTAGAACCTATTGTCAAGCCTGATCTCGCTTAGTCGTAACCACCTATAGTTGCTACTGTAACTTTTGAATCTATGCATCATAGGGTCTATCCTCGACAGTGGCTGTTGTATTGGCTATTGTTGTATAGGTGGCTAATGAGGTGGCTGCTAATGTAATGGTGGTGCACCCAGGACCTATCCATCCTATTGTTGGCCATCCTATTCTCCACCCCATCCTCTACCCTACCCATCCTATGGCTGGCCTCGACCTCTGCCTACTCCCCTCCCTCTCAGCCTCCCTTGTGGAGGTATGCCTATTGGATCTGTCAGTCTAGGAGGGGGTACAAACTATGCATCATATACGGGTGTCATATGTGCATCTTCTTGCCACCGGTCATAATCCCATGGCATCACAACCAACTGTTTGAATCCCTCAACAACTTCATGGGGTGGTATCGTGTGCCCCCAAGTGTTAACCTCTCGTGTTGATCTCACGAAAATGGCCATATACACATCGTCAGGCCTGTCTTGCCTCTCACCAAACTGTCTGGTAACTCTATTAGGCAGGTACCTCTCAATCATGGTGTGCTCATGACCCTACAGGTACTAGGTTTTCCAAGCAAAGAATAAATTCTATACATCATCATACCATGCCAGTATTTGTAGCCATGGTCACCATTAGAACACTGTCATATCGCCAATCGCTCGATGCTAGTAAGGAATGCCAAGTTGTCCTATATGCTGAAGAGTGATGGCTCCTCTATATCTCCACATGACTAGATCATCTAGCTCCACATCAGCCATGTGTACAATTGTTCAGAGCACAACAATGTGCTCACATGCCCATATATGTAATAGTGTGACCTCTATACTAATCGCTCTACCATCACATTACACGAAGTTATGCATATCATGGTAGAGGGAGGCCAACATCACTAGCCCCCATCTATACTAGGTCCTCCTGAATAGCATCATGTGCCATGCTAACCCCCATCCTGGACTGAATCCCTTGCTCCGTCGATCTGGGGCAACCAACCCGAAAATCAATGCCACAATGATCAATCTAAAGGTCGATGCTTGACTTCTATACATCTCCAGGTCAATCTAGGAGTTGACTAGGACAATAGACTCATGGTCAAGGACCTCGTGATATGCATCATATCCTGCTTCGCTATCATAAATAGCCCGCTCTCCATGTATGGGCAATCATAAAATATGCCATACATCCTCCAGCATCACTGTCACCTCGTTGATGGGTAAGTGGAATGAGAAGATCTCATTTTTCCATCGCTCACATAGCGTTGTCATTATCGCTAAATGGGTTTGCATAGTGGGAATGTTAGTGATGTACCACAATCCGATCTCTCTAAGGTGCTCCTGTCAGAGTGTGAACAAATTTTGGAGTTTTTATTAGAAATATGGGCAGAGACATAGGAAGCTAGAGATGATACAACACAAATTAATATGTGCTTCTTCACTTTTTATTCAATAATCTATTACATATATATAGGATTTCAAACTCCTATATTTTAGTAACCAATCCCTAATAATATGAGTTGTTTTAACAACTCATATGCCTGAAATCTCTTGTATATTTTTCCTATACATAATATTCTAACAAACCAAATTAACAATAATATATTAAGTTGTTTCTCAACAACTTAATATCTGTTACACTTAAATAATGCCAATTTAATAAACCATGAGAACACTAATTCCTAACAACCCCCTTAGTGTGAACATGGTCGAAAAACATTCATACACTCTTCTGTAGTACACTCACCCCTATGGCAAGTCCAACTACGTGACTCATGACCTTGATCCAAAAGAAAGGCTCTCTCCTTCAATGGTTTTAAACAGGCTTACCACAAACCTTGACATGAATAGGAACCCATCAACTATCCACCTCGTGTGGTTTTTTGGATCCTCCCACAAACCCTTTCAAGATCCATGAACTACATTACACTGGTGTTTTTTTTCACCACTATGCTTGTACATCAGGGAAGAAATATAGGAATCAACATACATATCCTGATAAAAATCTATACTAGAAAAGGTTTCACATTTTATTCCATAAGAACTCAATGTTAGAAGGGTTAGACTGACAAACCAAAAGGCTAAATAGCCCATATCTTAATAGAAACAACTAGAAATTAAACGAAATCTAAATATGCCCTTATACAAAACAATTGTGTCATTCAACTTGGTGATTGCATCATTTTTGGCATTTGTGGTTGCATCGAACAATACCTGTAACCTACAAAAATTAAAATCCATATGAAATCTGCAAAAAAAATTCCTTAACGTTAGGTTCACCAATGTAACTAAGGGAAAAATTCAAGTTAGCATCAAACAACATAGATAAACTAAACCCTAGCTAACAATGAAGTACAATGGAGTTAAAAAGCATAAACAAAAGGAACAATCTCACCAAAGCCTTCATGCACTCCATGATTCACCTTCATTTCCCTTCTCCATTTGTTGTTAATAGCATTTTCCCTTTGATTTTCATAAGCAACTATGACCTTATGACAAAGACTTAGCAAAATATTGAAGGATTTGACTCAAAAATTGTAAACTATGTACTCAGAAATTGCAAGCATGAAGTTGTCCAAATGAGGTTGGCATTTCCTTTTTATAAAAGTCAATTTTTTGGATGAATGGCTAGGATTGACAATTGACAAATACCCTAAGATGGAAGGCTGCGATTGAATATGACAACTAGCAATTAGGGTTAGGGAAAAAATAGAGTAAATTTTGAAATGGAGGGCTATGATTTAATTTTAGGAAAACTAAATCAATGAACATGAATGCATGTGACAAAAAGATATTAGGCACGAAAAATGAGGTTGTTGGAGAATCAAATAAGAATTTAAATTTATTTGATTTAAGAGGCGGTGTTGACCTTTTGAATTAAAAATTACTTTAATTCAAAAGAGGTGGGGCCAGGATAGTAAATAATGATTTTTAATTATTTACTTGGTGGGAAAATGGGAATGAGAATTTAAATAAATGGTTTTATTTAAATTTTGGAGGAAAAGACAAAAAAATAATTAAATAATTAATGAAAATTATTTAATTGTAGAGGAAAAGGATAAAACTTGAATAATAATTAAATAAATTAAAGAATTTATTTAATTATAGAGATACATAGGAAATTAGTGATGTATTTAAATCAGGCGGAATAAAAGATAGAAATTAATTAAACAATTAAGAATTATTTAATTAATAGTTGAATTTGGACCATAGGACATAATTAAATATTTTAATTATGTTGAGAAGAAATATGGTAAGTCATGGAAAAATAAAGTTTGTAGGCCTAGGTTATTTTTATGTTTCTATAGATAGCACTCTCATCCCCCATTTTCCATTGTTTCACTCTCCACTAGGTATCTTTATGATCAAAACTCATACCCATACTAAGCTCCTACATGATTTCTAGTACTTGTTAACTATGGGATTGAAAGAAAGCAAAGGTCTGCGGAAAATGCTTCCTACACTAATTTTGATAGGAATGTTATATAAATTTCAATTCAACTATTATAGAGATTTGAAGAAACACATGAAATAACATAAATATAATAACAATAAAACATAAACCTGTGATTTATGTGGGGGAAAACATTTTCAGAGAAAAACCCCTCCAAAACATGTATTATCAAATTTGGAAATTCATTAGAGTACACTTGCAATGCAAGTTCTTAGAGGAGTTTTTGTCTCAACTAAATCCTAGAGGAACTGTAGCGGCATACCAAGTTTAAAACTAAACTTTTTCAAATGATTATTTAAAAGCACATATTTATATATAAAATTACATTACATGTAAGAACCTTCTACAAATGAATTCCATTTTAGAAATAAATAATTAAAAATAATAACACTCATAATAAATATGATAATTATCTTGAGTATCAACTTGTCCCTATGTGCATGAAATATTCTTCAACTCGAGGTGCTTGGGGGGGCCCTTACATACATAGTCTGGACTTGATCTTAATTGCTGGTACTCGCTAGCAAAGGGGAATCTTCGTGGTCGACACTCCTCCAAGTACAACTCTAGTTCCCCTGAAATTAAAAACAAAAAACAAAAAAAACGTGTTACCTCATAATAATTATCATTTGTACAAAGAACTTTGAAGTCTAAACAATTTTTTGGCATAGATCGACTATTCATATTATTATAGACATGATTAATAGCTCCGGGTATATGGTTATTATCTGCTATTTGTATGAAGCTGAAACAATTGTGCAACAATACATGTTTTAATTCGTATTTTTTGCAGGCAGTGCATTGTTTTACAATTCAATGCAAATACAGAAAAACAAAAATTTCAATCCATTAAATTATAAGATAGGCTATAGCGAACCGACTGTTAGTATTCAAAATTGAAGTAAATATATAGCATTTACTTACGACGTTCACGAGCTGAGATTGCCCCAAATTCCGCCATGGCTTCGCTGGACTCTAGAGTTGTCCACTCCACCGTTTGATCTTGTTTCTTCATTCGACGCCTTCGCCACTCGTTCATCGGGGGAGGCAATCCAAAAAAGCGGAGCTTTGGCAGGAGCCAAATGGGATAAGGAATTGACTCCCATGCATAACAACTTAACATATCCCACCTTTCAAGCTTTGTCAAGTTGCTAATGGTTTCTGGAAAGCTCTGCAATTTTTCGCACCAGCTCAGACTTAAGTGCTTCAGCTTTCATAGCTTGCCAATGCTGTTAGGAAGGTCAATTAAGATTTTACAACAAGTTAAATTCAAGTACTCCAGCTGTGACAAGTTTCCAATGCTGTCAGGAAGGTGACTTAAATTTTCACAGTAAGCCAAGTTCAAGGATACCAGTTGTGAGAGGTGGCCAATGGTGCTGGGGAGACATTTCAACTTATGAAATCTAGACAATTTCAAGGACTGCAAATGTGACAAGTTACCAATGTTGTCAGGGAGGTTTTCTAAAGATCTCCAGTTGGTCAAGTCCATGACCCTTAACTGCGATAGGTTACCCAGAACAGAGGCAGATTTTTTCTTTATTGTTAAAATTAAGTGCTTTGACAAAGTTGAATGAATAGGTAAGGAACAAGAATCCACCCTTAGCCATGTCAAACTTGGAGAGAGACTTTCTATGATATCTTCCATGTGCACATGGTCCACATGAAGATAGTGAAGTCTAGGTGCACACAACATGTTATGCCATCGTGAGTCACATGCATAAAGACGAAGGCGAGAAATATTGATATCACTACCATAATTGAATGAGCTTGACTGAGCGGTCTGCCATTGTCGGGTGTGCCCTTCTTTAGCAATTATTTGCCCCATATCTCGCACAAGGTCATGCATATCAAATACACCTTTCTTGTCTATGTTTATCAGCAGCTTCAATGAAAGATTAGTGATAGCAGTGTGCACCGACTTATACATTAATGATTTCCAGAAAAGAATGGGATTAGTTGTGCATTCCCCAATGAAAAAACAAGCAATGTCCAAAAATATTTCTTTTTCCTCCGCACTAAGACCACTATAACTGATCTGGAGTGTTTTAAAAATGTCTCTATTGCCTGCAATGTTGTTAACAGTTTCATTCCAGCACTCAATATCTGTGTCGTTTTGCTTATCATATAAGAAGGCCCCAATGACTTCCAGGGAGAGAGGATGCCCCTTGCAAGCCTCCACTATTCTTTTGGAGAGCTCTTCGTAACTGGGAATTGGGGATGCGCTGAGGAAGGCGTGCCAACTAAATAACCGGAGACCTTCACTTCTCTCCAATCCGCTCATCTCGTGAATGCATGCGGATGAGATCTGAGCAGCATTGAGAATGTGTCGATCTCTAGAAGTTACGATAACTCGGCTGTGAGGGGCCAGCCAATCCCCAGCCAAGGCATCCAATTGTACGCGATCATCCACATCATCCAAAATGAGCAGGGCACGCACTCCACCCAATCGATTTCTGAAAAGAGATATGCCCTTATCAACACTCTCCACTTCCTCAGTATAGTTGACCAAATCTTTGAGAATTTGCCCCTGCAATTTTGTAAGGCTAGTGGAGCGGACATTAAATACAAATGAAGCAGCTGTGAAATCATCATAAACTTCATTATACATGGCCTTTGCAACTGTGGTCTTGCCAATACCTCCTATACCCCATATTCCAACTTTAACTACTGTTTCGGCTGAATCGAGATGCAATTTCTGAATGAGAGCATTTTTCACGGTTTCCAATCCCACAGGGTGCTTGGCAACTTCTAGCGGCATCTTGTCGAGTGTCTTCACTATGTCGTTCACCACCTTCTTTACTAGCTGAGCTTCGAAGCTGCACCATGACCAATGGGTTAGTGACAGCCAACAAACAAGAAAGAAATGAAGGTAAATTAAATAGTAATTTTCACTTAGAAAAACTCAACAACAATTAAAAAAAAAAATTGTTTTCAATATAATAATAAACCTTTCTCATTTCATTCTTTAATATATTTAGATATAAATAGATAAATCACAAATAGTTTTACTCATTGCATGAAATTATGCAAAAAATAAACATTTAAAATATAGGTGAAAATAGAAAAATCTCAAATAACATGCAGCGATTTTTCTCCTAACTATTAAACATGGAAAGTACACAACACTTATCTAACATTCTCTTATAGAACTAGTTGAATGAATCTAAGAAAAATTCTACACAATCATCACTTCTCAAAACCTTCAATTTCTTTTCTATTTGACTTTCTACTAGAGCCTTCAAACTCTTTAAAATTATTGAAAATTTCTAACTTAGTTCATAGAAAATATATCTAGAAATTTCTTGAGAAGTCAACTATAAATGTAATATAATACATAGCTTTTCCAAGTGATGAAGCTTTTGCTAGTTCAAAAACATCACAATGCACTAAATATAAAATTCCTTCTTATCTTATAACACTACAAAAAAAATTCACGAATTTTCTTTCCAAATACACAATGATCACAAAAATTAAAGGGTAATGAAAAATTTCTAGCCATACCTTTGCTCTTATAATCTTGAAGAATTTTCTCTACAATAGGAAGTGGAAGAACCCAGTCTACAATATTATGCATTTTAGAAACATCAGAGGTATTACATCCACCAATTATAGTGTTTGCCACAACTTTAAACAACATTCCCAAATGAACTCTTTTTTAAATACCATAGCACCAAAAATTATTTTACATCTATTTTTATCAAATACCACCTATATACCTCCATCATTCATTCCTATTATTATTGAAATTATATTTCTTGTCAAACCTAAAATGTGTGGAACACTAAGAAAAGTTTAATTCTTCCACCTTTCAACCTTAGCTTCACTTTTCTTTGATATATAATCTTATATATTAAATCATCTTCTATTAATAATCCATCTCCATTTATTTATTCATATTCATGATTGAACCACTTCTTTGAGGAGTCATTCAAAAGGAGGCACTTTAATCTATTAGTCATTCACTATGACATTCATTTGAGCTTGTAGCAACCAAACATATAACCCCCTAAACCTTTACTTGAGCTTTTTTTTATTCTATAGAAGAAGCATCTCCATATGATTTTACCTTCTCAATCTTTTTAGATCTATAGTCCATCTTCTAATGCCCTATTTTACTATAATTCTAATACTTTCTTTAACTTTTATCTGCAATATTAGATTTACTCCTAGATTTCATCTCATGTTCCATGACTTTTTATCTACTAGACTTTTATTTATTTCTTTAATAAGAACCTCCTACGACCAAGGTATCCTTCAATTTGTAATTATTTCAAGAAGTTTTTTCTGATTTCTTTTCATAATAGGGATTCAACTATATCCCCACTCTTTAATTCAAATTAGTACTACTATTGTCATTACTAAATTATTATAGGAGTCAAGCAATATACTTCTCTTCATTATCTATTTTAGTATCAGTGGGAAATAATTGACTTACCATATATTGAAGTTGCTTAGACGTTTAGCCACGATCACCACCATTCATTTTTAGTGAAGACAACTTCCAATGAAAAAAATATTTGCTAGATACCTTTGCTAGAAAGTATTGAATTCATCTCATAATTTATTTTTTTTGTGGCTTTTGATTATACATTTAGCAAAACTTAATCCAACAAACACTAATTGAACTGCTTGCCTTTCTATCATTAATCAACCAATATTCATCCTTCATACTAGATGGTTTTGTGGATGATACAACAATATACTCGTCTATCAAAAGCGAATCTTCCATCTTCTCCTTACATAACACAAAACTTAAACAAAGCTCAAACCAAGATTTGATATCATACATAGAGAGAAAGAAGTCTAATAAACATATACAATAGAATGCATATACACTATGAAAAAAGAAATAGAATAATAGAAATCAAAGGCAATATGTGGACTCAATTGTTTGAAAGAATTGAATAAAAACATGAAAAGTGGCAAACTCATTCTCTCTCTGCCAAGTAGGGTTCAAGCGTGTCAAAAGCTTTTGTCTTCATATATTATTTATTTTGCTTCAACTTGATTATTTAGAAGTTATCAATTCAATAAAGTGGAGAAAATTATGAGAGATTTCTTATGGTCTAATGGTAAAGATGCAAAAAAAAGGCATGTTGTAAAGTGGGAATGGTGTTGTTTGTCACAGAGTGATGGGGGATTGGGTCTAAAAGATTTAAAAAAGAAGGGTATTGCATTGGCTATTAAATGGATTATTAAATCCTTGGAGAGGGATGAACAATGGAAAATCTCAATAAGAAACAATATTGCAATGTCTAAGCCAAAGAAAAGCAAAATGTGGCCTTTCTTACACTCACATGATATTCTTGTTGGAAACTTTGTTGTTTCTCCATTTGGCTCCAAAGTCTTTGACAACATTTAGAAGGCTTGGAAGAGTGTTAAGTTCCTAATAAAAAATAAAGAGGCTTTCAATAGGAAGGATCTAATATGGTTATAACCTTCAAAATCAATATGGTGGAACTTGTATTGGAAAAACAAACCTTTAGCACTAACTTAGGGGTGTTCATCCCTTAAATGGATGGTAAAAGGCATCAAAATTTTGGAAAAGTGTTACAAAAAGGTGTGCTATTGGAGTGGGAAGAATTGCAAAATATTTTTAAGTTACAAAGGAATCAAGTCAAGACCTACTCTCTGATCAACAAAGCATTTTTCAATTTTACTTTTCCAATGAATTGCAATTTCAATTTCAAAATTCTTGATAATTTTAAATGGATTAATGGAACTGATTAAATGAAAACTTCTCCGAAGAATATATGTGAGCATGACCATAACCGAAGCTAAACATGATTGAATTACAAGAATTAAACCAAGATTTAACTAATTAAGTCATGCTCCTAATGAAATTCTTGAAAATATTAATCTAAGAAGCCATTAAACATAAAATAAACCAAAAATGCATAATGGAAACCTAATTAACACATCATTTAACCCCATCCCATTGGGGATTGGTGTTGAATTGATGTGGAATGTCGGCCCTTTCCCAATCCCTTGGTTGAAACAAGCTTGAAGATGGATGAAATTGATGGAAAACGAATGCAAGATTAACTAAAATGGATGAAATGCTCATGAAGAATGCTCCAAAAATAGCCATAATGTTGACGCTCTTAATGAATGTCTCCTTTGCTCGAGAAATGGAGGCTACTTATAAGAAAAATGAATGACTCAATGGTTAAGATCAATTTGCTTAATCAATTGATGCAAATTGAGGAGAGGAATTGGCATGGATCAAGAATTCAATCCATGGTGGAGATTGAGAATTGACAAGGATTGATGAATTTAATCAATGACTCAAATTGATTTGAAGAAACACAAACCCTCAAATTTAGGAGGAATGTACAAGATATTTCCATTTAGGAGGGAATTGAAATGGAAGAATATTCCATGGGAATATTTCTTTACAAGTGGGAGAAATTGGAGGGATTAAATAAATTAGTTTAAAAAATTATTTAATTGTGCATGATGGATGAATTTAGGGATTTAATTAAATAATTGGCTTATTTGATTAAAATGGGGAATTAATGACATTTAGTTAAACAATTAAGATTATTTAATCAAATGAGAAGACTTAGGGAATTTAATTAAATAATTCACATTATTTAATCAAACAGGATAAAAATTAGTAAGAAAGGGGATGAATTAACCTAATAAAATTGATTATTTGATTAACAAAAGAAAATGATGAATTCAATCAAACAATTAGGATTATTTAATTAAATAGTCAAAAAAGGGGGTGATTCAAGATGAAAACAATGTTAACAATCAAATTTAGATGTGCAATATCGATTAGGACAATTTTAAGTGTTTACATTTTGCCCCTCTTTGAAGCGAGGTACATGTTACATTAGTTCAAAGACTTATGCTTTTCAGACCAATGTTGCCACTCAAATCAAAAATATAAAAATTCATGAATTTTTTTCAAATGCTGCACTGTTGCCCCAGTGGAAGGAATTATGCTAGTATACTACCCCCTGGAGAGATCGAGCAGAAATTTTGATTTTCAGGTCGAGATCGCAACAAAGATTTAACATAGGTTTAGTTGCAAAAAATAAGCTCCAAGACACGAAAACAGGCTCAGGACACTAAAAATCAACTCAAATAAAAAAGATAGGCTCAAAAATTAATTAAGAAGATTAAAAATCCCATTCCCACCCTCTAAGTAGGTCAAAAACCTTAATTTTTAGGCTTAAATAGGAGTTTAGGAGTCACTTTCAATTCATTTGCACACTTGGTTTTAGAGATTTCCTACTATTTTGCTCTGACACCTTGACGCAATGGTTGATCTTGTGCTTCCCCAGCACCTCACAGATAGGGTTCGAAAGTTCCAACAACCCAAAATGTGAACATTATCAATACCTGTAGTGCCCCTCGTATTGTTCTCTGTTAGACTGGTAGTTGATCAGCTTAGGATCAGAGTTTATGACACTTTGTTTGGTGTTGGACTCACTGCTATGATGATAGGTTGATGATACTTTGATGATACTTCGGTTACTTATGTTTTATGCTTATGTTATGACTAGTAGATGGACTTAATTGATTATGTGGATTAATCTAATTATGAGCATTATGTGATTATCTAATCATGGTTATGCAATTATCTTGTGATTGTTCTAATCTTGTTTGTTATGCACCTGATTGTTATGTGTTGATGTGGTTACTTGTTTGATGTGTTTTGGTGAAAGGGACAGTTTCGCATTACTCACTTGTGAGTACCCTACTACGTTGTGATTTCCTTTTACGGTGTGTCTGACTGTATGATTTTGTATATGCTCGATCATTTTGTGTGTTAGGCATTGACTCCACCTGAATTGGCAGGTCTAAGCGTGCCTTAAACCCAATGGAGCAGTTGTTCGAAGATAGCATTTGGTCCCCTACCCTAGCCATCATCCTCGAAGAGGATGAGTATCTAGTATGTCACCTCGTCAGTGTTGTCTGATGTTTGCGGTCAGTTCGTCTTGCTTTTCGACCATGGTTAAGGTTTAGGTAATTGTTTTTGATATTTGGGTTGTTTAATTTAAATTTCTTTAATAAATGTTGTTTTTGATTAATTGATGTATTAATTAAATTATTAGTTAAAAGGGCACTTTGAAAATTAAATATAAATATATTTATTTATAATTATAGTTTATAATAAATTAAACGTGTAATATAATATTAAAATAAAATATTATAATGGAATGTTGCAATTAATAAATAGCAAAAACGATTAAAAGATAGAAAGGATTTTTGTGGGGCACATGCATAACTTCGAACTGTTTGTCGAAAGGAAACTTGAAGTTTTATTGGGAATTTTGGAGATTTTATTAGATTTTGGATTTTTGTCTTCGAAAATAGAACTTTCTTTTTGGTAAATAATTGTCCTTTGGAGAGATTTGGATCATTATGGATTTTTATTTTCCAAGAAGAGAAGAAAATGTTGTCTGCAAGATAATTTCTTATGCTGTGAAATTGGTGTGAAAATAGGGTTTTTGGGGAGAACTGTTTGGGGATTTCGAAGAAGTTGTTGTGGCTGCAGAAGATTGATCTCGGCACCAGATTTTCGTCCCCGCCTCCGTTGGATTCAGGTTGGCTTTGTTTTGTTCTTTGTTTCATTTCTTTGATTAATGCTATTCGAACTCTTTCTCTCTCTGCTTGTTAAAAACAATCGCTTGATGGTTTGGATGTGTTTCAATTGCTTCCTTGCAAAATCTATTTGTTCATATTCTGCAATCTTGATCTCCATAATGGTGTCGAATTATTGCTCCCAACCATTGTCATTTGTTTGAGAGTTTCTGAAGTCTATTCAATAAATCCAATTTGTGTGCTTTCCGCATGCTGCCAATTGCTTTGCTTGAAAGTTACTTTAGCCTTTTCAACAAATCATATTGTGCGTGCCCTTTTGGTTTGGGCTTTCATTGCTCCCTGAGATGCATGTCTCAATTATTTCATGCGTTCTATTGTTGCCTCATCGACGCTTGAGGATATTCCTTGCGGATGTCGTCCATAGCAGTTCTTCCTGCATTTCATTTTTGGCACCTTGTATTATGTCCTATTCAATGAATACATTATGTGCTTGGCAATCAATTACATATATCGATGGGTTTATGTTTGTGGTGGGCAGTCGTTACCTTGTATTGCAATGTATACATCTTATGATTGATATTTGATATTTTGCACCAGTAAATATACGCATTACATTTGAGAAAACTACATTCGGTATTCAATGAAATGCGATAGGATTAGAGTTTGATTCATACGTCTTATGCTTGGCATCGATGCTAGTGTTGCGTATCCATTGTTGTATTTCTTATTTGATACTATAGGTTTCAGGTCCATAAGATAATTCTACTGTATGCTTTATGTTGTAAATGCCTTGCTGGTTGTGGCATACATTCTTTATTCCCTGAATGCTATGCTCAATGTTGAATGTATAGATTGGTATAAATATCGATGGCTCTATTTTGTGAGGTAATCAGCATCTTAAACTGCATATACTGGCATTCAATATTGTTCTATGTCTTAATTTGATGATGTCGTAATTTGTTGGAAGTCGAATATATAATCCTTTCGTTGGTTTTGTTTGACGTTGGCATTGTTATAATATATTTTGCATGTTATTTTCGATGGTGTTATTTGCTTTGACATTCGATATTGTTGAATATGTACTTGGCAATCGTTGGTTTCACCCCCATAAGAGTTTGATGCTCATATTCTATTGATGCCTTGTTGTGTTTATATAGTGTTGATGTTCGATTTACATATATTGTTTGTTATTCACTGCTGAAAATGGTATTGTTTTAACATAGCCTGCATTTTAGATTCGATTTGATGATTTCGATTTATTCAATGGTTGCTTCTTATGAATGGTATTCGATTATATACAATGCATGACATTCGAATTTATATATATATATATATATATATATATATATATATATATATATATATATATATATATATATCACAATATAGGCTATAGTAATGTATTACAAACAACAATTCAATTTATAATATATATTATGTATATGTATATGTATATGTATACATGAATATAATTGTTGACTAGTTTGTAAATTCACTATGAATTTAGTTTAGTATTTTTCCTTTACAATTAAATGGCTATGTTAGCTAATAAATTGGGAAATTAATAAGGCGAAAATTGACTTACCTATGAACAGTTAAATGGAAGAGATTAAGATTAGCCTTAATCTAAATAAATAAATTACAATATATTTTAAAAGCTATTTTTCCTTCTTAATCATTTAATAGTTAAATTGCTAATGCATGTGGATTCCATGGTTGTAATGTTTATTTGTTGTTTTGTATTGGATAACGTGTTGGATTAGTTGAGTTGGGGTTTTTTTGGCATTGGTCTAAAAGTGGGAGTCAGTTGTTCTTATTGTTAAGGTTGGCTTCCAGAGGTTTAGGAGAGAGTAATTTTACATGTACGGTTTTATAATTGTTTCGTTTTGGAAGTGGTTGTTAATGTTTTGAGTTGTGTGCAAGAGGGTCAATGCCTTGCACTGTGCATTCATTCTTGTGATTGGGATAGGTGAGTGAGACATGGTCAATGCCTTGCTTTGTGTGGGGGATTCATGTGATTGTGATATGTGTGCGAGAGGGACAATGCCTTGCATTGTGTTTGGTTTCATGTGATTTTGTTAAGTGTGCAAGATGATTTTTACCTTGTTGTATAGGGTCTACTAGTTGCAAGTAGGGGGAGTGGCTCTCAATGGGGGTCGAATCCCAAAGTGGTGACCAAGACAACCCATTAGAGAGTTCTTAATCCATTGATAACCTAAATAATGAATTGGGGGAATGGATAATTTTCACATAAACAAGATAATGGATGCCTCACCCATGCTTGTAGTGCTCGTTTAGGCTAAGGATGGGTTGACAAGGCTTGGTTGGCAAGATCAACTTCCTTGTCCTCATGAAAAGAATGTTGGTTCCGCATGTGTCACCCTATGGGGTTGAGACCTAGTGAGAGGTACACCAGGACAACCATAGACGAGTGTCAAGGTCTAGTGAGAGACCGTCACGGCAACCCATGCCAGGACCATGCAATGAAACTCTTCCCTATTGCAGTCTAGCATTCCCTAGTTATGATTTTCTTTTTTGTTGTGTGTGTGCCTCTGGAAGCAATGTTTGTAATGTATGTGATGTTCATGTTATTACAGTGTTGTGTTGGAGTCATGTATAGCCTTGTTTATGTTAGTCTATTGTCTTCTTGATTGTTTGCTTGTAGTGGGACCTTGTGTTATCTCCTAGCACGGGGGGTTGACCTTAGGGTTCCACATGGTCGAGAGGTTAGTGTTTTATCCTTCGTTGGGTTTCCTTGCTGCTTGTTCAAGTGCGTGGAAGTTGTACCTTGTGTAGCAGATCCCAGTTCATGTTCCTGTTCGAGAAGATAGTCTTTCATGCATTTGTATGGGATTGTAAATCAGATGTACTATTTATTGTAATTTGATGTATTCTTCCCAATTGTATTCAGGGAAGCATTATTGTAAACAATGTAATGATGTAACAAATTATGATGTACTCTCATGTAATGAAATCTATATATGTACTTGATAGTTATTTATAAATGATCTTTAATGTTGTTTTGCGGATGATTTGTTATGGAATTATATATCATAGAATCAATTAATGCGATGGATTAAAATGAACTCTTGATAGTTAGGTAAATCGTGATTAATGAAACGATTCTAGTTTTTTATTAATAGATATGTTAGTAGTATATCATGGATCCTTACAGGACTTCGAATTAGATTGTATGTTTTGTTATGTTATTCATTTCACTATTTCCGTTTGAAAAAAAAAGTGTTCCATTATTGTGCTATAGTTGTGTCATTGTCTAGGGTTCCTTGGCGGGTCGTTACAATACCTAAGCTAAACATGATGGAATTTGATGCAGGAGCATCCAGCGGTGTAGGGCAATCTTGCATCACCCAAAAAAAATGTTTTTTTTATTTTCTTTAGTTGTTTTGAGTCTCATGATGGCACTAAGGGGTATAAGACTGTCAAGCGTCAAAAATAGCAAAAAAAAGCACTTACTTTTTTTAGTAAGTTGGCCAAAACGAGCTCGTATGGATGTGAAAATTTACCCCGAGGAGCAGAGCTGAAAAACATTTCTAGTCGCGAAAGAATCACCTCAATTCCTTGCACGGTTTGGGAGAAATTAAAGTTTTTGTCTTGAGAAATTTCTCCAATGCAACTTCAAATTCAAATATAAAACTTTAGAGGCCCCGAAACAGCTCAAAAAGTGGTCGAACCGACCTACGATGGGTTTGCACATTATAGAGTTCGTCGAGAGCTTTCCAACAATATGCAATAATAGCAAATCAAACACCCAAATCAAAAATTATGGCCCCACGAAGTTGGTCCTCTAAAAAGTGAATTTCATAAAATTTCTTCCTGGGCTAGAAATCAAACGGTGGAACTTTTGGCGCCAAAACAAAAAGGAGAAATTTGATCTTTCTAGAACATTATAGGGCAGTTATTAGGGAAAATAAAAAAGGGTTAAGTGGGGGTTGTAGAAGGTGGCCCTGATAGTGCAGATTGTGGCTCCGAATAGTAAAAAAAAATTCAGAGTTGAATTTTGTTGTAATGAATCAAGCCCATGAGGCTATAGCATGTAAGTTTTGAATCTGTAATTTCATTTTCTAAAAATAATTGAAAGTGAGTCATTTTTTTCTCGCATCTTCTGTGTTGGTATTTGTTGTTGTGATTTATGTGGGTTTTGGACGGTGTGGCCCTCATCAGAATTACAAGAATTAAACCAAGATTTAACTAATTAAGCCATGGTCCCAATGAAATTCTTGAAAATATTAATCTAAGAAGCTATTAAACATGAAATAAACCATAAATGCATAATGGAAACCTACTTAACACATCAAACCCCATCCCATTGGGGAATTGGTGATGAATTGATGTGGAATGTCGACCCTTTTTCCAATCCCTTGGTTGAAACAAGCTTGAAGATGGATGAAATTGATGGAAAACGAATGCAAGATTAACTAAAATGGATGAAAATGGATGAAATGCTCATGAAAAATGCTCTAAAAATGGTCATAATGTTGATGCTTTGAATGAATGTCTTCTTTGCTCAAAAAATGGAGGCTATTTGTAGGAAAAATGAATGAATCAATGGTCAAGATCAATTTTCTTAATCAATGGATGCAAATTGAGGAGAGGAATTGGCATGGATCAAGAATTCAATCCATGGTGAAGATTCAGAGTTGACAAGAATTCATGAATTTAATCAATGGCTCAAATTGATTTGAACACAAATCCTAAAATTTAAGAGGAATGTGCAAGATATTTTAATTTAGGAGGGAATTGAAATGAAGGAATATTCCATGGGGATATTCCTTTACAAGTGGGTGAAATTGGAGGGATGAAAGAAATTAGTTGAAAAAAATGTTTAATTGTGCATGATGGATGAATTTAGGGATTTAATTAAGCAATTGGCTTATTTAATAAAAAAGGGGAATTAATGACATTTAATTAATCAATTAAGATTATTTAATCAAATGAGAAGACTTAAGGAATTTAATTAAATAATTCACATTATTTAATCAAACAGGATGAAAATTAGTATGAAAGGGGATGAATTAACCTAATAAAATTAATTATCTGATTTACAAAAAAAATGATGAAGTTAATCAAAAAAATAGGATTATTTAATTAAACAGTCAAAAAAGGGGGTGATTCAAGACGAAAATGATGTTAATAATCAAATTTAGATGTGCAATATCGATCAAAACGATTTTAAGTATCTACAAAATATATAACTTGTTGAATGTTTCGAATGAGGTTGTTAGGCATGTCTAATCTAGTTGGAACCTTAGATGGTCTAAGAAAGATATTTCCTATAGCCTTAAAGTTGTATGGCAATCTCTTTGTGAACCTAAAAAGAAGTGTTTTAGATGGCTTTTGATTCTTAAAAAGCTTGTTGTAGGTGAGTATGATAGGATTAGTTCTAATGTGTCTTGCATTATGTGTGGTAATATTGAATCTATTGATCACCTACTTTTAAATTGCCTATTCACTGTCAAGATATGGGTTAGTTTTCTGGGTAACCATCCAAATTGGATAGTAAGGACGGCCTTAAATGGGATAATGTTTTATTTGGGCATGCAAAGGGTTTAACTAAGAGCTTAATAAATTCTGGTCTATTTTTCCCTGTAAGATTTTGTGGCACATTTGGAAAGCAAAGGAATGAAGACATTTTTCAAGGTAGAAGAGGGAATCTTACTCTTTTACAGAGCTCACTATTTTCAATTCTATGGTGCAAGTTCTCTCATTTTGGAAATACCAAAGAACGGGTTTTGGATATTTCTTAAAGAAGGTCTTTCGTTGATATACAAGAGTGAGATAGTGAGTGTCAGTTTCTTCCCTCAAGGGAAGAACAATATTGATGAAAAGAGCTTGAAATTCTTAAGGAGTACATGAATATAAATAAGGTGCAAGCAACTATGGAGGAGGATAACATAAGTGGTTGTCGAGGTAAAAAGAAAATTGTTGAGTATGTTCTAGAGTTGCTAAAGAACCAAAGGAAGAAGAAAGTATTGATCCACCTATTGGAACTTGGGACTGTGATTACTATGAGAATGATAATAATCAAAGATGTTGGGAATGATTTGTTGGATATTGGGTTACTGTTTTGATAATCTATGTTACTGAATCATCCATCTCAGCAATATGACTCCAGGTACAAAATGTACAAGATATAGAGTCCTTGCACAAGATTCAATTTTTGCCCTGTGGAAACGATTATGACTTTCCCACCATGTATCTGGTGATTTTGATAGTGATGTGGCAATTCCAGGGCACTTTTGGACCGTTTCAAAACAAATTTTGACTTTTTTTCTCGAATAACATGAAATGAAGGGCAAAAAACCCCAACTAAAGACGAATTGCTTTGTTTTATTTCACGTTTCTAGTCTTTGCTTGTTTGTTTATCATTGCAAAAAAAAAAACCCATGACTAAGAGCCAAAGCCAGGAAACCATGACTCTGCAAGAGAAATTTACATGACTAGGCATAGCAAGAAAACACGCGACTAGGGTAGGAAAGCGCACAACCAAGGCAAGAAATCCATCGCAACATGAGAAGGTAAGGTTTTTTCCTTTTTTTAAGATTTTTTAAAAAACAAAAAAACCTTTTTTATTTTTATTTTTTAGTTTAAACTTAAATATTTTTAATGTTTTAGACTTTAAAGACTGTATTACAGTATTCCTATTTACTATTTAGTAATTTACATATTTCATATTTATTATTTAAAATTTTCAATATAATATTATTATTAATATTAAATAATAAATTATTAATTACAATATATTATATATTAAATAATTTAAATTATTAATATAATTATAACTTATATAATTAAAAATATATATAATTTTTAAAATATAATATTAATTTATTATACTTATATAATTTTAAAAAATTATAATTTACTGTTTAGATTTAGAATTTTAGATAATAAGTTTATTATTTAAATAATAAATTTAATCAAATTTCTCTAAACAAATTTTAAATTTGAAATTGCTTTTTGCAGATTTGTTGCACATAAGAGATTGTTTCTAAATATCATGGCAACTAGTTTTGGTTTCGTTGGCAATCCCTCATTCAATATTGACTTGGCTTCACCGCTATGTAGGCATGTAGAAATAGTAGAGCAAATTCCAGGTGGGGGGGGCATGTGTTTGGATATGGGTGTGATAAGAGATACACTAGCTCCTGCAGTTGAATGGAAGCGCATTTGTGTGCAATTTTTAGGAAGGGAATTAAAGCATGTCCAGGGGAAAATAAAATACCTATACCACCTTCCAAAATAGCAGAATATATTAAGGAGCAAGCGGAAGTAGATGCAAGGGTTGAAAATAGAATGGGGCATCCATTGAGTATAAGAAGTGGCTCACGGAAGCCACCTACTTCATCTCACACACAATGTTGGCCTTGATACTGTAGTAGAAAGCCATCCTTTTTTTAGAAGAAATGAAATTGAAAATGTCAATGATGCTACTGTTTCGAAAAGAGCAAAGGGACCATTAAAGAGGGAATTTAATAATGACGCAAGAGAGATTGTTGACCAAGCCCTTGGAAGATGCCTCTATGCAAATAGTTTG
The DNA here is from genome assembly GCA_007258455.2 of Sequoia sempervirens. NCBI lineage: Eukaryota > Viridiplantae > Streptophyta > Pinopsida > Cupressales > Cupressaceae > Sequoia > Sequoia sempervirens. The sequence goes on from VDFB02000003.1 coordinate 280,692,000, forward strand.
TCTTTCAATGTTGTTTGATCACCTTATTGGCAAGACATGGTAAGAAAAATAAAGGAATCTCCAAAGGGGGTACATAGGCCCAGGTTATGAAAAGGTGTGTACCACTATATCGTCAAGGGAGATCAAACATATAGAAGATGCGTTATCTCCCATCAAGGCCTCATGGAAAGAAATAGGTGTGTTTATTATTTTCGATGGATGAAAGGATGCAAGAAATAGACCATTAATTAATGTGATTGCAATGTGCCCTAAAGGGGCAATGTTTCTAAAAGTTGTGGATTGTAAAGGGAAGGTAAATGATGCATAATTTATTGCTGACATCCTTATACAATGCATTAATAAAGTGGGACCTCAAAATGTTTTCCAAGTTATAACAGACAATGCGAAGAATTGTACAGTTGTTGGTATGTTAGTTGAGACATGATTCTCACATATTTTGGACACCTTGTGCCATGCATTCCCTAAACCTCATGCTACAAAAGTTGGGTACAAAAATAGATTAGATCAAACAAGTATATGCTAAAGTTCAAGATATCCAAATGTTCATAACAAATCACCATATGTCGCAAGCTTTTTTAGATCATTCTCGCGACTAGAGCTATTGAAGGTAACTCAAACTTCAAACAATGCACTTTTTTGATGTTTTTGATATAGGAAAAAATAAGTTTTGAAGGGTCTTGAAACCCTTTACAATAAAAAACAAGGCTGCAGAAAGGACAGCTTGCAGCCAGCCAAAAGCCAGCCCCCAAACAAGACTCGTCAAGTTTTACATTTAGAACTACTCTTATGGGAACGGAGAGTCATGTCAAAAGAAGGCCAAGAGGATTTTTTCTTGCCCATAACAGTAGTCTAGCCTTCTTCCACACGTGTTGCCTTATCATGCCAAGTCAGCACACAAGTTTCCTGAATATGAATTCCTGCAGCCTTTGTCTCAGTGATTTCATCGCTATTTGTTCATCCAGACATAGACATAACAGGGGAATCACCAAACCTAGACGCTGAAGCACTGGCCACCAAAGATCCAGTCTCACGCACAAGAGGGGAAGCCACAACAGCCCCACCAATTGCGACATCCGGGGGGGATGCCCCAAGACCCTGAGAATCTAAAGCAACAACCTCAGAGAAATGCCTGTGTTGATCAAATTTCTTCTCAACCATGTAATGTTGTTGAGAAGCCCCAATCCACCATATAGTCGCCTTAGTTTTTTTCTCGAATCCACATTGTGCAGCAGCATGACCTGTTTTAAAACATCTTCTACACCGAAAGGGAATCCCTTCATAATCCAAAGCTTGGACCCAAGAGCCTTTAGAGGACTTAAGTAAAACCTCAGCAAGCAGCCCTTTTGTAACATCTATTTCAACCAATATGCGGGCAAAGGTGGAATGAAAAATATCAGATGATTCATCATCAACCAATACAAAATCACCAAGGGCCTCATTCACTTCCTCCAGAAGAGGGTCATTCCAAAGGTGGAGGGGAAGATTAGGCAACCGCACCCAAATCGGAATCTTGTTGAAAGTTTCAGAAGCAGGGTTGAAATCTGAATGCCAAGGCTTAATCATCAACAAATATTTGTCCTCCCAACTAAAAGAATTCTCACATAAAACTATATTTATGTCCTGAGCATTGTCAAACTTAGCTACAAAAAACCCCTTAGCCATGGGGAAAATATGAACTTTACCCAAAATTAGGGGCTCCCATTCACTAGAGATCCAGGAATGCAGCTGAGGGAGGCTAGGCCAAAAACCCCTAAACCAACAAATCACCCCACGAGCAGAGAGCACAGACACAATCTCATATATTTCTTCTACAATCTCATCCTTCAGCTTCACAGAGATGGCACTGGCAACCGAAATAAACCTACCAGTCGGTAGTCTCCCAAGCCTGAGTCCCGCAGCCGACACCTTGGCCTTCACCACAGGGCCACTTCCCTTAACACGCCCCCCACCAGAAGCATAGGGAACTCTGGTCTTTTTCACAGCCTTCGATGTTTCATCATTCTGAATACCAACCTTTGCCTGATCATCATTCTATTTAACAGCCCCTACGAGAACACTCGCAGGCACAGGCGAACCTTCGCCTCTGTCAACACCATTCACTCCTTCACCTAGTCTCGCACTAGGGTTTTCCGCACACGATGCCACCATTTCTTTCAAATTCTATAATGGGATATGGATAGTTATATAGCACTTTTTTGATGTTATGTTTCACTTTAATAATTTATTTAGAATACATACATATATATATATATATATATATATATATATATATATATATATATATATATTGATTTTAATTATTTAATTTTTATTTTCAAATAGGTGGTTGAGACTATATTTGCATCAAACGTGCAATCATCTTAAGATGACTTGTGAAGGTGCAAGAGGTGCTTTCTGCTATGGTCATTAGCCAATCATGGTATATATGGAAGCAATCAAACACTAAGAGGGCAACAAATGTAAAACAAAAGATTCTAGATGACACTTGTTGAGATTGGATGGAATATCTTCTTGCTTTCACCGAGCCCATAATGAGCATCATACGCTTTGTTGACATGGATAAGTCATGCTTGGGGGAGGTTTATGATGGCATCGAATCAATGTTTGAGAAGATGAAAACCATCATAAACTGTACAAGAGAGCAAGATCATGAAGAAACCTTCTTCAAAGAGGTGCAGTCAATTTTTGTTGAGTTGTGGAACAAAATGACCACACCACTCCATCTTCTTGCCTTCACTTTGACTCCCAAATTATATTATAGTCCAAAGATTCTTGCTATACCAAACAGAGTACGACCATATCGTGATTCAGAAGTCAACGACAAGTTTAGGAAAGCTCTTCTTAAACTCTTCCCTAATCCTAATATGGAAGATGCAATTTCACCTGAATTTGTTGATTTTGTTGCCTCTCATGATCAAAGTGTTTCTATTCCTTATGACAAATATAAGGGTGCTCACTCTTGTAGTACCTCAATGGCTACAAGATGCCACACCTCCAAGTTCTTGCAATAAAAGTTTTATCCCAAGTAAGTTTTGAAATTTTTACCACTCTAAATTTGGTTTTAACTTTTAACTTTTTAAGTTTTATCATTTAAAATTTTTAAATTAAAATGCGTTATTTTCAAATTTGAAGTTTGATTTACAATTTTTTTAATTTAACAACTCTAATGAGAGCTCCCTTTGCTTCAATAGGTTGCTAGTTCTTCTTCAGCTGAATGGAATTGGAGTACATACTCCATCCACTTAGTGAAGTGCAATCAATTGGCATCAAGTGAAGCAAAGGAGCTAGTTTTTGTTCATTCCAACTTGCACCTTCTTACTCACAAAGAGGATGAGTACAAAGAAGGGGCAACAAAGACGTGGGATGTAGAACCGGAGCGAGCTGACTTAGATCTTTCTTTGGCTACAGTTGCACAATCTTCTTTAGTTTTTGAGGAGTGAAGTAGTCAACATACTTTTAGCGCAAGTGATAGTGTGGTTCCATCATCTAATGTTAATGTTGATGATGATCTTAGTCTTGATGATGACCCATATGATGCAATTGCAGATTAGTGAATTGGTTACTATTTGTATTATTTAAATGTTAAACAATGATTATCTATCATGACATTCAAGTTTGATCCTTTTGATATTGAAAACTGAATTTAAATCAGTATATTATGTTTCAAAAATTGAAATTTGTCATGGTTTTGTTTAGCATATGTATTGGTATATGACATTCTAATTTTCTAAACTTAATTTTGTTTCTAGGTTGCATATATA
>VDFB02000003.1:280695860-280810988 GCA_007258455.2 Sequoia sempervirens
ATATATATATATATATATATATATATATCACAATATAGGCTATAGTAATGTATTACAAACAACAATTCAATTTATAATATATATTATGTATATGTATATGTATATGTATACATGAATATAATTGTTGACTAGTTTGTAAATTCACTATGAATTTAGTTTAGTATTTTTCCTTTACAATTAAATGGCTATGTTAGCTAATAAATTGGGAAATTAATAAGGCGAAAATTGACTTACCTATGAACAGTTAAATGGAAGAGATTAAGATTAGCCTTAATCTAAATAAATAAATTACAATATATTTTAAAAGCTATTTTTCCTTCTTAATCATTTAATAGTTAAATTGCTAATGCATGTGGATTCCATGGTTGTAATGTTTATTTGTTGTTTTGTATTGGATAACGTGTTGGATTAGTTGAGTTGGGGTTTTTTTGGCATTGGTCTAAAAGTGGGAGTCAGTTGTTCTTATTGTTAAGGTTGGCTTCCAGAGGTTTAGGAGAGAGTAATTTTACATGTACGGTTTTATAATTGTTTCGTTTTGGAAGTGGTTGTTAATGTTTTGAGTTGTGTGCAAGAGGGTCAATGCCTTGCACTGTGCATTCATTCTTGTGATTGGGATAGGTGAGTGAGACATGGTCAATGCCTTGCTTTGTGTGGGGGATTCATGTGATTGTGATATGTGTGCGAGAGGGACAATGCCTTGCATTGTGTTTGGTTTCATGTGATTTTGTTAAGTGTGCAAGATGATTTTTACCTTGTTGTATAGGGTCTACTAGTTGCAAGTAGGGGGAGTGGCTCTCAATGGGGGTCGAATCCCAAAGTGGTGACCAAGACAACCCATTAGAGAGTTCTTAATCCATTGATAACCTAAATAATGAATTGGGGGAATGGATAATTTTCACATAAACAAGATAATGGATGCCTCACCCATGCTTGTAGTGCTCGTTTAGGCTAAGGATGGGTTGACAAGGCTTGGTTGGCAAGATCAACTTCCTTGTCCTCATGAAAAGAATGTTGGTTCCGCATGTGTCACCCTATGGGGTTGAGACCTAGTGAGAGGTACACCAGGACAACCATAGACGAGTGTCAAGGTCTAGTGAGAGACCGTCACGGCAACCCATGCCAGGACCATGCAATGAAACTCTTCCCTATTGCAGTCTAGCATTCCCTAGTTATGATTTTCTTTTTTGTTGTGTGTGTGCCTCTGGAAGCAATGTTTGTAATGTATGTGATGTTCATGTTATTACAGTGTTGTGTTGGAGTCATGTATAGCCTTGTTTATGTTAGTCTATTGTCTTCTTGATTGTTTGCTTGTAGTGGGACCTTGTGTTATCTCCTAGCACGGGGGGTTGACCTTAGGGTTCCACATGGTCGAGAGGTTAGTGTTTTATCCTTCGTTGGGTTTCCTTGCTGCTTGTTCAAGTGCGTGGAAGTTGTACCTTGTGTAGCAGATCCCAGTTCATGTTCCTGTTCGAGAAGATAGTCTTTCATGCATTTGTATGGGATTGTAAATCAGATGTACTATTTATTGTAATTTGATGTATTCTTCCCAATTGTATTCAGGGAAGCATTATTGTAAACAATGTAATGATGTAACAAATTATGATGTACTCTCATGTAATGAAATCTATATATGTACTTGATAGTTATTTATAAATGATCTTTAATGTTGTTTTGCGGATGATTTGTTATGGAATTATATATCATAGAATCAATTAATGCGATGGATTAAAATGAACTCTTGATAGTTAGGTAAATCGTGATTAATGAAACGATTCTAGTTTTTTATTAATAGATATGTTAGTAGTATATCATGGATCCTTACAGGACTTCGAATTAGATTGTATGTTTTGTTATGTTATTCATTTCACTATTTCCGTTTGAAAAAAAAAGTGTTCCATTATTGTGCTATAGTTGTGTCATTGTCTAGGGTTCCTTGGCGGGTCGTTACAATACCTAAGCTAAACATGATGGAATTTGATGCAGGAGCATCCAGCGGTGTAGGGCAATCTTGCATCACCCAAAAAAAATGTTTTTTTTATTTTCTTTAGTTGTTTTGAGTCTCATGATGGCACTAAGGGGTATAAGACTGTCAAGCGTCAAAAATAGCAAAAAAAAGCACTTACTTTTTTTAGTAAGTTGGCCAAAACGAGCTCGTATGGATGTGAAAATTTACCCCGAGGAGCAGAGCTGAAAAACATTTCTAGTCGCGAAAGAATCACCTCAATTCCTTGCACGGTTTGGGAGAAATTAAAGTTTTTGTCTTGAGAAATTTCTCCAATGCAACTTCAAATTCAAATATAAAACTTTAGAGGCCCCGAAACAGCTCAAAAAGTGGTCGAACCGACCTACGATGGGTTTGCACATTATAGAGTTCGTCGAGAGCTTTCCAACAATATGCAATAATAGCAAATCAAACACCCAAATCAAAAATTATGGCCCCACGAAGTTGGTCCTCTAAAAAGTGAATTTCATAAAATTTCTTCCTGGGCTAGAAATCAAACGGTGGAACTTTTGGCGCCAAAACAAAAAGGAGAAATTTGATCTTTCTAGAACATTATAGGGCAGTTATTAGGGAAAATAAAAAAGGGTTAAGTGGGGGTTGTAGAAGGTGGCCCTGATAGTGCAGATTGTGGCTCCGAATAGTAAAAAAAAATTCAGAGTTGAATTTTGTTGTAATGAATCAAGCCCATGAGGCTATAGCATGTAAGTTTTGAATCTGTAATTTCATTTTCTAAAAATAATTGAAAGTGAGTCATTTTTTTCTCGCATCTTCTGTGTTGGTATTTGTTGTTGTGATTTATGTGGGTTTTGGACGGTGTGGCCCTCATCAGAATTACAAGAATTAAACCAAGATTTAACTAATTAAGCCATGGTCCCAATGAAATTCTTGAAAATATTAATCTAAGAAGCTATTAAACATGAAATAAACCATAAATGCATAATGGAAACCTACTTAACACATCAAACCCCATCCCATTGGGGAATTGGTGATGAATTGATGTGGAATGTCGACCCTTTTTCCAATCCCTTGGTTGAAACAAGCTTGAAGATGGATGAAATTGATGGAAAACGAATGCAAGATTAACTAAAATGGATGAAAATGGATGAAATGCTCATGAAAAATGCTCTAAAAATGGTCATAATGTTGATGCTTTGAATGAATGTCTTCTTTGCTCAAAAAATGGAGGCTATTTGTAGGAAAAATGAATGAATCAATGGTCAAGATCAATTTTCTTAATCAATGGATGCAAATTGAGGAGAGGAATTGGCATGGATCAAGAATTCAATCCATGGTGAAGATTCAGAGTTGACAAGAATTCATGAATTTAATCAATGGCTCAAATTGATTTGAACACAAATCCTAAAATTTAAGAGGAATGTGCAAGATATTTTAATTTAGGAGGGAATTGAAATGAAGGAATATTCCATGGGGATATTCCTTTACAAGTGGGTGAAATTGGAGGGATGAAAGAAATTAGTTGAAAAAAATGTTTAATTGTGCATGATGGATGAATTTAGGGATTTAATTAAGCAATTGGCTTATTTAATAAAAAAGGGGAATTAATGACATTTAATTAATCAATTAAGATTATTTAATCAAATGAGAAGACTTAAGGAATTTAATTAAATAATTCACATTATTTAATCAAACAGGATGAAAATTAGTATGAAAGGGGATGAATTAACCTAATAAAATTAATTATCTGATTTACAAAAAAAATGATGAAGTTAATCAAAAAAATAGGATTATTTAATTAAACAGTCAAAAAAGGGGGTGATTCAAGACGAAAATGATGTTAATAATCAAATTTAGATGTGCAATATCGATCAAAACGATTTTAAGTATCTACAAAATATATAACTTGTTGAATGTTTCGAATGAGGTTGTTAGGCATGTCTAATCTAGTTGGAACCTTAGATGGTCTAAGAAAGATATTTCCTATAGCCTTAAAGTTGTATGGCAATCTCTTTGTGAACCTAAAAAGAAGTGTTTTAGATGGCTTTTGATTCTTAAAAAGCTTGTTGTAGGTGAGTATGATAGGATTAGTTCTAATGTGTCTTGCATTATGTGTGGTAATATTGAATCTATTGATCACCTACTTTTAAATTGCCTATTCACTGTCAAGATATGGGTTAGTTTTCTGGGTAACCATCCAAATTGGATAGTAAGGACGGCCTTAAATGGGATAATGTTTTATTTGGGCATGCAAAGGGTTTAACTAAGAGCTTAATAAATTCTGGTCTATTTTTCCCTGTAAGATTTTGTGGCACATTTGGAAAGCAAAGGAATGAAGACATTTTTCAAGGTAGAAGAGGGAATCTTACTCTTTTACAGAGCTCACTATTTTCAATTCTATGGTGCAAGTTCTCTCATTTTGGAAATACCAAAGAACGGGTTTTGGATATTTCTTAAAGAAGGTCTTTCGTTGATATACAAGAGTGAGATAGTGAGTGTCAGTTTCTTCCCTCAAGGGAAGAACAATATTGATGAAAAGAGCTTGAAATTCTTAAGGAGTACATGAATATAAATAAGGTGCAAGCAACTATGGAGGAGGATAACATAAGTGGTTGTCGAGGTAAAAAGAAAATTGTTGAGTATGTTCTAGAGTTGCTAAAGAACCAAAGGAAGAAGAAAGTATTGATCCACCTATTGGAACTTGGGACTGTGATTACTATGAGAATGATAATAATCAAAGATGTTGGGAATGATTTGTTGGATATTGGGTTACTGTTTTGATAATCTATGTTACTGAATCATCCATCTCAGCAATATGACTCCAGGTACAAAATGTACAAGATATAGAGTCCTTGCACAAGATTCAATTTTTGCCCTGTGGAAACGATTATGACTTTCCCACCATGTATCTGGTGATTTTGATAGTGATGTGGCAATTCCAGGGCACTTTTGGACCGTTTCAAAACAAATTTTGACTTTTTTTCTCGAATAACATGAAATGAAGGGCAAAAAACCCCAACTAAAGACGAATTGCTTTGTTTTATTTCACGTTTCTAGTCTTTGCTTGTTTGTTTATCATTGCAAAAAAAAAAACCCATGACTAAGAGCCAAAGCCAGGAAACCATGACTCTGCAAGAGAAATTTACATGACTAGGCATAGCAAGAAAACACGCGACTAGGGTAGGAAAGCGCACAACCAAGGCAAGAAATCCATCGCAACATGAGAAGGTAAGGTTTTTTCCTTTTTTTAAGATTTTTTAAAAAACAAAAAAACCTTTTTTATTTTTATTTTTTAGTTTAAACTTAAATATTTTTAATGTTTTAGACTTTAAAGACTGTATTACAGTATTCCTATTTACTATTTAGTAATTTACATATTTCATATTTATTATTTAAAATTTTCAATATAATATTATTATTAATATTAAATAATAAATTATTAATTACAATATATTATATATTAAATAATTTAAATTATTAATATAATTATAACTTATATAATTAAAAATATATATAATTTTTAAAATATAATATTAATTTATTATACTTATATAATTTTAAAAAATTATAATTTACTGTTTAGATTTAGAATTTTAGATAATAAGTTTATTATTTAAATAATAAATTTAATCAAATTTCTCTAAACAAATTTTAAATTTGAAATTGCTTTTTGCAGATTTGTTGCACATAAGAGATTGTTTCTAAATATCATGGCAACTAGTTTTGGTTTCGTTGGCAATCCCTCATTCAATATTGACTTGGCTTCACCGCTATGTAGGCATGTAGAAATAGTAGAGCAAATTCCAGGTGGGGGGGGCATGTGTTTGGATATGGGTGTGATAAGAGATACACTAGCTCCTGCAGTTGAATGGAAGCGCATTTGTGTGCAATTTTTAGGAAGGGAATTAAAGCATGTCCAGGGGAAAATAAAATACCTATACCACCTTCCAAAATAGCAGAATATATTAAGGAGCAAGCGGAAGTAGATGCAAGGGTTGAAAATAGAATGGGGCATCCATTGAGTATAAGAAGTGGCTCACGGAAGCCACCTACTTCATCTCACACACAATGTTGGCCTTGATACTGTAGTAGAAAGCCATCCTTTTTTTAGAAGAAATGAAATTGAAAATGTCAATGATGCTACTGTTTCGAAAAGAGCAAAGGGACCATTAAAGAGGGAATTTAATAATGACGCAAGAGAGATTGTTGACCAAGCCCTTGGAAGATGCCTCTATGCAAATAGTTTGTCTTTCAATGTTGTTTGATCACCTTATTGGCAAGACATGGTAAGAAAAATAAAGGAATCTCCAAAGGGGGTACATAGGCCCAGGTTATGAAAAGGTGTGTACCACTATATCGTCAAGGGAGATCAAACATATAGAAGATGCGTTATCTCCCATCAAGGCCTCATGGAAAGAAATAGGTGTGTTTATTATTTTCGATGGATGAAAGGATGCAAGAAATAGACCATTAATTAATGTGATTGCAATGTGCCCTAAAGGGGCAATGTTTCTAAAAGTTGTGGATTGTAAAGGGAAGGTAAATGATGCATAATTTATTGCTGACATCCTTATACAATGCATTAATAAAGTGGGACCTCAAAATGTTTTCCAAGTTATAACAGACAATGCGAAGAATTGTACAGTTGTTGGTATGTTAGTTGAGACATGATTCTCACATATTTTGGACACCTTGTGCCATGCATTCCCTAAACCTCATGCTACAAAAGTTGGGTACAAAAATAGATTAGATCAAACAAGTATATGCTAAAGTTCAAGATATCCAAATGTTCATAACAAATCACCATATGTCGCAAGCTTTTTTAGATCATTCTCGCGACTAGAGCTATTGAAGGTAACTCAAACTTCAAACAATGCACTTTTTTGATGTTTTTGATATAGGAAAAAATAAGTTTTGAAGGGTCTTGAAACCCTTTACAATAAAAAACAAGGCTGCAGAAAGGACAGCTTGCAGCCAGCCAAAAGCCAGCCCCCAAACAAGACTCGTCAAGTTTTACATTTAGAACTACTCTTATGGGAACGGAGAGTCATGTCAAAAGAAGGCCAAGAGGATTTTTTCTTGCCCATAACAGTAGTCTAGCCTTCTTCCACACGTGTTGCCTTATCATGCCAAGTCAGCACACAAGTTTCCTGAATATGAATTCCTGCAGCCTTTGTCTCAGTGATTTCATCGCTATTTGTTCATCCAGACATAGACATAACAGGGGAATCACCAAACCTAGACGCTGAAGCACTGGCCACCAAAGATCCAGTCTCACGCACAAGAGGGGAAGCCACAACAGCCCCACCAATTGCGACATCCGGGGGGGATGCCCCAAGACCCTGAGAATCTAAAGCAACAACCTCAGAGAAATGCCTGTGTTGATCAAATTTCTTCTCAACCATGTAATGTTGTTGAGAAGCCCCAATCCACCATATAGTCGCCTTAGTTTTTTTCTCGAATCCACATTGTGCAGCAGCATGACCTGTTTTAAAACATCTTCTACACCGAAAGGGAATCCCTTCATAATCCAAAGCTTGGACCCAAGAGCCTTTAGAGGACTTAAGTAAAACCTCAGCAAGCAGCCCTTTTGTAACATCTATTTCAACCAATATGCGGGCAAAGGTGGAATGAAAAATATCAGATGATTCATCATCAACCAATACAAAATCACCAAGGGCCTCATTCACTTCCTCCAGAAGAGGGTCATTCCAAAGGTGGAGGGGAAGATTAGGCAACCGCACCCAAATCGGAATCTTGTTGAAAGTTTCAGAAGCAGGGTTGAAATCTGAATGCCAAGGCTTAATCATCAACAAATATTTGTCCTCCCAACTAAAAGAATTCTCACATAAAACTATATTTATGTCCTGAGCATTGTCAAACTTAGCTACAAAAAACCCCTTAGCCATGGGGAAAATATGAACTTTACCCAAAATTAGGGGCTCCCATTCACTAGAGATCCAGGAATGCAGCTGAGGGAGGCTAGGCCAAAAACCCCTAAACCAACAAATCACCCCACGAGCAGAGAGCACAGACACAATCTCATATATTTCTTCTACAATCTCATCCTTCAGCTTCACAGAGATGGCACTGGCAACCGAAATAAACCTACCAGTCGGTAGTCTCCCAAGCCTGAGTCCCGCAGCCGACACCTTGGCCTTCACCACAGGGCCACTTCCCTTAACACGCCCCCCACCAGAAGCATAGGGAACTCTGGTCTTTTTCACAGCCTTCGATGTTTCATCATTCTGAATACCAACCTTTGCCTGATCATCATTCTATTTAACAGCCCCTACGAGAACACTCGCAGGCACAGGCGAACCTTCGCCTCTGTCAACACCATTCACTCCTTCACCTAGTCTCGCACTAGGGTTTTCCGCACACGATGCCACCATTTCTTTCAAATTCTATAATGGGATATGGATAGTTATATAGCACTTTTTTGATGTTATGTTTCACTTTAATAATTTATTTAGAATACATACATATATATATATATATATATATATATATATATATATATATATATATATATTGATTTTAATTATTTAATTTTTATTTTCAAATAGGTGGTTGAGACTATATTTGCATCAAACGTGCAATCATCTTAAGATGACTTGTGAAGGTGCAAGAGGTGCTTTCTGCTATGGTCATTAGCCAATCATGGTATATATGGAAGCAATCAAACACTAAGAGGGCAACAAATGTAAAACAAAAGATTCTAGATGACACTTGTTGAGATTGGATGGAATATCTTCTTGCTTTCACCGAGCCCATAATGAGCATCATACGCTTTGTTGACATGGATAAGTCATGCTTGGGGGAGGTTTATGATGGCATCGAATCAATGTTTGAGAAGATGAAAACCATCATAAACTGTACAAGAGAGCAAGATCATGAAGAAACCTTCTTCAAAGAGGTGCAGTCAATTTTTGTTGAGTTGTGGAACAAAATGACCACACCACTCCATCTTCTTGCCTTCACTTTGACTCCCAAATTATATTATAGTCCAAAGATTCTTGCTATACCAAACAGAGTACGACCATATCGTGATTCAGAAGTCAACGACAAGTTTAGGAAAGCTCTTCTTAAACTCTTCCCTAATCCTAATATGGAAGATGCAATTTCACCTGAATTTGTTGATTTTGTTGCCTCTCATGATCAAAGTGTTTCTATTCCTTATGACAAATATAAGGGTGCTCACTCTTGTAGTACCTCAATGGCTACAAGATGCCACACCTCCAAGTTCTTGCAATAAAAGTTTTATCCCAAGTAAGTTTTGAAATTTTTACCACTCTAAATTTGGTTTTAACTTTTAACTTTTTAAGTTTTATCATTTAAAAATTTAAAATTTAAATGTGTTATTTTCAAATTTGAAGTTTGATTTACAATTTTTTTAATTTAACAATTCCAATGAGAGCTCCCTTTATTTCAATAGGTTGCTAGTTCTTCTTCAGCTGAGCGAAATTGGAGTACATACTCTTTCATCCACTTAGTGAAGCGTAATCAATTGGCATCAAGCAAAGCAAAGGAGCTAGTTTTTGTTCATTACAACTTGTGCCTTCTTACTCACAAAGATGATGAGTACAAAGAAAGGGCAACAAATATGTGGGATGTAGAACCAAAGTAAGTTGACCTCGATCTTTCTTTTGCTATAATTGCACAATCTTCTTCAATTTTTGAGGAGTCAAGTAGTCAACATACTTTTAGCGCAAGTGTATGTGTGATTTCATCATCTAATGTCAATATTGATGATGATCTTGGTCTTGATGATGACCCATTTGATGCACTTGCAAATTAGTGAATTGGTTACTATTTGTATTATTTAAATGTTAAACAATGATTGTCTATCAAGACATTCAAGCTTGATCCTTTTGATACTGAAAATTGAACTCAAATTAATATATTATGTTTCAAGAATTGAAATTTGTCATGGTTTTGTTTAGCATATGTATTGGTATATGACATTCTAAACTTAATTTTGTTTCTAGGTTGCATATATATATATGATGTAACCGATTTTGTACCCAACCCCTCAAAAAATTTGTTGTACCCATGTATCTGTACATGTGCTCATACCCGATTCAGCAACCTAGGATATAATGTAATTATGTATATGACTTGATGTAATCTATAGCTTTCTAGTGTCTTCCCAACTGTGATACTTATGGTGGTGTGCTTTGGCACCATATATTGTACTCTTTGTTTTTTTTGTACTCGATGTATAATATAAGAAAAAAAAAAAGGCAATATGTGTTGGAGCAACAAAATAATGAATGCAATATTCAAACTACAATAGAATGAATCAAGCACATTACATAAACCAATAAACTACCATAGAATGTGTAGACTACAATTATCACTCCTTGTTTATATAGGGCAAGCAAGAGGTAAGAAGGTGAAACTAAAAGACTGACTAACCCTCAAGTGATGCGACACATGTAGAACACTTGGGACAAGTGTAAGGCATGTGTCAAGTGTTTATGAAGTGAGACAACTTAACCACTAAGTGAACTTAAGCTAGTGTGAATAGGACTACTAGGTGTAGGAACTAGATAAAGGGAAACTAGATACATAAAGACACTTTTCACACTAACAATATCTAGTATTTTCATGAGAGAAAATCTTTTCAAATAAAACAAACTACTCCAATAATTTTTTTACTGTTGTAGAAACTTAATAATTTTCTAATATAATTATGAATCTCTCTTACTTTATTGTAAATAAACATATGAAAAATAATTTTGCACATTGCATAAAATCAAAGCATTCGTAGAATAAAGACTAGTAATTTTAGTCATTTGATAGAAACTTGATATTTGAAATTGAAGCATATTTATTGACGAAAAAGGAAGTAATAATCTTCATTAGGAAAGATGTCCAGACAAACTCAAAAAATGTGTAATGGGTTTAACATAGTAACAATAAAAATGTGTCCATCATATTGGATATGAGAGGGGCCAATAGTTGTGCAAGCTAACTTTGCAAGCATGTAGCTATTGCATGGAATATCATAGGACCCCCATTGTTTTTAAATGTAAATAGGCCTCTTATCTATCTATAACTAAGATTTGGAGGTGTGACTCATCACACAACTTGCCACATCAACACATCTAGTGAGAAGTGCCCTAAAATTGACTTTTAAAATATTTGACCAAAACTTAATCATGGTGTCCCTAATAGTTGAACAAAACAATATCATTTGGTGTTAGCACAATATCATATTCTTATGTAAAATATAACTTATATGCAACCTAAATGATCACAATAGCTTTTGGTAACCATTAATCTTGTTATCTCTAACCTTTATGCACAACACAAATGGACCAATAGTTGAACACACAAAAAAATATTTTGTTATAAAAACAACACATTGTTATTTAAAATGTAACTTATATTCAACTTTAAATGATCATACAACTTTTGGACAATCCTTCACATTTCATGAGAAAATACAAGGTATTTATTGTGCTCACCTTTATTATTTTTGACAGGGCAAACTATTAATATGAAATACTCCAATGGATAGACATTGCTACCCCAGTAGTGTACACATAAAGAAAAATATTTTTTTCACTATGACAACAATACTTGTTTAAATAAGCACCTTATTTTATAAATGACACACTTATAGTAGACATTTACGATATTTTATTTGAAACAAAAAAGTTTTTTTTTTTACCTGTTAATGAATATATTTATGGTTTTTTATATAAAATTCAAAGTTTCTCATGTGTTCAAGTATGGGTCCATCTCGACCAACATTTGGTTTTTTTTAATTTACATATGAAGTAATTATTGACAATATATAGTATAAGTATGTTGCAAGAGTGAATATTATAACCACAAGTACTATCACAAAAGTTGAACCGCGCCCAACTACTGACCCCTCTCCCCTAGCTATAAAACATACTTTTCATCAGCCATTATGTGGAATTCTTATTTGGGTGAGAAGAATGCTCCTAAAGTTTTTTCAATGAATGAATTAGTTTTTAGTGAGTGTTTTTATTTTTGTTAATGTTTGGTTTGGTAAATTAAAAAGAAATTTGGGCAAAAATTATAGAAGTGTGTACAATATTGTACACATGACAATACTTTGCTTCTATTCCTCGTGTTTTTGTTCAATACATTTTACAAATATATAAGATTGGAATATCCTATATTATAGGAGGATTGTTAACACTCCTAAAACCAATCCCCTAAATATATGATTTGTTTTAACAACTCAATACAAATAAACATTCATACAGTAAAATAATTCTATATAATCCTATACATATGACTAACAAACCTAACAAATAAATATTATATGCATCCTAAAGACACATGAATGATGTAATATTCCTAACAACCCCCCATATTACATCATTCTTTAAATGAAGATAAATGGACCAACAATACTTGATGAACACATTCAGGAGTTCATCAAAAACATAAGCTATGAGTAGGGACATACACATTTACTAAAGATAAACAATAGTGGAACTCACCCCCTATGCTTCTGAGTTGTTTCCAAGGATAGGGATGAACACATCTATCCATGGACCAAGGATGGAGACTAACACTTCTATCCAAACTCACAACAAATTTTGATAGGGACAAACACATCTATCCAACATCAAAGTTATGAACATGGACATACACATCTCACAACAATTATGATTGGGAACAAACACATTCAATCACAATTACCAACTTTAATTAGAGACAAACACATCCAATCATCATCACTCATTGAATTTGATTGGGGACAAACATGTCCAATGACTATCACTCAACAAATGTGATTGGGGACATATATATCCAATCACAAATAGAAATTTGAGAACTACATTCTCATTGTTGTGTGTGCAGCCATCATTATAGATCACTGCCACTTTGATCACAAGCGATATAAGATGGTTACCGATACCACCTATAAATTGATCTTGGCTTTGGTCATTTTGGCACAAATAGTTTTGTCACTAATACAGTTTTGTGGCCCCATCAGTAGTGACTAACAAGAGGTCATTGAATGTCCTCCAACCTCTTATGTCTCCATCCTCTAGTTGATTTGCTACTTAGAAAAATTTAGCTTTGAAACTCGATTTAGAATGCCCCCTCAAGATGGATGTCGCGTACAAATGATAATGTGTCCAATTACAATTGAGACAATTTAAATTTTTATATTTTTTAACATTTTGACACAAGAATTAATGGACCCAATTCTAAAATAATATATCTTGACTTTGACAACATACAACTTTTAGACTATGACACAAAATATCTAAAAACATTTTTGAAATACTAAACAAAACTTCTATCTAAAATCTATCATTAGACACTTAATCTCTAGATGAAGACTTTTAAAAACCAAACTAAATAAAATAAAATTACTAATTCAAATAACTCGACTCAACCATGTGGACTCTGCCATGTTCGACTTATCATGACACTGCCTCAGCGTCTATTGGGAGGAAATGCCATCCAGTTTGTGGTGAAGCTGCCCATGAGCCTTCTTTCGTCTCTAATATATCTGCCAATTCTATGCACATTTAAGGGGTCTTTAATCCTTCTCTATTCGTCTCTCCTTTGGAATCCTCATCGCACTCAGTTTGCTGATCGCCTCACCCACACAAATCATCAATATTGTTTGCTCAGCATCGAGAATATTGGTAGAATTTGAGGCACATTGCTACCACACAGCTCTTCATTCATGGCAGACTCCGAGCATTTCTCCTTCCATACATGTCGGCACCTTTACATTCTACGAAGGCGTGAACTCTAGCAAGCTCACTCACAGATCCCACAGAATGACGTAGAATGGTAGAGAAAATGTAGAATCGTTGTTTCAGACAATATTAACATTAAAAAAAATCATAAGGTTAATACTGGATCTGTAGAGGAAAATGAACAGGAGAATGGTTTGGAATAGAGAATGCCTATATCATGTACAGGATCTTCTACAGTAATCTTGGCGATTAGCCCGAGTCCTCTGCGATCTTCGTCACTACCAGAGGCTTCTTCGAGGACGATGAGAATAAAAACAATGCTTATGAAGTTTAAATTAGAGTGTAGTAGTGTGTAGAATGGTGATAATAGGGTCAAGGATCTATTGCTTGAGCACACTAAAAGCGAGAACAGAATGCTATAGCGGCTTCAAACTTTTGATCGTGGAAGGCCAAATGGAAATCCTCAAGTCATGGAGCTGTAATAGCTAAGAAGGCGTTGAATGTGATTACATAATAAATTGCGTGGTGAAGGTGGGGCTAGAAAACCATGCTGCCTTGAATGATATCGAATTTAAAATGTCTATCCTTACTTGTCAACTCAGGCTGCTACAGAATAGTCGTTGAAACTCCCAAACCAGTGTGTCTCTGCCTCACAATCAACCTTGTGTGGATTGAACCACAAGCCACGAACCAGTCTCTGATAGATTGCAAGCGGGCGGTGAACAAGGGTCTGTAGGAGGGCAAACGTCAGTGATTAAATCCCACAACAGATCTATGAAATTTGGCACCATTCTTCGGACATTGAGCACCCAACCTAAACAAATTTGAACTGCCTTAACTAGAATCAATAAATCAAGGTCTAATACCAGAAGGCAAAAATTATAGAAGCATGTAAAAGATTGTACAGAGATTGTTCGGATTGTTACAGTCTCTGTACCAAGATTGTTCATCCTCCTTATATTATAGGAGGATTGTCGTAACCCCAATAACTACTCCGCAATTCAATACAAATAAACGAACAAACAATAAAATAATTTTATATTATTCTACACATATGACTAACAAACCCAACAAATAATTATAATATGCATCCTAAAGACATGAATGATGAAATTCAACATCATTGTCGGGTATCTCATTACCAAATTCACCAAAAATTTGTAAATTATATTTCATCAAGGATTTGAACACTGGGCTCCTTTCTGAAAGGTTTGATGCTCTTACCACTACAGTTTATCCTGTTTGACGGTGCACGTTGAAAGGTACTTATTCATTGTGTCTCAGTAATTAACTCTATTTTTTTGTATGTATAATATATTTGAAGCTTTTATAGTGTTATTTTCTTTCTTGGCATGGTAAATATTGGATGAATTTATGGGCTGCCTTTAACGCTAGGTAGCGTTAAGTTTGAACTGCATTCTTAAGATTTGTGAACCTAGGTCATGCTTGAATATATCTCCATAATCTTTACACATTAACCTTGTGAAGTATTGTATTCTTAGTCTGGAGCATACAAAGTAAAATCTTCACTTGGGCAAAGTGATCGTATTCTAAATCTAGTGCATATCCACCCTAATCCATATCTTACATGCTTAGAGATGTATCCAAAGGATTGAATTGAGTTGCCCATCCTTATATTTAATGGGTGTGGTTACATAGAGAGTTGTGAGATTGTAGGTGTAACAATATTAATACATTGATTGGCTCACTCAGTGTCACCCACTTGTATCTTTTGGGTGGGTTTATGCCCTAAAGTTGTTGAAAAGTCATTTAGTATAGTGAGCAAATACCTTATACAAGTAGTACTTTTTTTTTTGTCTTCTTTATATGACGATGTGATATCTCCAATGGGATATGCCTTAAAATTCTGATTTTTATTTCTGCCCAAATCCTAATTTTGATTTCTGATTTTTATTTTCTAATTTCAAACAAAATATCACAACGAAAATTCAAGTGTCCAAACATAACAAATAAACATGCCAAATGATGCTACCAATTGATATTCATATCAAACATGAAATCCACCATGAAAAATTCGAGATAGGGCATCCAAATGCAAATGATTTTCTATAGATAACTTCTATTGTTACAAAACTGGATATGCTAGACTGATTTCTACTCTATAAATCAGATCTGAAACTATGATTATACATACCAAATATATGCAAAATAGTCTTCAAATATCAAACCCTAGATGAGCGAAATTCCTCCTTAGTAAGTGCTTAGGGTTTGCTGCTCCAAATATACAAAATTGCCCTCCAAAGGTGGGCGCTCAAGTCTGCTCCAAGTGGCGCTCCAAATTAGGGCAAAACCCTAATGCAATTTTCTCACAAATGCTACAATAATTCTGCTCCAAATCTAATCTGCAAATTTGATTATGCAATGCTGCTCCAACCTCCAAATGTCTCCAATGAAGTGTAAATCGAACTCCATTATGAGTCCTCCACAAGATGAGCTAGGTTTTCGTCCAACTCACCAAATTCACAAGGGTTTTCGTCCTTGGAATTAAACCCAACCAAATTTGCAGCAAAGAGAAGAATCTCCAAATGCAAAATATGATATGAAAGGATGTCAAATGACTTGCAGTTTACTTTCTTTTATAGCCCTCCCAAAATAACCTTAACAACGCCGACCTCCTTTATTTTTTTATTTCCCTCCAATCTTGGCCGACCCCAATAGAGTATTCTTATTTTATTTTATTTATTATTTATCTATTTATTTAATTATATTATTTATATTTTAAAATTATATAATACTAGTGTTTAAAAACACTATTAAAATACGGTGAGATTTAGGGCAAAAAAAGAGGACATTACAATCCTCCCTTCCCAGAATTGCTTGCCCACAAGCAATGATAAGCATACCACCACTTGGATCCCAAATCCTGATATCATCACATCCGACAAACATGAAGAGATAGAAGCATCTCAAAGTGCTAGCAACACCAAACAACTCTCTAACCCCTGTAGATCTTCGATGGATGTGTAGAGCACCCCTCACAAGTGCAAGAAAATATATAATCACTTCTCCTAGGTTGCTGATATAGAATAAAACAACCTCTCGACTGAAAACAAAATCTAAGTGAGTACAAATACCATCGTCATGTCATATGATGATAGAGTGTCATCCATATGCCATCCTCCAACTCCTATAGATCTCCCATGGATATGAGGAATACCCAACATAGGTGCAAGGAAATGTATAACAACTCCTCCTAAGTTTTTGATGTAGATCAAAACAGCACCCATGATTCTAAAAGTCAAACTATGGCGATGCAAAAGGTGCCTCTAATGACATATGATGATAGTGCCTCATCATTATGCCAACCTCCAATAATGTAGTGGTGATCAACTCCTCTCCAATTCACCCTAACAGTTGCTATCCCTGAAGCACTCCCTAGAATTTAACCATGTCTACTAATGTAGAACAGTAATCTCTCTGCAATGTATGAAGTAGTAACCCATGAAGTAGGGTTGGAACATCAATGCCCTTATGTTCATACCCATACCATACACCATAGTGTTGATGGTGTTTGCTGCAGAGCAACAACTCAGATAGAATACAATATCCTATCTCTCTTGAAAGGTAATCTTCAACAATAAATCACTTAAAATCACCCCAAGGTCTCTCGGGTGTCAGGTCATGACAGTGCATAAACAACTCAGATAATAATGTGAAAATGCTGGTAATCACAAAGGGACCTTACTACAAGCAAACTGTATCTTTCAATTTATTAGATTCTACAATATAATGATCTCTAATCCTAAATCTAACCAGATGATAAAGAAATAACAAAAGATAAGGGTGCAAGGATATGATAAGATCTAAACTATTCCTAGAATAAATAATGCAAATGACAGATATCTGGAATGGACCAACCTCAAACAACCAATTCCTGCTTAACCCACAATGCAATATCACAAGAACGGTGCAATCTTCTAAGGTATATAGATTTTCAAATCATAGATATTCATCCACAATCGAACTTAAGCACATATGAATATATGGTCCAGGTTGACTTCACCAGCCTACTACAATCAAATAGTTACTGGGAGTATAGACCAGAGATTGCTACAAACATTCCAAATATGAAATCATAAACACCATTCATCAAACTAAAACTAATTTAATTTGAACACTAAACCCTAAGTCTTCAAGCAATTTAAAAGATAGAACAAGAACTATGCGAGATAAACTAACACAAGAGATTTCACCAGGAAAACCACAATGTCTTCAATTGTATTAGATTATCAAAAGCCTACAACAATTCCACTATTCTGATTACAATACTTGCTTCAAGAAGTTCACAAAATGCTCTTAACTTTTACTCTATTATCTCTTCTCTAATTTTAATGTCCTTTTTCTAACCCCTTACAATGAGGCAGGAATGGCTTTTATAACAAGTCTCAAGATATGTCGGCCCAATGAAACATTTTTATAAGATAAAGATAATCGCCAAAACAAGTCGGCGATCCGTTCCCTCTGCCAATCTCTGGAGAATCCTCATACATCACTAGAGGAGAATGATGTTTTTCTACCTCTTCAGCTTCGAGCTCAGGTGCTACACCGAAGAGTTCCCCTTCCTTGAATGGCTCTGCCTCTCCGCTAGTTTCATATTCTTCAGGAATTTCCTGCTCAGGTACGCTTGGTGGAGGGGAAGCAGCCTTAGAGGGCTCTACAACTGGCACCTTTGGAGAAGGATCAGTCTTTTGCAAAATCTCCTTAGGAGAAGGAGTCCTGGATCTCCTCATATAAACCTTGGTCTTTTCCCCTGAG
This sequence comes from Sequoia sempervirens, assembly GCA_007258455.2. Lineage (NCBI taxonomy): Eukaryota > Viridiplantae > Streptophyta > Pinopsida > Cupressales > Cupressaceae > Sequoia > Sequoia sempervirens. The sequence goes on from VDFB02000003.1 coordinate 280,714,305, forward strand.
CTCTCTACATCAACAATAGGAGGCTCCTCTTTTGAGGCAACCTAACCCTTCTTCTTTGAAGTCTTGGTTGTTCTTGTCTTCTTCGGTAGTGGAGGAGCATCCTCCTTTTCTGCTTTTTCCAACTCTTCCTCATAAAAGGACTTACCAATCTTCAAAGTCTGACTTCTCTTCTTTCCTTTTGGCTTCCTTCTTGGTTCGGGCTCACTTTCCTTAGGGCCTCTAATCTTTATTTTGAAAGGAGAGCTCTTTGTACTTTTCCCTTTGGGGTCATCTTCCCCGGATTCCTCTGAAGTAGACATGGGATTGAGGTCTCCCATCAAATTGAAGGTACAAGTTACCTTCTCACTCTCCAACTCCCAAATTTTATGCTTCAACCAAAAGGAGGTAAATTTCATAACATGGGTCATTAGATCTTCCAACTCTGTGACCTCATCTTTGTTCCAATTGATTTCCCCGATCGACCTGTCCTTCACAGCTTCATAGGCATGATCCTATACCAGGTTTCCATCATCCTCCAGTTGGTCCGGGATCAACTTGAAATTGTACTGTCTGATTGCATCTACAGGGAGCCTGGAGTACCTCTTATTTCTCGCTTCAAAATCATCCTTGATGTTGGCCCAATAGTCGTCTAGGTCATCTTTATGCCGGTACTCCCTAGTGGCTTTCTTCTGTGCCTCTCCTTTGATATCAAAGTTCATCCTTTTGGAGTGGAAGGAGAAACCATATGCTGCCATTCTTCTCCTGCAGTGTGTGCCGATTGAATGGAAGGGCACACTTCTACTACACCAATTCCAAGAGGGAAATCCCCACCAAAGCCTGTTTTATGCTTTTCCTTCTTTACAATGGCATCAAACTCACAAATTTGTCTGACAATCTCCAACAACACAATGTGATCTGTGGGGTACCTAGATAACCTGTAGGGAGCGACCGGGCATCCATCAATCCTAATGTAGGTGAAGGTGCGAAATTGAATGAACTAGGCCCCATAATTCTTTATCAATCCTTTGGCCCCATCTGATAGTCTCACATGCTTGGTATTCTAAAGCATCCTTGTGATATGCATTGTGAATGCATCATTAGCCCTTCGGTAGTCTTTGTGTCCTAGGTGCAACTCCGGGTACACTTCATAGACTATGTCTTGTCCGAATGTCCCTCGTGGATTCAAACCCCTGTATGGGTAGAATCTGGCAAGCACATATATGACATAGGAGGACATGGTGAATCTCTTGGTCTCTAGGACGTTCCTCAGCTGTTTATCAATTTCAGAGCTAATAAGCCCTACCCAATGATAGTTGGTCCCTTGTTCAATTTTGGTGATCACATGGACCATCCAGCTCTCTAACACACCAGCAGTCTTCAAACCTACCACCCTACTCAGAAATGTTATTGCATCATAGATATCTGACCTGAATTTAACTCTATGCAACTGCTTGGGCAGTTTAGAATAATGTGACTTTGGCTTCACCAACCAAGCATTGATCATCTGTTGAGATTTGATGGGCTCATTTTCGTAATATGTCCTGGCCATGTCCATGTTTAGAGCACACACAGAAGGAAGATCTGGCATGTCAAAAGCTTGGGCAATAGAGACAGGGCTGAAGTTGGCCAAGACTCTTCCCTCAGTACTGACGACCCTTTGCGTATCAAAATCATACTATCGGGCACAATCCAAGATCAACTCATAACATTGGATTGCAAGAGGAAACCCTGCCACATGCACCAGTCTGGACTTCATCATTATGTTCCTTAGGACTGATAGATACTTCTCAGCTGTCCTCTGCTTGAACTCCTCGTATCTCCAGGCCCCCACATTGGTGTCAGACACCTCGGACCATACGGAAGATATTTTGTTTTCAGAAAGCTGACCCTTAATATCCAACCTTAACCTTTCTGCTTCTGAAATGGATGACCCCTCTGTGTCACCCTTGGACTTTCTTGCCGCAGCTTTGCTTGATTCGGCCTACATTCACAAAGGACATCATTAGTATTCAATTATCATGCATATTCCAATCCAAAGGTTAGCCTAAAATCATATAAAGCAATTAAAATCCATCACAAATCGCCAATCCTTGAAGATCCGGGAAAATAAAGCAGTCAGGGAAAACCATGTTAACCGAAAAAATCCAGTCGGGGCAGAATTTCAGAGAAATGCAACCCAGACGGATTCTCACTGCCAAAACATCATTAGTCAAATAAATCATTAATTCAGCCAAAAGATCATTAGATTATCATGAAATTCGTTCATTGGCAGCAAGAAATAAGCATTTAGCATTCACTCCATTAATCCTATCTTCAGAAAATCAAAAAGGATGAAGCCAGACAGGAAACCTAGAAAAATCCAGATGGGACAGATTCTCACGGGCAGTTCGAAGTGTTCCAGAAATTACAACACTCTGCAGAATTAGCCTAAACCAGGAAAATCTGGGTGCGCAGAAATTTCGCGGACACCACGGGAACCCGACGATCGGCGACACGTGAACCATTAATCAAACAATCATGCAATCTTTTCCACTTGGATTCTAACGGTCCTGAAATCGATGCTAACCAACAAGATTCAGAATGTAAATGATTTTAAATTCCCAAAGCTCTCAAGAGACGAGTCCTTATGGCAAAACAACGATGCCCTAATTTCAATGAAAAAACCTTTCGCCATGAAAAGTAGGGTAAGCTCAAGGTTAAAGGTACCATCTATAAGAATCAGTCTAGAGTTCTCTGGATCCTCACAAGGTAGGGGTCAATTTGATACAAGTGCATGATTGACCAGTCATAACGAATTTGTCATTCTGGGCCGAACACCGAAAAAACCCTAACCTTGTACAATATGGCGGATTACGCACTAAGAGGGCAAATAACCTGACCCAGAACCCCTCCCAAACGGATGCACCCATCGTCTAATGGATACATAGCGCTCATATGGCACGGGTGATGAGGTTCCACAAAGAAACGGGCCAAACCCTAACTCGATAAGAAAGAAATCGTGGCTACCATGGGCCAACACGAAATGACCACCAATCAATACAGAAAAACTCAATCATTGCGTAAACAAATAAGAGTGGCCATCGATAACCTACCATGGATTATTGTAGACGAAACTCAGACTCGAAGAGGTGACCACAAAGTGAACACGTCTTAGCAATGAAAACCTTAATCAGCGCTCCAATCAATCCACACGCAAGCGATCCAAAATCAACCCTCAAAGCTCGAATAAATAATGCACTTCAGACGCTCAGGTAGCAAACAAGTTAATGATGAAGTTAAAATGATGCTTAGAAGGTTTTAAATCCACCCATTTACACCTCTAAGCAAAGGTACTTCGGTCATTAATGAACGACAAGACACGTCTGACAAATCCGGAAACCCGAGCCCAAGACAGAATTTCAGAAAATCCCAAGATACGCGGAAATCCGGATAGACACAAATTTCGCGGAAAGGTAGAAACCGGGAACATAACAAAGTTCGAGATTTTGGTGTGGATCGGGAAAATCCGCCAGAACCGGACAATCCCGGAGTCAAGCAGAAAACCCAGATTCAAAAAATGCAGTGATGATCAGACAGTAAACTAGAGCCTGGAAAAATCCGCCGGAGTCGAAAAATCCCGGATTCAGGTGAAAACCCAAATTTTGCTTAAAACTCAATTTTAACCAATTCAAGCCTCAAGGCAAGTTCAAAGCTAGAGAGACCAACATGTCAAGACCTCAAAAGACAAGCCCAATAAAACCAAAGGTCAAAAGACATCTGAAAAGAGGGTTCCTACTCCAAGTGGGGCGTGTGTGCAAAAATTGCACAACAAATGGCGACTCTGCTGGGGAAATGCTCTTGAGCATTTCAATGACAAACTGAAATCAAGAACCCAGAACTTATGGTTTCAACTCAGATATCCAGCTACCACCTCCATTTTTAAACAAGGAAACCCCTAGTCATTAAAAGTTTCCTATACCAGGGTCAAAGTGTGCACATGCATTCATTACCCCCCTCGGTTACAATAAAGACCAAACTTGGTATGAACATGCTACATAAAGATTCATACTCTAAAAGCGACCTGGATAGAGCCTCGCTGTCAGTCAGGCGTCCATAGCCCCGACGAGGTTATCGCTGTGATCCTCATGAACATAGCTCTACTGCCAGCCAGGCATCCATAGCCCCGGTAGAGATATTCAGATCCCCCTGATAAGTTGAATTCAGGCCTTTAATTTTCAATATCTCCTCTTTCTTTTTTTCTTTTTTTTTATCTTTTATTTTCACTCATTACATTCAACCTGTGAACAATGAAGTCCACACTCAGAGCTGAGAACCACAGTGGCACTAGAACAGAAAAAGATTTTTCACCTGTTCAGACCTTATAAGGACTTTCTGCAACTTCAGGTATATTTAATAATCAAAAGTATGAGACCCCAATGTAGTCTCATTCAAACTAACTAGAAAACCCTTTGCCTCAGCATAAGGATAAGTGACATTGGATAGAGGGTTCGTACCATGGTGTCCTTGAAGGATGATTAGAGTTTGTAAGGGAAATACCAAAAACATCAGACCCATTTTGTCACCAGTGCCATACAGATGCACCCCAAAAGTCCCAAAAGGAGAAATAACCAAGAGCAAGAGCAACGCAAACCAAAATGAACAAACCAAAGCAAACCTACTCTAACCAAAGCAAAGCAAGTAAAGGAAAAGAAAAACCTACGCTAACTAAAACAAAACAAGTAGAGCAACCTAAACTAACTATATACAGAGTGGAGAGCTGAAAACAACTCAAGACTGGAAATAATGTTTCAAATACTGCCCATTGACAGATAGTGGGATATCCTCTCCCGTGAGAGTCTTCAGACGGAAGGCATTATCTCCAAGTATTTCAGCAATCTGATATGGGCCAAGCTAGAGTTTATCAAACTTCCCATGGTTCCCTTTCTGATCATGAGGTTTATCTTAGTATAGGACAAGGTCAGAAATCCTGAAGGCTTTGATTTTAGCCCTCCTCTCAAACCATCTCTTAACTACCCCCTGATGTTTGCAAAATTCTCAAGGGCATTATCTCGTTTCTCTTCAAGGTGCAGTAGTTCTGTTAACCTAGCCTCCCTTCTGTCCCCTTCATCATAAAACTCATTTATAAACTGTAAAGTTGGGATCTTGAGTTGAATAGGGAATACTGGCTCCAAACCATACACTAAGTGATAGGAAGATGTTCCAATGGATGACTTAAGTCTGGTACGATCTGCCCAAAGGGCAAACCGAAGTTGGGTGTGCTAGTCCTTTGGGTTTCTCTCTAACAGCTTACAGATGACCACCAATAGGTTTTTATTAGAGGATTATGCTAAGCCATTACCTTGGGGATAATAATTAGATGCAAACTTCACAATAATGCTGTGATCAAAAGCCCAATTTGAAAATTTCAAAGATGCAAAGGCAAGACCATTATCACAAACAACAGCAATGGGGCATCCAAATCGATTAAGAATAGCAGACTCTAAGAAATCAATCACTATATCTGATGTACATTGCCTACAAACAAAAGCTTCAGTCCATCTTGTAAAATAATCAGTAATAGTGAGAATGTACCTGTGTCCTGCGGAAGATGGTGGGTTGATGGGGCCTATGAAATCCATACCCCACTGAGCAAAAGGTCTTACCTCAGTGACCGATTGGAGTGGAAGTGTTGCACACCTTTCTCTCATTGCTGCAGTCTGGCAAGTGTGACAGGTCCGTACATGATAATGAACATCTTTGAACAGTGTAGGCCAGTAATATCCTGCCCTCAAGATTTGGTTCGCTGTGGCAATTGCAGAGCCATGACCAGTACCATATTTCTCATGAAATTCATTCATCACTTTTTCAGCTTCCTGTTTCCCAAGACACCTCAAATAAATGCCTTCATGATTTTTCTTATATAGAATAGCTCCTTTCAACATAAAACCATCACTCTTTAACCGTAGAGCTCATCTTTGGACTGCATTAGGATGACCTGGAGGTCGTTGATTCAACAGATAATACACTAGGTCATCATACCAACCATCTGGAGAAACCTCTTCAATATTATAGTTCTGAATAGACAATTCAGGGCCTATCTCAGCCATAGTCTGAGTGAGTCCTTGCCTTCTTACCAGCTTCATGCGTTGGATCTCAATGTCATACTCTTGTAGCATGGTCACTAATTTAGCTCTGCACTCACCTAGTTCATTTTGCATCAGAAGTAACTTAACTGCAAAATCAGGGACAATTGCATACACCTTATTTCTAAGGATATAATGCCTGAATTTCTTTACTGCTCTGACCAGGGCATATGCCTGATTTTCCACACTTGGATATTTCAACTCAACATCTTTTAATGGTGCGCTCATTAAAGCAATAGGATGCTCATTTCCCTCATCAGACTTTTGACTTAGCATTCCAGCACATGAATGGTCTGAAGAAAATGAATAGATGTAGAAGGGTTTACTGTAATTAGGGCTTACCAATACTGGAGCATCAGCAATGGCCCTTTTGATCTCTGCAAAAGCCTCTTTTTCTTCTGTAGTCCATTCAATCTTGGCATCTTGTTTCAACATTGCATTCAATGGTTTAACAATTTTAGCAAATCCAGTAATGAATTTTCTGATGAAGTTGATCTTACCAAAGAAGGACTTCATCTCCTTTTTGCTAGCAGGGGGCTGAATCTTCAATATGGCCTCCACTCTCTCTGGATCGATAGCAATTCCCTTTTCTGATATGACATGTCCTAATAGTTTTCCTTCTGTTACTCCGAAAATACACTTTTTTAGATTCAAGGATATGCTAAATTCTCTGCACCTCTGAAACACTTTGCGCAAATCTGAGATGTAATCCCCTCTATTTTTCGAAAAAATAGTCAGGTCGTCTATATAAATGATGATGTATTTGCCTATAATATCTTTGAAGGAAATATCCATAGCTCTTTGAAATGTGGCCCCTGCATTAATAAGTCCAAACGGCATCCTCCTGTAGGCAAAGGTACCCCACTTAGTTGTGAAAGCAGTCTTGTGTTTGTCCTCATACTGGACCATTACTTGATTGTACCCTGAATAACTGTCTAGAAAGGACATCATCTGAGATCCATTGACCACTTGAAGCACTTCATCTAACGAAGGAACTAGATAGTTATCTTTTTCTGACAATCTGTTTAGATTCCTGAAATCGACACAGAGCCTAATTTCTCCATTCTTTTTTCTTACTAGAACCAAGTTTGCCACCCATGTTGAATGCCTAACAGGAAATATGATTCTGGCAGACAGTAATTTCTGAACTTCTTTCTGTATGAGTGGTTCCAACAATGCGTTAATAAGTCTGTCTCTATCTGAAAGGCTTAGCACCTGGCTTCAGGGGTATAGTATGAGTTATGATTGATGTATCATAGGTCTTCAAGTCCTCATAACCCTAGGCTACTATGTCTGGAAAGTTGTGTAGGGCTTCAATTATTCCTTGTCTTTCTTCTAGAGTGCATACCTTGCCAATGAAAATATTCTTAGCATTGTCCTCAGTTCCCAAATTGTGAGTGTCACACTGTCCACTGATTGATTCTTTCTTCGACTCTTATTCCTGATCTCTGATCTTATCCATATCAAAAATTTGCTCCAATTGTACCATTCCTCTTGGAATAGTATTAGACTTTAGATTCATCACACCTTCTAAATCTAGTTTTGCTTCCTGGAGTTCTATTTCATCAATGATTTGGAAAGCAAAAACGTCTGTATTTGTGATAAAATCAAGAATGTGCTTGTCATCATTGAATACCTAGAAGTTAGTAACATTTTCTGGGACTGATGGCACAAGAGTCAGTTCAACAGTAAACTTCTTTAGCCCTGACAAAGATAAAGGCTATAGAGTACTTGCTGCTTGAGCAAGAGCATCAACAATTTGATTCTTCTGTCGTGGTATCAGTTGGATATTGAAAGCGTCAAATCACTCAATGAGGTCCCACACTTTATGTCTATAATTGGTCATTCTCCTATCTTGGCATGAATACTGCTTCCTCACTTATTTGACTACTAATTCTGAATCACTAAAAACTTGTAGAATTTTGACCCTTTTCTTAAGTGCCATGAGAAGTCCATGTATTAATGCTTCATACTCTGCTACATTATTTGTGCAATGAAATTGAAGTCTATGGGCTGGAAAGAAATTCTTACCTTTTGGACTAATCAGTTCAAACCCCACTCCAGCCCCGTGCTTGGATTTGGATCCATCAAATTTGAGAGTCCAACATTCAGTAGTAGTGGTCTTCTTTATTATATCTTTTGGCTTATCAGTGTTAGAAGATTCCTCAGTCACTATAGGTGGTTTATCTTCTTGATATTTATCTTGAGGGTTATGCACCTTTGTCTCCACAGCTTGGGTTGGATTTAGGCATTTCTGTACTTGCTCTATTGTTATCTGGCACAAACAACACTCCAACTCTGAATGGGAAGCATTATGAACTCTACACCAATTTGGTAAGAGTAATTCCTTAAAACTTGTTTTCTTTCCCAAGTGAGTCTGGTTTTCAACACACTGCTTGATGAATTCCTGGAAACTGCTTAATAGGCTAATCTGATTATCTTCAGGTTCTTCCTCTTCCTCAACTGATTCTGTCAAAACATCAACATGGCTGGACCCTGTCTCCACATCAATAGGCATCGTATGCAGCATCAATACCTCCTTTGAGTCTGACTCTTCATACTAAGTTGATAGCATGTAATTTCCCATTCCTACCTCTGATATCAAGACTTCTGTTGAAGTATTTTGATACTCTGTTATCATGTATTTCATTCTGAGTTCTCTTTCAATTCTAATCTAATTTGGCACTTCGTTCCAAGGAAACCACATGTGCGAGTGATCAGTAGACACATATCCATTCAAAGCTTTGGTGAAATCTCTTCCTAGAATCAATCCATATGCATCAGGAATATCAGCTACCTGAATATTGATAACCTGTTGAATCCTAGGGTCAGAAGCTATCTGCATGTGAATCATGTTTAGTTCTCCCACCACACTTACTTCAGTTCTATCCAACTGAGTCACCTTCTTCTGAGAGTCAACAGGTGTAATTCCTAGAGCTCTACACATTCCAAATGGCATCACATTGGTGGAGGCACCAGAATCCAACAAGCAATTATAAAGATTCTTACCGAATATACAGACAGAGAAAAAATGGTGGGGTTTCTGTCTTCCCTTGGAACAAAGTTGGCTGAGTATCTACTTGGGCCACTTGGGTTTTATCTTTTTCTTTTCCTTTATCTCCAAGGGGCAAGTTAGTCCAATTTTGTGCCTAGTTTTGTGTCTTTACAGGCTGAGAACTAGAAGTCTTGCTGATATTCTCACCAGAAGGATTATCCAGAGATATTGAATGTGCATCATAGGTACCTAAAACAACCTTTCTAATTGCAGGAAACCTTAATAACTCAAATGCTGAAAGATTTACCTTTAATTTCTTGAACTCCTAAGCAACATATGAAGCCATTTGCTCCTCACTCATATCAGTAAAAACCTCCTTAGAAGGTTCCTCTGCCCTATCCTTGTTTGCTTGAACAACCTTTTCTTTCTGTAGGTCAATTTGAGTTTTTCTTTCTTTCAAAAGATACTGCTTGGAAACATGTGGATAAGACGGATTATTGCTAGCATTAGGATCTGGAGGGGTACTGAAGTTGTTAGGAGGAATGGAGGTGGTAAAAGGTCCCCCAGCCTGTGGACGCCTATGAGGCATGTCTCTCAAACCTTGCCTCTAGAACATTTGCACCTCTTCAACATAATTTTCTTCCTGATCAAGGGGTCCATTATCATTCATTTCTTCCTCATTAAACAATCGAGCAACCTCATCTCCATTGCATACTTGGTCTGTCTTTTCTTCTTAAAAATTAGGTTCTTCTGACACGTTTTCCTTGCTTGTTGGGAAATGAGCATGATTTAACACCAGCACAGGAGAGTCATATGATGTGGAGGGAACAATCTCTTATCCATTTGCATTATTTTCTACCTCGTATTGGAAAATAAAGGCAGCAGTTTAGAATTCTGGACATTCTAACTCTAAATGCGGACTTGTGTTATAGAGCTTGCACCATCCTAATAGGGCTGCTTCAGCCAGATATACACCACTAAGAGGCTTGTCTTGACTGACTGGTTGATTTGCAGATTGGTTGACAATTTGATTAGTGGGTTGATCTAATGGGGTGGGGACTCCTCCATTATTAGGACCTGTATTCCAAGTTCTGCTTTGTCCTTGTGATAGCCTCTTATCAAATCCTGATCCACTATCTTGACCTCTATCAAAATTTTGTCTCCTATCGCTATTGAATTCTCTGTCATTATTATAACCCCTATCCTAATGATATCCTCTGTCGTGATGGAATCCTCTTTCATTATGCTATCCTCAGTCAAAATTCTGCCCTTGTGGAAACTCTCTGTTCTGATTAGATTGCATACTCTTTTGGGCAGCTTGTAGTTGGCTATTTTGATTTCTTAAATAAGTCACTTCCAGATTTAGCTTCTTTATCTGCTCAACCATTTCATTAATCCTCTCCCTATTTGGATCTCAATAAGGAAGCTGATTTAGATTACTCTGAGGAGCAGGCATTGTAGTAGATCCCATAGACTGATGCAACACCTCAGAATTTTGCAAATAAGTAGGGAAACTATTCGATTGTGACTGATACACGGGCTGATTAATCTACTATTGAGGGAAGTTCATCATGGGGGAGACCTAGCTCATGGGATGACCAGCGTGTGGTACCAAGGGTAATTGAGGAGCTGGATTCACAATTGAAGTATGATTAGCAAGCACATGATTCACCGCCTGAACCTGATTGGGATGTGCAACTGGTCCTAGAGAAGGTAATGGTCTAGTCAAGTGTTGTCTTAAATCTGTACTAAGCTTAATAGCCTCTGTATAAGCATCAGTTAGGGTAGCGGGAGGATTAGGTCTCCACTTCAGAAAGGTTGTTGTTAGGCTATCTAGAGCTTCATAATAGACTCCTAGGGCTGTATTATCATCTAAAATATATGGGTCTTGCAATCTGGTGTATGCACGGTGGAACCTATTATTGAAGCTGGATATTGGCTCATTAACCTCTCTCTTGACTTTAATGAATTGCAGGTATAACTCGTTGGCACTGATGGGTATTCAGAACTTCTGTAAAAAGGTAGTTTCAAGATCATTCCAATTAAGAATTGAACCAGCAGGGAGATGGTTGTACCAGTAAAAGGCCTCTTCTCCTAGCGAATAAAGAAACAACCTACAGGCAACATCCTCATGAACAATCCCTCTGTCTTTAAGACAAGTTTGGAAAATCCTTATGTGTTCTTCTATAGTCCTATTTGGGTCATTAACATGGAATTTTGAACAGAAATGCTCAGGGTTTTTGGGCATAGCATTGTAAGCATGAAAGAACAAGGGTGACGGATTATTAGCAAAGAAAGCCATGGGTAAGAGTGGGGGTGGTGGTTGTGGTTGGTTAATGATAGGCTGGGGCTGTTCAATAGGAATTGCCTCAGGGATGGGTATAGCCTCAACCTCAGGATGTGAAGATGTGGATGATGTTGGTGAAGGGATGGATGATGATGATTCTCCCCTTTCTCGAGTCCTTCTTGACCTAGCGGGGAACTGTAATTCCTGCAAGTCCTCCTCTCCTGAGGTAGATCTAGTGTTTCTCCTAAATCTTTCAGGAGAGATGGCGTTCAAGAAACGATCCAGTGTGCTCATTCAGGCCCTCCTAGCACCAATATGTTGATGGTGTTTTCTGCACAGCAACAACTCAGATAGAATACAATATCCTATCTCTTTTGAAAGGTAATCTTCAACAATAAATCACTGAAAATCACCCCAAGGTCTCTTGGGTGTCAGGTCATGACAATGCATAAACAACTCAGATAATAATGTGAAAATACTGGTAATCACAAAGGGACCTTACTACAAGCAAACTGTATCTTTCAATTTATTAGATTCTACAATATAATGATCTCTAATCCTAAATCTAACTAGATGATAAAGAAATAACAAAAGATAAGGGTGCAAGGATATGACAAGATCTAAACTATTCCTAGAATAAACAATGCAAATGATAGATATCTGGAATGGACCAACCTCAAACAACCAATTCCTGCTTAACCCACAATGCAATATCACAAGAATGGTGCAATCTTCTAAGGTATATAGATTTTCAAATCATAGATATTCATCCACAATCGAACTTAAGCACATATGAATATATGGTCCAGGTTGACTTCACTAGCCTACTATAATCAGATAGTTACTGGGAGTATAGACCAGAGATTGCTAAAAACATTACAAATATGAAATCATAAACACCATTTATCAAACTAAAACTAATTTAATTTGAACACTAAACCCTAAGTCTTCAAGCAATTTAAAAGATAGAACAACAAGAACCATGCGAGATAAACTAACACAAGAGATTTCACTAGGAAAACCACAATATCTTCAATTGTATTAGATTATTAAAAGATTGCAACAATTCCACTATTCTGATTACAATACTTGCTTCAAGAAGTTCACAAAATGCTCTTAACTTTTACTCTATTATCTCTTCTCTAATTTTAACGTCTTTTTTCTAACCCCTTACAATGAGGCAGGAATGTCTTTTATAACAAGTCTCAATATATGTCGGCCCAGCCAAACATTTTTACAAGATAAAGATAATTGCCAAAACAAGTCAGCCTTAGAAAACCAAAATAACACATACATTAAATGCCATATATCATCTAGATCGGCCTAGACACAGTCCCCGATGTAGTCTGGTCCAATGCATGCCCTATGATAATAGGGAAGCACAAATCTCAAAATGGCATTAAACACCACCTCCCTTATCCTTTCTCTAAGCCGATGATCCTTAGACCTTCAAGAATGTTCTATCTAATTCGGTGACAGGTGGTAAAGGCAATACCCTAAGCCGACATTGAATGGAATCAATTTCCTCTTTTGATTATTTAACAGTCTTATCCCAGTCATCCTTATGTGCTTGGTACTTATCCATTACTGCTAGGTATGTGGTTGCATCATCTAATTGGTGGCCAGTTATAACACTCTTAGAATCTGGGGCATAAACTTCATGCCACCATTCCCTGAGTTGCTCCAGACTTAGGTATTTGGGAGCAATTTTCCTCCTGCCAGTCATAACTTCAAAGAATGCAATGCAGCCCTCATATACCCCAGTGAGATCACCATCTATTTGTTTCTTCCATTTCTGGATCTTTTTCAGGGCCTTATGCCGAATTTGTAGAGCCTCAAACCATTCCCAGGGTTCATTTAATCTGGAGGAAGGAAGGATTCCATCCGTAGCCAATTGATCCTTGCCATGTCCCATGATGACCCTGGATTTCTGCAGTAAGAGGTCAATGTCTTCTCTGTCCTGGGATAGCACATATTCTAGCAGTTCTTTGGCTCTGACTGCATCTTTCCCAACTAACAGGATATCCTTGATTGCACTATCTCCTTTTATTTGCACATCCTTAGCCAATCTATTGCAGTTTGAGCTGAGGCCTTCATCTTTTCGATCCCGGAGATAGTTTCCTTGGGTAGAAAGTCAGGAGTGGTAGAAGAAGATGGGTGGAGAGACTGCAGAGGCTTCATCACCTCTTCCAGGCATTTCCTAAGTCTTTCATTCTCCTTCCTAAGCTCATGCTTGGTTTGGGTCTCCTTCCTCACCTTCTTTTTCTTCCCTTTGCCAATTTTGGACAGCATTTCATCCCAATCCAAGGGAGTGTCCTCAACTACTACCTGTTTCTTCCTTGCAATCTTTTTTTAAGCCAATCCAGGCCTACGGTTCTACCCGGATTTCCTCTGTTCTTGCTTTTTCTGGCTGCTCTGTTGTTTTCTCTTCTTCCTTTTTAGTTGTTTTATCTTCCTCCTTTTCAGGGAGCTGCTCACCTTGATCACCTTCTTCAAGCTCCACTTCTTGCACCAGTGATGGGGTTCTAACAGGGATGTGCTCCTCCTTCCCAGGCGATCCGTTCCCTCTGCCAATCTCCGAAGAATCCTCATACATCACTAGAGGACAAGGATGTTTTTCTACCTCTTCAGCTTTGAGCTCAGCTGCCACACCGAAGAGTTCCCCTTCCTTGAATGGCTCTGCCTCTCTGCTAGTTTCATGTTCTTCAGGAATTTCCTGCTCAGGTACACTTGGTGGAGGGGAAGCAGCCTTAGAGGGCTCTACAACTGGCACCTTTGGAGAAGGATCAGTCTTTTGCAAAATCTCCTTAGGAGAAGGAGTCCTGGATCTCCTCATATAAACCTTGGTCTTTTCCCCTGAGCTCTCTACATCAACGATAGGAGGCTCCTCTTTTGAGGCAACTTGACCCTTCTTCTTTGAAGTCCTGGTTGTTCTTGTCTTCTTCGGTAGTGGAGGAGCATCCTCCTCTTTTTCTTTTTCCAACTCTTCCTCATCAGAGGACTTACCAATCTTCAAAGTCTGACTTCTCTTCTTTCTTTTTGGCTTCCTTTTTGGTTCGGGCTCACTTTCCTTAGGGCCTCTAATCTTTATCTTGAAAGGAGAGCTCTTTGTACTTTTCCCTTTGGGGTCATCTTCCCCGGATTCCTCTGAAATAGACATGGGATTGAGGTCTCCCATCAAATTGAAGGTACAAGTTACCTTCTCACTCTCCAACTCCCAAATTTTATGCTTCAACCAAGAGGAGGTAAATTTCATAACAGGGGCCATTAGATCTTCCAACTCTATGACCTCATCTTCGTTCTAATTGATTTCCCCGATCGACCTGTCCTTCACAGCTTCATAGGCATGATCCTGTACCAAGTTTCCATCATCCTCCAGTTGGTCCGGGATCAACTTGACATTGTACTGTCTGATTGCATCTACAGGGAGCCTAGAGTACCTCTTCTTTCTCACTTCAAAATCATCCTTGATGTTGGCCCAATAGTCCTTTAGGTCATCTTTATGTCGGTACTCCCTAGTGGCCTTCTTCTGTGCCTCTCCTTTGATATCAAAGTTCATCCTTTTGGAGTGGAAGGAGAAACCCTATGCTGCCAATTCTTCTCCTACAGTGTGTGCCGATTGAATGGAAGGGCACACTTCTGCTACACCAATTCCAAGAGGGAAATCCCCACCAAAGCCTGTTTTATGCTTTTCCTTCTTTACAATGGCATCAAACTCACAAATCTGTCGGACAATCTCCAACAGCACAATGTGACCTGTGGGGTACCTAGGTAACCTATAGGGAGCGACTGGGCATCCATCAATCCTAATGTAGGTGAAGGTGGGAAATTGAATGAACCAGGCCCCATAATTCTTTATCAATCCTTTGGCCCCATCTGACAGTCTCACATGCTCGACATTTTGAAGCATCCTTGTGATATGCATTGTGAATGCATCATTAGCCCTTCGGTAGTCTGTGTCCTAGGTGCAACTCCGGGTACACTTCGTAGACTATGTCCTGTCCGAATGTCCCTCGTGGATTCAAACCCTTGTATGGGTAGAATCTAGCAAGCACATACATGACATAGGAGGACATGGTGAATCTCTTGGTCTCCAGGACGTTCCTCAGCTATTTATCAATTTCAGAGCTAATAAGCCCTACCCAATGATAGTTGGTACCTTGTTCAATTTTGGTGATCACATGGACCATCCAGCTCTCTAACACACCAGCAGTCTTCAAACCTGCCACCCTACTCAGAAATGTTATTGCATCATAGATATCTGACCTGAATTTAACTCTGTGCAACTGCTTGGGCAGTTTAGAATAATGTGACTTTGGCTTCACCAACCAAGCATTGATCATCTGTTGAGATTTTATGGGCTCATTTTCGTAATATGTCCTGGCCATGTCCTTGTTTAGAGCACACACAGAAGGAAGATCTAGCATGTCAAAAGCTTGGGCAATAGAGACAGGGCTGAAGTTGGCCAAGACTCTTCCCTCAGTACTGACGACCCTTTGCGTATCAAAATCATACTGTCGGGCACACTCCAAGATCAACTCATAACATTGGATTGCAGGAGGAAACCCTGCCTCATGCACCAGTCCGGACTTCATCATTATGTTCCTTAGGACTGATAGATACTTCTCAGCTGTCCTCTGCTTGAACTCCTCCTATCTCCAGGCCCCCACATTGGTGTCAGACACCTCAGACCATACGGAAGATATTTTGTTTTCAGGAAGCTGACCCTTAATATCCAACCTTAACCTTTCTGCTTCTGAAATGGATGACCCCTCTGTGTCACCCTTGGACTTTCTTGCCGCAGCTTTTCTTGGTTTGGCCTACATTCACAAAGGACATCATTAGTATTCAATTATCATGCATATTCCAATCCAAAGGTTAGCCTAAAATCATATAAAGCAATTAAAATCCATCACAAATCGCCAATCCTTGAAGATCCGGGAAAATAAAGCAGTCCAGGAAAACCATGTTAACTGAGAAAATCCAGTCGAGGTGAAATTTCAGAGAAATCTGAGCCAGATGGATTCTCGCTGCCAAAACATCATTAGTCAAATAAATCATTAATTCAGCTAAAAGATCATTAGATTATCATGAAATTCGTTCATTGGCAGCAAGAGATAAGCATTTAGCATTCACTCCATTAATCCTATCTTCAGAAAATCAAAAAGGATGAAGCCAGACGAGAAACCCGAAAAAATCCGGATGGGACGGATTCTCGCGGGCAGTTCGAAGTGTTCTAGAAATTACAACACTCCGCGGAATTAGCCTAAACTAGGAAAATCTGGGTGCGCAGAAATTCCACAGACACCACGGGAACCCGACGATCGGCGACACGCGAACCATTAATCAAACAATCATGCAATCTTTTCCACTTGGATTCTAACGGTCCTGAAATCGATGCTAACCAACAAGATTCAGAATGCAAATGATTTCAAATTCCCAAAGCTCTCAAGTGACGAGTCCTTATGGCAAAACAACGATGCCCTAATTTCAATGAAAAAACCTTTCGCCATGAAAACCAGGGTAAGCTCAAGATTAAAGGTACCATCTATAAGAATCGGTCTAGAGCTCTCCAGATCCTCACAAGGTAGGGGTCAGTTTGATACAAGTGCAGGATTGACCAGTCATAACGAATTTGTCATTCTGGGCCGAACACCAAAAAAACCCTAACCTTGTACAATATGGCGGATTCCGCACTAAGAGGGCAAATAACCTGACCCAGAACCCCTCCCAAACGGATGCACCCATCATCTAATGGATACATAGCACTCATATGGCGCGGGTGATGAGGTTCCACGAAGAAACAGGCCAAACCCTAACTCAATAAGAAAGAAATCGTGGCTACCATGGGCCGACATGAAATGACCACCAATCAATATAGAAAAACTCAATCATTGCATAAACAAATAAGAGGGGCCATCGATAACCTACCATGGATTATTGTAGATGAAACTCAAACTCAAAGAGGCGACCACAAAGCGAACACATCTTAGCAATGAAAACCTCAATCAGTGCTCCAATCAATCCACACGCAAGCGATCCAAGATCAACCCTCAAAGCTCAAATAAAGAATGCACTTCAGACGCTCAAGCAACAAACAAGTGAATGATGAAGTTAAAATGATGCTTAGAAGGTTTTAAATCCACCCATTTACGCCTCTGAGCAAAGGTACCTCGGTCATTAATGAACGACAAGACGCGTCTGACAAATCTGGAAAGCTGAGCCCAAGACGGAATTTCGGAAAATCCCAAGATACGCGGAAATCCGGATGGACACAAATTTCACGGAAAGGCAGAAACCGGGAACATAACGATGTTCGGGATTTTGGTGTAGACCGGAAAAATCCGCCAGAACCGGACAATCCCGGAGTCAAGCAGAAAACCCGAATTCGGAAAATGCAGCGATGATCAGACAGTAAACTAGAGCCTGGAAAAATCCGCTAGAGCCAGAAAATCCTGGATTCAAGTGAAAACCCGGATTTTGCTTAAAACTCAATTTTAACCAATTCAAGCCTCAAGACAAGGTCAAAGCTAGAGAGACCAACATGTCAAGACCTCAAAAGACAAGCCCAATAAAACCAAAGGTCAAAAGACATCCGAAAAGAGGGTCCCTACTCCAAGTGGGGCGTGTGTGCAAAAACTGCACAACACATAGTCCAGTTGAAACACAAACATTTACAAATCAAAGCCAAGTGTCTAAATAACAATACCTGTGTACCTTGGATAATAGATCAGTTGAAACTTCATTCCTCCAAGTGTGTGTCAATCAAAAGCAAATGCCTCCATGATATGTGCCATAAGTCCCAAAAGTAGGGCAGCCTCATGCTTCACCAAAGAGTTATCAATATGATGAGATTGTATCTCATCACAAGTAAACTCCTCAAGTTATCCATGAATGACCAAAGGCTCAACCAAATCTGAACCACCGATGTCTCCATCTATACATGTATACATCAAATCGTTGGCTGGTCCAAAAGGTGTATGCTCAGTTATCCCTTCCACGTCTATGATTTGAGCCTTCAATGGGCTCTCTAAAAGAGGTAACTCACAATCCTCATGATGTAAACTGTGTACAAACAAAATTTTCTGAATCATACCTCTTTTCATGTTCACCGAAATCCGAATATTATTCTTCCTTGCTAACCTCAAGACGCTCATCCCTTGCATGCTCAACTTTTACACATTCTTCCCTTGGAAGAAATAGTGATCTAAGATGTGATTCCCTTTGTTGCCTTGCATCCTTGACCTCTTGTAGATGTTGTTTTGCTTGGGCAACCAACAACTTTGCCTTCCGAGCTTTTTGTAACCACTCTTCACACATATCTTGTGTCTTCTTCACATCTTCTGTAGTATGATATACAAAATCAGAACCTTTGTGCCTTGAATCCACAATACATTCCTTATGTTTAACACTCACATCTTGAGTGCCAACATTGAGAGACCCCTCAATTCCATTATCCTCATGTGAAATAGCCACTAACTCATGGTTATGCAAAGAAATACAACTACTGTCATAAAACAAAAAGTTAGAACTGTAGTCATACCTCTGTGTGGTGTCCTCTAGCACCTCAAACACTTCTTCTTCCTTTACCGAATGCTCTCCTGCAAGTGCAGATCCAAAAGGTGACTCCAACTGAAAATCATATTCCTCAAGGATAATCCTCTTGGCTGTCATGTCATGATTATGTGAAGATAAGGAACTATTGTAGCACATCAAAGAATTAGTCCTTACATCATACCCTTGGGTGATGTCTTCATGACTCTTAATCACTTCTCCTTTCACAGCTAAATAGTCATCAATAAGTGTTGATTTGAGTGATGTTTCCAACTAAAAACCAAGTGCGCCACTTGTCATATGGCTACAAGTTATATCTTCATGTCCAATCTTCACAATCTTCAAATTGAATTGTTGTTCTTTGGATTTGGTTTCCATGGAAGACTGAGTTTTTGTGTAGATGATGAAGAATGTGTCAAGCTCAACTCCAAAAAAAGCTCATCAACTTAATTCTCTGATTCTTGAAGGGCCATTTGAGTGTTCTTCAAAGAATCCATAGTATCTTTAAGCTCAAAGGTGATCTTATCAACTTCATCTTCCTTTCCTCTCAATGCATCAAAATACATCTTATCAAACTAGAGGAGATGATCTCTATCCACAAGTAAGTGTAGGTAGTTTGATTTCACTACCACCAAAGCCTTCTTGAGTTTGTGCAAGACGTCAAGAGATAGACCTCCTTCAAAACCTTCATGCTTCTCTAGAGTCTTCCAACACAAACCTGCCATCATCTTATGAACATGATCAAAATGAGTTAGGGTTGCCACAATCTCACCTTCGTTTACCTTCAATTTTCCTTCTAAGTGATGTGACTTATGAGACCCAACACCTCCATGCAAAACTTTTGTTTGGTCTACATAAATGTGCACATCCAAATTAGCTTCCTCTATGGCCTCTTCTTCACTACATCCATGTGTGGAAACTAGGTCACCATCATGCTCAATCAAAGGGTCACCATCAAAATAGTGAGTAGAATCTTCTACATCATGCTTTTCCTCAAGGGACGATTTAGAAAGTGTATGTACAGTTATGATCTCCTTAACCACCAAGTGATCCTCCATATCTTGCAATGCCAATTCAATCTTATCCAAACCTTTTTGTTCACCACATACTGAATTTTTTGAATTGCCATCATACGTATGAACAACATCCGTCTCAAAGACACCCAAACTACAATTTTGATTCCTTGCCAAAATCATGTAAAGGTGATGAAGCAATGCTAGGCTCAATTAATGAAACATCACAAGAACCCACACCTTCATTTAGTTGATCTAACATGGCTGGTTTGACAATCTCCATGGCGGTAACTTCTTCAATCTTCATGTGCTCTTCATTTGCGGCTTCACTAGGTGAATCTCATTTGCCCTTGTCCTCGTAGGGCAGAAGTGAACTTTTGAACATGTCTTCTTTAGGGTTGCATGCTGACTAATTTTTGTCCTCCTCATAACTACTTGTAGGCTGCAAGTCACAAAAAAGTACGTCTTCCCTCTCTAACCTTTCTTCAATGATAACTTCTGATTTTTCTGTCTCTTTCCTCAATTTTATGATATCTTCATGTATTCTCATGTTATTCCTATTTTGTGACATTTGACTAATTGATGTAAACAACTGTTGTTGTGACTTCATAAAAATTTGCATCATTTGATTCAAGATGTTTTCAACACTTGGCTACTCATGCTTCTTTGGTTTCCTTTCTTCCTTGTTTTTCTTCTTATCCTTCTGTTGATTCATAAATTGATTCAAGGTGATTGCATTCCTAACCCATGCTAGAAGTGTATTGTACTCATCACAGGCAACCATTACGTCACCAATCCTACTTGTTGCCATAACTCCAAGACTTTTGAATCACATACCCAACAAACTGGCAAGATACATGGCTCTGATACCACTATAATATCCCGAATGGGATCTGTCCTAAAATTTTTATTTTATTTCTGCTCAAACCCTAATTCTAATTTCTGATTTCAAACAAAATATCACAGCGAACATACAAGTGTCAAAACATGATAAATAAACATGTGAAATGATGTCGCCAATTGATATTCATATCAAACATGAAATCCACCATGAAAAACACAAGATAGGGCACCCAAAAGCAACATACAGATCTAATTTTCTATAGATAACTTCTATTGTTACAAAACTGAAAATTTTGGACTGATTTTACAAAGAACTCAAAGGCTCAAATATGCCAAACATATGCCCAAATTTCTGCTCTACAAATTAGATCTGAAATTATGATTATACATGCCAAATATGTGCAAAATAGTCTTTAAATATCAGACCCTAGATGGGTGAAATTCCTCCTTGGTAAGTGCTTAGGACTTGTTATTCCAAATATGCTCCAAATAATGCAAAATTGCCCTCCAAAGGTGGGCACTCAAGCCTGCTCCAAGTGGCGCTCCAAATTAGGGAAAAACCCTAATGCAATCTGATCACAAAATACCACAACAATTTTGCTCCAAATTTGATTATGCAATGATGCTCCAACCTCCAAATATCTCGAATGAAGTGCAAAAAGAACTTTGTTATGATTCCTCCACAAAATGAGCTAGGTTTTTGTCCAACTCACCGTATTCACAAGGGTTTAGTCCTTCGAATAAAACCCAACCAAAATTGCAACCAAAGAAGAATCTCCAAATGAAAATTGATAATGAATGGATGCCAAATGACTTGCACTTTACTTCCTTTATAGCCCTCAAAAAATAACCTTAACAAGGCCGACCTTTATTTTATTTTTTTAATTTTTATCTCCCCAACCCCAATAGAATATTCTTATTTTATTTATTTATATTATTTATATTTTAATATTATATAATATATATATAGTGTTTAAAAACACTACTAAAATAAGGTGGATTTAGGAAAAAAAAAGGGGACATTACAAATGAGTGTGATGTGGGATTATGATCTGGGGAATAATAAAGATTGATTTGACTTCAATAAAAGGCAATCAATAGTCTGAACTCCACGTGTAGAAGTGTGCAAGTTTGCACTTGAATGGCCTTTGAAGAGGCAATGCTTTGGCCTTAGCGAATTCTGGATTCCATATTGTAGGAAGTACCTATCCGTTCAGAAGTATGTAAATTTACAACTGTATGCCGAGAGAGGGAGGATAAGAAGGAATTTGAGAATACACACAGGATTTATGAAGGCAAACAACTAACAGCTAGAAGTGAAAACAATAAAATATTTTCAATCATCCGAGTTTACATGGTTGAGGTTATTGCATTCTGTTCAGTGCTTTGTTTTTTACTACATAATTTAATTATTTTTAAAAAGAAGATTTAGTTATAAGCAATGCCATGGGATTTAAGAAACGAGTTTAAACCCAATTGCTAATCAGGCTACCAAACAAACATAAACCAAGAAGAAAAAGCTAATGCTGTAGCACTGGAATGTACTGAACAGTCATCACTGGTTATCCATTTATGCCAGAGCCGGATCCCTTGAAAAGCTCATCAAAGGAGTCTTAACAGAAATCTCAGAATTTTGACGGCTTTGGGCACTGATAGGAAAACAGGGCTCAAACAAACAAGCTACAGGCTACACTATAATAACAAGGGATATCATTGTCTGTTATATCAGCTTTTAATTATCATCTTTAGATGTTTCTCCCTGCTTAAAACAAGCATGCGCCTGCACAATCTGATCTTCCATTGCCTTAGCATCCATTGAGTGCAAACTTGCACCTTAAAAAGTTCGTCTTGGCTGAATTATTGAGTTTTTAAGATTTTGTGAATCAGAAGTGAGGGTAAAGGTTGCATCTCCAACTTTAGACATGTACTTGAAGTGCGTTGACCTTCTTCTTGCCATGGCATCTGAAAAAAATAAGATTCCTGGATGAAGACTTTAGTTTATTTCTTTCATAATAAGCACTGCATATTATATAGGAGATGCGGCAAGTCAATGTGTTATTATTGCTGGAGATTGAAAATCTACAGAGCGTTTCTCCATCTGTGTGACAATGAGATAAACATTTGGTGAAAATATTAGGTGTATGACGTTGCCCATAGTAGAACATCTAAGTTTAAACAATCTTGGACTTTATCCGTTTCATTATTTGGTTCACGGTGTATGGAGAAAACAGAGAGAGCTCTTCTCTTCTCACTGATCCTGAATGGCATTTTATTTATTCCTAGTGGTGAGGACCAAAAACAAGCTTTAGCACAGGATCTATAGGATGATAGGAGATCACATCTTTGAGGTTTTCTTGGTACATTTAAGAAAGTTGACAATTACGGTTTCTGAAATAAATGCTTGGACATTTCTCACAAGAAGTTGCACTGTATTTCTGTGACCTTACTTTGCAGTATTAGGGAGTGGAGTATAAGCTAGCAGCTTGGTAATTAACATCTTTTGGGCTAGCAGAAAACTTTTGACAAGACTTTAAATTCCAGTTCTTACAGCAATAATTTGTAGGAGCTATCCATCTGGAGTACTGACATTGGGATTATGGCCCTGGATGGGCAAGACGGCCCTATATCCTTGTCCAGAGCCCAGCAACCCCGACAGCGACTGAAGAGCTTGTATTGGGGACGCCACAGAAAGCAAAACGAGTGGCGAACTCAACATTCTCATTAGTCATCCTCATTAGATGTGGGTGCATACCATAAGGGGTTTTTGATATAGGTTGACATAATGCACATTCTCAAACAATACATGAAAATCAATTGTTGACTTTTATATATGTTGCAGTCTGTTTTCATGAAATAAACCCTGGATAATTTATTTTATCAAAATTTTAAGAGATGCTCAAACTTCGGACAACTAATATTGAAATGGACCACTATTAATGTTCCCAACATCTGCAATCATGTATTCTAACATTCTGTCTCCTCCAGCTAAACCTCCTCGTTGGCTGTGTCCTTGACTTGGATGGTAAAGATTCCTCGTCATGAATGATATCATCATCCAATGCAGCCCTTCCGATGCTTCTACGTTTGCTTATGCTCGTGCTTGTGCTTCCACTACTTACCTTCACGAAATTAGTGAAATCGTCCTCAATAAACAAGGCCTCCATATCATTGAGAATCCAATCTGAATGTGGATCAATGTCATCCAGTCAATCACATCATGGGTCTCTTCCCCCTTCACCTTTTTATGCAAAGATGGAGGTTGTATTTAAAAAAAATGATGGACATTGAGGAACTTTTGTGTCAACTTATGCTTCTTATTGAAAACCAGTAGAGCATACGGAGAACAAAATTTTAGATTATGTCATCGCTGCAGATATAAGAAGCTATATGATATATTGATTCCTTTGTGGTGGTTTTGCTTATGCATATGGCATTAAAAAAGCCTCTTTCTATTAACTATTATAAACTATCCCAAGAAACCTTCATACATGAAAGTAACTCCCAAATACTTAAATTGGCATTCATTAATACACTTATTTAATTAACATTATTAATGTGTTCATTTATTTTTCTAGACTAGACTATAAATACTTTAGATGTAATATAACCTCTAACATTCCTCCTCTTATTACATCAACCTGAACAAAGGATCGAACACTACATGGACTAAACATAACAGCCTATTTAGAAATTTAATGAAGTGGTTCCACCAAATCTGCTCGCTCATGCAAAATATACCAAACTAGTCATGTCAATGAATGTCTTGACTGTCCAACAATACCTGTGAATCGAGACATACTCAAATATCCACAAGTACACCACTCTACATGTGAACCGAGACATACTCAACTATCTACAATGCAACAACAACAACCGGTTGAGAATCAAGACATACTCAACTATTCACAACAGCACTCTTGCGGATTGAAACATACTCAACTATTTGCAAAACACTCTAGTAGATTGCGACATATTCAACTATCCATAAATACATAAATCCAAGTCTGTGAATCGAGACATACTGAAGTATCCATATGATGCAGCACTAATTTTCAGACCTGCAACCCTCAAAAATTCTTCATAACAGAATTCTATCTTCTTGAAAAAAAATAAACCTGAGCAACTAAATTTAAAAGCATATCCCCTTACAGCAAGGCATAAACAGGAATAAGAATATAATTAAGCTCAGAAAATTAGATAGATGCTTCATATATCTTTAAAAACTAAATTCCACTTTTCTACAGATCAGTCACCACCAAAATAAAATAAAACAGTATCTTTTTGTTTTCTCCAGGAAGATGCCAATCTGTTGTCTACGTAACCTATTCCCGAATACCAAATATTAAGACTCAACTCAACTTAAGAAAACTAACTAGGGACCGCTGTAATTGACCACAACTAAAAACTTTAAATTATTCCAAACTGAAGCCTAAAAATAGTAAATATCAGTCCTAAGAGGCTGGAATGTTCCCAGCCAATTCCACATACAAGAGGGAGCTGTTAATGCTCCACATTCCTAATGGTGTTAATGCTCCGCATCACCATAGATACAAATCACCAAGTCTATGGATCAAGACATACTTAATTATCCATAGATAAAACATGCTTCTTGTGGATCAAGATATACTTAACTATCCACAAGGACAAACCATAAATTTGTCAAGTCCTCCTCCTTTCAAGAAGGGGTACAAATGAAAAATTGGTGTCTATCATGCAATGAACCATTCTTGAGCAAGAAGCTAGCTTGAGATGAGAAAGATTCCTCCAATCTCTTGTGCCTTCTAGCCTTCTCTCTGACCTAGTTAGTCCTTGACAAATATATTCCTACTTGCTATCATGGTGGTGAGAATCTTGATTATGTACTACAAAACCACAACTTTCTATTTAGCTTTCAGTGGCAACCAAAGCTTTATTTGTCTTCAACTTGCCATCAATGAGGTCCTCGGCATATTGAATACAATTCATCAAAATGTCCTCCTTGATTATAATGGAAGCATTGAAATTTTATATTTTTCCTTGCTGAAATGTTAGACTTCTTCTTGACAAGTAAAGTAGTTTTCCAATAATCAAGTGATTTTTATAAACTCTATTTTCTTCATCAATCAAGGAAGAAATGATAATGTGTGTTAGATCTCAAAATCATTGCTCCATTTCCTAGAACTAGAAACCACTCACAAGGCTAAGGTTGTCAACAAGTGAGCGAAAACGGTTCATCTACAGATTTATGGAGGACTCTGAGCTAACTCTATGAGAGTAGGTTATCTCTCCTACACTTTGAGCTCAGCTCAAACTTAGGAGGGTGTTCCTAAGGGTATAACTTGGCAGATATTAAACTCACACAAAATGTACAATCAACAAACAATTGCAACCAAACCCAACTGCATTATTAACCCCAAATATTGTCACTAAGTTAAGAAAAACTAATTGCATATAACCCCTATAACCCCTATATAGTTGATAACGTCGTTCAAGCATAACCTTCATGAAGTTGCTTCATTTTAAAGCTTTCTTAATGATAAACCATGGTTATATTTCAAGGTTATGAATGCATGGAAGGACTGACTAAATTACTACTAATTAATGTTCTGTTTGATGGATGTCAGATTGGTCAAATGATTCCAGACCGATGCCTATCTACTGGGTACAAAGAAACAAATATCAAAATGAATAGCAAATCACCAAAAACAAAGACAACAACTATGCTATTGTATGCATCAGAGTAACGACATCAATGTATAGAACATACTTAGTAATTAGCCATCCATAAACACACTGCATAAATCCATTTGAAACATGCAAAAGGCCATTACAAGGTTTGTAATATTTAGAATGTTGTTACCTTCACCAATTTCACATTAAAATCGTAACAGCAAAAGTGATAAGAGAAACTCCAACTAAGCAGTCCCCTGGAAATCTATATGCATTCATGTAGACATTCACATACACATGTCATAATAAATCATTTATATTAATCCTTCACAAACACAGAATCCCACTCAAAATAGTTTGGACTAGCAAAGTTTGTTACAGCCACACAAGCATCTGCAAAACCACACAACAACCAACCTCCCAAAAAAATGATCAAAATCATGTTATAACAGCAGCAAGACGTCAACCCTAATTGTCGTGCACTGTAGCAAGTTTAAACTCATGACCCAGATTTTTCTCCGACCCAAAGTGAACACAGCAGATTGAAGATGGAGATTTGAAAAATAGTTTGGACTAGCAAAGTTTGTTACAGCCACACAAGCATCTGCAAAACCACACAACAACCAACCTCTCAAAAAAATGATCAAAATCATGTTATAACAGCAGCAAGACGTCAACCCTAATTGTTGTGCACTGTAGCAAGTTTGAAATCACGACCCAGATCTTTCTCCCACCCAAAATGAACACAGCAGATTGAAGATGGAGATCTGAAATTAATTTGTGTAGCTGGGCGAACGGATTCATCAATAAGAGTAGGCCGAGTAGGTGGAGGATGATTCACATTGTCGGAAAGCCAAGACTAACACATTTTTGTGTTCCTTTACCTTTATGCTACGAAGAAGCGACAAAAGCACCATTCTTTTCCTTTGTCGGCGATATCACCATCAACAGGAACTATAGGGACTTGTGTGCTCCCCAGGAACCTCCACCAAATGCGTGCTCACACTACTCTTGTTTTCTCTGACCTTTTCTTCCTTTCGCCTTCACATTCCTACGTCAGGGGTTCCATGGGAACTGGGAACCAATGGTTCTTAGTTCCTATGGAACCTCCAACCATTTTATTTATTTAACTTTCTTCTGATTTTGGGGACAAGCGAAGGATAGGAAAGAGGAACACAATCAAGAGCACAACACGACATGATGATTCTTATAGAATTTTCAAATTGGTTATTCACAGGGATCATATTACATAGGCACACAAAAGGAAGAGACTCAAGTCAAATGTGACACGACAAAATTGAGTTTCAACAATTTGCAAGCTCGAGTTGATTTTGTTTAATGTAAATATGACATTACCAAAACTTACAGACATACTACTCAATAAATAGCTTTAGCATCATCATCTTCAATTTTGAATTTAATGCTTGTTGAAAATAAGGGTAAACAACACAATAAAAATAATGAATAATATAGAGTTTATTTAAAATCTATTAAGATGTGATTAAGTCAATTATTTTAATCAATGAAACAATGGAAAAGTAATATGACAAATCAGCAAACAACAAAACCAGGTATATGTGGGGTAATTCTTTCAAGAAATCCAAAAAGATGTATCAAGCTCAGATTAATCTTTAGAACAAAATAACACTAATACAATTCATTATGTCTTTTTCAATTTGTCAATATTTTAGTGGCCTAATAGTACTCAACCAACTTAACAATATTTTTTTTTCTTACTTAACAACACCTAATGCATGTGCAGATATTAATAGACACATCAAAAAATAGTTTTACAATATCATGAGCACTAAAATCATAGACCAAAAAAATACAAAGAACACTTAAAATGACCAAAAAAACACCTTTCTTTTTTGGGACGGGGGAGGAATGTAAGGGCTACAGTCCCCAATTAATACCAATAATTGGTCCTCCAAATTGTAAGGTGAATATCAAATTATATCCTAACAATATCAGGAAATTGATTTAAGAGAGATTGAGACATACTAATATGCTAAACAAGACATTCCCGCAAAGAATTTCTACTTGATTGACATCTTGACACTAGAATCTTGAAAGCTAAATAATGTATTGTGAATCTAGTCTGGGTTTTTCTGAAGGATTTTCCTACGAAAATTGAAGTGTTTACCGTCAATTTGAAAGACGCCAGACGACAAAAGCCTAAGGAAAAATTAACTGGGTTGTGAATCTGAAAGACGAATCAACAAACTCAAGTCACATTTAAAAGTGCGTTACACGGGTGGAATTGATTTTGGTTTTGAGCTGGTGTCGAGACATTCATTAAAATTATAGTAAAACAAGGAGAAACTGAAGTAAAGAGCTTACCGTCCAGTCATATCCATGGACCATCCTGAGCGAGAACATATCTGTTTAAGGGCATGCTTCCACCCATCAATCTCTTCTCTTGAATGCCGATCTGGATGGCTATAATGTTTTTGAAATGATTTCTTGTAAGAGCTGGAGTCTCCTAGAGGATATCTAACATGGGTTGGTTCCACCTGATAAAAGAGAGGAATGATCAACCCAGGGGAGGCCAACATTAAGGCGGCCTCCCTGAGACACCATGCCGAGTCTGCATAGCCTTCGGAAAATATTGGAATGCATATTGCACTGCGTGTAATAGCCATTTCCGGGGCTGAATCCAATCCGGCTGCGGAGAGAGCTTGGAAGAGATGATCAACCAGAGTCTTTCTCACATCTTTTCCCCTGAAACTCAGAAACACGTCATATCTCATACCATCGAATGAAACTTTTGTGGCGGCAGGTATGTAAGGCTTGGGTTCGTCCATCTTAGAGTCTCAACAAAGAGAGATAGGAGAAAGTAATGTTCCAGAGGGAGGACTCCTAATGATACAGAGGCGCAGAGGATTCAACCCAACACGGCACAAATTGAAGTTACACTTCGTACAAGTTGTCTTCCTATGAAAAAAGAATGAACAGTGTAGTCATCATTATTCCGCGTTATTTGACCCGGCTGTCCTTAGTTGGCCCAATAACTTTTTAGATAGCGGCAGCGTACATCTAAGATAGCGGCAGCGAGCTCAGGATCTCGCTCAGGATAGCGGCTCAAGAGAGATCCGCGTTCCAGATAGCGGGTCCACGTGGTTTCGGAGGTTTGTGCGGATTAGCGCGGAGAGACAGCAAAAGGGCAGAACGTGGTCAAACCGGCAACCAGCAGCAATCGCCTTTGGCCTGGTTCCGAGGAAAATCAATATTTTTAAAGTCAGCCCGTGAAAGCAAAGATTCGCTTTGTCTTCTTCGTAAACAGGTTAGATGTGGGCTCTGCTTCTTTCTTTTGTCTGTTGATTCTTTGTTTTCATCAATTTCATGTCTCTCTTTTGCAACGTCAAAACAAGGGGTGGCGAGGCGGGCGCGGGGGAAGGGTGAAAACCATAGTGGTTAATGCACAGTAAATCATGGTTAAGCAATCAGTAAAATCTCAGTCTATCACACTCGGGGAAAATCAGGGACCTGCAGGGGAAATAACTCCTTTTTCAATAGAAAATGCACATTCTTTGAATTTAGGGCTTGTAGGGCTTGCATCGGGTCGCTGTGAGTCAATATACAGTCCCCAAATTCAGATCGCTGCCTCCTAGGTAAGAAGGCTTTACCAAGAAGGTATACATATCCCATGGGATCACTCATTACAAGATACAAAAGGACCTGCAATCTCATTTTTAAGCTCTCAAGCAGGTGATTTAGTCAAGCCTTGGAAATCATTTTATCGAGAGGTCCCTCAAGTTTTTTCAACTGGCAGAAAGGAGAAGTTGGTGTTTGTGAATGCAAAGCAGTATAAAGGAATTTTAAGGTGTAGGCAAAACAAAAAACTGAAACTGTCATAGAAAAAAAAACTCATCATGATCTTACCAAAAGGTAGAAACAATGTAAGTGTCACTATTAACATGCCCCATTTAATAGATGATCAAATAGAGCAAGGGGAAGATAAGGGTACAAAGGGGGAGATTTTGTCATCTCAAGAGGCTCCAATGCCAACCCAAAACAAAACAAGAAGTTTTACAATAAGCAAAGGGGATGGAGTAGAAATGCCCCGAGACAATTTGGACTCTTACAGTCCAACAACCACTCCTCTGTTGTGGTCATCTAAGTTCTACGTGAATGAGTTCATGAGCATGAAAAGGAGGATTGAACTCTTAGAAATGAAAGGGCAGCGTGATGATTCCAGGCTAAAAGAAACACTAGAAGCCAACTAGAATCAGGCCAGGGAAATCATGTTGTTTAAGGAGCAAGTAATAAGCTTGCAAAGTAAGATGGAAAGAGGTCAAGAAGAGCTGGTCACTTTAAAGCAAGATTTAGAACAAGCAAAATAAACAGAAAAAAATAACTCAAGGGCAACATTGGGGAATGACACAACACATCTAGAAGCAATCCAATCAACAATTTCAGACATGGTAACAAGCGAAAGTAAGCTAAAAGATCAAATAGAGGAGGCCAAATCTTGGACTCAAGTCAGAAGTGGATCATCAACCACGCAAAATGAAATCATCGGGAAACACATAAAGATGCAATTAAGAGAAGAAAAAGTCAAGCAAGACAAAGCTAGAAACATCATTATCAAAGGTTTGAAGGACTTCGGGGAAAAGGAGAGGACTGGTATCTTAGCAAGGGACTTTCTCAAGGACCAACTAAAATGGGCAGGAAAAATTCAGCAGGCAGATAGGATTGGAAAGAAAACAGAGGTAGGGAGGGATAGACATGTAAGGGTTGTCTTAGGTAGCACGGAAGACAAGAATGCAATCCTAAAGAATAGGGGGTCCCTTAGAGGCACTCAAATCTACTTAGATGAAGACCTAACATTCGATCAACAAGAAGAGCGAAGGAAGGAGTGGGTGAAAGTGAAATCAGCAAGGGATGCTGGAAAATGGGCATGGTTGAAAAATGGGAAAGCTCAAATTAGCGAGCAATCATCACACAATAAATAGGGATTTGGGGCCCCATGAGAGTATTTGCACATAGGAAGTTGGAATTGTAGTGGGTACCCGTGGAGAAGAGGACCGAGGTTGGGGCCCATAGTAGAAGGGAAATATATTATCATTCTTACAGAAACTCATGAGCATGATAGTTGCAAAGTTCCAGATTTTGAAGGGTATGTTAAAATCTCAGTGTGGAATGAAGGGACTAAAACAGGTAAGGGGCATGGGGGGATTACAGTCCTAATAAAAGAAGCTTGGGGAGAGATGATAAAAGTTGAAAAAATGGATTCAAACAAGTAGTTTATATGGCTAAAAATAATAGATAATGGGGCAATATGGTTGGCTGCATGTTATTTTGCTCCTAAAAACTCAAAGGTCTACAAGAAGAGAAAGATGGATAATGAAGACCCTTTTGTTGTGCTAAAAAATGACATTTCTATTTTTAGCTCTTCGGGAGAAATAGTGCTAATGGGGGACTTTAATGCAAGGACAACCAACAATCAATCCATTCAGTTGGGCAGTAGTGGGGGGGAAGACAACAAGCCTCTTTAGCTTGAGGAGGCAAAGGTTCAACCTTGGGAAAGGACCTCGCAAGATGGCAGTGGGGGTGTGTCACACTTTGGAGTGGAGTTACTTGGTTTATGTAGCTTATATGGTGTGGTAATTTGTAATGGTATGAAAATGTGGCCAAAGTCAGGTGGCATCACTTGCAAAACCTACAATGGGCAAAGTGTGGTAGATTATATGTTATGTTCTCAAAATTCGGTCTCTAGGCTGTTTGAGTTCAATATTGGGTGTTGTCCTGTTGGTCTAAATTCTGGTCATATGCCCCTTCTTGTTAAATTTAACATTCATGATGGCAACTAGAAAGATGGAAAAAATTAGTACTCCCATAAGAAGGCTCACTCACAAGGAAAAATCCTTGTGAATCATGAAAATCAAGAAATCTTTGTTGCTACGTTGGATCATCGCCTCCAAGAAAGAAAAAACATGCCCTACAATGAAAGCAATGAAAAAAATGAATACATTAGCAGCAATATGTTGGTTCCACTAATTCACAAGGCTCTTGAAGGTTGTAAGAGATCTCAAACCAAGAAATGGATTTCAAATACTTTTCCTGCTAACCCATGGTATGATGAGGAGTGCAAAGCAGCAAGAAGATTGGTCAAAAAGAATATGTCAAACAAAGAAAGTAAAGTAAACTACGAAAGGTTGGTAAAATCTAAAAAAACAAGCTATGTGAATTTGAGAAGAAAAGAGTTAACTACTTTGGGTAAACACAATCCCAAAAGCTTTTGGAGAGAGTTGCAGCAAAAGAAGAGTCAGATAGAAAATAATATCACTGGGAAGCAGTGGTTAGAGTATGCGAAGCTCTTGTATGAACGACCGATGGAGAAAATCAAGCCCCCTTTAATTCATGCCTCAAGTGAGCTCTTCTCGGAGGAGGATATCAAGAAAGGCATAAAAAAATTAGCAAATGGTAAGGCTCAAGATATTGATGGGCTGCAGGCTGAATTCTTAAAGTGGGGTTGTGAGCTCCTCACACCTCACACCAAATACCTCTTTAATAGCATCACTCAAAATGGCTTTCCGGCTGAATGGGCTACAAGTGTGGTCATCCCCTTACATCAAAGTGG
This sequence comes from Sequoia sempervirens, assembly GCA_007258455.2. Lineage (NCBI taxonomy): Eukaryota > Viridiplantae > Streptophyta > Pinopsida > Cupressales > Cupressaceae > Sequoia > Sequoia sempervirens. The sequence goes on from VDFB02000003.1 coordinate 280,747,333, forward strand.
GGATATCAATAATCCCTCTAACTATCAGACTATAATGGTCAATCCTCTTCTTGGTAAACTTTATGGGAGCATGTTAGAGTGCAAAATCAGCAATTGGGCCAAAAGGGAAGGTAAAAGAGCGAAGGGGCAGGCTAGTTTTAGACCAAGGCATTCTACCATAGATCATTGCATCACGCTTAGACACTTCATTGAGAAAGTTTGGGACACTCAAGGGGCTGAAGCTTTTTGTTGTTTCATTGATTTCAAAAAAGCCTTTGACACGGTACCTAGGGACAAACTATGGAATAGAATGAAGGAACCTGGTATTCCTGATGAACTTAGAGTAGCAGTCCATAAACTTTACGAGAAAGTCAGTGCTAAAATTAGAACAAAAGATGGTATGTCTGAATGCTTTGGTAGTAACATCAGGGTCAAACAAGGTTGTCCCCTGTCTCCCACTTTGTTTGGCTTATATATTGACAAGCTTGAAGAATGGTTAAACAAAACGGATGGAGAGGGTATTCAACTAGCTAGTTATGTGGTGAAGTTACTTTTATATGCGGATGATCTTATCTTAATTGCAAAATCTGCTCCTAGTTTGAGAGATCATTTAAAGGCTCTCGAGCTCTTTTGCCAAGAGGTTGGTATGCAAGTTAACACCAGCAAGACCAAAATCATGATTTTCTCTTTGAAAAGGAAGAAGTAGCAATTCAATTTCATCTTTGAGGGCAGCCCTTTGGAGGTGGTGGAAGAATACAAATATCTTGGTATTGATTTCCATAAGAGGCTCAGCTGGGAGACCTACAAGGCGAAAAGGATTTAGGGTGGCTGGTAGGCATCTTATTTACTGTAGAACAGATGTAGGAAAGCAGAGTTATGGGATTGGAAGACCAAGAAAACCCTTTTTGGTTTGTTGGTGGCACCGATTGTTCTCTATGGTTGTGAGGTTTGGGGGGGTAGCATGTCAAACCACAAGTGGAGGCAAGTTGAAAGAATTCAAAAGCATTTGATCACTACTAGCATCAAAGCCAAATCTTCGGTTCCATATGAGATTCTCTTGGCTGAAACTGGTATGTTCCCATTGGAGGCATCTGATGCCATTTGGTTAATAAGTTATTTAAAAAAAGTTGAGAACATGGATTGGCACCGCTGGCCCAAAATGGTTGTTAGGGAGCAGCTAAACCGTAGAAAGAAGACTTGGATGAAGCAAAATAGCGAGTGGTTGAACAAATGGAACATTAAACTACATGAGTGTCCCAACACTAATGGTGAGATAAAAAAAGTTTGTGCTAGAAAAGTTTAGGGCTACTATGTGGACAAAGAAGGTTGGCCGTAAAAAGTCACATTATATCTAGGAGTTCAACCCCACGTGGGAGCATGATGAGAAATACTATCTAAGGGTTACAATTAAAGGCAAGGCTAGGCTTCTGGTCGCTCAAATAAGAACCGGGTCACACCATCTTAGGTATGAGACAGGTAGGTGGGTTGTCCCCAAGTAGGCTTGGGAGCAAAGAACTTGTATTTTTTGCAACAAAGGGACTGTCGAGACTGAATGGCACTTCATGATTGAGTGTCCTGCTTATGATGATATCTGTATCCAATATGAAGACAATTTGAAGGTGGATAATCTAAATAAGCTTTTTAGGGAGACTAGGCTCCTCAAAACTGCTAGCTTTTTTATCAAGATCTATAATAGAAGCGCTGACATGGAAAAGAACTTGAAAATAGTTAAAGTTTCAGTGCTTGGTCCCATAGACTGATGGTCTTGTGGATGTCATTAAAAACCATTCATTCATTCTATAAATTGAGGCATCTATTAGAGCATATGGTCATGGCATCCGTAGCAAGCAAGACGATTGAAAGAATTACAGACATTAGATTTTCGCTATTTTAATTTGCTAGTTTTTGACTGAGTGCTTTGCAGCTGTCAAATCTTCCAGCGAAAGGTATTATCTAAAGCAGAAATTGGCAAGCTTTAATTAAAGTGCAAACTAAAACTTAGTTCATGATACACAAAACATAAATTTGATAAATAACTTTAGTTCTAGGTACCGTATTAAGGTATAAATTTGGCTAGGTATGAATGTATGTCATATACATAATTTTGAAACGTAGCCTTATAAATGTAACTTAATACTTTATAATTGAAACTTAATTTTGCAACTTAATACTTTATTTATATCTGCAGATTGAGAATAATATATAGTCGTGGTTTTTCTGAAGATTATATATAGAGTATGGTTCGAACCCCTTTAAATTTTAGCTTTTAACAATTTTCATATAGGTTATTTTATTTTTAGTATTTTATTTAAAATATGATTTTAATTTTAAATTTAATTTATTTAAGAATTTAATTATATTTATGTTTAATTTTAATTAATGTAAATATTGTTTATATATATATATATATATATATTTAAGTACATATTTTATTCATATTTCAAGTCTAATAATTTTTTATTTTTTTTAAAATGCTTTTTATTTAATTATTTATTAATTTAATAAGTTTATTATTTATTATTAAATTTTTAAATTATTATTTCTTTTCTTTGAATTTTGATATATTTTGATTTTGTATTTAGTTTATTCTATTTTTAATTTAGATTTAAGTTTGAAATTTATTTAAATTATTTATATATTTTAATGAAATGACAAATAATAATGAAAAGTCATTAAAATTAATTTACTTTATAACTATTTGTCTTATTAAATTTTATAAGTATTGTAGAATAATTATATTTTAAATTTATATAATAAAATAAATTTCAAACTCAAAATCTAAATTAAAAGTTATAGGGTGAGTGAGAAAGAGAAACTAACTTTTTATTAGTTGTTTTGTGCCAACAATCCAAGGATAGCACATGTCCTAAGGGATTTATGCTTAGGTTAGCATTCATTTGATTAAGGATGTGATAATTGTAAGAGTTTATAGAAAACTCTACACCATGCAAGATTTGACTGAAAATTATAGTAACCCAAGATCTAAGAACTTCATGAAAGCACAAGAGAGATTAACGATAAGATAATAATGTTATTCTATCAAAGAATGTATGTTAGATTATAATTATCTGATTGTCAATTTACATATAAGACCACCTGGTTATATAGTTAGTGTGAGACATAGGATTAGACAAGGTTATGACAAGTGTTATAATCCTATGTCATGAGACAGCTAATATCAAATAACATAAGACACAATAATTAAATTTCACAAGATAAGATAATATTTAATGACAACTAACAACCTTCTTGAAAGATTCACTATGACCTAAGTAAACTTAGCATGTAAATAGGACTTATAAGTGAAGTAGTTAGATAAAACACTTATTTACACTAACACCCCCTTAAGTGCAACTTAAGGAGTAGATTATTATGCAAATGTTGCAAAGATACAGGAACAAGTCTCGGCTACAAGGCCAGGTTATGTACTCATGTATAAATGCAATCTCCCACAAATGGAGAAAAAGAGAAAACCTAGTGGGACAAAACTCTTCTCTAAAAAGAGATTAAAAAATGCTCTCAATGATCAATGAGAAGTATAAAACCCCATGTGAGGAAAAAGACCCCCCCATAAAAGAGCAAAAGAGAAACCATGCAACCCCCCTCAATGTAGAGTCCACTACAATGATGGTAGATGATCGACATTGAATGCAAAAGATGACTGCAATAAATGATGTCTCCCAAATATAAAATATGGGAATAACAAAATAAACTAGTAATGTTTGTCAAGTACTCATCCCAAGTAGATTTATTTGGAAGACAATGAATGTCTCGTTGCATTGAATCACAAGGAGCCAAATTTGTGGCAACACATCATAACATAAAATAGTATATGAAGGAGATGAAATAGATCAACACATGTCTCTAGAACCTCAATAGATGACACAATACCAAGATTCAAATGACCATACTAAATCTCCACTAAAGTGTCCACATTAAATTCCTAAATGTGAACATCAACCAAAGGAACAATAGGAGAAAATATGAGGTGTAGATATGAGATTGATGATCAACCTCCCAACTACAACTATATCTCTACTATGCAAATCCTAGATTATGACATAATAGGGTGTGAATTCAACACTCTTTCCTACTCCACCATGTGTGATTTGATAGATAGAAAGGATATTAGTTGATACTGAAGGAACACAAAGAACATTAAATTCTTTTTCATCCATGTCAATGGATCCCTTCCCACGAACATCCCTTCCTACTCTCTAATGAATTCATCTGATGTGAGGCTCCTAAATCGAGTATCCACCTCTCTAAATTTTAGAATCTGTTGTTGCAACAAGTTATTTCCCCTTATGTCTATCGAAATTTGATGAAGAAGAAGATGACAAACCTTTTGACGTTGAAGGAAATTTTATTTGATTTTTCTTAAGAAGATGCTTCAACTCGTCAAGTTGTTTTGAATAACATTGATGTTCATTATGCCCTATTTTATTACAATATGCATATTTAAGCTTCTCCTTTTTAGATGATTCCCTTTGAGAGGGAGAGGATTTAAATTCTTTATGTAGCTTGTTCTTTTCTATTTTTTTCTTCTTATCAAGATTCCTTGATTCTTTTTATACCTTAGGCTCACTAGCCAACAATGTTTGCGACTTAAAAGACTTGATTAGACCCTTGTGAATTAACTTCGTTTTCTCTTGGGTTAGGATATATACAAATTCATCAAACTTAGGATCAACATATAATGCTCCCATAGAAAGGAATTGGGTATGAAAGCTAGAAACAAACAATGAATACTCAGGACCAATCTTGGATAACACATTAAAAATCAATTTTAAATCCTTTTTATCAATGTTGAAATCTTTTAATTGTGTTCTTAATTGCCTAACCTTGGAGATGTAGTCTTGGATGTAGCCAAAACATTTAGGATCAAGATTCATTAAATCATTACCAATCTAATATCCCCAAATCTTATCAATTTTACAACATAATTTCTCAAAATTCTCCCAAGACTCTTTATATGTTTTGCATGATTCAATATGAAATTATAAATCAAAAGACTAATAAACAGATGCATCCAAGTGTTTGTCACAATCAAGCTCCATTTTTTCAATTCTTTAACATTAGTAGATTGAGGAATGGTTTCCCTTGGATTAGACAACCCTTTTCCCATGAGATAATTTCATATTGATTTTCTCCATGCTGGTAGAATGGTTCATTCTTTCAATGGTTACTATTATACGTGAAATATATTTAGACACAAAGCTAACCAATGTAAATCAAGATTGAATAGAGGTCAATTTGGTCAAAAAAGTGTTGTATGCTACAGTTACGAGATAGATGCTTGGAAAGGAGCAAATATAGGCTTGTTTTGGTGATTCAACCAAAATCAATCATTGAGGAAGAGTATTTTTCTAATCATGCATTGATTTGAAAATTCATGGCTATGCATGTTTTTCTCCTTTTTTTAGAGGCATGGGATCAACAAACTTGGGCCCCGAAGGGTCAATTGGAAGTAATGTTGTTAGCTAGCAACTACTCTATGGTTGTTTTCAATTACATGGTTGATCGCAATAGATTTTTTGAAGGAGGGCCTTCTTTTCACAACCAGATTGGCTTATTCATCAAGCCATGGCACACTAGTTTTAACCCGTTGAAGGAGCTCCCGAATCATGTTCTTGTGTGGGTGTGCTTACCTTGGTTCCCAATTGAGTATTAGAAAAATGACATTTTGCAAATGGTTGCTCTGCTTCTGGGGAAGTCGATTGGTCCCTCTTAGCAAACATAGGATGAGAAAGTATTGACTTTTTCTCATATTTGTGTTGAGATTGAATTAAGTAACCCTCTTCCAAACTCTCTGGAAATTCATGTAGGTACATCTTCTTGGATGCAATAGTTAGATTATGAGACTCTTCCTTTTTGTTGTTGATTGTTCCATGAATATGGTCATTTGCAGTGAAGATGCCCCAGGTTTAGATCTTCGGAGCCTTAGTCTACTTAGCCTCCTTGCAACCCTCCTAATTTTGATAAAGGAAAGGCTCCTATCCCTAGCACTATTGTAGATAATGAGGGTTTCACTTTGATTAAGCCTTGTAATAGGAATTGTGGACATAAGAGGACTTTCAAGGAGCAACAGGAAGGGGACACTTTTAATTGTTTTGATGTGTTGGATGACCTTAGCCAATAGAAGGTGAATCTGGGTATGATGGCTTTGGACCAAGGTTTCTTGGAGGTGGTTCAAGAGGGCAATATTTTTGACATGGTCTAGAATCTACAAGAACTTGGCACATTTCAAATGGATACCAATCTTAGTTTGGTGGCTTCAAAGGTTCTTGAGGTCCTTGTTGCTATGGAAAATATTGAGGTGGAGAACTCTCTTCCATTGGGGAAGGTGGTGTCTAATTTGAAGAAAGGAAATAAGGCTTCTCCTTCTTTGGGGATTCACTAAAAAAATATTAAGAAGGGGGCTCGTGAGAAGTCTTCAAATGTAGGGAGAAAGAAGGACCTAGAGAAAATTAAGATGATGGGGGAGACGTTGGTGGAGTCAGGATCTTGTAACACCCTTGAATCTCACTTTTCCAACCCTTAGAAATGATTATTCTCTCATGGAGTGTAAGGGGCATGAATCGTAGCCCTCGAAAAAAAATTGTTTGAGACTTGGTGAGAAAACACTCTCTTGATGTGTTATTCATTCAAGAAACTAAGTTGTCTATTGAGAATACATGTGGTTTGGCGCCTAAACTTTGGGGATGTGGTCAATGTCAGTGCATTGGGGCCCAAGGTAATGTAGGGGGTTTGGCTTGTTTATGGAATCCATTGAAGATCTTCCCTCTTTGGTGGATGTCTTGTAAGTCTTTTATCTCTATTGTTGCATCAAGCATGGAAATCGGAGAAATAGTTCTTCTCTCTAATATATATTCTCCTATTGATATGCCCGGTAAGTAGCGTCTATGGTCTCACATCTAGTTGATTAGGAATTACGATCCTTTATATCCTTGGATTATTGTAGGGAATTCAATGCTATTATTGATTTGGAAGAAAAAAGGGGAGGAGCTTTGACGCTGAAACTTACTGCTTTTCTTCTTCATGACAATATTTTTGCTTTGAATCTTGTTGATGTTAAGCCTAGTAATGGTCATTTTACTTGGAATAATAGGAGATTGGGGGAGGAATGTATTTTTGAGAGGCTGAACAAGTTCTTGGTTTCATGTTTCTAGATTGGTGGATCTTGGACTATCTATTTGAGATTCTAGACTGGAGGGGTTCAGACCATTGTCCTATTAAGTTATCTGCTTTATCGACTCATGCTGCTTGGTCCCCCTCTTTCAAGTTTCAACTTATGTGGCTATGGGAGCCCTCTCTACATGATTATATTGCTGAGTAGTGGCAGTTGGGTAGACCTGCTTTTGGCATTGCTATGTATTCTTTTGCAAGAAGTATGTGAAATACTAGCTCAAAAGGTGGAATAGGAAATGTTTCAACAACATCTTCCATGCTAAGGTTGGTTCTCAGGCTGGTTTGGATGATATCACCCATGAGATTAGGGATTTTTTCCTTTCGAAGGAATCTCTTAAGGAGGAGGTGAGGGCTTTGAAAGCTTTGGAAGAGTGTGAGTTGCACGAGGAGATTTACTAGAAATAGAAGGTTCATGTTGGTTGGTTATAGGATGGGGATAAAAACATTGCCTTTTTCTTCAACTTTGCGAAGGCTAAAAGACATGGTAATTCAATTCCTTTTCTTGTGAATGATATGGGTGAGCATTTTTCCTCTTTGGCAGATATTTCTAGAGAAGCTTTGTAGTACTTTTCGACCTTGTTTAGGGAAGACTCTTTGGATGTGTTGGCAGAGGAAAATTATGTTCTTTCCTACATTCCTTCTTTGCTTTTAGTCAAAATGAATGAGTTCCTCTTGGGATGCATTTCCCTGGAGGAATTGGAGGCTACTATCTTTCAAATGAAGAAAGGGAAAGCAGCTAGTCCTAATGTATTTTCGATTGAATTCCTCCAAAAATTTTGGGATATTATAAATAAGGATTTATTAGAGGTGGTTCATGAATCTCAAAGGAACAAGTAGATGTTGAGGACTATGAATTCTACTTTTCTTGCTCTCATCCCTAAATGTTATGGTACAAATAGACTGAGTTTTTCTTTTGTTTCACATTGCTCTCTGCAACATGGTATATAAAATTATTTCTAAGTTGATTGTTGAGAGGTTGAAGTAGTGGATTAGCAGGCTTATTTCTGAGGAGCAGGGTGACTTTGTAGCAGATAGGAAAATATTGGATGATGTAGTCATTGCCACTAAAACTATTCACTCCATGGTGACTTCTAAAGGAAAAGCTATGTTCATCGAGATGGATATGGCAAAGGCTTATGATGGAGTCAACTGGTCCTTCTTGTGTAAAGTGCTTATTGTGTTTGGTTCTGTTGAGGAGTGGATTATGAGTTGTGTCACAACCACTTATTTCTTGATTTTTTTTAATGGGGAACCATCTTCCTTGTTTGGGGTTTCTAGAGGCCTTCAACAAGGGGATCCTCTATCTCCTCACTTATTCATTCTTTTGGCTAAGGGTTTGGGGAGAGTTATTAAGAGTAATGTGGTGCAAGGTCTTATCCAAGGTTGGGTTTGGGCCCTTCCTAGGGGCTCTTGGAAAAATATTTTAGATAAGTTTCATGCAAAGGTGAACCATGAGACTCACAAGTGGCTTTTTTTGTTGGTCGAGTTTAGCTTCTTAAGTCGATGGTGTAGGCCATTCCCAATTATAGGTGTATGCTCCAGGTGGCTTCCATTGATTTTATTAAGGATTTGGATTCTCTAGCTAGGTAATTTTTGTGGGTTGGTATCTTGATGTCTTCTAAGTGGAGCCTTGTGAAGCGGGATATTGTTTGTAGGTTGAAATAGTTTGGAGGCCTTGGGTTGCAACAGTCCTCCTTGATTGGTTTGATGTTGTTTTCCAAGCTTTACTAGTTATGGTGTGTGGAATAGGATCATGTCTACTAGGATTATTTCTCGCAAATATCTAAGCAGGATCCTAAAGGAGGAGGTTTTTAGGTATCTTCTTGTAGGGAAAGGTTCTATGATTTGGGAGATGCTTAAAAAAGTTGCTCAGTTGATCAAGGAGGGTTTTTTTGGATATGCAATAGGGGGTTTGAGGTCCTCTTTTGGTATGACTCTTGGGATGGATTTTCATTGATCATGAGAAAGTATCCTAATCTACAAGATCTTTGCCAATGCTTCTTGGAGGTTGGTTGGTCTTGGGTGGTTGATTTTAAGACTTCTTACCTTTGTGGACATGTGGAGATGTCTAGATGGAAGGTTCCTAGTGAGTGGCATGTGGTTGGCTTGGAGGAGGATTGTGTCGAGCTTGGAAATATTCTGGCAAGTAGATATTGCAGATCTCTTGGGGATAGGGATATTTTAGCCTAGAGTCCAGATCCAAAGGGGGTTTTCATGGTGGCTAGTAGGTATCAGGAGTTGATTGCTCAAAAGTATGGTGGGTTGGAGGTTCCCTAGTGGAAAAATATTTGGAATAAGTTCTCCTAGCCCAAGTGTAATTGTTTCCTGTGGACCTTAGCTTGGAATAAATATTTTACTTGGGAAAATATTTAGAAGTGGGGATTCCAAGGTCCTTCTATTTGTATTCTTTGCAAGTATAGTGAGGAGGATTCATCTTATCTGTTCTTTTGTTGTCCCTTCTCTTTGCTTATAAGACACATTTGGTGGGGTATTTGGAAACATCCTTGTGTCCATACCTCTTCTATGGTTGAATTCTAGAGTAGCCTTGGGTGACCTCCATCTCAGACTTCTTTCCTCTAGATTGTGTGGTGCATTGGTCCTGCTTTCATCCTTTGGAAAATTTTGTTGGAACATAATCACATGATTTTTTGTGCGAATAAGTTGATGATTCAACAATTTTGGTAGAGAACTATTTGCATGATTTAGGAGATGGTGGAAGCTAAATGTGAAGTTTTCTTTCCTTTGGACAAGAGTGATGATGAGACTATGAATAGATTGGGCTTGTGGGGTTTAGCCTTCAAAGGTATGGAGGCTAAGAAGAAGGTTTAGAGGGTTGGGAGTTGGTCTCCTCCTTTGATGGATGTTTTGAATATCAACACTAATGGTTCTTCTAGGGGAAATCTTGGGCTAGTGGGGATTGGTGGTGCTAGAAGAGATTGCTTTGGTTCCATTATTTTCCTATTTTCTATCCATAAAGGGAAGTAAACCAATAATCTTATGGAGGGGTTGGTGGTTCTTTGGGCAATGAGCACACCTATGCTCTTGGTTGGTGTAATATTTTTTGTGAATCTGACTCTTAGATCATTTTTAATCAATTGAATGAGCAAAAGTTTGAGGGGGTTAATTAGCAACTTGATTCAATTTTTTGGTGTATTTTGCAACTATGTTCCAGGCTAGAGGCAATGTCCTTTACTCACATCCCTTGGGAATGGAATAGGGTTGTAGATTGTTTGGCTAAGTGGGCTTCTGAGCATGTTGGTGATTGGAAAATTAAGGAATGAGAGCAGTTATCCCTTGATTATTGCCAAGTTTTAGAGAAGATTATTTTGGAGGATATAACTGGTTGATGTTGGCTGGTGGTTGGTTTTGATGTGGTTTGGTGTATTTTTCAGGGGTTTGTTGGTTTGGGAATCCTACTTGTTTTGGGTGCCTTTGTGGACCTTGATTTCTCTGTACTAGTGCTTTATTGAGATTAATAAATTTTTACACTATTTATTCAAAAAAAAGAAAAAAGGAGGAAAGACGAATATAAAGAAGAGAACTCTAGATGGTAATGTAGAAGGGTAGGTAAAGATTACCAAAATGCTAAGACCTAGGAAGGGTATCCCCCTTCCTAGGGAGCAATGAGGATCTTGTCCTAGAATGTTAGGGGCTTAAATTCCACTAAAAAAATTGTGTGGTCAGGCATTGCATGGAGACATCAATGGTTGATATCTTCATGATCCAAAAATCTAAGATGAACAAGGCTAATACAAAAATATTTAGAAGGAAATGAAAATTTTGGAATGTGGAGATAGTTGAGCTTGATGGTGCCTCGAGTGGTTTGATCACATTTTGGAGACATTGGGTAGTGTATATAGAGAAGATGGAATCCCACAAGCATTGGTTGACATGCAATATAAGAAGCTTATCCTTAAACTTGGTATTTATTCTAATAAATGTTTATGGTCATTCTTGTTGCATAAAAAAGGGAGATTTGGGGAGAGATTGGGAGCCTATTTGTACTAGATCCAACATAAACATACATCTTGGGAGGAGATTTCAATGCCATTTTACATAGCCATGCCAAGCATGAATGGATTCAAAGAAAGTATCAATGCCAATTAGTCTTTTAGAGTTTTGCAAAGGCAAACTGTTTGCTAGAGGTTCAAATGTCCAATGGAAACTTTAGTTGTACTAACAAGAGACTAGGTTTTAGTAGTATTAGAAATAATTTAGATAGATTCATTTTTAAGGGGGATTTGGAAACCTTCCCATTTTTATTGGAAGGCAGTGTAGTCCCACAATCGGGCTCAAAACATTAACCAAACAAACTAGAAATCCTAGGAGACAAAAGGCCAAATAAATGTCCTTTCAAATTTGAGAATATGTGGATGAAAGATTATAACTTTTATAGATTGGTGGCACAATGGTGGGAAGAAGTGAATCTAGATGGTACTAAAATATATGTCTAATTGTCACAAAACTAAAATTGATTAAACAAAAACTAAAAGAATGGAATAAGGGTAAAAGCAAGAAGTTGGGTACACGAAGAGGGGAAATCTCGGGGAAGAAAAAAGTTTCGCAAGAAATGTGTACATGTTCTGGATCGGGTACCCGAGCTTGGATCCAAATGCGTATGCATTCAAACTCGGGTACACGAACCTAAAACGCGTACGCATTTAGAACACGTATGCATTTTTAAATGCGTACAAATTTTGATAAAGTATTTATTTTTTTAAATAAAAGATTGTAATTGATTTTCCACCATTCTGATCTGAGACAAAAAAGAAGAAAGGAGAGTGCGTACGCATTTTAGAGGCCACAAAATTTTCACTTCCCCCTCCTCCCATCAACACTAGCGACCTCGTCGACTTCCAGGTTGGTTGAATTCTTCATTTTTTATTGGTTTATATCTTTTTTGTTTTTGTTTTTTAATTAGTATTCAATTTTTGTTTAGTTCAATGTTTTATTGTTTTTAATTGCATTTAAAAAACCAAAAACGTCAATGAAACAAAGAAATTTAAATTGTAAATTGAAAACCATAAAAATTAAACCTAAATTGAACACATTTAAAACGTAGAAATTTCAAAACCCTAAAAACCCTAGGTTAAAAAATTTACGTAGGTCCCTAAAAATTAATTTACATAGGTTAATCTTTGGACCTAAACCCTAAAAAGTAAACCTAAAACCCTATTTACCCTAATTTACGTAACTAAAATGGGCTATTTACCCTAATTTACGTAAACGTAAAATGGGCTATAGATTGAAGCTATTCCTAGAATGTCACATATTTTATTTAAAGCACTAAGTTTAGGTGGTAGGGTTTCTCATTTACTTGTAAAAAATTATTCATGTGTCTTCTATATGTTTTCATGTCATCAAATCTCTAAATCTAAACCCTAAACCCTAATTTAGTATTCATTTTGTTGTAGGACCTTAAAATTAAATTTGGTTGCCTTTCAATTCTATAACCAAACGCTTATTTTCTAATATTATTTATTTATTGAATTGATCAATTGATTCCTCACTTAGTGGTAGTTAGGTTCTTTTTTTGAAAAGCCATGCACGTCTAGAATTTATATAAATATTCAAAGGAAGAGTCTGTCATAGAAACGTTTCAAAAAAAAGTTGGGTCTAGGGTTTAGGGTTTAGGGTTTAGGGTTTAGATCTCCTCTTCCTTTTTAAATCATCCAAGAGTGCTTAGAGATCCAAATAGGTTCAAAATCCATCATGTGTCTTCTATATGTTTTCATGTTGTCAAATCTCTTTAAATCTAAACCCTAAACCCTAATTTAGCATTTATTTTGTTGTAGGAACTTATAATTAAATTTGGTTGCCTTTCAATTCTATAACCAAAGGTTTCTTTTCCAAGATTATTTATTTATTGAATTGATTAATTGATTCCTTACTTAGTGGCAGTTAGGTTATTTTTTTGAAAATCCATGCATGTCTAGAATTTATATAAATATTCAAAGGAAGAGTCTATGTCATAGAAACATTTTAAAAAATATATGATTAGAAAAAAAATTGGGTCTAGGGTTTAGGGTTTAGGGTTTAGATCTCTTCCTTTTTAAATCATCCAAGAGTGCTTGGAGGTCCAAATAGGTTCAAAATCTATCATGTGTCTTCTATATGTTTTCATGTCATCAAATCTCTAAATCTAAACCCTAAACCCTTATTTAGCATTCATTTTGCTGTAGGACCTTAAAATTAAATTTGGTTGCCTTAGGCATCTCCACCAAATTTTATTCCCTTAAGCCATGGAACATTTTTTCCTAGTCCACCTTACTAGACATAGATCCCCTTAAGCCATCCTATCACCCTAAATCATAAATCGATGTCTTAAGGGGTCCTAATATGACATTTCTTAAGGGGATCAAAGAAGTTCTCAAAATTTGGTGAGTAGAGCTCAAGCTCATCTTTGTTTATTTTGTACATTACAATTAGGTCACTGGCATATATCTATGTGTCCCTTTGAATGTATTTTATTAATTTTTCATTCTTATCTTTAGTATTCTTTGAAAACAATGAATAAGATTGTAAATTTTAATGTTAGTGATAAACTTATAATTTCTTCTTAACTACTTTGTCCCACTATCTAGAGATCTTGTGTCTCTTAGATGAGTTCTTGAGAGTTACTTAGGCCAACTTGCATAGTGAAGTTGAAATAAAGAGATTGTGTAAGAGTTATTATCTATTTTAGGATGGGTCAACACATGTGAGAGTCATAAAAAAATACTTACCATAGTATTTTCACACATTATTAGTGACTGTGGTGTTGCCATTTTGTTATTTCCTAGGAATCCTTATGTCTATATATTGGATTCTTGGGGTAGAAGATGTATGCAATGTATTTTATAAAGTTATTCTATCCTTTTTTTTAATAGGATTAGGATTTTTGATATCATTGTTGTATTCTATAGAATCCCTATGAGTGTATTATAACCATAAATCATAGATTCATGTTGTTTTGATATGTGGGTTTTATAATTTTTACTAATTTTTTTTGTCTTGTATATCTATGATATTCAATTTTTTGGATTTCATATATTTCTATTTATAGATGTTGAAATAGAGTTAGAGATACATGTATGGTTTTATAGGTATACATGTTAATCAAAATATGTAGTTTTATTAATTGAATATGAAGAGAGTGTTATTTATGATTCTTGTAGATGGAGATAGATGTAAATTTATATGTATTCTGTGGACTTAATTTGAGAAGGTTAGTTATGTAATTCTAAATGAAGAAGCATTGGAATATGCTTGGGAATTTAATTTTTTGGTGGTTTCTTGTTGTGTTCCTAAATTATGGTTACTTTTGTGTGGGTTTACATCAAGTTGGATCTAGATTTAATATAGTACCAGTCATGAAGGATATACATGTTATAACTATCTATCAATATTGTGCATATTACTAATGAAATATTGAATTTATAAGTGGTAATACTCAAGATGTGTGAGTTGTATAATTTTTTGGTCTACCTATACATATAGGTTGCATTAAAATTATAGTTGGGTGGTCTAGAATAATATATATTTTTTAAAGTGTTGATAGTGTATTATGTGTATAGGGATCAATGCACTTATGCTAGGGAGATGATATTCTTGAAGGATGTATGGATCAACTCATTAAAATAAAGAGTTAAATACCATTCTAATTGTTGAGAATAAATAATTTTTCCTTCACTTTGGGATTAGCTAGACCTAGGAGAGTACTCCTAGAGGTAGCCTTTAATAATATTTAATCACAATAAAGATATATTTAAAATGTAAAAAACTATAATAGTATCTATATACATGAAATTTGAAAATTTAGATAAATCAATTTATGTCCTCGGATTTAATTAAATTTTGTCATACTTGATTAATACATCTATTCATTTTGAATTCTAGGACCTTAAAATGAAATTTGGTTGCCTTAGACAACTTCACCAAATTTTATTCCCTTAAGCCATGGACCATTTTTTCCTAAGACCTTACTACACATAGATCCCCTTAAGCCATCCTATACCCTAAATCATAAATCGATGTCTTAAGGGGGAATTTGACATTTCTTAAGGGGATAAATTTGGTGAATAGAGCTTAACCTCACTCATCTTTTTTTATATTTTGTACATTGCAATTAGGTTACTACCATATATCTATGTGTCCCTTTCAATGTCTTCTATTAATTTTTCATTCTTATCTTTAGTATTATTTGAAAATAATGAATGAGATTAAATAAATTTTAATAAAACCCCATAATTTCATAAATCTACCCTTCATATTAGCAACCCCACACTGGACTCAATTTAATTTGTGTACATGTTATGAATTTTTAATGTTATGGATTTTATTTAATTTTATAAATCAAATGGTCTTCAAATGAAATATATTTTGAATTTGTGCATGTTCAATGTGATTTTTAAATAACTTTCAAATTGTGTGCATCATTTAATTAGTTTGTTGATATATATTTTTTAATTGTTTAACATGCAGTTGCCATATCATTTCTCACATGGATCTATTGTTTAATTTAGAGGATTTTATGCCCAATCAAGAAATTCCTATAGATCCCATACATCCCAATCCACCACATGAACATAACCCTAGCACACCTCCACATTCTCCACCGCCAAACCCCCCACCCCCTCCTATAGTTGATGAAGATCAATTAAGAGAGAATATTCGAGCAAACCTCATTGTCATTCAAGGAAATATAGATCTCATAAAAAAATGAGCCTAGAGTCCCTCCCCATCTCACACGGTTTGCATCTACGATGCAAACTATTGTCGATTCTGTTCGATCTATTGATGCAGACCTAGTTAGGTTCCATCAATGGAGAGAAGAGAGGAGACAATTCTATGTGGATGGATTGTCATATAAAGAAATCAATGAACTGAAAATTACCAAACAAGCCATGTTCCAATATTTTATTAATCCCCAAACAAACCAACCCATTCCACCCATGAAAAAACAAATTTCAATTTTATGGAGTAGGCACCCACAGATAGCTGTGCTTTTTTGGGATAGATGGTGGATGGTGTTTGATAGTCCACCACATGGAAAAAGTGAGGTGCCCTTATAATTTTTGAGAAAGTTATGGGATGAGTTTGAGTTGGGTAAAAAATCCAACTATTTTGATATGAGGTCATTTCAGCGAGTTGGGCGTCGCATGCCCCAACATAGACTAGGAGCACATGTCGATCCTCAGCGACGTGCTCCAATTTCTCCTATTGTTCCTCTTCCTTCTCCTAGTGTTCCCACTGCATTTTAGCAACAGACCATGTTATCAACATTAGGAGAATTGAGTTCACTTTCAGGACATCTCACTCATCAATCTACACACGCAGCCACTGAAGTGGCCAATAGAGAGCATGGAGGCTCGAGCTATAGGGATACTTAGACATCCACTTCAGGTGATGCACATGCATTTGGGACGGGGTCATACCTGAATTTACTATATTCTGAGGATCGTCCTACACATGTATGTTCATCTTTTGAACTTAAATTTAATTCAAGTTTGAAATATGAAAAATTCATGTAAATAATATCAAATTATATATATAATATAATATTAATTCAATAAGTGTTTGGTGTAGATGCATGATCACGTGATGCCTGAAACTCAATATGATCATCGTGTGCATATGTCGAGTGTTGTAGATCTGGGCTCACCTTTTGGATAGGTACTTGAACTAATATATATATATTAAATAATTTGTGTGGATATATATATCTAATTTAATTTGAATTTGTACACATGTGTGAATTGATATATTATATCTAGATGTAGGGAGGTCATACAATACCTAGTACTAACCAACCACAAGTTATAGTGGTGAGCACTCCTGAGACATCATTAGCTCAGGTGCGTGCTTCAAAAAGTTTGTTAAGTTTAAATTAAATAGACATCATAGATCTAATTTATTTTTTTCATTTACATACACATGTGTCAATTATCTATGCGAACTGTTGTACATCTATATGCAGGAATTTCATGAGATACCCGTGGTGGACTGTGCACCTGAGACATCATTGGTGTTTATGCATGGGCAATCTCAGGTGTGTGATCATGAGGTCATATCATTCGAGGTTGTAAATTTTACTTTAAATCTCCTATATAATTTTTATGGACCTTTTAAATGTATATATATTCAAGGTTTTCACATATTGTTTGCTTTATATGAATATGCAGGATATAGTAGATCAAGCATTTGCATCTTCTCAAGTGACAGTTATGCTACTCGTTGAAGAAAATGTGCCAGTTACAGATTCACATGATTATATGGTAATTTATGCATACTAGAAATAATTTTTAATATATAAATACTAGATATTTAATTAAATTTATTTTTATCTAAAAGTTTATATTTTCATGTTTAAATATGTTTAATTATATCAAAATTTCTAGAAAGAAATTTAAATCTAATTTCAAGTTTCTTGTATTCTTTTACAACATGATGCGGGTACATCTAGTCAACATGGAACAAAGAGGAGACTTGATTTTACCGATCAACCAGAAAGTTAGATGGTTTAAATATATTTTATGGACTATAGATCTCTAGTTTTATTTAAATATATGTGTTGGACTTGACATATAAATTCTATGGACTATCTATCTCTAGTTTTACTTTGAACATGTTATTATCATATTTGTGTTTATTTATATCAGTTTACTTTAAAATATGATGATTATATATTGCAATCAATTATGATATCTTGTTATGTTCATTTTCATGATTATATGCACTCATACATTAGACTATTTATATTTTATCTAATTTTCAAGTATTGCATGCACTATATAAATTCTTATCTAGAATCAAAATTAATATATATAATTTATCATATGGTTAGGTGACAAATTAAAACATTCCTTAAATAGTTTAGATCATATTCATAATAAATTAAGGGCAGGTAATTTTAACTATTTTCCAATTAGATAGCAAATATTTGAATCAATAAACAAAAAAATATCTCCTTGTATGTATAAAATGTATAATCTATACAATTGAATAATTATATAATAATATATACAATTGAATAATTATATGAAATGTATGATCTATAAAATTGGAACAAGATATTTAGAAAGTGACATTGAACAAACATATATAATGTATATCAGGATGTTTATTACAACTATATAATATGATGAAACATATATGTGCATGTAGATACAATTATAACTTATCAACTTTTAGGTGAAGACAAAAAATTGACATTTACATAGTCTCTTGATAAAATTAATTTTCTGTTCAACAATCACTTCATAGATCAACTTGATGAGAACCTGCAAAAATAATTAATGTAAGTAACTACAATTTTTATGAGTCATTTATGAAAAAAATTCATGCGAGAAAAGAATAGTATATAGTAAATTTCATACAAATTCAAAAGATGTTTGCCATATAGGATGGATTAAGGGGACCTAAGAGGATATATAGCTTAAGGGGGGTCTTAAGAGAATGGCTTAAGGGGAGTTAAGAGGATGGTTTAAGAGGATGCATCTCATGAACCCTAGGATATGGCTTAATAGGTCCTAAGAGGATGGCTTAAGGGGAATTATGAGAGTCCTTTAAGAGGATGGCTTAAGGGGATGTAAGAGGGTGGATTAAGGGGAGTTGATAAAATGACTCAAAGGGATGTAAGAGAGTGGATTAAGGGGATGTAAGAGGGTGGATTAAGGGGAGTTGATAGAATGATTAAAGGGATGTAAGATAGTGGATTAAGGGGATGCATGTTATGAACCTTACAATATGGATATTAATAGGCCCTAAGAGGATGGCTTAAGGGGAATTATGAGAGTGACTTAAGGAATGCAAGATTATGGATTACAGGGATGTAAGAGGATATGACTTAAGGGTGCTTTAAGAGGATGGCTTAAGGGGATGAAAGAGGGTGGATTAAGGGGAGTTGAGATAATAAAATACTATCAATTAAATGTATCTAGAACTATATATAGTTACCTATCTCTATATTTGAATTCCATTGTAATATATGTGCATCTCCTCTCTTGTTTGTAAAGCATCTAATTTTGGGAGACATGAAACAAAAAATGATATAAAAATTTAATTAGGAAATGATTAAATACAAATATATATCAATTAACTATATAAACAACTAGATATACTTACCAATATTTATTTACTATGTTGTACTGGATCTGCATCCTCTCTCTTTTTTAATGCATCTATGATTGCCTCGTGATCATCCATTGAAAGTGTCCATAAAACTTTATTAGCAGGCCTCCCTTGATATCTAACTAGTTTTATATTGGTTGCCAAAATCAAATGTGAATAATGTATAATCTTCTTGTGTCTTTCATAATCTTTAAATGCAAGAAAGCCATTCTTTCTCATCAAATATTTTCAAAGCCAGGTGCCAACAACAACCACTGAACCAGTTGGATACTCAAAGTTGTCATCATCCACTCTAGGATGTGCCAACTTATGTTTTGTCTCAACACATCTAGCCAACCAACAATCTGTCTCCTCTTCATTCCCCTTTGGTGCAACAACATACACATGTCCTGCAAAAATAAATACAAAATTCAATAAAAAGTGACTTATATTTAATTCACATATAAACATCCATACATACAAAATTCAACTCAATAAATAATTTACCTTCTTGTACAAGATCCGAAACATGATCATAATCATATGATATGAACACTTGATTATCTTCAATTATCGTTCCATGTTGAACATTTGTCGATGTAGGCATTAAGGCTCTTTGTTCCATTGTTCGACCCATTCCGTATTTTCACATGCCTCCCAATCACCTGCATTACAAAATTGACAAAAACATGCCAACTCCCTTGTCCATATTGTCCATGTGTTTGCATTTGAACTCTTAAATGAATGCCATTTTGCAAATCCATTAATTGTTTCACAATCTTGTCAAGAAAAAATATCATTTTCTTCAACTAACCAAAAGAAGCGTCGAATTATTGAGCTCTCACTTGTTCTTGTAGATAATTTGGTATTGCACCAATCTACAATTGCACATGCATCTCTAAATTTCGTAGCATCCTCAAATTTTAGTTGCTCTCTAGCAAGAGCTCTTTTCACACATGCACCTGCTCCATCGTGTTCTCCCTTACAATGACCAACTTAAAAAAAACTCCATATGTGTTGGATATTATTTTCCTTATGAACTCCACATAACCAATAAAAGATTGTAGCATTTTTGAATTGACCCGTGCAATTATCTGACCATCTGGGATGTTCTAGCATTTGAATTCCTCTCTTTTAATTTTTTATAAAATATATCAAAACAATATTGTACAAACTCAGATGAATGTAATCGATTATCACTTACATTAAAATGGTACTCTCTCAAAAATTTCCTATTATCTTCTGTACTATCTTCTGCATGTCTATAAACAATGTGAACAAATATAGCTACTTGCATTGAATTATAATATTGTGATTAAATTTATTCTTGTGGAGCAAGAGTATAATTTTCAGCAAAATCAACAACTGACAATATACTTCCAATTGGGAATGTGTTTTTACATAAACGAAATTGATTATCAAGCCAATGAGCATTATGAGAGTGTTGAACATATTTAGGTACAAACTTATCTTTAAATTCATTAATAAAAGCATGCACACTAACTTTTTCCACAATTAGCTCAACACGTTTTCCAATTTTTCCATCTTTTATAGAATACTCAACATTTTTAAATTTTTTTATATCCACTAATTGTTGTCCAAATTCATTTAAACTAATTTCATGCATACATTCTCCTAATAATGAAAAGTTACCACATCTATCGCATTCTCTAGAAATGCATGCTTTAAAAAAAATGAGTTTCCATTTAAAGAGGGATCACAAAACAAACCTGCTATAAAATCTTTGATTCTTTTAGGTGGCATATTAATGCCACAAATGTCCTACATAATTTGGTTAGCATGCAAAGTGCATCGTATATATCGAAATATATCATAATAATAATGAAATTGTACATGAGTCTTACAACAACAAGAGATTCATTGCTTATTAATTCTAACATACCAAGGTTTACACTTTTTGAATGATATTTGACTTATGTTAATATTCAATGGTAAGATTGAAGCATCTAATTTTTTTTTATCTAATTTAGTTTGAGTCATATCTAAGAGATTATTTGGATGAGGTTCACAAATTTTTGAACCCACCCTTAATTTTAAGACATCTCTAATGTTAGGTGATACTCTTGTATTATCATACAAAATTTATGGATTAAATATTTAATTTCATTAGTTAATTTCATGTATGATCTTGGGAGTCTACCACTAAAACTCCAACATTGATTAATAAGATCCTTTTCAATATTTTCTCTTCTTTTAGTAGCTCGTATCAAAGTTCTAAGATTTACTTTTACACATTTACTAATCTTATCATTCTTTTATTTGAAGTTGTTTTATCAACTAGAGCAGTTGTTATTGCACGACAAGCCGCATTCTTATTTTTTGATCGACTTTTCTTACCAGTAACATCAATAGTATTAGCAAAACTAGATATGACTTGTTCTACTGAATCATCTTTCTTTTTTGATTTTACAAAAACACCTAATTTTTCATCACTTTTCTCATTTTCAACATTCTCATCAATTGCACCATGAGTTAACATTGGAATCCTAATTTATTTCTATAAAAAAATATTTTATATATTTTATTTCTATAATTTCTAATTTGTCTTGAAGAAACTTTACCATGAAGGTTATCTAGCACATCTGTTTCAATTGTAAAAAAAATATTTTCACCTTCATCCATAGGAGTTTGATTTTCATTCACACAAGGGGTTTCATTTTCATTTTCAAATGTAAAAGGGATTTCATTATCATTTTCATCAATATGATGGATTTCATTCTCATTTACATTCTCATAAGATATAATTTCATCATTTTCTTGTTTCTGCATTGTTTCAACCCTAATATTATTGATCTCATCAATGGTGTATCTAGCTTCATCTAAACAAGCAATATCAATATTATGAAAACTTGGGTTTGAACACATACATGGATAGATTGTTTGAATAAGTGCATTTTCAATATCATTGGGAGGTGGATTTGAAGACACACCCAAAGTTGTTTGCATATCATTCAAAGTTGAAGTTGAAGGCATAGTTGGGTTTGTCTCCGTAATTGAATTTTCTTCTATATTCACCATCTCCACAATTGCATCATCTACATTCATTTCATTATTCATGGCTTCTTCTTCAACATTATTGGAACTAGATGCTTCCAAATATTTCATTTAAAGATTCCTTTCTCTCCTTTCCCTTTGTCTTTTTGCCTCCTTATCTTTATTTGCTTGAACTTCTTCGGGTGTCATTAACTTTCTACATCTCTTTTTTTTTGTCTTTGCTTATCACCCATGGTTACCAAACCTTCTTTGATGACAAAAACAATAATTCAGGAAACTTATTTTCAAATTTCCACCTCTTTCAAATATTCAAATTAAACTATGTACTATGAAGATCATTTTTTCTATAAACTCTGAAGTACAAAAACATCATGAGTACATCCAAAAATTCACTTTTTCTAAATCTTCTTGTAAGAAGTTCTTGTACTTGATTCCACTTTAGAAAATTAAAATTGCACTTTGTATCTTCCAGAAATTTGAATAGAATATTCCCTGCACAAGACAAATTTGCAATAAAAAATACAGAAAATGACACTTTCGGACTGTACTACAGAAAATGAATGTTGCAGGAAAATTGTGTTTTACCTCAGAATTTTTCAAATTAGGGAAAAATGGCTATATTAGAAACACGTACGCATTATATTCAAGAAACAAATACGCGTTTCATAACACGTACACATTCCGCTTTCCCAACGATTCAATGGGTAATGTGCATGCATTATAAAACACGTACGCGTTTCATTTGAATAGCGCATACGTGTTTATGTAACGCATACGCATTATTTAAAAATTGAATTTCCACACCACTTATAGCCTTGGTTTTAGGCTTGGGAAAGGCTTGGCAATCCGAGCTTTAACCTTTGACTTGCAACTAAAAAACTAAGGCAGATTGAAGAAGAATGTCCAACTTTGACAACATAGTTGATGGACTTTTTTTCTGAATGAATCTATCAAATTAAAACCCATTAGAGAACACAATGTATAGTTTCTAAATATATAACTTTTATTAAGATTGGATTATGTTTTCCATTTTTTAATTAATTTCTAAGCAAACTAGTCCTTAAAATTGAATTATCAGGTTTTTTTAGTTTTTTAATAACTTTTTATTGGTTAAGTTTCTTGTAAAAAAAATTATATGGCATCAAAATTCAGAAAATTCTCTACACAATAAAAAAAAAAGAGTCAATTTTTTTTTGTTTAGGTCCAATTATGTTGTCCGTATACATTGATTTAAAAAAACATCAATTAAAGCCAATAAAAAATTAATAAAAAAAAATATTCAACCAAAAATTATAAAAAAAAAATCCACATCAAACTTCATGTTGCTAGCTCTCATTTCCCAAAAGGAATTAGAAAAATAATTTTATTTGGTTCAAAAAGTGGTGTCTGTACACCTGCTTGGTATGGTAAAAAAGCAAGGACTTTTAAAAAGTGGTTTTTATAGATCCCTATCAAAATTTAATTTTTATAATCTGGGTATTTTAATAATTTACATATTTGGAAACTAGATTCAAAATTATAGGTTTCATATTACTAACTTTTTTTAATATTCATTGTGTAAGTGCCTCAAATTTTCAGTCCAAATGTGACAAATTCTGAAAAACAGCAAAAATATTTCCACTTTTTGAGCTTTTTGTGTACCCAACTTCTTGCATCAGCCCATAAAACACACTTCAAAAATATATTTGAGACAAAAACAAGATTGGAAGAATAATTAAGGGCTCTAAATGAAGAGGTATTCATAAATGGTATGGACAAAGAGAAATTTGTGAAAGAGATGTTAAGATATTATGAGGAAGTGCAATCCAAAGAAGAATCTTATTGGAGAAAAAAATCTAGAGAAACTTGAATTAAGGAGGGAGATAAAAATTCCAAGCACTTTCACAATGTAACAAAAATCTGTAGGGATACCAATCACATCACAAAAATAAAAAAGATTGATGGTGAGATCCTAGAAAATCCTGAAGACATAGTTAAGGAAACAATGACATATTTCACTAAGCTACTCTATAACCTGGAAGGCTCAGAGCTTGCTTTACAAAATCAAGTATTGTAAGATATTCCTCAACTTGTCACAGAAGCAAAAAATTAGTTGTTAATGAAAAGATTTACAAAAGAAGAGTTCAAAACAAAAAAATTCCAACTACATTTGCATAAAGCTCTTGTCTCGAATGGATTTCCTACCAAATTCTTCCAAAAGTGCTGGGAAAAGAAGTGGTTACAGTGATTGAAGATTCAAAGAAGTCGAGTAAGGTTTTATGGGAGGTAAACAACACATTTATTGCCCTAATCCCCAAAAAATAAAAACCTATGATGTTAGATGAATTTTCCCCAATAGCACTATGCAACACAGTATATAAAATATTGGCTAAGGTAGCTGCAAACCACTTCAAATTAATCCTCCCCGATTTAATCTTGGATGAACAAATGAGATTTGTGCTAGGTAGATTGATCTTGGAAGGGGTAATAATTGCACAAGAAGTGATCCATTCCATACAAATAATTAATAGGAAATGTATGATGATAAAGTTGGACATCAAAAAATAATACAACCAAGTGGACTATAGATTCCTATGCAAAGTATTGAAGGCTTTTAGTTTTGACACACAATGGATGAATTGGATATTAAATTGCATTGCAAGTCCTAGATTCTCAATCCTCCTCAATGGAGCACCTAAAGGTTACTTTGAAACTTTAAGAGGCATTAGATTAAGGGATCATCTCTCCCCTTTTTTGTTCATAATTATTATAGAAGCTCTTGGTAGAGAAAATTTCTTAGCAACTACAAATGGGAGTTTGGAAGGAATTCTGATCACAAGTAATGTACTTGTGGTAACACAACAACATTTTGCAGATGACACAATTATTTTCAGGACAAAAAAGAGAAGGGAAGTGCAACATCTAAAGGAAATTCTAGACTTATACATTGCAACCTCAAGGCAAGAGGTAAGCGAAGAAAAATCAGTTTTTTTTTTTAACACAAATTTGAGAAAAGAACAAGAAATAACTAGAACTCTCAAGTTTAAGAAGGGTCAACTTCTGAGAACATATTTAGGCATACCTCTTGTTAAGGGCTTGAGAAACAATAGATTATGGGAGCCCCTTTAAAGTAATGTCAATAATCAACTAGATTCATAGAAGGGGAAATGGCTTTCATGGGTAGGTAGAATAACCATGCTGAAGGCTGTCATATTTGCAATACCAATATATTTGTTTTCCCATCTCTCCCTACTAGCGGGAATGTATCATACTATAAATCATCTCTCCCTACTAGCGGGAATGTATCGTACTATAAATCAAAGCATGATATTTTTTTTGGAAAGGATCTTCAGAGAAAAATAAAATTGCATTGCTTTCTTAGGATAAGATACGTAAAGAAAAAGTTGTTGGGGGACAAGACCGAGCCTAGATTTTCTAAAGAAAAATAAAGCTCTAGGGGAAAATTTAATTTGGAAAATGTATAAGGATAATAAATCAAAATGGGCCAAGATCTTGTAGAATAAATATCTACACAACAATGATGATAGGAGTATTCTAATCTTAGAAAGTCTTCCCAAAGGATCGAGAGGGACTTCATGAAAGAGTGTCACTCCCTAATCACAAACTACATTACTTAGGATATTCATGATGGGAAGTCAACATTATTCTAAGAATGTTTGTGGGGGGATTCCTAAGTGTGAGTAGTATCTTGAATGTGGAACACATGAAAAGGCTATTAACACAAGTGTGGGGCCACAAAGGTTAGAAATTATTGGGAATAAAGCATCAAAGATGGAGTCCAAGGCTAGCATCGGAAGGATTTTAGCACACTAAATCTGCTACTCAATGAAACTGAGCAACTCCAATCAATTATTAAGAAAAGATTCATTACTATACAAGATGAAAAAGATAGCTTAATGTGGTTGGATTCAAACATAGGGAAACATAATGATAAAGATGGTTACAGAATGTTGGGGAAAGGTGAAGCAAAAACTTCATTACCATGACACCTTTGTTGAACAACTATTGCCTACCAAAAGCAAGAGCTTTTGCATGGACTAAAATTCAAAACAGGAGTTTGACAACTGATAAGTTTGTTAAAATGGGGTATCAAGGCCCCTCAAGATGTGTTCTTTTTAAAGGCAAGGAAGAGAATGCAAATCATCTATTGGTAGAATTCCCCTTCACACAAGCCTGCTAGAGATGGTTGTGTGCCAAGCTTGGTTGAGTTAAAGTTCCCTTCCCAATGACATACTCACATTATTTAAATTGTGGCCACTCTCAAGAAATAATTTCATGTATTCATGTTTGTGGTTGATTAGCCCTTCAATCTTGATTTGGGAAGTGTGGAAGGAATGAAATAGAAGATTATTTTGAGAAAAGGAAATGAATTGGCCTTCATTTATTAATAAAATAGAAGCAACTATAGTAGAGGTGGCGAACAATAGGGTAGCTAGTTTAAATCCCCAAAAGGTTTCTTTTAAAGAATGGGAATCCAAAATAAGACATGCATGGTTTGGACTCTAAATACCTGATTTTGGGGGTTTGGAGGTGAAGAAAATAAAGAACTCAAGGTAAAATGCAACATGGACACTCCCTCGGTAAAATTGGTATAAGTTGAATTTTGATGGTGCCCCTAGAGATAATCCTGACACCTCTAGAGCTGGTTGCATTATAAGGAAATGGAAGGGGGAAATAGTGGGTGAAATATGAAAACCCCTTATAGAAGGCACAAATAACAAAGCAAAATTTTAAGCCCTAATTATTGGGCTGCAATTATGTAAAGATTTAAACATTAGATATATTGAAATTTAAGGGGATTCTACTTTGGTTGTAAATACACTTAGAATAGGAAAGATTATGAATTGGATATACCGAGCATTTCTAGAGAAAGCCATTGAGATCATTAGGAGATTCAATAGCTTCACGAGTCAACATATTTTTTGAGAAGCTAATGGTGCAACAGATAAATTAGCTAATGACAAGTTGGACGACATCAACTAATTTTTTTTGAAATTATAAATTGTTGCCTCCTACACAAGCATACATGCATTTCTATGGGTAATAAAAGCACAAATGTATAAATAAATTCAAAGGATAGAGCAATAAAGAAAATGGGTATGTCGCCACACTTGGCAATTAATATTTGTAGAAAGATGTTAATGCAATTCATGTAAGCCCAAAATATATGGCTGGGCGATGGAGCTTTTGGAACATAATTTGGAGGGTAACATTGCTTTGTTATACCCAAATACATGAACATGCCAATTCGTTTGACGTGCCCAAGAATGGCATTTAACCTTAAACGCCCATCATCAAACCAAAATTCCCCAACCTCTCATTGCAATTACCTATCCACGATTGAAAGCAAAAAAATAAAAAAAATTGTGCAAGAAAAGAAACAAGGTTATTACCATTCATTTCTTATCACACATTAACTTGAAATTTGGTTAGTTTGACCAAAATAGGAAGGAAACAAAAGAGCCCTCTAAACTTGTTATCTCCATGTTCTTTCACACTACTTTTATTCTTTAATTTTAAATATACTTATCTAAATAAGAAGAGATGTGGCCTACATGTTAGTTTTGTTCTTATGCTTAGATTATTTCTCAATTCTTGAAGCTAATTATATCTTAGATTGTTTTGAATACTTCTTACCTTTTACCTCAGATTGTTGTATGACTAGTACTTAAATTTTTGAAGAGGTGATAGAATCAAAGAAGATTAAATTAGATTTTTTATTGTGTGAGTCTATCACAAAATTATTCAAAATAGGCATTACAAATGCTATTCTAAGAGCATCCATGGAAGAGTATAAGGTAGAAAAAATATCTTACAAGGGCCTTTTATCTTGGACAAAATCAAAAAGATATTATTTATCTATTTTTGTTTTACCACAATCATGAAGTCGAGAAAGTAAAGACTTAAATTTGATCAAGAAATATTTAGTGGAAGGAAAGGCATCATGCGATAATGTTGTTAATTCAACATCTAATTGAATTATTTTAAATTCATCAGTTGTACCAAACAAGCCATTAATTTTTTTCCACATTTGCTTAGGAGTTATACAATTGACAAGGTGAAATTACAAATTATCTAACTTGTTGCAATTAAAAATAATTCACATTGCCTCATCTAACTTGTTGCAATAAAAAATATGTTCATACTCCCTTGTAACTAGCATTGGTTGTCCATTTAGCATTTGTAACAATTCTTTAGACTGAAGAAGTTGTTATACTTTGACTTTCCATGTGTGGAGTTAATAAATCAACTTTTGGATCCATGATATACACAAAGAGACACCTAAATTGTGCCTCACAAAATCCCCAAAATTGGATTAACATTGAAATTTGACCCCTCTAAAAAGATGCAAATAAATATTTGTAATTTTTTTGAAGTTTGGATGCATAAATAATCTATTTATAATGCACAATTTTTTTTATAATTTTATGATCAATTAACTATTAAAAACTTAAATTTAATTAAAAAATAAAATCCTTGTGAAACTATGATAATATATAAAAAAATTTTGCCAAATTTTGATAATTCGGTTGAAAGTTATGTCCCATAAAAAATTACACAAAAAAACTAGAATTAGGAGGTGAAAAAGATAAAAAGTTACAACTTTAAGAAAATATGTTCACCGCTATATAGAGGATGTAATTATCTTTTCATTAACTATAAATTTATGACAAAATGTCAATCACTATTTATAATTTATGAAAAAATGAAAAGGTCCTTTTGCAAGTATAAAGCATTACTTGAGACAACCAACATAAAATGCTAGCGCTTATCACAAATTGCTAGCGATTAGAATTGAACTATATAACAACAAAGAAGAGTCATTGGAAGGAAATACCACATGGAGGGGGCATGGTTTTTGTGCTAGAATATATTTCTATTGCAATGGTTGGTGTGATGATGACACCAACAATGAAGGGCACTTGTTCAACCTTTTATAGAATATTAAATATAGTGTAGGAATTGGGACAAGGTCTCAATGTTACTTCTCTCTATCAATCAATCCTTCCTTTTATTAAAGGTTATGGAGGAAGTAATGCTACACTCAAAACTACCTCTAGGTTTCTAATTTTATCCCATAGATGAAGAGCTACTTATCCATTACCTTAGAAATCTAATATCTCATCTCCTCTACTAGTCTCCATTATTGCAGATATAGATCTCTATACATTTGATAGATTTGTTAGGGATCACAATATTTGGTGAGTAGGAGTGTATTTCTTTATCCCTAAGGAGTGAAAATATCCCTAAAAGACTCGAAGTAGTCAAGTGATGGTGTTAAGTTGTTAGGAAAATTATCAAATTGATACCAATTGTTAGAAAACTATCCTTCAAATACAACACTAGTTTTGATGTAGATTGTTAGGAATATTCCCAAGTTGATCAAACCATTTCCTACATAACCCTATGAGATAAAATCATGCATAAAAGATTACAAATAATTTTAATTCAAAGATCAAAGACATATCACAAGATTACACATGATATACCCTGGGAAAACCCTCAAGAGGGAAAAACCCAACCTCTAAAATTACCCACACTCAATGTATTATTCAACAATGAATTTAATATTACAATACACTTACAAAGTCTCCATGAATACTTCTAAAACATCAAGCTCCTCCAATGCATCCTCCATATTTCCAAGCATGTAACCACACATCTCATATCATGATTCACATATATAATCAACAAGAGAGCTTAATACAATGACAACCCACTAAAACAATCCAACCAACAAATGTTAACCATTAAACATGTGTTTGCTTTTGTAAAATCAAGATCACACAAAACAACCAAGTGTTACAAGTAAAACCATGTGCCTCAAAACCATGAGTTCACAAACTATTGAACCAAACATTGAGTTCCTGGTACTAAGTTTCTCAAAATTATTATTTTTTCCATGTGCAACTCACACATAAAATATCTAACCAATGTAACATACAACTTTACAAGTGAACCCAAATAAATATTTAATATGGCCAAAAATATCTCTAAATATGTATCACATATAAATATTTATCTTACATAAAGTTAAAATAATCATATTGTTGCAAGTTTCAACCAATAGAAAAACTAATAAATATTATTAATTTATTTTTAAATATTATTGATTAAAATTTTCAATCTTAGCTTTGTAAAAGGTAAATATTTATTTAAATAGAAAAATTATAGTTTTAATTTATTAACAAGTACAACTAATAGTAACTAATTAAAAGTTACAAATACAGTAGTAGCTATCTAAAAGAAAATCACTAATGTATATGTATAGGTATACATATATATACCTATATGTTGATAGTGGAGATATGTTATTGAAGGTCTACAATATGTTGGAAGTTGTTGTCATTGATGTCAACACTTGAGGAGATTGTTGGCAGTCGATGTCAACATTGATTGTTGATTATCTTTTGTGTCAACAATTGATGAAGATTGTTATATGTTTGGCAGTGGTTGATGAGCTTGTTGTTAGTGGCTGGTGACAACACTTGATGAATTATTTGTGGTTGTCATTGTTGTATGCACTTGAGAAGTGAGGAAGATTGTTGGCATTGATTATAATTGTTGACAACATTTAGTTTGGGACAATATTGATGTATGGTGTTGTTGCTAAAGTTCATGGTTGGATGTCATGCCTTGTCTAATGATAATCAAAGAAGTATTGAGTATATTTGTTGTCAGCATAGTTGATTTTATAATGATATATTAAGATGAGGATTAGAAGTGTTGCTGGTAGTGGAGAGATTTTGTTGAAGGTATATAGTATATCTTATGCTCTCTCCTAATGTTCTTGATGTAGCATGTGTTGTTGAAAGAAAGTTTTGGCCTCCAAAAGTTGGTTAAGTGTTCTCGGTTTAGGAAGTTTCTTGAAGTCTTCTTGGGAGAATGCTCCACATTCTCCATTGTTCAAGGTATGGTCTTTCAATTTGCAAATCAAAGTTAATGTTTTGTGGATGTTGCACTCCTATCTTTTTAGGTCATCAGTGTTACCAAAGATATTTTTGTGAATTGCAAAAGGTTGGTAGTGTTGTTTGTTTGGATTGGTTCAGAAAATCCTTTGCATTTCTCCATATTGATGTCTCTACTCGTGCAACTTGGTGATGTTGGGATATGGTGTTGTACACCATTGCATAAAATGTTAAATTATAATGTAATTAAACAATTACTTAGTTGTGGTGCACCTAGGTGGTGTGGTTAATCATGCTAGGTAATTATTTGGGGACCACTTTATGTAGTATTGTAACATTCTATTATTATTTAATGTGTGGGGGATATATGATAATAATTTAATATTGGGGAAATATTTGAAAAAGTGAAAAGTTAGTACCCAATATTTAAGTAAGGGATTAGTGGTTTTGTATTCAAATGGTTTTGTGGTACATAGTTTTATCTTACCACTTGGTTGTATTTGTGTGAACTTGAATCTATAAAAGAAAACACATGTGTAGTGGTTAAAGTTGGTTGGGTGAGTGGGACGTCATTATTGAGTTTTTTGAGGAGTGCAAATGTGAAGTATGGTATGGGATGTGTGGATTTATGCTTGGACACATGAGGATTCATTGGAAGGCTTGATGTTTCAGAGGTATTCATTGTAACTCTTGTATTGCTTTATTACTAAATAATATGATGGAGTATGGATGATTTTGGAGGTTGGGTTTTTCCCTCAAAAGGGTTTTCCCAGGGTATATCTTGTGTTATCTTGTGGCTTGTCTATTTGATCTATGCATTATGGTTAATTGTATGAATTTTTATATCTCATAGGGTTATGTAGGAAATGGGCTAAGAATGTGGGTTGAATGCATTATTTCCTAGCAAGTGGTATTAGAGCTTTCATGGTTGATGGGTTTTTTGTTATAACCCGAGTTTGAGATATTTTTACAAAGTTGAAGCCATGGCTATGCATGATATATTTGAGGCATTACAAGATATGGAACACATGTTGCACGTGTTTGTTTGTAGATTTTGTCTTTTGGGTTGTCAAGATTTGTTGGGTTTATTGCAAATATGAAGTTTTCAAAATATGGGTCAAAGAGGGTTTCTTGGTTTGAGTTTTCATATGAGGATTTTGTAGGGTAAATTTCATGGATGACCTCTTGAGACAAAATAGACTTCACCATTGGATCTAGGAGGCCCGAGACATGGAAAATGACAAATTTTTCCCTGTTTTGGAGAAGTTGAAAAAGGAAAAAGAATTTCCCCCACATCCCATCGTAGGACCGTTGACGTCTACAAATGCTGAATGAAAAAAATTAAAAAAATATATTTTTGGCTTCTTAAAAATTTTATCTTGTAGAATAAAAAAAATTAATATTGAAATCTTCATTAAAAGTTTTTTAAATAATAATAAAAAAAATAGTTCGTAGACCCCCGTATTAGCAGTCCTGCCAGGTCTACCGCGGTTGGCACGACCTGATTGATGTAGAGAAAAAATGACTCAAAACAACTTTCCTAACAATCCCAAACATGACTTCAATACTAGGGCTACAATCATGTACTTTTTCTCATACTAGAGAATGATTTCCCAAGCCCAAAAGGTGGGGTAGCATACTATAAGGAACTTAATGTTTGAAGACAACATGGAACAAGGGTAAAGTGAGTTGTCTAGACTAGAACCAACATATTTTGAAGGTCTCCAAGTGTGCACCTCTCCAAACACATGTTCAACACCAATAAACTGATAAATTAGGCTTATTGACACTACGTATATGCAAGGAAATGACACCAAACAAAGGAAACAACTTTTAATATGGATTCTCAAGCATGTAAACACTTCTAAAATAATTTCATAATGATTCCTAAACCTTCCCTTAATAATCAATGTATAGATTAATCAAAACAACAATGAACCTAGGGTCTTTTTGGGTCTGTTTCACTAAAAAATCATAAATTTCTAGTGAAGAGATCTTTTTCCCACGTGAAAATAATGAGCCCAAATTTTGTAGGGTTGTATAAGGCACCAAGAAAAAATTTCATACCAATTTATAGCCTTTTCCCATGGGTATAATACAAGTTATGGTCGTTTAAAGGTGGCTGCAAACCCGAGGAAGGGTTTTAGGTAGTTTTTACAAAAGTGCTTGTAACTTATTCAAACGTGGATGAAAATCCACCAAACCAATTGAATTTGGAAGGTGATTCAATCCTCTATCACCTCAAATAAAGTGTGGGTCATTAAATGCAAAGTATAGGCCATACAAATAAAAATAATAGTTAGATTTATAAGAAAAATACAATTTTTAGAGTGCAAAATTGAAATTTCTTTATTCCAACCTCCTTCCAACCTTTCCAACCTTGGTATTTGTGTTTACATGTATTTATGCTTTCTCAAGTATTTTACAATTACCAACCACCCACAACTAACTTCCTAATAAAAGTTGTAACCTTAATGCACTTTTGACAACTTTCAAAATGACAACTTTTACATCTTTTTTGCAAATGTTTACAAATTTTGACCAATGGACCTCTATCATTCCAAAATGGATCAAAATGATCCCAAATGGTCATAAATGACCTTATTAGACCAAACAAATAAAAAAAACATAAAACCAAAATTTGACCAAATTTGACCATATGGCCTAAAAGTGCCCTTGCACCACTCTTAAGGAAAAGAAAAATCTCAGTTCCATCTGAGATGTGATATGCAAATTTGTCAATGTATTCCATCTTGGACTCTTGCAACTGGAAAACCTAATATGTGGAATCCTACTCTTCTTTTAAACATTCAAATGCATGTTTCATTTTTTCCTTAGGTCTTCCACTTCTCTGCAACTTGTCTTTCAATTGATGTTCGACATTCCTGACTTTCCTTGGATCTTTCTTCTTCTTGTTTCATCTCTTACTTAGCATCTTCTCAAATTCTAGGTTCCAAAACTCTAATTCTCATTCATATGCCTCAGTACCACTATCTATGTCTTCATCTTCGTCATTGGAATACACTTTGTTAGCATATTCATCATCCATAAAATAAAAAAATACAACCATTACCTCTGCTATTTTTGTAACATCTTCTTCACCATATTGTGCTACATTAGTATAACAATCTTCATAGGCTGTATGCACTTCTCTTTTTTCTTTATACCCTTTTCCATCTTCATTTTCATCTACTACGCCTATAAACACATACTCACAAATATTGTTACAAATAACATTTTGAGTCTCAATGGGTCCATTTTCTTCACATTTTTCCTCTTCCTCATATGGATTTTTCTCTTCCATCATCAACAAAGACTCTCCAATGTCTGGTTCTATTGTCCTCTCTCACCTTCTTCTCTTTTGAATGATCTTCTTGATAGGCCACTTTATCCTATTTATTATTGCTAAATGTCAACCACTTTCTTGTTCTACCTTCTCAAGAAAGTGTTGTATCTCAAGATTCATTCTTCCTTGAACTCTTTTTATTTGTTCCAAGGCTTGTCTCAACTCTGCTATCTTTTTCTCAATATTAATTTGTTTTACCTTCCCATCCTTCTTCTTTATCTCCATTTCCTCCTTTTTTTCTCTCTTGTTGCTTGCTTGGTAACTTCTTACTCTGTAAGTCTCCATGGACTAGTCTTCTCAAAATTTCCATTCTTCTTTCTCAAGCAAGTATCTTTCACCTTGCTTCTTCTCAATGCTTTTTTTTGTCTTCGTCATATCTCACCTTAGGCCTCTTTCTTCTCCCCTGGCCTAGTCTTTTGGTACCCAGGTTTTTCCTTCAACCTGTAAAAAAAATACAATACTCAAACTCCCAAAAATTACTTTCCTAGATCTTTGGGCTCTAATACCAATTTGATGTAGAGAAAGGACTCAAAAAAACTTCTCTAACACTCTCAAACATGACTTCAATACTAGGGTTGCAATCATGCACTTTTGCTCATACTAGACAATGATTTCCCAAGCCCAAAAGGTGGGGAAACATACTTAAAGGCACTCAATGTTTGAAGACAACATGGAATGGGAGTAAAGTAAGTTTTCTAGACCAGAACCAATGTGTTTTGAAGGTCTCCAAGTGTACACATCTCCAAACACATGTTTGGCACCAATAAACTGATAAATTAGGCTTATTAACACTGGGTATATGCAAGGGAATGACACCAAAAAAAGGAAATGACTTGTACCATGGAATATTAGGCCTATAAACACTTATAAAAGCATGTAATAATTATTCCTAAGCCTTCCCTTAACAATCAATGTATATATTAATCAAAACAACAATGAACCTAGGGTCCTTTTGGGACTATTTCACTGAAAAATCATAAATTTTTGGTGAAGGGATCTTTTTTCCATGTGAAAATCACAAGCCCAATTTTTTTAGGGTAGTAGAAGGCACCAAGAAATAATTTCCTACCAATTTTAAGCCTTTTCCCATGGGTATAACACAAGTTATGGCCATTTAAATGTGACTGCAAACCCTAAGAAAGGTTTCAAGTAGGTTTTACAAAAATGATTGTAACTTATTCAAAAATGGATGAAAATACACAAAACCAATTGAATTTGGAAGATGATTAAATCCTCTATCATCTCCAATCAATTTTAGGTCATTAAATATAAATTATAGTCTGTACAAATGAAAAAAAATCAAATTTGTAAGAAAAATACAATTTTTAGAGTGCAAAATTGAAATTTCTCCATTCAAAACTCCTTCCAACCTCCCCAACCTAGGGATTCATGTTTACAACATTTATTTATGCTTTACAAAGAATTTTACAACTACCAACCACACAAAACTAACTTCCTAATCAAAGTTGTAACCTTAATGCACTTTTGACAACTTTCACAATGACAACTTTTACATCTTTTTTTGCAAATGTTTAAAATTTTTCACCAATGGACCTATAACATTCCAAAATGGATCAAAAAGATCCCAAATGGTCAGAAATGACCTTATTAGACCAAACACAAAAACAAAACATAAAACCAAAATTTAACCAAATTTGACTATATGGCCTAAAGGTGGCCTTGCACCACTGACATGTTGGCTAGCCCCACAAGCCATGGGTACCTCCGCCTATCGACAGGCCCCCAGTCTTGTGGGTACCAAACCCATAGGCCCTGCGGGTGGCATAACCACCCAAACAAAATATAATCAAACAAATTTTAAATGTTATAAAATCCTACCAATTTAAAAAGAATTAAAATGCATTTGATAAATATGTCAAGTTCAGGCATATAAGGGAGGTGCAAGTATTTTAATATGGAAAAATTAAATGAATTGAATGAAAATTTGGGATTCACCACCCAATTTTCATCCGGGCACCACTACCAATAGGCTACCAGTGAGTGGCTTAGCTTGGGGCCCACACCTAGTTCTCTACGTGGGCAAATTGGTCATTTTTTTCAAGCTCGCATAACTTTCACCCAAGAGCTTGGATTTTCAACTTCTTATACTTGTTGGAAAGATGGTTTCGAGCACTATGTAGTGATACATGTTTGGTTCCATGATTTTGTTGTTTTCATCTATTTTTGGGGCCCAAAAGTTAGATATTCTCAGTTTCATGATTTTGGTCATAAATTTTACATAAAGAATCAAATTTTTCAATTTCAAATAGTTGTTGGAGAGAATTTGTAGTATACTAAATATTGGTTCAAATTTTTTGTCAGTTTGTGGTACAAGATGAGTTTGGTACTTGTTTGATCACTTATAAGTGCCTAAGATTCGAGGTGTGATTATGTGATCATCTGGATGAGTCAAGAGGCGAAACCTTGAGGGAGTACATGTTTTTATATGAGTCAGTTTGATGCTTCTTGGTATAGCTTTATAGGATTTTTTTAGAGTTGGACTTTGATGGTGACAAGTACATAGGTTGTATTCAGTTTTAAGGAAATAGTTTGACACAAGTGGAGACTTGGAGTCTTGTATCTAGGTGATAGTTGAGTGTAGGTACAACATTGGTTGTGGTTATGGTATCATGGGTATGTAGGTACATTTGATGCATTGACATGACATGATCATGTATGTGGTTGTTTGCTGGTGATTTGGTTTGATGTTAGGAGGTTTTTCTTATCTCCTTGACTCTTGTATGGTTCCTTGACTATGGCTACTAATTTGTGGACATGTTTGGAAAATTAGATCTATGGTTGATTTGGTGTTTGAGTCTTGATATCTACAAGATTATCTTCTTTAATATCTCAGTTTGCAAGTTACTAATGTGATGATGAATTTGCATGTTTCAGTGGTTGGATCTAGAGTTATGTGATTGGTAGCTATGTATAGCCTATTGATTGTAGAGGGATGACTCAGATGTGGATT
Source organism: Sequoia sempervirens (assembly GCA_007258455.2). Classification (NCBI taxonomy): domain Eukaryota; kingdom Viridiplantae; phylum Streptophyta; class Pinopsida; order Cupressales; family Cupressaceae; genus Sequoia; species Sequoia sempervirens. The sequence goes on from VDFB02000003.1 coordinate 280,784,834, forward strand.
TTCTATATCCACCTAGTTTGATTCATTGTTGTTGTAGATTTCATCAGTTGGCCTTGTTTTTGGTCATTTATGCATTGGTATGTTATTTTGGGATGAGAGGGTGGATGATTAGAGTACTTGTTTAGTCATTTTATGGGACTTGTAGCATGTGGTTTGATCACAATGTCATGATAGCTTGGTAAATTCATTGGTTATACACTTTCAGTGGGAGCTTTTGATAGTGATGATTTGGCGATGTTGGATTGGTTTGTGATGTTTTGATGGAAGTTGTATGTATCTTCTTGGTTTGAAGATATTGGTTTCACTTGTATGTTACTAATATTGCAATTGATTGTGTGTAGACCTAAATGATATTGATGGAGGATATGGTAGTCACGATGCCATGTGTATCTTGGTATCACGGTTCAATGGGAGTTGTTGGAAGTGACATGGATGCATCATTGATGATGGTCATCTTCATGTGATTAGATATATGGTTTCTTGGTTTAGAGTGTTTTGTTAATATGTCATGATATACTCTTGATTCTAGATTAGATCTTGGCATGTTACATGTTCTCTTGATACTGCGATGTATGCATTTATGCATGTGATCTCCTAGGAGGAGATGGTTAAATTGTGATGTCATGATAGGTTCCTGATTTTGTGGTTGGATCTTTGACATTAATTTTGGTGGTTCTCTTTGTATTGAGTACATTGATCATTTTCTTGATTACTTCATGATGGTACTATGTTAAATTTGGAGTTTGGCATGTATTTATCAATTATAGTTGATCATGGATACGTGGAGACATAGGTGAGGCTAGAGTTATTTTGGGATTAAAGACATTTTCTTGAGACAATTACTCTTTGGAGGTTTCAATAGGAAAACTGAGGAGATTTCACTTGGGTATGGACATGAGTTCATGATAGATTGATAGAAGAGATTGTTCTTGGAGTGATTCATTATGGCTTGGTTATCTTGGAGGAGAATTATCATTCCCCACTCTTGGTCTACTCGATAGTTTATAATTTGAGAGGTATTTTCCCATTGTTTCTTTTAGATGTGTTATGTTTCATGCTTTGATTTGTCATGGAAATGAGTTGATTCATGGTGATTGATTTTGGAGAATCATTTGAGGATTGTTTAGCATGATTTTATGATGCTTTATCTTTCATGGATATAGATCTTGAGCTATGGATAGTTAATTTTGGAGGATTCATTTTGAGAGATGTTTGGCATGGTTATCTCCTTGTGCATTTGAGCTTATGTTATAATTCATTGATGAGGATTATAGGAGATGGTTTATGGGTTGATTTTCTTGGTTAGGGAATGGTTATCTTTGAGTTTGATCTTCTTGGTTAGAGAGGCTTACATCCAGGTTGGAATTTACATGATTCAGATGTTGTTTGATCTAAGAGATTTAACATTGTTTTGGGTGTTGTTGAGGATTCTCATTCGGGGTTGTTGGGAGATCACACTTGACACAACATTGCACTTTTGAGGTGTTGGTAGGACATGTTATGGTTTATAGGTTTTCTCTCTTCATGGTTCCTTCCTGGAGATTCATGTTCATATGATCTAGGATGATGATGGTAACATGTTGTGAGAGATTATGCAGCTATTTGGCTTGCATGTGTGGAACATTGTTATTGTTCTTGGTACTTCATTGTTTATTATTTATCACACCTTTATATAGTGTTGATTTGTAGAATTGATATGCTTTGATATTACCCATATAGAGGGAGTTCTTGGATATGTATGTTCTTCACTGATAGGTTTCATACAGGGAGCTTGTGATTGCAGTTTATGGGTTGCATATGTTCTTGGCATGAGTTTACTGATGTTATTGATACCTTGGAGGTATGGATGGTTATATATATTAGCATGTGTTATGAATGCGATTTCTAATACAGGTTTTTTACATTTGACAATAGCTTGCTTGGATCCTTTGTTATCACTTGGATTTGATGCTTGTGTTCTTGGATTGGTGCATCTTCACCTTTATATGTTCCTTTTCTTCCATAAGTGGCATGTTAGAGGATGAGAGGAGTTCTTGCTTGATATGGTGGTCACTTTGTTCTTAGTGTAGGTATCTTGATGGAGCATGAGAGCATGTTGGAGATTCATGTGATTTCATGTATGGCTATGATGATGTATTTCATGTATTGATCCCTTATGCAATGTATACAACAAGTGGGATAATGTTGGGATATGGTGTTGTACACGATTGCATAAAATGTTATATTATAATATTGTAATTAAATAATTATTTAGTTGTGATGCACCTAGGTGGTGTGGTTAATCACACTAAGTAATTATTTGGAGACCACTTTATGTTGTACTGTAACATTGTATTATTATTTAATGTGTGGGAGACATTTGATAATAATTAATATTGGGAAAATATTTAAAAAAAATGAAAACTTAGTACCCAATATTAAATAATGGATTAGTGGTTTTGTATTCACATGGTTTTATCTTATCACTTGGTTGTATTTGTGTGAGCTTGAATCTATAAAGCAAGCACATGTTTAGTGGTTAAGGTTGGCTGGGTGAGTGGGCTATCATTATTGAGTCTTTCTGAGGAGTGCGTTTGTGAAGCATAGCATGGGATATGTGGATTCATGCTTGGAAACATGAGGATGCATTAGAAGGCTTGATGCTTTAGAGGTATTCATTACAATTCTTGTATTTATTTATTGTTGAATAATATGATGGATTATGGATGCTTTTGAAGTCTAGGTTTTTCTCTCAAGAGGGTTTTCCCAGGGTATATCTTGTGTTATCTTGTGCTTTGTCTATTTGGTCTATGCATTATGGTTACTTTTATGCATGTTTATCTTTCATGGGGTTATGTAGGAAATGGATTAAGAATGTGGGTTGAATGAATTATTTCCTAATAGGTGAATGTGTTCTTAATGACTGTATAGTATCTTAGTTCCAATTTCATGTGTTGAAGTGGTCCGCAAGTTGATTTGTTAATGTTATATCTTATGATTACGCATTCTATGTTTTTGGGATGGAGTATTTTATCCCTATTTGGTTTGCGGTGGTTGCTAGTGGCATGATTTTATAAACTTGAGTTGGATTTCTAGGTTATTTGTGGATATTTGGCCAACAAGGCTTGTTCCTTTGCTTGTGCTATGTGCTTGGAGGTTTGATCCAACATTTGAATGTGTGATGATAGATTGGGTCCTGACCTATGTTAGTTAGAACCACCTTGAGAAAATTTAGTTAGAAGTATGTTTTTGGGTTGACTGGTTATGTGCTTCACATTTTATCTACACATTTATATATTGTCGACTTAGGTTGATGTGTGCTAGTGTTTGAATTGTTTTGGATCACATTGGAAGATGTAATAAGATTTTTTTTTTCCTATCTATGCTTGGGATAGGATTGCAGTATGTTATTGTGATTGACTTTGTAAATTAATTGTTTGTATTCTTTCCTGGTTGACCTAATTGATGTTTCATGCTTTTGCAGTTGATATAAATACAAGAACATTTCAAATGTAAGAGTTATGGAAGTATAAAAAAGCATGTGGACAAGAAATTATGGATTGTATTTGAAGATCTCATATAAGTGTGAAAGTATGAAAGATAGAATCAAATGTTCTATAATGCCTCAGTCAACAAAGTGTTATGTTGAAAAATATTGTAATCTTTGTCTAAATATTTATATCCTACTTTGAGATAGTGAATCTCATCAGGTCCTTGTATCTTGATTTTGAAGTTGTGTTTGCTTTAGTACAAGTCCTTTATATCTTACACTGATGTAGTGAGCCTTTATATTGCGAGTTAACTCTCACCGTGGTTTTTTCTCATTGGATTTTCCATGTAAATCTGGTGTCATCATGTGGATGTGTGTTCTTGTCTCTTTTATCATTGCCTCTAATCTCGTTAGAGTTAGAATTTCTATATCTTTCATTGTTGAAGTTGTTGAGGGTTTAAACTATTATATATTTCTACTAATATGCTTAAGAGTTTGAGGTTTGTATTGTGCCAAGGAATTTAGGTTTTGAAAGGGTTTAAGTTTTTGTGTAGACTAATTCATCCCCCCTCTCAATCTTCAGGTGTGTTAAAAAATTGGTATCAGATCCAAGTTCCTCTAAAGAAATCTTGACCGATTGAGGAAAAGATCTAGGATAGTATAGGATGGTTCATACAAGGGTCCTAGGTTTGATGGAACTAATTATGCTTTTTGGAAATTGAGAATGGAAGGCCATCTGAAATATCTATGGTTTGGTGTGTGTCTAACAGTTAAGGATGGTTATGTTTTTTATTTTACTCCTCCAATAGATCCAACTAAAATTAAATTAAATGAGGGAAATGCCAAAGCTAAGAATGCTCTCTTGTGTGGATTGACTGATTCACAATTTTTGAAGGTGATGAATTACAGTTCTGCTAAAGATGTCTGGGTAAAGCTCAACATCTATGAAGGTGATAAAAAAGTAAATGAAGCCAAGATGTAGATATTTAAAAGTAGATTTGAGACTCTAATGATGACAGAAGATGAAAAAATTGCAAGTTACATGATTCAAGTACATGAAGTTGTTTTTGGCATTACCAGTCTTGGTGGAGAAGTAAAAGAGAATGAAATTGTGAAGAAAGTTTTGATATCCCTTCCTAAATCCTATATTCATAAGGTGTTTTCAATTGAAGAGTCGAAGGAATTGGATTATTAATCAGTTGATGAAATGTTTAGTGCTCTTATTTCCTTTTCAATGAGAGAATTTGATAAAGATGTTCCAAAAATAGAAGCTACTTTCAAAGCTAACAAAAAGATTGAAGATGACATTGCTAAATAGAATGATGACCTTGATGAGATTGAAGCAAAATTTATGAGAATATTGAAGAAAGGCACTGGAAAGTAAAAAGGTAAGTTACCTTTCAAGTATTTTAATTGTGGAAGAATTGGTCATTTTTCATCTAAATGTCCCTATAAAGAATAAAATGAAAGTAACAAAAAAGATAAGGTTAAAATGGTTTTTACTCTAAGGAGAATAGTGGTTCCTCAAAGATGAGGAGGATGATTCAAATGATGAAACCCTCTTTATGAAATTTAATGCTAATGAAATAAAGGGTAATGTTGAAAAATGCAAGGAGTTTGGTTCCTTGAGTGATGAAGATATTTTTTATTTTGAACCATATCTAGATTTCATGGAACTTGAAGGTTGGGAATTTAATTCAAATGACCGGGAAATAGGTTTTGAAGGAAAACTCCAATATTCTTTAGAAGACTTCAATGAAGCAAGAGCACTAAATCAAAGATATGAAAGCTTTCTTGAAAAATTAAAGGAAGAAACTAACAAGATGAAAGATAAATTAGAGGAAGGCAAAGAGTGTGAAGTTAAAAAAAAGTGGTAGAAGGTGTGATCTTTGATTTGAAAGATAAATTCAATAGAAAAGCTAGTGAATGGTTAAATCTTGAGAAGGAGGTTGTCACTATAAGAAATGAATTATAAAAAGAAAAAGAACAAATTAAAAAAGGAGAAAATTCTAGTTCAGATAGTTCCAAATTAGAAGGAAAGTTTGAGACAAAGGAAGAGAAAGTCTACACTGAATATTTAAAGAAGAATTCCTCCGAATATGCAAAGACTAATCAAGATGGAAAGAAAGAAGATGGGTTCATCCCTATTTGGAAACTAAAAGGTTTCAAAAGTCCTCCACTTGCAAGGTAGCATGCTCCTACTAGGTTCAATCAAGCTTTTCAAGGTTACTACTTATCTTGAAAAAAAATTGGACATGAAAAGGGGAGAATTGGTGGCTCTCTTTCACCTTTAGGGTTTTGGACCTAAAAAGAGAGTCAATTTTCACACTCTTTACTCAAGAAAAGACCCTTGAGATTTTAATTCAAAGGAGTTTGAAATCTTACAAAGGGACTATCCTAAAGGTTGAATGATATTTAATGAGGGGTTCACCACCAAGTTTAGACTTAGAAAAGATAATTCAATGCAAGTTATAAGACAAAATCCTAATTGAATGCAAACTAATCCTAAATGACCTAGAAAGATGAACAAAATGTAACAAAATCTATAAAACTAAAAGTGTGCACCTAGGAGACTGAAGAAGATACAATGGAGGTTTGGAATTTTGGAAAATATGCTATCACTGCTGACTAGGACTCATTCACCAAGTTGGGTGAATCAGTCTAGTTTCTAGGAAAATGTGTAGATATAGGTTTTAGCCAAAAGGGTGTCTAGATTTGTAAAAAATATCTACCAAGCCTGTACAGTGGGACTCATTCGCCAATAGTGGCGAATCAGTCCACTTCTGCTTTTGTGGAAGTTATAAATTGGATTCTATTCCTCTCGGTCTACTCTACTCTTTTCGACTAGTTTCTGGATCTGAAAATGCAAATTGCCATGTGTAGACCTTCTCCAAGCTTCTCCAAGGATTAATGACAACTTTAGGGATTTGAAATTTTTTCTCCAACTTTGCTTCTTGATAAATTTGCAAACTAACCCTGTAAATCACACACAAGAAGAGGGAAAAATGATGTGGGGTTAGTGAATAGGGGGTTGCCTTGGTCAAACCCCTTGTTGGTAATTAAACCTTGAAATGAAAGAAAATATGAATGGAGAATGGTGAATGAACAAATAACAATGTTGCAACTCACCAAACCCTAGCAATAAGGTGGTACAAATGTGCTTGAAATGCTTGCAATGAATGTGGTTCTTGATTCTTGCTTGAATGAATTTGATCTTGAATGTAATGATTGCTTTAATCATAAAATCTACATCACAATTGTTAGCACAATGACAAACATGAAGAATGCAATCTTTGACATGATGATTGACACTTGAAGGATGCTCTAAAATGCTTGATAATTTTCATTTGAAATGCCTTGAATGATCTTGTGAATGCTTAAATGCTCTTGTGAACTCTTGAATGCTTGTAAAATTTGCTAGGTGAGAATATGAGTGAAAAAACTTTGTCTTTATACTCAATTATGCAGGAAATTCCTAAAATTACAACACTACAAGCTGACATCAGATCTAGGAGAATAAAATCCCACTATAAATTTGAATTTTTGTCACATGGGACTCATTCGCCCAAGGTGGTGAATGAATCCCACCAGACATAATGTATGGGACCAAGAAAAATGTACTTAGAAATGTGTGAAACCTACATTGGGGCCAAAAATACCTAGGTCAAACTCATTCACCCAAGGTGGTGAATGAGTCCCAAACACTAAATATGGGCCACACAAGCCATGAACACCTTAATTATGATTGGTTACTAATTGGTTTCGGGATTATTCTAAAAAATATGCAATAAATGAGGCATGTGGATGTAAAATATGGCAAATTAAAACATAAGAAAGCCCAATTATTAATGACAAGCCTAGAAAAGTGTGAAAGTGTGTTACAACACTTTACAACACTCTAAATAAGGAAAGATTAAGGTTGATTATGATTAAAATTATGTTTATTATGCTTAGTTATTTGATAAAACCCTAGAAAAGTATGAAAGTGTGTTACAACACTTAACAACACTTTAGCAAGGAACCTTAAACTTCCATTAGTTCACAAGGTCCCAAGACCTAATGTGAATGTTTTATCAACATTACAACATTAAATCAAGGCAACATTAAGCCAAAATCCACAAGGAAAACCCAAACAAGTGCAAAAATGCAAAGGGATACATTTTACTACACTACATTTAGTCCCTTCTTTAGTGAGAGGATGGACTTGCTTTGAACTCACACTAAAGTAGACAATCATGCATCAAGAGGGGTTCAAATGTTCCAATGCTAGTAATATGAGATGACAATGATCAAGAGGGGTGATCAAGCCCCTAGGATCAAGATCCCATGGAAAAACAACATAAGCACAAAGGAACACACATGAAAATGATTTAAAAAAAAGTGACAATGCACAAGCATACACTGCCAAAGAGAGAAAAAGGTGAAATAAAAGAATAAAATCAAGCTTTGACCATTTTTCCATCTTGTTGTGGATTAGATCTAGGTTGTTTATTTGAAAAATGCATACTCACTCTGAGGTGACGAAACTCCTAGCTATCCATAGGGTGAGAAGTCCTAAAAGGTGAGAAACATACACTCATGGTTGGTATGCACTCACACACACACACAAGTGGCTATAGGGAAAGTCATGCCTCGGATTGGGCTTCCCTCTCAAACCATACCAAAGCTATACCTTCTAATAACTTTAATAAGATGCCACACAAAAAAGAAAAAAATTGAGCTTCATGAGACAAGCAAAACTTTGTATGCTTGGAGCTCATGAACAAATAGGTTGGCTCCATAGGCATGCAAGCTATGTTATGCAAGGTGGCCATAACAACAAATGAAAAATGAAAAAATAAAAAATGTTCAAAGGAGTCTTTCTTATTTCATTTGAGGTCTTTAACTTAGGGAACATTGTGCCTAATGTTTCCAAGAGAGGACCAATCAAAGAATAAAAAATTTGCAACTTAGGGGATGCAATGTGTCACATCAAGCCACTAAAAGAAATGTAATATGCTAAGAGAGATTATGCTCCTGAACGACATTACACCCAATTCCATCCACAAAGAATCAAGCACATTGTATGAAGTAAGAAGGGTGCACTAAGAACCAAGAAAAAAGGAAATGAAAAAGAATAATGCCAATGTATGCGCCCACTTTAAAGAAATTGCTAAACACCATACTATGAGAAATTACTTTAAAGTAGCAAATGAAAAATGCAAACAAGAAGGAATACATGAGAGAAAACTTGGAAAGCCCTATGCCAAGTCATATGTTTTTGAGTAAAGTTGTGTCGTGCAAGAGAAAAAGAAAAGGGAGGGGCTTCCCTTGAATTGAAAATACCAAACACATAAGGGATCTATGGATTTGGGGTAAGTATGTTCTTTGCTGCAATTTTTTTAGAGAGCTTGGAATTTTCATCATCCCCCAAATACACATAGAACTCGAAGAATGACACAAAGAGAGCAAAAAAAAAAGAAAAACCTTTTGGGTCAACATGGAAGAGAAATAGGGTATCTTCATTCCTTGCATCATCCCCAAAAGGAAAAAACAAGACAAATGAAAAAGAAAAGCAAAAGGAAAAGCTTTTGGGTCAACATGGAAGAGACATGAATGTCTCAATGCCTTGTCATCATCCCCAAAAGGAAAACACAAAGAGAAAAGAGAAAAGGAAAAGGAAAAGGAAAGGAAAAGGAAAGAGGAAAAGGAAAAGGAAAAGGAAAAGGAAAAAGAAAGCCTTTTGGGTCAACATGAAAGAGACATGAATGTCTCGATGCCTTGCATTATCCCCAAAAGGAAAACACAAGAAAAATGAAAAAGAAAAAGATAAAAAGTGAAAGAGGTGCACAACATAGAGAAGAATGAAGGTACAAATAGAGGAATGTCACAAAGAGAGAGAGAACATCAAATAGAATGTCACGGGGGATCACATTATGCACATGCAATCACACAAAATTAAATGAAAAAGAAAAAGAAATGCAAAAGAATAGTAAGGAAAATGCGAGTCAACCTATGAGCAAGTCATCATCCTCCCAATCTTAGTTTGTATAATTGGAAGGTGAATGATGAACTTAAGGGACAATGACAAATGCATTACTAGGAAAAGGCTAACAACTTCTTGCCCTCACTAAGTGTGAGGTAAGAATGAGCCGAGGTAAGTGATGGGAAAGGTCATGTAATAGTGAAAATAAAATATTCTACAACTATTACATGACAAGGGGTGGAACAATATGAAGCTAGGTAATCACATGATGGCAATCATTGCCACCAAAGTGAAGGATTTTCAATATTAACTGGAATGCATGGCATTCATCAGTATTGTGTTAGAGAATTTGATGATATGCACAATGTGGGACTTTTGCATCATTAGGATATATTACTATTCTATTCATAGGTCACAATGTTATCAGTTCTTTGTTCAAAAGCATAGTTTCCTTTCATTTTTGGGTGGTGGACGAGGAGACTTTAGTTTTTGTAACTTTTAAGGACTATTGTGTTTTCTAGATTCACCTATTTCTCAAATCGAATGAAGAGGAGGGGGACCTAAGGTGATCCTCTCATCCTTGTCATTGGTATGAGTGATTGTTTGTTATTTAGGGAGAAGGACATTCAGATCAAGAGGGGAATCAAAGATGACCATACCATCACTTCGAAGCCTTAGATATTCTCTAGGAGGATTTTTGTTATGAGAGAGATCTTGATATCCTAATCCATTTGTGTTTTCATTAGTTGATATTTGTTCTAAGAGTTGATGAATTTCGTGTTCGCTTGTTGTATCACATCCTTGTTTACTCAAGATTGTGAAGCCTTTTCCATATGTTTCTTCAAGATTGATGGGAGTTTTTGTTACTTTGTTATCATAAAATGGTTGAGTGTTTGCTTGTCTAGAGGAACTAGGTTCACCTATTGTAGGGAACTTAGGTTCAACTTTTGTTTCAGGATGTAAGTAACCAAACATCTCGAGAGATGGTATTGTAGGAGATTTTGGTTAGTTCATGAATGGATAGAAGGATGTGTTAGCTTCAATATTATTAAGAAATTTTTTTAGGAACTTATTCATGCTGTCATCATCTTCTCCAATGATGTCAACATCACGAGGAGGACATACATTAGGAGTTGAGTGAGCATGAGTAAGTTCAATTTCATTATGGTCATTTCCAAAGGCATGACTTGACACATCCACTAAGGACTTTAATGACATCCAAAGCTTGCTAAAGCATATATACATGATGCAAATTTTAGATGGTAAACTATGCAAAAATGTTGTAAATACAATTTTGATTTTGAGAAGTGCACAAGATGAATGCATTTAAGCTAAATACAATGAATTGAATGTAACAAAAAGTTTGAAAACTGAAACAAAAAGGTAACAACAACAAAAAAAACTCATAGAATGAAGTTTAAATGCTAGAAAATGTAGTGAAAAATGTGCAGAGGGACTAATTTTCCCAAGGTGGCGAATGAGTCCCAGTAATGTTTTTTTTGAAAATTTTCAGAATTTTTGAATTGAATTTTATGCTTTTTATGTTTTCTAATATATGTATGAGATGAAAATGTAGAATTTGATTAATTTTCAATGAATTTAAGTGAAAAAATGTAAAATAAATGAGCTTTTCACTAATGCAAAATTTGAAACCCTAGAATGAAAATTAACCAATGCAAAACCAAATGCAATGTTAATGCAAGCTAAATCTAGGATGTAAATGCACCCCAAATCAGAATTATGATGTTCTATATGCAAGTTCACCAAAATGAAAAGAGAAAAATTGGTGGCTCTCTTTCACCTTTAGGGTTTTGGACCTAAAAGGAGAGAGGCAATTTTCACACTCTTATGTCAAGAACAAACCCTTGAGATTTCAATGCAAATGAGATTGAAATATTGCAAAGGGACTATCCTAAAGGTTGCATGATATTTAATGAGGGGTTCACCACCAATTTTAGACTTGGAAAAGACAATGTAATGCAAGTTAGAAGAAAAAATCCTAATTGAATGCAAACCAATTCTAAATGACTCAAAAAGATGAACAAAATGCAACAAAAAGCTATAAAATTGAAAGTGTGCACCTGGGAGACTAAAGAAGACAAAATGGAGGTATGGAATTTTGGAAAATCTAATGTCATTGCTAATTGGGACTCATTCACCAAGTTGGGTGAATCAGTCTAGTTTCTAGGAAAATGTGCAGATATAGGTTTTAGCCAAAAGAGTATTCAAATTTGTAAAAATATTTTTTAGGCCTATATAGTGGGAATCATTCACCAATAGTGGTGAATCAGTCCACTTCTACTTTTCTAGAAGTTTTGAACTAGATTATATTCCTCACGACCTACTTTGCTCTTTTCGACTAGTTTCTGGATCCAAAAATGTAAATTTCCACTTGTAGACCTTCTCCAAGCTTCTCCAAGGCTTGATGAAAACTTTAGGGATTTGAAAGATTTTCTCCAACTTTGCTTCTTGATAAATCTACAACCTATCCCTACAAATCACACATAAGAAGAGGGAAAATTTTTGTGGGGCTAGTGAATAGGGGTTTTCCTTGGTCAAACCCCTTGTTGGTAATTAAACCTTGAAGTGAAAGAAAATATGAATGGAGAATGGTGAATGAAAAATAACATTGTTGCAACTCACCAAACCCTAGCAATAAGGTGCTGTAAATGTGCTTGAAATGGCTACAATGGATGTGGTTCTTGAATCTTTCTTGAATGAAGTTGATCTTGAATGCAATGCTTGCTTGAATCATAAACTCTACATCACAATTGTTGGCACAATGACAAACATGAAGAATGCAATCTTTGAAATGATGATTGGAACTTGAAGGATGCTCTGAAATGCTTGATAATCTACCCTTGAAATGCTTTGAATGCTTGTAAAATTTTCTAGGTGAGAATATGAGTGAAATAACTTTGTATTTATACTTGATTATGCAAAAATTCCCAAAATTACAACACTACAAGCCGACATCAGATCTAGGAGAATAAAACACCATCAGAAATTTGAATTAAATTTGAATTTTAGTCACATGGTACTCATTCACCCAAGGTGGCAAATAAGTCCCACCAGACATAATGTATGGGACCAAAAATGAAAAGTGCTTAGAAATGTGTGAAATTTGCATTGGGGCCAAAAAGACCTGGGTGGGACTCATTCTCTCAAGGTGGAGAATGAGTCCCAGACACTGAATTTGGGCCACACAAGCTAGGAACACTTGAATTATGATTGGTTACTGATTGGTGTCAAGATTATTCTTCAAAAGATGCCATAAATGAGGCTTGTAGATGCAAAATAGGGCCAATTAAAACATACGAAAGCCCAATTATTAATGAAAAGCCTAGAGAAGTGTGAAAGTGTGTTATAACACTTTACACCACTCCAAATTAGGCAAGATTAGGGTTGATTGTGATTAAAATTATGCTTATTATGCTTAGTTATTTGATAAAACCCTAGAAAAGTGTGAAAGTGTGTTACAACACTTCACAACACTTTAGCAAGGCACCATAGAATTCCATTAGTTCATAAGGGCCCAAGACCTAATGTGAATGTGTTATCAAAATTACAAGATTAAATCAAGGAAACATTAATCCAAAATCCACAAGGAGGACCCAAACAAGTGTGAAAATGCAAAGGGATACATTTTACTACACTACATGACATAAGATTGTTGATTGTAGAGATAGACTTCATGGATATTTCTATGATTGCAATAATTATGGTCATAAAGCTATTGAGTAAAGATCTAAGATGAAGATGAACAACTTTGTTTTAGAGAAAAACATTGTGTGCTACAAATGCAATAAGATGGGACATATGGAAAATTATTGAAAAAGTGGTTTTGGAAAGCCACCAGTTTAGAGTAAGGATGAAGCCTCTAATCAACAAAGGAAGGGAAATGAAAAGGTATGGAAGGAAGAACAAATTTAAGAAAAGGAGAAGAAGAATGATTTTACACTTGTACACTCTACATAATATCTTAAGACAAACTGAGATAGAGAATTATCTCAGGGGGATATTTCATTTGAAGAACTTTTAGCCCCATAAAAATGACATGATGCTAAGGAATTCAATGTGAATGAAGAATTGGATCAAAATAGATAATGTGCAGATCTATGGTGCAAGGATGAACCTTTATTGAAGGTTCCAATGTAAGTAGAAGGTGTACAGAGGTTGGTACAATTGTTTTGATGGATATCATTCTTGTTTGGTGTACCACACATAAAGATAAGGTTCAAAAAGGAAAGTTTCAGAAGTTTTCCAAGGCATTCACTATATATTCTAAGGTTGAATCATGGTATATTTTGGTTCACTTTCCTTTGTAGTGCAAGATTCGATCTTGCAATTCAAAAGATGAGTTAATAAAGATGTGATGGTGTTATATCCAAGTTGTCATATCTTTACACATTATGTAGTAAAAGTGGTAAGTAACTAATGTTCCATCTATGCTATGGCAAGATAAAGTAAGGTTGAAAGCTTGTTGGAATGCTCTCCATTCCTCAAAAAAGAATGTCTTAGCAATACACTCTTGTGGACATATTATCCTACATTAAATACATGCTACTTTGTTTTGGGGGTTTGCAAGTACAATTTCAAATGGTAGTGTTCTATAGATAGTTTAGAGTTTCTATCTAATCTTCACAACATATGTTTGGGTACTTGTGTCAATTGGTGTATATACAATTTTAGCTATATGATCCTATGTGGACATTCTACATGTATCAGTGTGTTTCAAGATTGATGTTTGGTTTCCAATTTTCAAGCCAATCCTAAGCAATCTCATGAAAAAGCTATGAAAAAAATATATACAAAGTACAATAACTTCTCTTAGTGCCTATATTGATGTTGATTGGGTAGGTTGCGTGGACGACCAGAGAAGTACAAGTGGAAGTGCATTCTTTTTGGGAGATAGATTGGTCTCTTGGTTCAATAAAAAGTAGGATTCAATGTCTTTATCCACTATAGAGGCTAAATACATTGTTGCAAAATCTTGCTACACCCAGGTGCTTTGGATGAAGTAGACCTTGAAGGATGTGAAAATGGTTTATGATGAACCTATTCCTATATTGTGTGATAATACAACAATTAATATTTCCAAGAATATAGTAATGCATTCAAGGACTAAAAATATCTCTATCTAGTATCACTTTCTAAGAGAGAAGGTTGCAAAACATGAAGTTAGAATGGAGTATGTGCCTTCCAAGGATTAGGTTGCAAATATCTTCACTAAGGCACTTTCAAAGGATACTTTTGAGCATCTCCAAAAGACGTTAGGGATTTTTTCCCCTTCTTGTTCTAACTCGATACATAGATGGTGCATTTGTCTAGGGGGAGAAATTCATTTCATATCATTTTCTCTTGGATTGATGTGTGCTACCACTCAGGGGGAGCTGGCAGTAAGGGGGAGTTTCATACAAATGTGAAGATATTGTGTATGCATAATATTTTTTGTTGGTCAAAGGGGGAGTATGCGTTACTATTTCATTTGAATATCTTTGGCCCTTTCTCTTGAAGTTAGAGAATATGTTGTCCTCTACATACAGGTATGTGCTACCCTTTGTCCTTGATGTAAAAGGGAGAGAGGGAGGAGGTGTTTTTCCATCAATGCCAAAAGGGGAGATTGTTGGTAGTTGTTATCATTACTATAAAAAATCAAGGAGATTGTTGGCAGTTGACATCAACACTAATTGTTGGTTGTCTTTGGCGACAATATTTGATGAAGATTGTTATATGTTTGGTAGTGGTTGATGAGCTTGTTGCTAGTGGCTGATGACAACACTTGATGAATTTTTTTGTAGTTTTCATTGTTGTCTGCACTTGAGAAGTAAGGAATATTGTTGGCATCGATTGTCATTGTTGACAACATTCAGTTTGAGCCAACATTGATATATGGTGTTATTGTTGAAGTTCATGGTTGGATGTTGTGCCTTGTTTGATGATAATCAAAGAAGTATTGAGTATAGTTGTTTTCATGAGAGTTGATTTTATAATGATATATTAAGATGAGGATTAGAAGTGTTTTTTATAGTGGAGAGATGTTGTTGAAGGTATATATTATGTCTTATGCTATCTCCTGATGTTCTTGATGTAGTATGTGTTGCTAAAAGAAAGTACTAGCCTCCACAAGTTGGTTAAGTGTTCTTGGTTCAAGAATTTTCTTGAATTCTACTTGGGAGAATGCTCCACAATCCTTTGTTGTTGAAGGTATGGTCTTGCAGTTTGAGATTCAAAGTCAATGTTCTTTCAATGTTGCAATCCTATCTTTTTTAGGTCACCAATGTTGTTGAGGAGATTTATAAGAATTATAGAAGGTTAGCAGTGTTGTTAGTTGTCTAGATTGGTCTGAAAAATGGCTTGCATTTCTTTTCATTGATGTCTCTGCTCTTGCAGCTTGGTTCACAAGTTTATTTATTAATGTTATATCTCATATCCAGTTTCATGTGCTGAAGTGGTTCACAAGTTGATTTATTTAATGTTATAGCTCATGATTGAGTATTTTGTGTTTCTGGGATGAAGTTTTCTGTCCTTGTTTGATTTGAGGTGGTTGCTAGTAGAATGAATTTATAAAATAAGTTTCTAGAAGTGTTGTTTTATCTTCATGGAACATCCCCATGTGTTATGCATATTGATGATTGGATTATTTGGTGTTGCATTATGTCTTGAGTTGGATTTCTAGGTTATTTGTGGATGTCTAGATGGTAGGGCTTGTTCCTTTTCTTGTACTTTGTGCTTGGAGTTATGTTCCAACATTTGAAGATATGTTATAATATATTTGGGTCATGACCTATCTTGGTTAGAACCACCTTGAGAAAACTTAGTTAAAAGTATGTTTTTGGGCTTACTGGTTATGTGCTTCACATTTCATCAACACATTTCCCTATTGCTCACTTAGGTTGATGTGTGCTAGCATGTGAATTGTTTTGGATCACATTAGAAGATATAATATGATTATTTTTGGTCCTCTCTATGATTGAGATAGGACTGTAGTATGTTGTTGTGGCCAAGTTAGTGAATTCATTGTTTGTATTCTTTCTTGGCCAACCTAATTGGTGTTTTAAGGTCTTGTGATGGATATAAATACAAAACAAATTTAAATATAAGAAGCATAAAAGTCTAATAAACTATGCAAACAAGAAAGTGTGAATTTTATTTGAATATCTCGTAGAAGTGTAAAAGTGTGAAAGATAGAATCAAATGAGCTATAACACCTTAGTTAGAAGAGTGTTATGTTGACAAATATTGTAATATTTCTCTAAATATTTGTATCCTGATTTGAGATAGTGAGATGCTTTGAGATAGTGAATCTCATCAGGTACTTGTATCTTTCTTTTGAAGTTGTGTTTTCTTTAGTTCCACAAGTCCTTTATGTCTTGCACTAAGATATCGAGCCTTAGTTTGTATGTCCTTTTTGGTAGTGAGCATTTATATTGTGAGTTAACTCTCACCATGGTTTTTCCCTCATTAGGTTTTCCACATAAATCTAGTGCCATCTTATGGATGTGTGTTCTTGTCTCTTTTATCATTGTTGCTAATCTTGTTAGAGTTAGAATTACTATATCTTTTATTGTTGAAGTTGTTGAGGATTTAAACTACTATAGCTTTCTATTAATCTTCTTAAGAGTTTGAGGTTTGTATTGTGCTAAGGAATTCAAGTTCTAGAAGGGTTTAAGTCCTTGTGTAGACTGATTCACCCCTCTCTTAGTCTCCAGGTGTGTTAAAAAAATGCTTAACATATTTATTTGTAGTTTATACAATGATGTTCAATCTCATATAGACACTTAATCCACTAATTCATTACAATAGTAATCCCATTTATTGACAAATAACTATATTAAAAGATAAAAATAATTTTCATATATATTTAGTAGCATTATAACAAAGCAATGATAACATAATCTATATTTATGATAGAGTATTGTACTCAACAACATTATAGCAAGACATTACTAATATAAAATAAGTATAACAAATTATTTGCATTCAATTGCAATATAATAATGCAATATTGATATAAAATATGAATGAAAAAGTATTTGTACTCAATTGTTTTATAACATAGTAATGTTGTTATAAAATATGTATGACAAGGTATTTGCACTTAGTTGTATTATAACAAAGAAATGCTGATATAAAACATGTATGAAAAAGTATTTGAACTCAAATATATAATATAAAAAGGAATATTGATATAAAATATGGTGGAAAAGTGCTTGCACTAAGTTGTATTATAATAAAATAGAGATATTCACTAATTTACTATGTGACAACTAGGCCAAATAAGAGAAACCCATTGTAATTTACCATAATGAATATTATTAATTTATGAAAACAACATAGTAATTTATTTATATTTTTAGTAAAAGGCTAAGGCCTAAGTATTTAATATTAATAGATACAAATAGAAATTACAAAAATACCAGATTTATAGTACTAGTAGTAAGCTTATTAGGATAGCTATGAAGCTAAAAGCTTCATTAGATATGGTCAACCATAAGGAAACTAATATAATACATTATTAGATATATCACATTATCATTGTTGTTTCTATACACTATTATATCCATGACTACTAAATTGAATAGCAACTGATATACTATTGACAAAAATGGGATTATTTGACATAACTCTTCCATAGAATTTTCATTTTCTTGTTAATACTGATGACTTGCATTCAAGTCCAACAAGTTGTCTCCCTGCCCTTCCTCCAACGCAACAACATACCTCTGCAGTGGAATAATTCTTGGCACTGCAACTTTCCTACAACCATGTCTAGCTTGGTGAGAGTATGGAAGACAAAGCAAAAAAAAATTCTTTTATCATATTTTCCGTTTGGAGGCCCAATTCTTCAAAATGCATGTTTATTTTCCTATACAACAACCAAGGATCATCATCACAAAGACCCTTCTTTACTGCCTCATAAACTACTACAAAAGCATGCTTTTGTTTCAGATAACATTTAGGGAAAATCACAACATAATAAAATGTAATCTTAGACACTACATGATTTTTTTATGAATAATAAATTAAAAGGTAATTTATTGGGTCAAGTAGCTTTTAAAAACAATATTATATAAATATCGATTGTAAAAGGAAACAATCTTAAAAATAAAACAACAATTTATTGTTGCATTTCTATGGAAAGTAAGTGCAGTCATATTGTGACAATTTTAAGGTCTTATAAATGATGGTTCAAAAGAACAAAAAATCCCCTTATAATTTAATATTCCTCCAAACAACCATGATACATTTTATTATTTTAGAAAAATTTATTCACTATTTAGAAGTTGAATGAAATGAGTTTTAGCTCTCTTAAAAATTCATCTATACATATATACATACAATATATATCCACATATTGAATTATACTACTAGATTCATAATGGAATATCCATAGAAAGAATGCAACATGCATCAAATAATGGTGCTATAGGTAACATATAATAAGAAATATAAAAATATTCCAAGCTCGAGATTACAATAAACCTAGGTAATGGATTGAACAACATAATGTACATAGAAGTCATAGAAGTTTTATATTTATATCAAGTGAGGGTGTAGGATAATCTGAACCAAAGAGAAGTGTACATGAAAGAACCCCTTTTCTTTCCAACATTTAATATCATTGGGTAACAAGAAAGGAAGATACACAAGATAAATACGACACCAGACACTCTAAGATTTATTTTAGACTGATGCACAAAATTCATCATTTTAGCCTTGATGCCTTTTTCAAGATATAAATAAGAAATTTTGACATTAGGGAATCTAAAATTTCCATTTTCTTCCACATATTCTTCTTTATCCTAGAAATGATTATGGATGATAGAAAAGAGAGAGCTACTTGCATTCATAGATCTTTGACTAGCCATGATGAAGAGATCAGAACTTACTTGGAATTATGGATCCTTTTGCTACTACATTTTTTTGCTTATTGCTCACCCTTCAATTTCCTATCCTTTGACTTCACCATAAGATTTATGGTCTTACTGCGGTGCACAACTACTCACGATCACAACTTTTTTCATATCATAACCTTCAAAGAATTACTATAAAGAGCTAGTGAAACAACAGTCTCTCAAATGCCCAAATCGAACCCAGAATAATGATAATGAATACACAAACTATTTTGAAAAATCTTCTAGCCCCCAATGAACAATAAAAATTGTTATAAGTATCATGAACTTGCTGCTCAATATTAGGCATTATCATATGACATCACTGGCTCTAATACCAATTTGTGGAATTAGGGACAACAGGCTGATATTGAAAATATTATTATTAATTCCAAACTTTCATATTACATGCAAATATGCATATAGATTTCTGTTCATCTAGATCGCTTGAAATGCAGGAGAGAGCATACTTCTGATATGAAGAACTTGGGACTTTCAACTAGACTCCAGACTCCTATCAAGAAAAATCATGCCAAGAATGAGGCACCCCCAACAATTTATAGAAGGGGTAGAGCTTGTAACCTCATGGCATATTACAATAAATTTGGAGTCCGTCCATACAAAGTTGACACGCATCCCATAACCTACCGTACAATGGAGTAGATAGCTGTTAAGTAGTCTATTGTGAGCACTAACATAGTGGACAAAAAAGATAGTCACTTTTTAGACACCTGTGATTTCCACATGGGCTTGTCTATGCCATGATGTCACCCATGCTAAGACGTGACAACATGAAGCAACCCTACCATAAAAAGCAAGATCCTCGTATCTGTTGATGGTGTTTTCTACACAACAAAAACTCAAACAGAATATAATATCCTATCTCTCTTGAAAGGTAAAATCTCTATCAGCAAGCCTCAATAGATAATCCCAAGGTCTCTAATGTCAGGTTTTGACAAGGCATAAACAACTAAGTGAAAAATGTGAAAATGATGGTAATCACAATGGGACCTTACTACAAGCAAATACTGAATCTTCAATTTATCAGATCCAACAATGTAATGATACTTCAACCCTAAATCTAACTCAGATATAAAGAAAACCCACAAAAGATTAGGTTTCAAAGACATTACTAAACTAACACTATTCTAAGGTTCACAATGCACATGATGGAATATTTGAAATGGACCAATCCCACATAAACCAATTCCTACTTGACCCAGATGAATCCATAATTTCACAAGAACAGTGCAATCTTCTAAGGTAATAAGATTTTTAGATCATGAAAATTCATCCAATGCAACCCTAAAATAATTGAAATGAACAAATCTTCATAATTAAACTAGGCACAATAAACATAGTCCAGGCTAACTTTGCAAAGCAACTAACAATTAGCTAGTTGTGAAAAGTATGGACTAGGGATCACTACAACACTTCAAACATCAAACCATAAACATCATGAAATCAAATCTAATGCTAAACATTTAAATATCATATTTCCTCAAAGCAATTTTTTAAAATAGAATAGCAAGAACCTTTCTAGATAAAAGAACACATGTATGGCACCAAATAACAGTGTCATTACTTGCATTGAATTATCCACTGTAGCAACAATTCCAGTTTCTGTTACAATATTTGCTTGAAGAGAACAATTTATAACTCCTACTCTGCTTCAATATTTTCTATTTCTATCTCTATTTCTTGTCTATGTCTCCTAGATTAACCCTTACAAAATAGGAAAAATGTCATATTTATAGAACCCTCCAAAACATGTCGGCCTAGACAGGATTTTACAATAATAATTAGGCACAACAAGTCAACCAAGAGCAATTCAAAATGAGATAAATAAGCATTAAATGCATGAATTCCATCCAGGTTGGCCTGGGATCTACAACGTAGCTCAAACCAATGCATGTAAAGATAATAGGGAGGCACAAATTTCAATGTAGCCATCCATTAACTACTTTCCCCTTTGTCCTTATTTCGATCTTGCACTCACAAGGAAAACATAGTAAAGATCACAAAAAAGCTATGTTAACCCTTCAAAAAACCATTAGAATAACATCATACAATCAAGGTGTTATTAAATTTCATACAAAATGATCATGATGAACTTTGAATTTCAGGACCATCTGCGGAATCAGAGCCGGCAAGGAATTTTAGGAAATTCTAGACTAGATAGATTCCAGCAGGATAATCATGAAAACACCAATTAGGAATTCAATCCAATCACTATCAATCAATATATAGCACGTGAGACCCAAAGATAACTTGAATAAATCATAAAATGAATAATCATGCATTAACACAACATGCTATTTCAATTTCCTTCATGCTTCATCAGATTTTGGGAAAATCCACCAGAGACGGATTTCTGCGAAGACAGAGACACTTTGTAAATTTCAAAAAGTATAGGCAAAAAAGGACTTTGAGAAAATTTGGGGTCAATGAGAATCCGCAGATGAGACAAAAAACTAAAAACATATGGATTTTGGGAAATCAAAGGAAATCGGGAAAATGGAGGAGGTTGGGAAAATCCACCAAAGATAGAAAATTCTGAACTGAGGACGAGACTCGGATTGCGACATATAATCGTGATTTTTCCCAGAACACGAGATTGATTATGAATTTCAAAGATTTAAGCTTGAGACAAGTTAAGTATGGGCCTTCCATAGATTTTTCTAGCATTCTTAGCCGGTTTTAAGATGAAATAAGGTGGAATGGCATTGCCCTAGGTTTCAAACCCCACACATCTACCATTAACATGCAGACCATTATAAAACTCAACCATTTCAAGTCTTGGGTACTCGCTGGAAAAATCCACGACTCTCAAGCAAGACATATCAAAATGTAAATAAGAAAAGGACCTTAAAACTCACTTGGGAGACCATAAATCAAACACTATTGTGCAACCCTAGTCATGAAGTGAGAAAACATTCAAGAACTTGGACCCCAAATAAACTCAATAACATGAAAGCATTATCCACAGTTATCAATCAATGTGGAGTGATTGAATACATACCATTTGATGTAGCAAAAATTGAATGAAGTAGTAAACGACAATTCAATGGCACCCCGAACAAAGATAGTAGCGGAAATACTCAAGAAATCACCTTTAAAATCAAAGAATTCGCAAGTCAAAAGCTCTAAAACAAGTTCAATTCCTTCAAGCATGCACTCCTCAGCTTATGTGATGACAAATGAAAGAATAATGGCTCTAAATTTCATCAAAGATTAGTTAAATACATCGCTTGCCAAAGGTACAAACGACATTAAATGTAATCAACAAGACAGTCAGAAAAAACCTGGAAACCTGATGATATGATGAAATCCAGAAAAATCCAGATCATGTAGAATTCTGTGGAGACTGAAAATCTCCAAACGAGAGTACCCATCCGGAGTCCAAGTAGGATCCGAGAAAATCTGTCTAGGGTGGAAAGTCTTGAATAGGTGAAAAAACCTGAAATTCACCCCAAAGCTTAGGATTTTCAATGAATAACCTAGGGAAATAACTTTGGCAATCAAAATAAACACTTAAGCACATGCCAAAGCAAGAAAAAACCTCAAAATGAAAGGGCCAAGGCACTTAAACCAAAATCAAAGAGGGTACCTACTTTTAGCGAGGTGTGTGTGCGAAAACTACACAACAAATGGCGACTCTGCTGGGAAAATGCTCCAGAGCATTTGATGACGAACAGGAATCCAGGACCCAGAATCTCTGGTTTTGGTCTCACCATCATTCAAACAGCTCAAAATGCAAAGATCAAAGAATTAGAACCAAAGGAAAGACTGAACCTTCCATAAACTAAAAGTCCAAGTGTGTGCATATGAGTTCATTTCCCTCTTTAAGCTATTGCAGGAACTGGGCTTAGTCAAATCAGGCTACGTAAGGATTCTAACTTCAAAAGCAACCTAGATAGGCCCTTGCTACTAGTCAGGCATCCATATCCCCAACGAGGTTATCATTGTGACTCTCTTGAACATAGCTCTATTGCCAATCAGGCATCTATAGCCCCAATAGAGATATTCAGATACCCATGATAAGTTGAATTCTTTTAATTTTCAATATTTCCTCTTTTTTTTATATTCTTTTCTATGTCACTTCATTTCAACCTGTGAACAATGAAGTTCACACTCAGGGATGAGAACCATAGTGGCGTTGAAGTAGAAATAATATTTTTCACCTGATAAAACCTTACAAGGATCCTACAGTAACATCAGGATTCTTAAGATATATGAAAGATATAAGATTTCAGAATACTTCAAATTCAAATCAAAACAGGTGACTCATCTTCCTTAAATCAAACATTTAGACTGCTTGACAGTAGCAAAACTTCAACCTTCCTTTCAGGATACAAGACTAGAGTCTACCAAAAAAATACTTAGAATAGTCCCAAATAATGATATATTTTCCATATAGGTGCAACACATCTAGGTGAAAACAAGAAAACCCTCCAAAGCAAAAGCAGAGCAAGACGCCAGAACCAAAAGCAAACCTAAACTAACCAAAACAAACCAAACAAAGCATAAAGGGAAACCTACACTAGCCAAAGAAAAGTAGGGAAAATAAAAACATAAAGGAAACCTAATCTAACTATATATAGAGAAAGAGTTGAAAACAACTCAAGACTGGAAATAATGCTTTAGGTACTGCCCATTGACAGGCAGTGGGATATCCTCTCTAGTGAGAGTTTTCAAATGAAAAGCATTATCACCAAGAATTTCTGAAATCTGGTAAGGGCCAAGCCAAAGTTTGTCAAATTTTCCATGCTCTCCCTTACGGACATGGGACTTAAGATCCCAGTATAGAACCAAGTTAGAAATCCTAAAATCTTTTACCTTGTCTCTTTTGTCAAACCATCTTTTAACCACACCCTAATGTTTAACAAAATTTTCTAAGGCTGCATCTCGTGTTTCTTCAAGGTGTAACAATTCTTGCAAATGAGCCTCACACTTATTTTATTCATCATAATACTCATTAATAAATTGCAGAGTGGGGATCCTCAATTGTATAGGAAACACTGGCTCCAAGCCGTACACAAGGTGATAAGGGGAAGTCCCTAAGACCTATGTCTAGTACAATCTGTCCATAGAACAAATCTGAGTTGAGTGTGCCAATCCCTAGGATTCCTTTCTAATAACTTATGGATGACTGTTAAAAGGTTCTTATTTGAAGACTCAACCAATATGTTACCATGTGGATAGTAATTGGATGCAAACTTTATTATGATCCCATGATCAAAAGCCCAATTGGAAAATTTCAAAGATGAAAAAGCAGGGCCATTATCACAAATTAAAAATAAAGGGCATCCAAAATGATTGATAATACCTGATTCAAGGAACTCAATTACCACTTCAGAAGTACACTATTTGCACGCAAGAGCTTCAATCCATTGTGGGTGATCCCAAAATAGTGGTTTACAATTTTTGGCCAAACTAGACACTGATTTTTTTTTTTAACTAAATCTTCACATTCGAGCACCTATAGCGATTAAACCGTGAGGAATTTGAAGATGATGCAAACTAGAGTCTTGTCACATTTTGTCTGAAGATTCTAAAAATATTTTTTTCAATTTTTTTGGAATTAGTTTGCACTTTTTTTCCATCTCCCACGAAAATTGGTTTTTTTTGAAAAAATAGCATTTTTAAAAAGTGACGCACACCGTATAATGCATAAATTTTTTTCCTTGAAAGATAAAATTACAATTCTTTCAAATTTAGATTTTTAACTCCGATATCTAGTGCTTCCACTTGGTTAGATATTTTTTAATTGAATATTTTTTCTTTAATCAAGTTTCAAAGTAAAATCAATTACAATTCAGACATAACACGACCGTATAACACATAACTTTCACTGTATGTATTGAAATTCTTTTTTTTTTTGGTTGGATCAAGGACTCCAATATCTAGTGCACTCATATTTTTAATTTTTTCTTTTGATAATCTTCTATTTTTCCACTTGTACAAAACAAAGAGTTTTGTTTTTGGTGAAAAACCTATATTTAATAAAACTTAAAAAATAGATAGATAATATAATCAAAACATATTAAAATTATATTCGTTGGATAGTTCGTTTTGAGGGGAACCTGATACTGGTTGGGTTTCTAAGATCTCCATTTTCATTCTCAAATCGTGCTTCGAAGTGCAAAATTCTTAGCAATTTTGGTGCCTCAGGGGGGAGGGTGAAAAAATGTGGGTTCGATCGAACAAGTGTTCGGTTGAACAAAAAAATAAGGTTCATTCGAACAGGAGTTCGACCGAACCCCTGTTCGACCAAACCCACACCACATAGAATAAAAATATATATTTTAAAAGGGTTCGACCGAACATTCTAAAGATGTCCGGTCAAACACCTTCTTTTAAAAATTAATTTTTAATATTAATATAAATATTAATTATATTCTTTTTAAATTTGATGGCCATATGACCATATTTAGAGATTTTTGTTGTAGAATACAATCAAAATTTTAAGAAGATTGTATCGGATAAAAGGAGATATTTTGGATAGACTGTCAAAATTTATATAGAATTATAATGATATATATGTTTGATTTATATATAATTTTACATACACTAAGGTGTATCATAATGTTTTAAGGGCACCCTTGAATAGATAACTGTCATTAAAAAAATTTCTAATAGGCAAAGTCGACCATCAAATTTAATCCTTGGTAGGAGGGAGATACTTGAGAGAGAGGGGGGAGTCGGAGAGAGATAAAGGGTAGGGGTCCTAGGGTTTAAGGGTTAAGGGTAGAGGAGCTCGAGAGGGAGAGTGGGTAGGAGGGAGAGACTTTCAAGAGAGAGAGGGGGGAGTGGGAGAGAGAT
>VDFB02000003.1:280811088-281101124 GCA_007258455.2 Sequoia sempervirens
TAATGAAATACATATTGACAAATGGATATATCTTGCAAATGATAAAACATTTATTGCCCAACTAGATAAAATATACTTGCTCAAAATTGAGACGATGAAATGATGGATTTGATCTCAATTTATAGATTTTTTATATGATGGATAAATTGCTAGGATTTGATCATGTATCATGAGTTTAAAACCCAATTAAAATGTGGCTACTATTATTACCTAATTAACTAATTTATTTATTTAATGAAATTTCTTAATTATTTTGATCAATGAATTGATTGAATTATTTTCAATTTTTATCTAATTTGATTAAATATGTTAAATAATTTGATTGATATACAAACTAATTTATCATAATTTTCTTTGAATTATCTAGGAATAATAGATTTACTTGGATTTATTTTAATTTATTTCAATATTTGTGAGAGAATGATTCATTTAAATATTTGGTTAATTTATTCTACTCAAGTAACAATGGTGGCAGATTTGATCAATAGGAGAGCATTCATCCCATCCCAAAAAGGGAGTACATTTAGAGTTTGAGACTTTTTTTTCAAAATTCTGAAGAAAATTTTGAAGATTGATTGTTGGCGTGTGGAGTTAGTAATTTGGGTGACCGTAGGTGACTGAATTCTATATGAAACTCTCTAGTTAATGTCTCTCTCTTAGGTAGTGTCTTTATTTTTATTTAATGCTATGGAGATCTTCTTCAAAATTATGGTTTAGTTGCTTAGTTTGTAGTGGATTATGTTTTATAAGTTCTTTTTGGACCATTCCCTAAACAATGCCATTCAAGATGATAACTTACATAATGAAAAATATTTTGTTGGGTATTTGTTTAGACATAAAGTTTTAAAGGAAAATTCTAGTTTCCTTTGTGTTTGAATTTCTTTGAAATGAACCTTGCAAGAATGGGATGAATCTTTAGTGGATAATACAATCAATGGACATAAAATAGAATTGAGCGCTCTATTGTATGGAGAAACAATGGAGGCACATAAGGAAATGTTGTTTCTCCTCACTCATGTCCCTCACCCTTTGCTAGTTTTTGCTATATATATGTAATATATGGGCACTCAAAAATATGTAATATATGTCTTCTTTTTAGGTTTTTTTTCATTTATGGTAGGTTTTCTTAATCAATTTTGTCTATATATGATTGCTACAATCCTATTTGATGGGTCTCTTGGTTTTGTCCCTACACCTTCATGATTTGTGGGTTGACATGCCCTTCTCTATTTTGTACTTTATTATGGAAATTTTTACAATAAATATTTTAATTAGTTTAGACCTTGATCGTTTTAGGTCTGAAAAGAAAAAATAATTTGATTTTGATAAAGTGTAGGAATTAAGGTATCATGAATTTTGTTAATAAGTGGATGTTAGGTGTTCGGGTGGGGACCATGGTATGGATATGAGTGTACATGTGAGATTTAGTGTCTACAAATGTTACATCCCTAACTTTAACTATGAATTACTTTGTACTTTTGAGGTAATTAACAAATGAGTATGCATGATTCAATGATTTGATGCTTAGGAAAAACATCTAGAAAAATAAATGTTTTTATGGGTTACGTTTTTCTGACTCAAAATTGACATGTGTTTAAAATTTGTCAAGATGTGATGATTTCATAAGGAATATGAAATGATCTTAATGATATATTAACCTCAAGATAGTGTTTGCAAGATTCAATTTCGGAAGCAGGTTTCCACCCTCTGAGAAAGGGAGGGAGAGCATCATCAGAGAGAAGGGAATAAATACAAGGAATAGAATAGGTTCTCACCATCTTAAGTCTATTTCTAGTTACTTAATGTCAACCTAGTCATTTTGGGGATAGTGACATCGTCAAGGTTGAACTTTAGTTGTTTTGTGATTGAGACAACTTTATGTCGAATATGTCGCTTCTCATGTCATAACGATTTTGTGTTATGACCTCGTTTGTGTAATAGGGTGTTCATTATTGTCTATATTTTTGATAATAGTTTAAATTGGCTTAATAAGTTGGGGGAACTAATATGATAGCCCGATTCATTGCAAAAGGAAGTCATTATGATGATCATCTTTGAGTTCATTTTATGGGGTGAATACGACTGAGAGACAACAAAAAGATCAATGTTGTCGATCATGTAGGATTGTGTTACCAACTCTTAATTCTCGAATGATTGTCATTTATGTGCATTCAATATTTAAAAGTTTTTACTTAATGACTCTCATTATGATATTACATGTGGATGTTGATCATTTATGATCATCATTGAATTTGTTTGTTTCGACGAAGTGCCAATTAGACAATGTAACGACTTATGTCGTCAACCTTTCCCATGATGTTAATATTTCTTAGAGTATTATTATGCTAAGATATATGTTGAAAATTGGAAATGGCTACATATGCCAAGAGTTAAACAATAGGATCCAACTTTTATTTAAGAAGGGAAAATTGTTTTGATGAAAATTGTTCAACTCTTAGAATTTTTGGTGATGGATTTAACTTTTATGTTTATATGAATTGCATAGTTTATATGCCTTGTGCAAATCCCTTAGGTCACGACATAGCATTAGGAGGTGATAGTTCTCTCTCTCTCTCTATATATATATCATTATGCTAATATCAGTGAAATCTCAATGCTTATCAACTTGTAACCATGATGGCATGATCATCAATTGCTCCTTGTCACTCGTTGAGTCACCCATGCATGCCTGAGTATTGTTGCAACCACTATTAGTGGCCCTTAGCTATCAATCAAGAAATGGTTACACAGGAGTGGAGGCATCAGGAGAATAAATAGTTTTTAACTATCATGGAATGGTGTGGACATTAGGAAATTAGATAGTTTTTAACTATCATGGAACGGTGTGGATGGGATATACATCGTTTCTAATCTATGAATAGACAAGCTTATGAAAGGGAAATTAGCTATTTAGTTATTGTAACCTTTTTTTGTTGGGAGAGATAGCGAGTATTCAAAGGATTCTAGGACATCACTCTCTCTCTAGGTGGTTACTAGGGGGGCTCTCTGTTGGTGGAACGGGGGAAAGGGTGGTCATTTGGGTGGTAAATTTTGGCAATATACTATTCCATCTTTTGTTTTAATCAATTTGCAAAACTAATCTAGGAGAATAGGTGAGCCAAGGATGTGGACATTTAAGTAGCCTTTCAATTAACGACTATCACTTATGTTATCTTAGGAGAGGGAGTAAACTAGGCAATGCAAGGATGAAAATCTCATAGTTCTTGTTCAATAGAACTTATGTTAGTGCTAAGTGCACAAAAGACAATGATAACCCAAGATTGGGTATCATTGGAATGCTTTACCTCAAGGTGAGATAGAAGGAGAGATTTGTAACTTAATTCAATATGATGGTGTTAAACTATAGTGATTGATAACTGTTTAAGTAATAAAGGAAGTTATATATGAGTTCATAACTTACCTATGTAGAAATTTAGTAGACTCAAATAGACAAAGGGGTCGAAAATAGATCATTATCTTTTATAAGTCAAACCTTTTTAAGGCTTGAAAGATTAACTTAGATCAAGATCATTGATATGAAATGTTAGTATTCTCTTGATATTATATTGGTGAGGGAATACCTTGAAAACTATGTTTGTTCATGTATGTATAGTGTGAACTCAAACACTTGAACTCCATTTTTTCCTTACACACATCTTATCAAATCATTTTTTTGACACATATCCACATATCCACACATCCACTTTTCCTAATGAATCTTATGTGTATGTCTAATGGTGGCATGTGGAAGGATAAATATGGCTATTTAAAACTTAACCATTATCTTGACAACTAATTATGGCTATATGATTATCTTATTGTAATGAACCTAAGTTCATTTGATAGATATTAGTGAAGTTGAATTAGGAAGCATGGATTGTACTTTATTATACACATTTTACGTTTAAAAATATGGGTCTAATTTTTGTGATATTGAAAGTTAAATTTCTTCAATAGTATATCCAAGGTATAGGGATATAATAGTGGTAAGAGTAGTGTAGGATAAAAAGAAGAATGCATAAAGAGGGGAAGGTCTAGAAAGGTAATGACATGGTAATGGAAGGAGAAGTTACACTATAAGGTTAGATGGAGAAATCATAATGATTTTATAGGTATCATCATGCTACTAGAAATTACTTCATATGAATCACATGTTTCAATGATACTACTATAAGGGTATGCACATGAATATTTTATTGTAAATGATATTATTATCAAATAATATAATTGGTTCATGTTTTTGGTTGTGGGATTTTTCTTCAAAGAGGATTTTCCCATGTACATAATAATGTTATAAATTTATAATTTATACATTTTTCTTGTAACTAAAATTAAATCTATTTTGCATATTTATCTCTTGATAGGTTAATATGGACATTTTTAATGTTACAAATGATACAATTTGTGGTTCTATTTGAACTTCATAACTTTATATTGTTTGTTTCCATATGATATTAAGTTCTTATATATGTTTCACTTGGTCTTTCCATTTAGGAGCAGGCTATCCATAGCTTTGATTGTTGAAATGGGAATGCATATTTCATTTACACATAGAACATAAAAATGTATGCAAAATGGGGAAGCAAATCCAATTTGAATTCAAAAAATTTGAAAACATTTTAAAAAATTCCAAACAAATCCAATTTGAATTCAACAAATTTGAAAAAAATTGCATCTAGGGTTTCAAAATTTAACATATCAATACATTTTAAACTCTAAAAAATTTGAATTTAAAATACCTAGTGCTCGTTATGGAAGTTAGTTTGATGAAGTTTGGAGAGACCAAGTTGAAGTTGTGTTCGTTGGAAAGGAAAAATCAGTTCGCTCACCATCATGGTCTCGGATTGCCGCATGCAGGGAAAGCAATAGTAATTTTAGAAAGTGACAGTCGAAATGAGAGCTTTTGGTTTTTTTGTCATATGTAAAGGGGTTCGGTCAAACCCAAGTTTGACTGAACCCCTTTAAATATTATTTTTTTAAATTTAGGTTTTGGGGTTCGGCCGAACCATATGGTTCAACTGAACCCTAAATGAGGTTCGGTTAAACCATATGGTTCGACCGAACCCCTTAAGTTTGAGGAAAAGAAAAAAAATGAATTTTCCTTCCTCATATAAATTGTAAACCACTATTCTGAAGTCATCGATGTGTAAAATAATCAGTAATGGTGAGAATATACCTGTGACCAGTAGAGGAAGGTGGATTGATGGGACCAATGAAGTCCATTCCCCATTGTGCAAAAGGTTTTACCTTGAAGACTGGTTGGAGTGGAAGAGCTGAGTACTTCTCCCTGGTTGCTGCGGTCTGGCATACATGGCATGTCCTGACATGGCAGTGGGTGTCTTTGAATAATGTAGGCCAGTAGTAACCAGCCCTCAGGATCTGATTTGCAATAGGAACCATGGCCAATACTATATCTATCATGAAATTCAACCATGACTCTCTCAGCTTCCTGTTGTCCTAAGCATCTTAAGTATATGCCTTCATGATTCCTTTTGTATAAGAAAAACCCCTTTCAGCATAAAACTATCACTTTTCAAATGTAGTGCCCTTCTTTGTACTGCATTGAGATGATTAGGACACCCTTAATTCAATAGGTAATAAATAATGTCATCATACCAACCTCCTAGGGAAATATCTTCAATATTGTAATGCTGAACTGTAAGATTAGGGCCCAATTCTACCAAATTTCTTTTGAACCCTTGCCCTCTTACCAATTTCATAAGTTGAATTTCAATTTCATATTCCTATAACATTGTTACCCACTTTTCCCTGTGTTCTCCAAGTTCATTTTTCATTAATAACAACTTGACTGCAGGATCAGGGACTATTGCAAACACCTTATTTCTGAGAATGTAATGTCTAAATTTCTTAACAACTTTGACTAGGGCATATGCCTATTTCTCCACACTTGGATATATCAGTTCTACATCCTTTAGTGGTGCACTCATAAATGCTATGGGATGTTCATTCCCTTGGTCAGACTTTTGAGTCAACATGCCAGCACAAGAATGATCAAAAGAAAAAGAATATATATAGAATGGTTTAGCATAGTTTGGACTCACCAATACAGGAACTTCAACAATGGCTCTCTTAATTTCTGCAAATGCTTCCTTTTATTCTACATTCCATTCCACCTTAGCCTCCTTCTTCAACATTGCATTCAATGGTTTGACTATCTTTGCAAACCCAGTGATGAATTTCCTCACAAAGTTGATCTTGCCAAAGAATGATTTCATCTCTTTCCTACTTGCAGGTGGTTGAATCTTGAATATAGCCTCTACTCATTCTAGGTCGATCGCAATTCCCCTCTCAGAGAGAACATGCCCTAATAACTTCCCTTTCGTCACTCCAAATATGCATTTCTTGGGATTGAGGGATATTCCGAATTCTCTACATTTCTGGAATACTTTGTACAAATCTACAATATGATCACCTCTCTTTTTTGAAAATATTTTCAAGTCATCCATATAAATGATTATGCATTTTCCAATGATATCCTTAAAAGAAATGTCCATGGCCCTTTGAAATGTAGCTCCAAAATTGATCAAACCAAAAGGCATTCTTCTATATGCAAATGTACCCCATTTTGTGGTGAAGGTAGTTTTATGCCTGTCTTCATACTCCACCATAACTTGATTGTATCCCAAGTAGCCATCTAGAAAGGACATCATTTAAGATCCATTAACAATCTAAAGCACTTCATCCAGTGAAGGCATTGGATAGTTATCCTTTTCTGATGCTCTGTTAAGATTCCTGAAGTCCACACACAATCTAATTTCTCCATTCTTTTTCTGTACTGGAACCAAGTTTGCAACCTAGGTGGAGTGTCTGACTAGAAAGATGATTTTGGTAGATAACAATTTCTACACCTCCTTCTATATTATGGGTTCCAATAAGGCATTAATTGGCCTTTGTCTCTGTCTAAAAGGCTTCACTCTTGGCTTGAAAGGGATGGTGTGAGTGACAATCAATGTATCATATGTCTTTAAATCTTCATAACTCCAAGCTATCACATCTTGATATCTACGTATGGTGTCAATTATTCATTTCCTTTCTTCTGGAGTACACACCTTTTCAATGAAGACATTCTTGGCATCTTCTTGAGTCCCCATATTGTATGTTTCACACTGTCCATTGATAGATTCTTTCTTAGCATCTTGTTCTTGCTCTCTGACTTTATCCAAATCAAAAATCCTTTCCAATTGTACCATTCCTCTGGGAATAGTGTTAGTATTCAAATTGATTACCCCTTCTAAATCCATTTATGCTTCTTGAGGCTCAGTTTCATCAATAATCTGGGAAGTAAAAACATCTGTGTTTGTGATAAAATATAAGATATGCTTATCATCTTCAAATACATAGAAGTTGGTGACATTATTAGGCATTGAGGGTACTGGAGTCAATTCTACTATGAAATTCTTCAATCCAGAGAGAGATAAAGGCTGCAAAGTACTGGCATCCTGAGCTAGGGAATCTGTTGTTTGATTCTTACTGTAGGGTATCAACTAAATGTTAAAGGCATCAAATCCCTCAATAAGGTCCCATACTCTGTGCCTATAGTTATTCATTCTTCTATCATGACAAGAGTATTGTCTCCTAACTTTCTTGACTACTAACTCATAATCCCCAAAAACTTGTAAAATCTTAACCCTTTTCTTCAATGCCATTAACAAACCATGGATTAAGGCCTCATATTCTTCCACATTATTAGTGCAATGAAATTAGAGTCTATGAGCAACAAAGAAGGTTTTACCTTTTGGACCGATTAGCTCAAATCTTGCTCTAGCTCCTTGTTTTGATTTGGACCCATCGAACCTTAAGGTCCAACAACTAGTCGTACCTTTCACATTATTGTGACTAGAAGGTTCTTCAGAAAGCATAACCTTCCTCCCTTTGGAATCCTTTGAAACATTTTGGATAGTGACCTTGATTGCTAGAGTAGAGTTGATACACTTCTGTACTTGTTCCATCACAATCTGGCATAAACAACAATCTAGTTCCGAATGGGAAGCATTATGGAGTCTGCACCAATTAGGCAAAAGCAAGTCTCTGAAATCCATTTTTTTGCCTAACTGAACCTAATCCTCAATACATTTATGAATGAATTCCTGGAAGTTATCCAGTAGGCTAAGCTGATTATCCTCTAGTTCATCATCATCTTTGACTTGTTCTACCTAAGCTTCATCTTGACTGGGTTATGTTGTGGAATTAACTAGCATGGAATGCAACATAAGAACTTCTATATCTTATTCTTTAGAAGGGGTTGCGAGTAAGTAATTTCCCATACCTACCTCCGATATAAAGATTTTATTAGAGGTATTCTGATATTTTGTGATCAGATACTTCATCCTAGGATCTCTTTCAATTATAATCTGATTTGGCACCCCTTTCCAGGGAAGCCACATGTGAGAGTGATCAGTTGACACGTATCCATTCAAAGCTTTAGTGAAGTCCCTTCCTAGAATCAAGCCATAAGCATTAGGTATATCTACTACCTGGATATTAATAATTTGTTGAATCTGAGGATCAGAAGCAACTTGCATATGAATCATATTTAATTTTCCTACAACATTCACTTCAGTCCTATCTAATTGGGTAACTTTATTTTGAGATTCAATAAGGGTAATTCCCAAATCCCTACAGACACTAAACGGCATAACATTGGTAGAGGCACCCAAGTCCAATAAGCAATTGTGCAAATTCTTACCAAATATGCGAACAAAAATCAAGAAAGGAAGGGTATCAGTTTTCCCCTAAAAAAAATTCAAAGGAGTATCTACCTAAGCAGCTTGGGTTTTATCCTTTTCCTTACCCTTATCTCCGGGAGGCATATGGTTCTGATTGTGATTCTAATTTTGCTTTCCTAGTAATTGAGAACCATATGTTCTATTAACACTTTCATTCACTAATTTGTCTTGGGAAGTAGAATCTGTACTATAAGCTCCTAAGACTGCATTCCTAATAGCCAGAACTCTCAATAACTCATATGTAGAGAGACTTTCTTTGAGCTTCTTGAGTTCTTCTGTGACATACATGGCTAATTGTTCCTCACTTAGATCAGTAGGAACCTCTCTTTGGTTTTCTGCCACCTTGTCCTTGCCTACTTCAACACTTCTTCCTTTAGACATGTCAGCCTGATTTTGTCCTTCCTTTGACAGATAATTCTTTGATACATGAGGATACGATGGATTATTTCTGGCATTGGGATCTGGGGGTATGGTGAAATTATTTGGAGGAATAGAAGTGGTGAATGGTCCCCCATCTTGTGGATGTCTTTGTGGCATGTCCCTCAAGTCATACTTCCTAACAGGCCTCTGGAATGTTTGCACTTCTTCAACATAAGCTTCTTCCTCATCCAATGGGCCATTGTCATTTATTGGATTCTCGTCAAAAAATGGTGTGATCTCATCTCCATTACACACCTGATCTACTCCTTCCTTCAACTGGTCAAGTTCCTCTTCAGGTTCATTCTCCTTGCCTTGTGGAAAAGGTGCATGGTTGAGTACCAACACTGGTGAATCATAAGGAGTAGAAGACACTATTTCCTGACTACTTGCATTATTTTCTACTACATACTAAAAGATTGAGGCTGTTGTCTGAAACTCTTGACAATCTAATTCAGAGTGCTGACTTGTCTTATGGAGCCTACACCATCCAAATAGGGGAGCTTCTGCCAAATATACACCACTGGGAGGCCTTTCTTGATTAACTAGTTGATTATTTGATTGACTGACTGGTTGGTCTAGTGGGGTGGGGAATCCTCCATTGTTGGACCTTGTATTCCAAGTTTTGTTTTGGCCAGTTGGTGGTCTCTTGTCAAAACCCTATCCACTAGTTTGGTTTCTATCAAAATTCTAATTTGAAGTTTGTCCCTTATCATAATTCTGCCCTCTATCATGACCATATCCTCTGTCATTATTGTATCGTCTTTTGTTGTTATATCCTTTGTCATGGTTATATCCCCTATCAAAATTTCATCCTTGTTAATTTTCTCGATTTTCTCTACCATGACAAGTCTGCATACCCCTTTGAGCCGCCTAGAGCTAATTGTTTTGATTTCTCAAGTAGGCCACCTCCATATTCAATTTCTTCACTTATTCAGTTAGCTCATCCAGTCTCTCTTTATTAGGGTTCCTATATGGAGGTTGATTGGTACTATTTTATGGATATGCTACTATAGTGTTAATGCCCGGTCACTAGTTCAAGACTTTAGAATTCTGGAGATACAAAATAAATAAGAAATAAATTAGAAATTTTGACATTAGGGAATCTAAAATTTCCATTTTCTTCCACATATTCTTCTTTATCCTGGAAATGATTATGGATGACGGAAAAGAGAGAGCTACTTGCATTCATAGATCTTTGACTAGCCATGATGAAGAGATTAGAACTTACTTGGAATTACAGATCCTTTTGCTACTACATTTTTTGGCTTATTGCTCACCCTTCAATTGCCTATCCTTTGACTTCACCACAAGATTTATGGTCTTACTGCAAGTGCACAACTACTCATGATCGAAACATAATTCAGATCATAACCTTCAAGGAATGACTATAAAGAGCTAGTGAAACAATAGTCTCTCAAATGCCCAAATCAAACCTAGAATAATGATAATGAATACACAAAATATTTTGAAAAATCATCCAACCCCAGATGAACAATAAAAACTATTATAAGTATCATGAACTTGCAACTCAATATCAGGCATTATCATATGACATCACTGGCTTTGATACCAATTTGTGGAATTAGGGACAACAGGCTGATACTGAAAATATTATTATTAATTCCAAACCTTCACATTACATGCAAATATGCATATAGATTTTTGTTCATCTAGATCACTCGAAGTGCAGGAAAGAGCATACTTTTGATATGAAGAACTTGGGACTTTCAACTAGACTCCAGGCTCCTATCAAGAAAAACCATGCCAAGAATGAGGCACCCCCAATGATTTATAGAAGGGGTAGAGCTTGTAACCTCATGGCATATTACAATAAATTTGGAGTCCATACATACAAAGTTGACACGCATCCCATAACCTACCGCACTATGGAGTAGATAGTTGTTAAGCAATCTGTCATGAGCACTAACATAGTGGACAAAAAAGATAGTCACTTTTTAGACACCTGTGAGTTCCACATGGGCTTGTTTGTGCCATGATGTCACCCATGCTAAGATGTGACAACATGAAGCAACCCTACCATAAAATGCAAGATCCTTGTATCTGTTGATGGTGTTTTCTGCACAACAACAACTCAGACAAAATATAATATCCTATCTCTCTTGAAAGGTAAAATCTCTATCAACAAGCCTCAAGAGATAACCCCAAGGTCTCTAATGTCAGGTCTTGACAATGCATAAACAACTAAGTGATAAATGTGAAAATGTTGGTAATCACAATGGGACCTTACTACAAGCAAAGACTGAATCTTCAATTTATCAGATCCAACAATGTAATGATACTTCAACCCTAAATCTAACTCAGATATAAAGAAAAACAAAAAAAGATTAGGTTTCAAAGAGATTACTAAACTAACACTATGCTAAGGTTCACAATGCATATGATGGAATATTTGAAATGGACTAATCCCACATAAACCAATTCCTACTTGACCCAAATGAATCCATAATTTCACAAGAACAGTGCAATCTTCTAAGGTAATAAGATTTTCAGATCATGAAAATTCATCCAATGCAACCCTAAAATAATTGAAATGAACAAATCTTCACAATTGAACTAGGCACAATAAACATAGTCCAGACTAACTTTGCAAAGCAACTAACAATCAGCTAGCTGCGAAACGTATGGACTAGGGATCACTACAACAATTCAAACATCAAACCATAGACATCATGAAATCAAATCTAATGCTAAACATTTAAATATTAGATTTACTCAAAGAATTTTTTTAAAATAGAATAGCAAGAACCATGCCAGATAAAAGAACACTAGTATGGCACCAAATCACAATGTCATTACTTGCATTGAATTATCCACCGTAGCAACAATTCCAATTTCTGTTACAATATTTTCTTGAAGAACACAATTTCTAATGCCTACTCTACTTCAATGTTTGCTATTTCTATCACTATTTCTTGTCTATGTCTCCTAGCTTAACCCTTACAAAAGAGGCAAAATGTCATATTTATAGAACCCCCCAAAAGCATGTCGGCCTAGATAGGATTTTACAATAATAATTAGGCACAACAAGTCAGCCAAGAGAAATTCAAAATGAGATAAATAAGCATTAAATGCATGAATTCCATCCAGGTTGGCATGGGATCTCCAATGCAGCTCAGACCAATGCATGTAAAGATAATAGGGAAGCACAAATTTTGATGTAGCCCATCATTAACTACTTTCCCCTTTGTCCTTATTTTGATCCTGCACTCATAAGGAAAACATAGTAAAGACCATAGGAAAGCAATGATAATCCTTCAAAACACCATTAGAATAACATTATACAATCAAGGTGTTATTAAATTTCATACAAAATTTTCATGATGAACTTCAGATTTCAGGACCATCCACTGAATCAGAGCCGGCAAGGAATTTCGAGAAATTCTAGACCAAATGATTCTAGCGGGATAATCATGAAAACACCAGTTAGGAATTCAATCCAATTGCTATCAATCAATATATAGTACGTGAGACCCAAAGATAACTTGAATAAATCATAAAATGCATAATCATCCATTAACACTGTTAGCTCTCAAAAACACAGGTGGAATGCCTCAAGAGGCTGCCAATCTCTTGATATGTTTTAAGGTAATAGACAAGGTCAAATGAATTAAACCTTCTACTCTTCAGGTGCTGCTAAACCTAGGCAGGTGTACCTATTTGAATTGAGCAGAATTGACTTATGATTATCTTTCTTGCAATGATTTGTCCACAATGGCAGATGGAAGTGAACAAATGAAATCAAACTTGGTTTAAATCGCAATAGAAATCTTCTAATCTAAATCCTAATATTTTCAATTAATAGATGTAAAGAAATTGAATGAATCAAAATGATGAAATGCAGAGACTAGTGCCTTATTGGGTATGCAAAGTCAAATGAAATCAAGATGAGCAACACTTCTCTAGAGAAAACTCAAATTATCTGGCATATATTCTGTTTATAACTTGTATAAACATGCAAGACTGTGAGTACTAAGCTCTTCTTTAATAATCCAGATGAATCTCTCTGATTACTGTGATCAACTAGAAGGATTTAATATTTTCTTGAAAGAACCAATCAATTAACCACACAGATACAACAAATGTGCACTAATAAACTGAATATAAACTTGTTATATCAATTTAAACAACCAGAAAGCATCAATCTTGGAGACAACTTAGCAATACTTTCATTAAATTCAATAGACAATTGACACTAGAAATATGCAACAACATCAATTGATTTTCATAAATACCTCCATTTGAAATCATGCATCATAGTCTCTCATCTGAGAATTTATTCTACTGTATCCATTCCTAGTCTACTTACTATATATCGAATATCTAATAGCTGATGATGATAATTCATTTTACAATTGCAAATGGATATTTATACACTAGCATCAAGAAAAACAAACCACTTCAAAATTGCATGTTGGCCAACTGTTGTATTCATGCACCCTCATCTCGGCCAACAATATTTGAGTTTTAATTAATAATTGCCAACAATTTGCCAAGACATCCTTATAGTCTCATTGAGATACAATGTCATATTGACAACCGTCCTTTAGTTCTTTGTGTTTTGCTGTGTCTTCTTGTTGTCAGGGAGATATCATATAGTTAACAAAATGTGTTACCAATATGTTTTTCTTAATGTGTTTTCCATTCGTTGAGACACAAGCAAGTTTCTCACCGAGACGTGCCCTCTTATCTTACTAGCTTTCGCCATAGCTTTGTGATGTTGGGGAGACCTCTCATAGATCATATTATGTTTTACTGAAAGTCTTCATCCATCTTGTGTGTCACTGAGACTAATCATAGTTGTGGAGATGTCATATCGGTTATATCTTTGTTTTACCGAAACACCCTGAGACAACAATACTTTGGCATGACAATCTTAGATCAGCAAGACTATATAACCTCACACTGAAATCCATTCGATAGAAACCCTTTGTGCTCTGTCGGTGAGACTGAAGATATTCACCAAGATCTCACTCTGATACCACTTAGCTTGGTCGATGTGCTCCCATGTGCGTTGGTTGGTGAGACAAAACAACCTCACCATGAACTCATCCCGAATACCCTTTGTTTTCTCGAAGTTCTTGCTTGGATCCTGATAGTCGATGAGACACAAAGGATTCACTATGACATTATTCTGATGAAGGATATTTTGCCGATACGTCCCCACTGTTGCCGGTTGGGAAGACATAATACATTTGATGAAACATTACTCTAAAGGTATATGGTTTGGCCAAAACGAATCCATGTGTGCCAATCGGTAAGACATATTGAATTCACCATGACACATCTCGATAATGACTTCTCACGCCGATGGGGAAACCCCTAGTCACTGAAACAATACAAGTGTCATGCCGATAAGTGCCTGTAAGTAAACTTCGATCGCTGTGACACAAAAAATGTCTTGCCGAAAGGCAACATAGACGTACATTAGCAGAAAATGCAATATGGATATGGAGACCTTGATTTCTTCATGCTGATAGGAAAGATCATATGGAATATTCAGACCTAGATGGACCTTTTGGAACTACACGACAAAGAATGGGAAAAATGCTATGAAGAAAGGGATTTTGTGTACATGATGCGGACTCATTTGGAAACTCAGGGGGATGAAAAATTTGTGAAATTATTCAGAATTTTACAGTTCTAACAAACACATGTTATTTCAATTTCCTTCATACTTCATCAGATTCTGGGAAAATCCACCGGAGACGGATTTCCGCGAAGACAGAGACACTTTGTAAATTTTAGAAAATATAGGTGACAAAGGACTTCGGGAAAAGTTGGGGTCAATGAGAATCTGCGGACAAGACAAAACTCTGAAAATATATGGATTCCAGGAAATCAAAGGAAATCACGAAAATGGAGGAGGTTGGGAAAATCTGCTAGAGACTGAAAATCCCAAACTAAGGACGAGACGAGAATTACAACACGAAATCATGATTTTTCCTATAACATGAGATCAATTATGAATTTCAAAGATTTAAGTTCAAGACAAGTTAAGTATGGTCCTTCCATAGATTTTCCTAGCATTCTAAGCTAGTTTTAAGGTGAAAAAAGGTGGAATGGCATTGCCCTAGGTTTCAAACCCCACACATCCTCCATTAACACGCAAACCATTATTAAACCCAACCATTTCAAGTCTTGGGTACTCATTGGAAAAATCCATGACTCTCAAGCAATACATCAAAATGCAAATAAGAAAAGGACCTTAAAACTCACTTGGGAGACCATAAATCAAACACTATTGTGCAACCCTAGTCATGAAGCGAGCAAACATTCAAGAACTTGGACCCAAAATAAACTCAATAACATGAAAGCATTATCCATAGTCATCAATCAAAGTGGAGTGATTGAATACATACCATTTGATGCAGCAGAAATCGAATGAAGCAGTAAACGGTAGTTCAATGGCGCCGCGAACGAAGAAAATAGCAGAAATACTTAAGAAATCACCTTTAAAATCCGAGAATTCACAAGTCAAAAGCTCTAAAATAAGTTCAATTCCTTCAAGCATGCACTCCTTAGCTTAATTGATGACAAATGAAAGAATAATGGCTTGAAAGGTCGTCAAAGATCTGTTAAATACATTACTTTCCAAAGGTACAAGTGACATTAAATGCAATCAACAAGACAACCCTAGTATGTGGATATGGATATGGATCCCATCATTCCCACACTAGTGTCTTAGTGGAGCCACATTCAACCCTAGTAGTGCTTTAAATTCCTCTTCTTCATCTGAATCTACTAAACCTTGTCCATGATAGTATCTAATTTTTCACCTTAAGTCAAGAAGCCATTTGTTGAGAAAGTACGATTCTAATAATAATAGGATGATTTCTTCAGGAAGAGATGGAAGACTTATCATTATGCCATTACCATATTTTTCCATATACATGGGTGTTCCATCTGGCCTGTACCAATTTGGGGCATTGAAATCTAAATCATGATAGATGGATCTTGCAAGTTCTCTTGTTAAAGTATCAGCTAGGGGGTTATTCTCACCCTTGATCCATTCTATTTCAAAATCATAACTAAGGAATTCAAAATACCATCTAGCTATCCTGCCTTGGGCTATATCTTTGTTAGGCTTCTTTTTAACCATGGCTATCAGTGTGGATTGTAAAATTAACTGGCTTAAGGAAGATTTTAAAATTTTCAATACTTTTTTGATAGCCAAAATCTCCTTTTCATACATATGATATCTGCTTTCAATTTCAGTAAATGTACCAAACCTATAACCACAAATATTTTTCCTGCCATTTCCTTCTTCCTGTATCAATATAAAAAACCATGTGTTATCAGAAGCATCAGTGTATAAATAGAGAGGAAAATTAGGAGGAGTTTACAAAGAGGGAAAATTTTGGCATTTGGATTTTATTCTTTGGACTACCTCTGTTGCTGCTAGATACCATTATTCCTTTCCTTCCTTTAAGTGTGATTGGATTGCTTTGCAATCCTCAGCTAGCCCCTTGTAGAAGGGAGACACATAATATAAGC
This sequence comes from Sequoia sempervirens, assembly GCA_007258455.2. NCBI lineage: Eukaryota > Viridiplantae > Streptophyta > Pinopsida > Cupressales > Cupressaceae > Sequoia > Sequoia sempervirens. Next base: position 280,827,771 of record VDFB02000003.1, read on the forward strand.
ATCTAAGAAATATTTGAATCTACTTTTTGTCCTGAAGGATATCAAGAAATTCCTAAATGCATTGGATGATGTGTGGTTGGAGTTGAGCCTTGCCGTTGTTGAGATATAAACCAAGGAAGTCAATCTTCCTTTTCCCAATCACCATTTTCTTTGCTGTTAAGCATATCCCATGCTTTTTGATGGCTGCATATGGTTAGTTACAGAATCAGAAAATATAACTATATCATCTATATTAACAACAAAAAATTCTTTCAAATTCCTTAGGGATTGGTCCATCCTTCTCTGAAAATAGGCTGGAGCTGTGAATAAACCAAAAGGCATAACATTCCATTCATAGAGCCCTTGAGGGATTGAAAATTTTGTCTTGTACCTATCTGATTCCTTAACTTTGATTTTCCAAACCCTTGACTTGCAGTCAAACTTTGAAAACTCCTTTTTAGTAGCAACCCTTCTAATTAAATCAATGCTAAAGGGAATTGGATAATTGAAAGGAAGAATAATATCATTTAGAGGCTTATAATTAATACAAATCTCTTTTTACCTCTTTCTCTTTCTGCTCTTTTCTAGGAATGCTGGACAAGAAAACATATTTTTGTTGGGGCGGATGAAGTGCCCTTCTAGTAATTCATTTAGATTCTCATCCATTTCCTTTGTATCAATATGACTCATTAAATAGGTAGGCTCATGAGGTATCACAGACTGGCATTTTGGTCGTATATGAATTTCACATTCTTCATTCAATCCTGGGACCTAAATTGTAAAGGGTTCATGTTGCAACATTTTGTTTCAAACCTTTGTTTGATATCTTCAAACATATCATATGCATATTTTGTTATTTCTTTTATTGATTCTTTCTTTCCTTTTTTCCCACTATTCTCAAATGTGTGATTAACTATTTTGAGAGTAGGAATTTCAATTTGTCCATCTTCATGTCTTAGTGAGATCTTATGTTTCCAAAAATGAAGAGGCTCATACTTAGTGACAAACAAAAATCCTAATAGAACATCATCTTCTAAATCATTGTATTCTATAAAATCTGTCACTAACATTTTTCCCATTATCTCAATGTGAACATCCTGAGCATACCTTCCCATGTGAATTCTTTCTCCGTTGATCGCATAACTATGTAGTAAATCAGGCTAAGGCTTCCAGAATTCTGGAGGAATAGAATTAGTTTTGGCCAAAGATCTGGAAGAACCTATATCCACAAATGCATCCATGGGGATTTTCTTGTATCCTAGGAAACAAAAATTAAGTTTGATATAATTTCCATTATTATCTAGCAATAATGAACACAATTTGTCTCTAGTCTTTTGAACTATGTTGTTACCACTGCTGCTTTCTTCTTCTTCCTCATGGGAGGAGAGTTTCTCATAGTCTAATTGCTGTTGGTCTACTTTGAACAAAAGGTCCTTGATTTCTCCCATCATGGAAGAAATATTTCTAATCTCTTTCTATTGAGTCTTCAACAATCTTCTGAGGTCTGCCACATCATTCATTAGAAGATCAAACTTTTTGAAAATTGCAATTACAGTAGTATTTGTATTTGATGTTTGATGTTTGGAAGATTGTTTGGATGAAGAAGGTTTATCTTTTTGCCATGGAGGAATCTTATATCCATGGTCAACTTCTTTTCCAGAGCCTTTAGTAGGCTTTTTTTGCAATTTAAGCTATTTTTCAATTTCTCCCTTATCTAACTCTAATTGTTTTAGGCGAGCTAAATGCTGGTGAACAGCTTTCTTTTTCTCTTCCTTTATTCCTGCCAATTTGGAAGGATCTTTAGACTTCTCAATTTTTAATTTTACTTGAATATCTTTTAATGTATCTTTGAGAAGTGTGGTGAGGAAATCTTCATCAGGATCATAAGTAGAGTTATCTGAGTTAGAACTATAATGTCTCTGCATTTTCATATTTTTGTCCTTTAGATCCTTAAATTTCAGCATAAAACTTGAGTCAAGAACAATTTTTACTAATTCATACAAATCTTCTATTTTAACAGAAGCATCTCTAATATCAATGATTTCCCATCCCAGATTGAAATATTCAAACATAGCATATATCTTTGTTCCAGGATTAAGCTTCTTGGGACAATTTGTTGCATAATGAGATCCTTTGCAAATAAAACATTTTATTCCTTTAGGGACCTTCCTATCTCTTTTCTTTAACAAGTATGGTGGTTCTTGTCGAGAGAACTTTCTTCTTTTGTAGGGAACTACCTTATATCTTTTCTTGGTGACATACTTTCCATGCTTGTTGCACTTAAAGGTGTATTCTCTTCATGATATTTGGCTTTAGAACACCTCTTGCATCTACATTTTCTTTTGCAACCTCCTTTCTTGAATTGTCTTAATTCTTGAAAATATTTTAATTGATTGATAGGAGGAAGATCACAAAATTCTTTGAGATTACAAGTATAATTATACTCCTTGTTGAGTTGAAGGGCTCCCAACAAACATTTTTTCTCCAACTTATACCAAATCAATCTTTTGATGGTTGGGAAATTGACATCATCTAGCCGTTTGTGTTCTTTTTAGATGATGTAATCTTGTGCCCAAGCTCCTAATCCATAGGGAAGTGAATTAAGATAATACTATTTTGTTGTCAAATCACGCATCTTGTTTGTTGCAACCATGTATGATTCAAACATACAATTATCTCATCAAATTTGGCTAAATTTTTTAGTTTCATTGATTGCAGAATTTTATTTGCGTCAAGTGCTTGGTTGGAGATATCATCACAAAACAAATTAGTAGGTAACCATTTGAATTCATCAAATCCTACTTGAAAAATACCATCTTTTCCCAAATTTCTTGGATCTATAAACAAAGGATTTGAGGATTACTCTTGGGTTACTCTTGGACCTTTTCCTTGATTTGGTAGATTGTTCCACCAATTTCTCAACTTACCAGACATTAATCTAACAATATAAAAAACCATAGCCTACTCTATCCATGAACCACTTCTTTCAAACATATTTTCAAGGGTGTCTGTCCATGTACAAATAACATCATAGGGATTCACTAATTTGTCAATATTCAGAATATAGCCACTAAAAGCATATGGTCTCATTTGTTCTAGTTTGTGATTTTCTATGACAGTTTCTTGCATTTATATGTCCATTGTAAATTTCTTTAGTAATTCCCAAGGTTTTTTCTCTTCAATTTTCTTATAACCAGAAAAGTCTAAATCTAACTCATCAAAATCATTTTCTATAGAAAAATTAGATTCAGTAGAACTATCAGAAAGGACTAAAGTATTTACATCAAAGGTTTCAACTTCAGATTCTTTATTATCAAAACTAGGCTCATCCATATATATATTGGTTTTGTATGTTCTTCTTCAACTCCTAATTCCTCAATCCAATCTTTCAAATGCTCTTCTTTATTTTCTAAACTATGTTCCTTTATCTTGGGCATAGGAACATGAGGTGTTGGCTTATGAATAAGTTTCATAGAGGATGAAGCTACTACTTCTTTCCTTAAACTTTTCCTTCTCTGGATAAATACCTTCTTTTGTTTGGGAGGAGCTGGTTGTTCAATTGATTTACCCTTGTCTTTGTCATCTTCCTCAGAGCTATCTCTTCCAGTTTGTGAAACCCTTATCTTTTTAGTAAGCATTCTAACCTTTTCTAATTTGTTTGCAATAAAATCTAGGAGAGTTTTATTTTCAAGGTCATTTACTTTCCTTGCAGTTTCAAAGTTATGTTGGTCATCATAAATATGAGTGAGATAGCTATCTTGGTGTTGTTGGATAGAGATAATAATTTTAACACTTTTGTGTACTTATTTTACATCATAGCTAACACGAGCTATATCATTTGATAGAGTAGAAGTATACTATTCAGATCTTAGGGCAGAAGTATAAATCTTTTGTTGATCAGCTGAAACACCATCTAATTTATTTATAGCTTCTAAACACAAATCACTAGAAAATATAACATCAATAGCCATGTCATCTATATTTTCTTGAGCTGAAATCATCCATTGAGACATCCAATTACTTTGGGCTTCTAAATTCTTTTGCTTTCTACCTAGATCTATATGAAGTCTAGCTTTATACCTTCCCCATAACCTCTTATCAGGGTTGATGATGGTGAATGTTTCAGGAGTTGGCCATATACGAGGCTCATATCCAATTATATCATGTTCCTGATCATTCATTTCCATTTTGTAAATGGTTTTCTTTTAGGATCTAGCTCATGGGAGATTTCCTTTAGGAATTCTTTCCTTCATCATACATCCCTTTTCTCCCTTCTTTGTGAGGTTTATCCCTTTACCCTTATGATCATATTTTTCATCTTCTTTGGGGGTTAAAGCAAGTCGTTGGGTGAATTGTCAAGCCAATTTATCCATGAGTTCAGGGTTACTGCTTAAATTAGATAATGTGGCTAAAGCAAGTTTTGACAGATAGGGATTTATAGATGGTTTCTTATACATTGGGAGATGACTGGATGACCCTAAAGATTCCTTAGGATTATAATATATATATGGCTTATTGGATGTACTGGAAAAATTTCGTGATAGGGAGTAAGATCTTGTGGACATACTGGGTCATTCGTTGGTTAAAGCCGCAGACTAGCTAGTATAGACTTGAAAGCACTTCCTGATGAAACTTTTTTTGAGCAGCCTGAAGCTTCAAACCCCCTAGGTACTCACCCTAGGGGTTCATTTTTATCCTAAAGTCAATAAAACAAGCCCAAATAACCCCATGTAAGATAATTCTAATTTTAAAATAAAAATTTTAATTTGTGAGCACACCTTGGGTAGATGAGATGTTGAAATCTCTATGACATGTAAGAGAGGGGGGGTTGACCATGTGTGCTCACACATGTGTGAGCACACATGGTGAAACCAAATGGATCAAAGAGGAAAGGTCACATGCATGGTATGAACTCCCACAAAAGGGTGAGTGGGGATGAGTTGTAAGGTGATAGTGACTTGTGCATGCAAGGCATATGTGAGGGAGATTAGAATGAATTTTAAATTTGAGAAAATGATAATGAAGATTAATTAATCAATTAATCTAGGATTAATTGATTAATGGATTATGGAGGATAGTGACATCTCGCTAATCCTAATTAATTAGATTAAATGATGTATTATATTAATTAATGTGACTTAGGAAAGTGGCTAATTTTATTAATTAAGTATAATGATACATTATGCTAATTAATAATGCTTAGGATAGGATGGGGACACTTGTCACATAATGAATTAATTTTTATTCAAAATTATTTTATTCCTTATTTTTCCATTTCTCCAACACCATGTGCTAAAATTATTAATGAAACACTTATTTATTAATATTGTTAACTTTTATTTGTTCCTTTGTAGGAGTGTGTATTTAATAAAAAAAAATTGTGTTCTTTATTAAGTCTCTACCTTCTTTACACATAAATTAATTGTATAAAACCACTTACATAATATTTGCACACAAAATTATAATATGTCTAAAGTTTTAACAAAAGGAGGGTCATGGCATTGGATTAGCATAAGAGTGTTTTTGTAGCTCTTCAAGCTCACTTTTCATTTGAAGATCTAGCATTTTCAAGGATTGATGATGGATTCCTATGGAGGATCATGATGGATTATAGGTTGTGTAGATCTAGTCATTGAACCAAGCCTAATGACTTGTTTCCTAAGTGATTCCATCTTCCATTATCATTCCACTTTCTACCTAAAGGAAGTTACATGTATTATTGTGGCTTATTAGGTGATTAGAGATCTCCTAAAGTGAGTCATCATATTTATGTTTCATTTATTCATCCTATTCTAGCACATTAGAGTAGGGTTTATTGCATTCTAGATCTCTTAATCTTAGATGCACAAAATATTAGGACTTTCACACACATTTCCTTTCAATATATATTCTTGCTATCAAGGTTTAATTACTAAACTAGGTGTTTGACTAAGGAAAACCAGGCCCATAATAAAATCAACACTATATTTTGTTTTGCATATTTCTAATAGGTTTGGATCCATAAGTGAATTTGAGTGACATAAGTAAGTGGAGAGATAGGAGAACAAATTTAGATCTTGATTTTCCAGAAAATCATAACAGGACTAAATCATCACCTTGAGTGTATGAGTCCTAGTACATGCATTTTACCAATTTTCAATGGATTCTAACTTGTCACTGTGAGATTATAGAATATTTCTAGAAACCCTAGACTATGACTAAATTTCCCAATCTGGCCCATGAGTCTCTGTACACATTATCAACAACAAAATTCAGGGTTTTCAAATCTTGCTTAGTCATATCTGATCCTCCAGGTACCTTTCTGTATCTTTTTGTTTATCAAATTGATTTGAAGTTTCATTTCCTAGGTCATATAGCTATATTTTCATATTTCTTTCATTTATTTCTTTTTAAGAATTTGTTTAGTGGTGAACCCCTCTTTAATCACACCTAAGGAGACCTTGTAGTAATCTCTTTTCCTAATTGGATCATTAGGTTGAGATCTCTATGGTTTCCTTGAATGAACTAAGAGTGAAATAGGTCCCCTTGTGTACTCCATCTCCTAAAAGGTGGAGCACCCTATTTCCTTTGATTCATTTTGGTGAACCCAATGTGAATACTTGCATTTTTTATTTGGAGTCCATTAAAGTCCTAGACTTAGCTTACATTAGCTTTGTATTAGATCTTGCATTACTTAATTTTCATTTAGGGCTTCTAAATATTGCATAAGGACCTCAATGAATGGACAATAGGTTGATATTGAAAATACACACACACACACACATGAAAACTAGGCCCTAAGGAATTTGAAAGAATTTTGTGCTATTTATATAGATGATATAATTATATTTTCTGATTCTATAACTAACCATATGCAACATTTAGACGAATTATATGCAGCCATCAAAAAGCATGGGATATGCTTAACAACAAATAAAATGGTGATTGGGAAAAGGAAGATTGACTTCCTTGGTCTACATTTGAACAACGACAAGGTTCATCTCCAACCACACATCCTCCAATGCATTCAAGAATTTACTAATATCCTTTAGGACAAAAAATAGATTCAAAGATTTCTTAGATGCTTAAATTATGTGTCTCCCTTCTACAAGGGGCTAGTTGAGGATCACAAAGGAATCCAATGACACTTAAAGGAAGGAAGGGAATAATGGTCTCTAGCAGCAACAAAGGCAATCCAAAGAATAAAATCCAAATGCCAAAATTTTCCCTCTTTGCAAACTCCTGCTCCTGATTTTCCTCTTCATTTATACACTGATGCTTCCGATAACACATGGTTTGCTATATTGATACAAGAAGGAAATGGAAAGAAAAATATCTATAGTTATAGTTCTAGTACATTTATTGAAACTAAAAGTAGATATCATATATATGAAAAGGAGATTCTGGCTATCAAACAAGGTATTGCAAAATTTAAAATCTTCCTTAATCCAGTTAAGTTTACAGTCCACACTGATAGCCAAGCCAGGAGAAGCATTCATAAAAAGAATCCTAACAAAGATATAGCCCAAGGAGTGATAGCTAGATGGTATTTTGAATTCCTTAGTTATGATTTTGAAATAGAATGGATCAAGGGTGAGAATAACCCCCTAGCTAATACTTTAACAAGAGAACTTGTAGGATCCATCTACCATGATTTAGAATTCAATGGCCCAGATTGGTACAGGCTAGATGGAACACCCATGTATATGGTAGACTATGGTAATGGCATAAGGATAATTCTTCCGTCTCTTCTTGAAGAAAACGTCCTATTATTATTAGAATCTTACTTTCTCAACAAATGGCTACTTGACTTAAGGCAACAAATTAGATACTATCATGGACAAGGTTTAGTAGATTTAGATGAAGAAGAGGAATTTAAAGCACTACTAGGGTTGAATGTAGCTCCACTAAGACACTGGTGTGGGAATGATGGACTCCATATCCACATAAAAGGATTATATGACATGAATTGGTCTAAGCAGAGTAAATTGAATTTGCTTAAAAAATTGAAATATGGATTCATTGCTAGAATAAGCTTTGACCAAGATATTTTTGAAGAATATGTTGATTTGATCAGAAAGAGATTCAATCCAGATATGTTAGAATTTTTAAACTTCATACATCCTCAACTTTGGAGAAGAATGTACAGTTCCATGGTATAGTACCTAACCCATTATCCTAGGACATGATATGATTTTCCAAGAATTGAGTTATATCCTCTAGAAGCTAGATGGAGATCTGAGGTCAAGATCAAAGATATGGAAGTTAGGATGAAGCCAACATCCCTTGCATGAAGAATTGAAATGGATCACACCTACTCACAGGATTACATGGTCTAGATGAATTATTTTTTCAACCCTTGATTAGAAGATTGGCAGTTGGTTTACCATGGGTTACCTAATGAATTACTAGATCTAGTACCATTTTGATTAGCTAGCACATGGGACGACAAGCTGATACTAAAAATATCAACCTGATACTTAAAATATCTTAGACACTAGATGAATTTGTGATGAATAATAAATTAAAAGGTAATTTATTGGGTCAATTAGCTTTTAAAAACAATATTATATAAATATCGATTGGTAAAGGAGACAATCTTAAAATTAAAACAACAATTTATCATTGTATTTCTATGAAGAGTAAGTGCAGTCATATTGTGACAATTTGAAGGTCTTATAAATGATGGTTCAAAAGAACACAAATTTCCCTTATAATTTAATATTCCTCCAAACAACCATGATACATTTTATTATTTTAGAACACTTTATTCACTATTTAGAAGTTGAACGAAATGAGTTTTAGCTCTCTTAAAAATTCATCTATACATATAGACATACAACATGTATCCACATATCAAATTATACTACTAGATTCATAAGGGAATATCCATAGAAAGAATGCAACATGCATCAAATAATGGTGCTATAGGTAACATATAATAACAAATATAAAAATATTCCAAGCTCGAGATTACAATGAACCTAGGTAATGGATTGAACAACATAATGTACATGGAAGTTTTATATTTATATGAAAGAAACCATCCTCTTTCCCCATGCTACCTTTTTTTCTCTTCTAAAGAAATATTAAACAATAATATGTAAGAAATACTTTTAACTAGAAAAATTCCTATGTCGCATTTGAGATACATATCAACTTCCTCATAAATCTTATTTTTCCTTTGCACACTTTTGCTTCCCAAAATTTGAACGCCACTTCTTCTAGTATTTCATTTTTTGTTTTCAAATTCTCTTAGTAAAAAGAAGCATTAGGTTCCCTCTTTTCCTTGTTTTGTGCCAACATGGGGAATGTCATTTACCACCTCTCCTCTCCACTAAAGTGTTACTTAAAATTTACTTCAATTTTAGTTTCCAAGCATTGAGAGGATTAACAATAGTTCCAAAGGGGTGTTGCACTACTTTTTTTTAGGTAAGCCTATTTATTGCTTGCATTTAATATTTTGAAATATGCATTTTAAAATTAATTATTATCATTTCTATTTTAATATTTATTTTCTCAATTAAAAATTAAACATTAATTATTTTCATAATGAAAAAATTAATCTAATAAAAGAATTAAATCCTAATCTTTCATTTTCCCAAATGAGAATCAAAAGATAGGGTGACTATGAAATAATACGATCACACATTTAATCCACAATCGATATGTACATAATTCTTGACCTTTAACCAATAATGCCAACTAACTACTTATTGAAAAAATAATCAAGACAAACTCATTACACTAGATCGACACTTTTAATAACAACTATAATTTACCTTATGTGTATGTGTATAAATAACTAAGTATTCTCAATGACATGGTATGGTTATTAACATTCTTGATGTACCACTCTCTCTCTAATGATACCCAGCCTCCTCTTCTGGGATGGAAAAATACTTTCTTGCATCCATATCATCATCATAAATTAGTTATTGTGTTAGTCATAATCACATCATAATATGATTAGTAATAAATGATCAAAATTTATGATCAAATATAAAAATAATTTCTAATTGCACATGTTATTAGAACTAACATCTATAGATAACTTGCAATTGAACATAAGTTTACATTGAAATGATCAAAGCAATAGAAACTATATTCTATTCTAAATTTCACATTTTAAATCTTTATAACTAAAATATCCAAAATAAAGATAAAATATCCATGTAATTGAATTATTTTAAAAATAGAGTGTGACATCCCCCCCTCCTTAAAAAAAGGTCATTGTCATTGATGACTTGAAACATTTTTCAATCATAACCAAAATGAAATATTATTTTTAGTTCTACTTTTAATCAAATAAATATGGATAAACTTGACAAAAAGTCTTTATAATCTTTCCAAGTGGCACTATCCTTTGGATAGTGGTTCCACTAGACCTTGCACTAAGTGACTTCCCTATTATTGAAGTGCAACTTGTGAAACTTGAGCACTCTAAGAGGCTTGAAATTAACCACCCCCGGATACAAAACCTAAAGAAATTTTCAATCAAACACATGATCAAAATTAAACAAAAAATTCTTTAAATAAGATGTGTGAAATATGATATATAAATGAGCTAGAGTAGGCTGAAAGGAAAGTCTATAGGTAAGTGATTTGATCAATTATAGGATCTGAAATGGGCACACATATAAGGTGTAAGATTGAATGATCTTCCAAACTTTATAAAACTCTTATAGGGTTTGAAACTTAAAATAAATTTATATTTTTTTGAAAAAATTAGTGGTGTCTATTTTGCATTAGCATAAATTTTATTCCTATCATTTGCTTATGCTAACCTCTATCAGATTAGCTTCACTGGCTCCTCCATATCCACTAGTGTTTTTAGCCCAAGGCTAATCATATCTTCTATTTTATCCCAAGTTATAGTAGTTTGACTCTTACTTCCATATAATAATTTAAATGGATCCATTCTCAAAGTAGAGTGATAGGAATTTTTATGCACAATTTCAACCAAAGGAAGACATTCTTCCTATTTATATTGCTAGTCCATATAATACATTCTCAAAATATGTTCTAACACCTAATTTACTCTTTTAGTCCAAGGCTATTTTTTTAGGTAGTAGGCTAAAATTATGTTCAATTGAGTTCCTAACCTTAAAAATAAGGTTTGCAAAAACCTCAAAGTCATCCATGTATCTCTATATTAGATAAATTTGTTAGGATCTCCTTGAAGTTTGAAGATTAATTGTACAAACCTTTATTTCTAAAACTAGAGCCCCATCCATTAAATTTATCAAATGAAATGTGCAACCCTTGTGAGTTTATCAACAACTACAAGAATCGTATAATGATGGTTCCTAGACATAGGTAAAACTTGGATAAAATCCACATTATTACATTCTATTTATAGTTTGGTATGTCATAGGGATACGCGAATCCTACTAGGAACACATGTTCGACTTTAACCGTATGAAATTCTAAACATCTAGCCACAAAAATCATTGCATCTTGCTTCATCCCCTTCTAAAAATATAGTTGCTTTATGTCCGCTAATAGGTTGGTCACTCCAAGTTGTCCTAAATAGTATGCACAATATGCTTCCTTCAATACAAAATTTCTCAAATATCCTTGATTTAGAAATGTAAATGCTATTATTGAATCTTAACATCCAATTTGGTTCAAAATAAAAGCCTCCATATCTAGAATCTTTGGGATTTTTTGTAATTGCCTCCTTTACATGATTATAATATTCATCTCCTTTTGAGAATTTAAGGATCTTTTCTTGAAAATTTACCATAGCTACAAGATGTCATTGATGACTAAGGAAAATTTCCACTCCATTTTCCTTACCTTTTATGTACTTGATATTGAAATCATAATTAGATAGGAGTTCTAACTAATGTATCTAATGTGCATTCAAGTTAGGCTTGGTGAAGATATACTTGAGTCTTTGATTATTGATCCTTTAATCAAAGGGTTTTCCAAGTAAATAGTGCCTCCATATTTGAATACCATGTGTTATCACTACTAATTCTAATTCATGTGGGATATAATTACCTCATACATGAATAGAGATTTCTAGACTTGTAGGCCACTACTTGACCTTATTGCATAAGTGTTGAACACACAAAAGTACTGAGAGGGGGAGGGGTGAATCAGTACTTAATCAATTATTTCCATTCATTAGTAATTATCCAATTAAATAATGAAAAGTAGAAAAACACAAATACAAAAAACCATAACACCAAATTATGTGGAAAACCCTACAAGGGAAAAACCACAGTGAGAAAATTGCTTGGATCTACTATCCAAATCTAGCCTCACAAACAAAATTGATTTTTCAAGTATTTATGGTCTTTAACCAAAGGAAGTTAACTACTACAAAATTTACAACAGAGGTTCACAACCTCAACATACAATTGGAGTATATCAGTACATCTATTACCTCTAGCTCACTACCTTTGGTACATACATCTACTTCAACAAGCTCTATTTCCTACAACTCACTATAGAAAAAATTCTATTTACAAGAATGCATTCACTTTCACAATATCATTACATTCACTACTAATCTCTCAAAAACTAATCTTTTGCATATTTAATTATCAAAAGATATTCTATGGAAATCTACTCACACAATGTCTACTCAGAACATTCACAACACACCCACTTTCTCAAAATATTTTATCTTTTATTTATACACTCTTCAACCTTCAAAAGGTGTCTCCATGTCAGATACAAACATGTAATATAAGATATACAATAATTACAACAAGTCAACTTCAAAAAACATTTTCAATAGAAAGAAATATCATGTAGTCTGAGTTGAAATATATTTAGGACCTATTCTTCATAGAACACATCTTCAAAATTAGTGCACATGTAAACAATTGGCACAAGAAACTGAACATGACAAGTCATCTCACAAAGCAAGTAAACTGTCAAACATCAAATCTAGACCAAGGAAGTACTAGAGATACCAAGAAACTCTTTGCAAATCATTCCAACAAACTAATATGGCATGTAACAACACTTCTATGCACTACTTTTGTCATTTTAGATAAATTGATTCTAGTGCAAACACTTAGTGATCGAGATATCAACTTTAGACAAACTATAGTATAGGAGAGAATTAGATATCAACTTGTAGACCATTCAAAGAGCCCAAGAGGCTCCATCATAAATTACATAACATCTATACATAAATTTAATAAAGTACTTTCTAACATAGATCACTTAAACACCAACAAACCAATCTACTGGGTTGTTGAAACATAAACAACACATTGTTGTCTATAGAACCACATGTGGTGCACCAAATCATTTGAAACTTGGAATTAGTAGACATACCACCTTGAAAAATATATGTCCCAAGCTGCAAGGAAAAATAATTTGATGCAGTGAAGTGTGGAGACATTCAATTCTTTCCTTGGAATTCATTCATATGAACTTAACAAGTGCATACACTGATAACACTAGAACATTTTGTGGTAAAACTTATGCATAGAAACTTGGAATATGCATACCTTAGAGTTGTGTAGAGCTACCCTTCAAACTACAATATAATATCTTCATCTATTGAGGAATGCAAAGTATTTGATTGATCTCCTATGAGACTAGTCTTGTGCCCTAGATAGTTTGGAAACATATTAATCAAGGAATTTTGACATCCAACCATTAACTATCCTTCAACATGAGTGCACATGGTATCAAAAAAGGTTGACATTAATGACAACACACTATCCACATATTTTCCAATAATCTCCCCCTTTTTCATTGATGAAAACACTTACCAGATCTTTCATTACCTCCCCCCCTTTGACATCAAGGGAAAAGGGAGGGTGGTATTCTAAAAACATATGAACTCCCCCTATGTATACAAACTTTTATAGTTTACTCCCCCTTACTCGAAAGAAAACCATATACATAGAATCATGAACAATTATCTACTCCACATATTTACACATCAAAAGTTACAAAAAATATGTCACCAAAACATACTCAACTCTGATTGGATGGAAGAATATTGTTGTAGATAGACTTTAGTTGAGTTAGGGAGCTATCCCATTGCTTCTTTGCAGAATTTATGATGTGGATTTGACTTACTAGATGAGTATGAATGTATTTTACTTCTTTCAAGGATGATGTTATATGATTCTTTTGTTTAACTCCGTTTGCTTCTGCCAAGAGACCAATTAGAGATGCCAACTTTAGATTTACAACATCTTATAACTATTTTACTTGGCCTTTTATTTTCTCTTTTTCTAGGAGACCAATTAGAGATACTAACTTAGGTTTACTACCTCCTATAACTGTTTTACTTGGCCTTTTATTTTCTCCCTTTGGTCTTGTAGTTGTTATATTTGGGAGTGTAACTTCTCTACTTGTTCCTTGATGGCACCATCACTATCTTCCACCAAATCATAAGTGGAAGCCACATTTGTGATCTTCACTTCCATGAAATTTATCTAATCCTTAAGACTTTTTGTGGTGACAGACCATTTCAAATAAAATAGGTATAATACCTTCACCTCCTTCATACACTTATAAATTTCTTATATGCATGCTTTTAGCTTTTCATGTGCCTTTGCACATTTCCTAAAAGCCTTAAACATTCTTCTATTTGTAATATTCAACTTAGCTTACCTCTCAATATTTAATTGTTTGAGTGAGTGGTAGAGAGGAATCCCTTTTTGCATATGGAATTTTAGTTTCCAATATTTGTACTACCTCCTACAAAGTCTTTAAACTAGCTACCTACTATTGCAAGGTCTCTTCCCTTGTAAAGGAGTGGAATATATCACCAAGTTGCAACTTTTGCAATGGTGAGATATTGGACATGTTAACTTGTTCATCAAACATAAGTGACTGTAGGAATTGCAATGCAATTGTACATAGGCTGAATTTGTTTATGCTAAGAAAAAAATATTTGATTGAATCAATGGGGATACTGAAGTAGATGCATTAGGACTTTCTTGTGCTTGTAGTCTAGAAATAGATGTATCTTCCTTTACTTCTTGATCCTACTGATCAATGTTCTTTGAAGGAGGATTATCATGCAAACCATGACTAGGAGAAGCATTCTCTACATCAAGAGATACTTGTTATTCTTTCTCCTCTTCTACTTCATGCTGAGGGGACATTTGTGATTACTACACATTTTCAAAAAATATTAATTCTTTAAGGATTTTATTTATAAATTCCTTAGTCTCCTTTTGAATTTTTTCACTGTCTTCTTCTTCCATGCTCATAAGAGTATTTACTCTTTGTTTAATTCACAATTCTTGTACTTGCCTCTAAGAGAGTTTATCTTTTTCTTCCTAGGAAGAAAAGGATCTAGATTTTTCAAGATATTTCTTCCTTAGTTCTTCATCCATCCCAATGGGCTTTCTCTTTTCTACCTTAAGACTTGAGCAAGGATCTCTAGAGCAATTGCTAAAATATCACTGAGTGTAACATTGTACTTAATCATGTACATGGCTATTGCTCTTTCATTAGTCCTTTTATCTTCAGAAGGAACTTTTGGATGTAGTTCTATAGTCTCCTATAGTAGGTCATGACTTACAATCCCATTAAAATATTTCCTCCAATTGAAGAGGCTCATGTGGAAGTACCACTAAAGGAGTTTGCTTGTTTTTCTTCTTTCCTTTTCCTTTAGGTTTAAAAGTTCCTTCCTCACCATTTTATTCTTTTTTTGTCTCCTCCATCTCATTATTTTTAATTTTATCTCGCTACTTGAGCCTCAGATGCTTCTTCTTAGTAGGTTTAGTTTATGCCTTAATTTTTGATACAACTCTTTTCTCAAAGTTAGGTTGTGTGGATTCAATGGGTTGTGGAGGAGTAATAGCAGCAAAGGTCAATCTACTCGACCTTCTTGGCACTTTTTCTATATCTATTTTCTTAGGGTCTAAGAGAATGTTTTCTAAATCTTGGGAAGATGTTTGAGGGACTTTCTTAGTTAGGCAAGGAATTCCTATTTTGTGAAACATCTTATCTACCCTCTTTTCATGAATCTCTTCCACTTCTAAATTATTTTGTTCATGATTTCTCTTTAGGTGCCAATTTTTTTTTTGTCTGTAGGATCCTTGGGATTTCTCTATATATTTTCAACATATGCTTTGACATTAATACAAGATACCTCATAAGGAAATTTGAGATTAATACAAGAGGTTCTTGGTTCCATAGCTTCAATGTAGCAATAGTCTTTATCAATTAGAAAGGTTATCTCATCCTTGAATTTTATTACTTGATCAAAGGGAATTCTTTTCCTATCCTACATTTTTGCTTCCAAGTTATTGAATAAACCCCAATATGTAGCATTTCAAGATTTTATATCATTGAATCCTCTCATATGATTTCTAATCTGTGTAGCAATCAAAATGTGTTGTTTCTAGACCTTACCTTTGAATCCAAGTAGTTCATTCAGAAAGTAGAAACAAGGAAAATGATTAGAGATCCAAACCTAAAGTTGTATCCAATATCCTTGGTTCTCATGAGGTTATCAAATAATTTCTCTCTCATCAATTCAACTAGGTCAACATCCTTTCCTCCTTCTTTGACCATCAAGTATGCGATGTTAATTATAGTACTAGTTGTTGAGCCCTCTTTATTTGTGAAATATACTTGTAGTATCTTCCCATGGAAGCATACTTAACACCAGAGTCATTGATATTGTTTATTCTTAGAGTTATTTTGTCAAGATTTTCAATAGTTAACTTTGTAATCCTTTCATTCTTCATAACTTTCATTATTAGAACATGTTCAGTTGCACATAACCCAATTACTTCCTTAATTGAATCCTTAGTGATACTGTATGGTTTTTCCAAGTAAATAAATTCATCATGGATTCTACTTAAAATGATCCTTACCTATTCAATTTTGTCATAGAAATCAAGAAATTCTTTCCACACATCCAACCCTTTAGCTAGAACATTTGCATACTCTGGTTTATACCCAATATAGTCATCATCCAACAAGGTGTGCCTCAACTCCTCAAAATTTATGTGGTTAATCCATTTGTGGGTACATGAATATAAATCCTTACATCTTTTGTATACATGGTATCAAATGTAACTTTTGGGAACACACCATCCTTATCTAACTCCCTAGATTTGAAAGGATACTTCTTATATTTTAGCCTTGGTTTCTCAGAAATATCAACCAATTTTGGAGTAGCCATTTCAATTCATTTTAAAATTTACAACAAGGGTTTATGAGCAACTTGAAAATACCTCTATGTATTGTCACTTGGGTTTCATCACAATTCCTCTTGAATTTGCAAGATTCTTTTGATGCCTTTTCTTCTTAGCTCTATAGATGCAAATGCTTTATATTCAAATGAGACAAGATCATGAAAATTGAAGTATAAATTATTTCAAATTTTCCCTAGCATTCCATAATTAATGCACCTTACACTTGTTAGGTAAGTAGCTACCAGAGTTCTCTGTGACTTCAAATGGAAGTAAATTCATTTTGCAGACCTCTGCAAACAAATTTTTTGCTCCAGATAATGTTAGATGCATAGGAAAACTAAGAGGGGGGTGAATTAGTTGTACATTAAAACATCAAAGCCTTCATTAACATTTAGATCCTTATTAACCCTTAAACCTTTAATCATATTTAGCATGAAACAATAACACATCAAAACACCATGCACTATAAAACACCAAAATTACGTGGAAAACCTAAGAAGGGAAAAACCATGGTGAGGATTGGTTCTTAATATAAAGTAATAACAACAATGAATAAAATAGGCTCACTATTGGAGGGATCATTTGCCAAAAGAAAGAGTGGCTCACTACCAATGGCTCACTATAAAATTAGAAAGGGGAACAAAAAGAATTGTTACAAAGAGAAATCCATCTTAGAGCAATAGGAAGATCCACCACAATAAATATGAACCATCTGCAACCTTCAGCTCATTGCCTTTAGTATGTTTAGGTACACTAAAAATGTATTCACCTGTTGCTCACTACTTTTGATACCCTTATTCATCAAAGCTTGCACTCACATCATAACACTTGATCAAATTTCACACCACAACACATGACACACACACACACCATTATCCAACACTCTACCTTGCATTTATACCATCCAAAACATTGAAAACATTCTCCAATGTTTACTATGCACCTTAAACATAAAATTATAAAACAAGTCTGCACCAAACACTTTTGCGATGGAAAGAATTAAAGGAAAACCACACCAAGTGTTAACTAGGACCCAAATATACATCACCATGCTACTCAACACATTCACAATCCATGAGGAACCTTTGTAAATAGTGCTAGCATTCCAGGTTAGCCAAACATGAATTAACACTACGAGCAACCATATATACACTTCTTCAAGTCACATGGCCCACATAGAAACACTCCACAATATCCATACAATATTTCAATTTTTTTTAGCATTATCAAAATATTCTACAACTCTACCATAGCCACCTAAAACTAAGAACACCATCATTATGTGCAACCAAACACAGTGGCACAAACATCCAACTCACTAATTGACTTTTCAGAACACGTCAACATTTGAAACCTTACTTGGGAAAGTAGATATAGACATTATAAGCACATCAAAAAATTCGTTAGACAAGAAACCTCAATGCAAAGAAATGTGGAGCAATCTCATTTCTCCTAGACAACCTTCTTCAATGACACACTGGTGAACACAACTTTTACTACTGTATGATCCAAAACTCACAACTTTGGATATAACACCTCTATACACCCCTGATCAACATATCAAAACCACACTAGCATAACTTCAAAACTGAAGAAATATAGAGTAGAACATTGAAAACCACTCTATCATATTGTAATCTCTCTTATTCAAATTTTCTAAAAAGAAGTTGGAAACCAAGTGATCCAATTGTAACTACAACACGTCTTATTAACCACAACACATCCATACTACCAACAATATCATCAACACAAGTAGGCTCCAACAATCTCCACAACTATATTGAAGTTGAAAGCAATGAAAAAACCAAAAATATTGTGTTGAGAACACTAACAACTCCAAGCTTCTAACAACTCCAACTCTATGGGTTGACATCAAGGACAACACTCAGAAGCTTCCAAGAATTTCCCATTTGTCATTGATGGCAACACCGGTTCTAAAAAATGATACCAAAAATATCTTTGCAACAAGTAGTACTCCCTAATCAAAGCATCTCTCACTCTTCATATTCTCATTCTCTTGCTCTTGAACACTCTTTCTCCCTATGGTCTTCATAGCATATTCTCTTCTACACTATGGTTTTTCAACAAACTCTCTCACCCTTTGACATCAATTGCAAAGGTCAATAAGCTCATCCAACACTCTTTACTATATTAAAATTTCTTTCTCTCCCCATTTGACAACATTAAAAGAGAAATACCTACACCTTTCACACATCACCTGTATAGAATCTTTCCTTTTGATATCTCCATACACTTGCAACACTGGCAAGCAACTACATTCTTTCTTTACTATACTTACTTTTCTGCACTCTCCCCCTTGGGAGCACAAAATAAACTCCATCTGACTTCACCAAACAACACTACTACTACCTGCTCCCCCTAAGAGGTAGCCTTCAACATCAGTCCATGACCAAGAATGTATCTTGAAATGCTTCCTGAATAGATCCACACACATGCATTTAATTGAAAGGAGGGGAAATAACCCCTAACTTATGTTGGAGGTACTCAAAAGTATCTTTAGAAAGAGCCTTTGTAGAAATATTTGTAACTTGATCCTTTTTAGGCACATACTCCAATTTTACTTCATTTTTGCAAACTTCTCTCTTAGAAAGTGATACCAGATTGAGATATACTTTGTCCTTGAATGTATCACCAAATTCTTTGATATATTGATATAAATTCTATTATCACATAGGATAGAAATAGGTTCATTATATGATATTATAATATCCTTCAATATCTACTTCATCAATAACACTTGTGTGTAGCAAGATACTGCAACAATATACTCTACCTCTATAGTAGATAAAAATATTGAATCTTAATTTTTCTCATCCAAGAAATCAATGTTCTTCCAAGAAAGAAAGCACCTCCAATTGTACCTCTTCTATCATCCACACAACCTAAAAAATCTACATTTGTATATAAACTTAAAGAGAAATGAGTATCATTTGGATACCATAGACCATAGTCCAAAGTGCCCTGCAAATATCTAAATATCCTCTTTACTACTACCACATGTGATTCTCTAGGATCTTCTTGAAATCTAGCCATATGACAATCTGCATGCATGATATCCAATCTAATAGTAGTTATATATAAAAGTCAACCAATCATTGATTTGTACTAGCTTTGATCACTCTTAAGAGATTCATCATTCTTGCTCAGTCTGCAACACTAACCATAAGAGTACATATTGGTTTAGAGTCTTCCATTCCAAACTTCTTCAACATTTCCTTGACATATTTTGATTATGAAATGAATATTCCCTTTTGTTTGTCTGATTTGTAGCCCAAGGAAGAAATTCATCTCCTCAAACATTGACATCTCAAATTCATTCTACATCTCCTTTACAAAATTCTTGCACATTGCCTCATTTCCTCCATAGATTATGCCATCAACATACACAACCACGATTAAGATTTGATCCTTCTCAACTTTAAAGTAAGGTTTTCTTTCTACAATACCTTTATTGAATCCCTATTGCAACAAGTACCTATCCAATCTTGCATACCAAGCTCTAGGAGCTTGCTTAAGTCCATACAATGTCTTCTTTAATTTTTAAACCATAAAAGAATTATTTGATAAATAAAAGCCTCCAGGTTGTTCAATGTATACCTCATCTTCTAACTCACCATTTAAGAATGTAGATTTCACATCCATATGATAAACCTTGAAATATTTATGTGTTGCAAAGGCCAAAAACATCCTAATGGCCTCCATTCTTGTCACTAAAGCAAATGTCTCCTCAAAATCTATTCCTTCCACTTGTGAGTAGCCCTTACACACAAGTCTAGCCTTAATTCTGACAACTTCTCCATTCTCATTCATCTTCTTCTGGAATACCCATTTAGTTCCTATTACATTATTGTTTGCTGGTCTTGGGAATAATTCCCAAGTCTAATTATTCTCAATCAACATCAATTCTTCTTCCATATATTTTGTTCAATTTTTATCCTTACATGCCTTAATCATTGTCTTACGTTCTACTTTGGAAAGTAGACAAAAATTTACCTATTCTTCTATCATAACAACTTTTCTTCTTATCAACATGTATATGCTCTTATCACCAATGATCTGATGTTTAGAATGATTCTTTTGCACATACTTAGTAGCCTTAAAATCCTTTCTAGAGCATCTTCCTCTTCAACCTACATCTCCTTTTCCTTCTCTTCGTCTTTTTCTTCTTCTCTATAAGAGGACTCATCAGATTCATATCCTTCTATTAATATTGATATTTTATGTGGTTCCTCATCTAATTTGACATTTGCATTTTCAACTATCTTCTTCAACCTCTTATTGTAGAACTAATAAGCCTTGCCTCTTGTAGAAGATTCCTTCATTTGACCTTGTATCAAACTTTCCCAAGCTTTCTTCATCACTTTGAATATAGCATTTTCTTCTAAACACTTTGAAATATTTGACAATAGGAGTTCTTCCATACCATAGTTCATAGGGAGCCTTTGAATGGATTAATCTTGCTTGTACTCTGTTGAGTATGTATACTATAATATGAATAGATTATCTCCAATAGACATCCAATATATTTACTTCATCATTATCCTTGTTGCTTCCTAAATTTTCCTATTCTTTCTCTCCACCACTCCATTCTGTAGAGGAGTTCTAGGAGCTGATAAATGAATTTTTATTCCATGGTCTTCACAAAAATTGTTACTTATTGGAGGTGAATTATCAACCTCTATTAAACCTTAAGAACATGATTTTCACATCCATTTCATTCTCAACCATAGCTGTAAATTCTTTAAACTTGTCTAGAGCTTTTGATATTTCTTTAAAAAAGGTTACCCAAGTCATTCTAGAATAATCATCAATTAACAACATGAAATACCTATCACCTTAAAAGCTTCATATTCTTGTAGGTCCACATAGGTCTATATATACTAACTCGAAAGGTCTTGTGGTAAAATATTCTTTGATTTTGAACCTCTTTCTTGTTTTCTCTATTGGTGTAATTAATTAATTAATTAATTATTACACTAACATAAGTTAACTTAGGTCTTGCATTAAATTAATTAAGTCCTAGGTTGCATTATTAGATAAATCATTTAATAAATCGGGTATTATTCCCTTTCCTAGTTTGTGGGATAAGATTCCTTCTAGAACTTATCTCATCATTTAATGATCATCTACATAGGGTTCACATGTTGTTAGATTATAACACTTGGCAACATCTCATGCATCTTAGGTTTTAGCTCTTGCCTATATAATCAGGCATCTTGCTCATTTGTAATATATCATTTTCATCATATCAATATAAAATCTTTAATTAGCATTCCATTATTGCAACACTTCTCTTTGTGGTTGATTATCTTTCATGGCTAAAGTCCTTCATTGAAGACTCTAGAGCTTCAGGGGCTATGCGATCCATCATCTCAACATGGTATCAGAGCTAGTCCATTGAAACATCAACCCTTGATCCATGAAGTTTGGAGTGCAAGATTCTTCCAGGCTTGGAGTTTTATGTTGCAGGCTAGTTGGCTCTACCCGGGAGCCAAGCTGATTTCTGGTGTAGATTAGGCCCTCTTCGACCTCTCCATTGCGTCCAGAAGGCCTCAAAACCCATAGATCACCTATTCATTTGCCAAAATCAGAGTGGATTCAACCAGGAGCCTTGAGGTACAATCTAGGGTTTGCATTTTTGTACAAATCAGTACATGTTTGCAAGAAAAAATCTCCCTTCTTAGTCCTCCATCAAGGAATTTTTTTTTTTTAGAAAAATCAAATTTTCTTTTGGCTATTATTAGGCAATTTTTTCTATAGTTATTGCATAAATTTCATTATGTAGAGTTTGACCTACAATTTAAATTAGTCATCAGTAGAATTATTTTTGTGTAGGCTATAGTTTTGGGTTTATTTTCCTCCATTGATATACATATTTTTATCGGCATTTATTTTTAATTTTTGAATTGTGAATAAATTGCAATATTGAAAAATTAGGATGGGTCCTGTCATCGGTCTGCAGACTCCAACTGACTCTCGTCACCTCTGCGTCACTTGCTATCCCACTGGTCACATCATCTGCCGACCGTTTTACTCCCGGTGACTGCTCCGCCGACATCATCCGTTAGCCACTGCTCCCACTATTTCCGGCTACCGGTGACCGCCCATTCTCCATTTTCCATCAAATTCTCTAGCACCACTCACCAACCAAAGCCCTTGCTATCCATCTCTCTGTCCCATCAAAATCATGGGCTCCACCGACCTCCGATTCATGTTTCCTCTGTTGGCAGCGCCACCAACTTCACCATCAGACCACCGCTCTGACGTCGCTTGTGGGGTGGTGATTTTTTTTAAAACTGGGAACGCCACCCGCAGTCAGATCAGTGACCAAGGGCCCTAACTTTTCAGCCCCAGGTGCTTCATTTTTGTGCCTTGTTAGCCAGTACATCCCCAATTAGGCATAATTCTTTTTGAGGTCGTATCTTCTGCATACCATACTAAAAATTCGCAAATGATATATCATTGGAAAGGTATTTCTGTCTACTTTACAGTGGTGTGCTCTATTTTTCCAGATTTTTCCCCTATAATTTTTTATTCTTAGTTGAAGTGGAAACCCTAATTTTTGGGTTTAGAGGTGATTTCTCGCATTTCAATTTGTTTCAGAACCGTCACTTCAGTTGATAGTTCATCAGATATCTGCATTCAATTTTTTTTCTCAGAAATATTTTTCTTGGTTTTTTGTTCTTCTCCAATGGCTGAAATAGGATTTGAGATTCTTACTCCTCACAACTATCATACATGGAAGGTCAGTATGCAAATACTTCTTTAGTCTAAGGGACTTTGGTCCACCTTGAATTTGAATTAGCCTCATCTCACCAGCGAATATGAGAAATTCCAACATCAGACCAAGTGTGAAGAGGCAATGGGGCTCATTGCTCTACATGTATCTACCTCTTTATTCTTCCATATTGAGGGGTGCTAGACTCCCAAGGAGGTTTGGGACAAGCTCAAGGATCTTTTTGGTTTTGTTAGTGATGTTCGAGCTTTACAATTGGAGGTTGAACTATCCTCCCTTTTTGTTGATCAATTTCCTTCCATTGAAGACTACCTGGTAAGGTTTGAGTTTTTACGAACTTATCTTTCAGGTTGTGGCAAAGATAAGTCTGACAAAGAGTTCATTTTCATGATTTTATCTAAGTTGAGAGGTTTATTTTCCTATTTTTCCACTTCTTTCTATTCCACCATGGATGGTCTGGGTGATAGCTTTGTTATTCCATCATTTGAGACTTTTTGTGAAAGGCTAAAAAGAAAGCAGTCCAAGCTCAATCAGGTTGATACATCCACCAAGTCACATGCATTGGTGGCAGGACCATCAAAAGGAAAGGGTAAGCATAAGGGAAAATCAAAGTTAGGAGCTTCTTCTGAATCTTCATCTCATCCTAAGGAAGACAAACCAAAGAGGGAAAGGCCCAAGTGTAACTTCTGCAATGGGCTTGGTCACATTGAGGATACCTATTTTAAAAGAGAGATACATGAGCTTCGGAAAATACTAAGGGATCACAATATCACTCTCCCTCCTACTATAGTCAAATATCCTCACTCCCCCTCTCATGAAGAGTCCTCAACAGGTATTGTTGGCATTGCTACTATTTACAATATAGGAAAGGGAAATGCTTTTATAACTACCTTGGTTGATAATAGAGATGGATGGGTACTTGAATGTGGTGCTTCCCGGCATGCCACTTCTTCTCAACCACATATTTTGTGGGATACTCTGAGGCCTGCCGAATTTGATCGAATGTTCATAGCAAATGCAAATATTGTCTATGTTTCCAGTCTTTGTGATGTTGATCTTGATGGTAGGAGGTTAGAAGATGTTGTCTACATTCCTCAGATTGCTCACAATTTGTTGTCTATTCATCAACTTGCTCAAGAAGGATTGAAAATTGAGTTCACTTCAGATCTTGCTATCATCAGAGATAGGTTTGATGTCCTTGTTGCCTATGGTCAAGTAGATCATCATTCAAAGGTATACAAGTTCACCAAATTTTGGGATAGATCTCAACTTGTTCCTGACTCTGTAGATTCAAGGGTAGGAAGCACATCATCACCCCCTCCTCGCCAGGGTTGTGGAGGCTGGATTGACTTGGCTCTTTGCATGGTACCATCTTCTTCCTTAGACTTCTCCATTGAGATTTGTTTCAACAGAGATGGATACCTTTTCTTCTTCAGACTTTTGGTACATGGATGGGTTCACTTCAAGTCTATTTGACTTGGCTACTTAGTTTCACACTGGTCTTGAGGACATTTTAGAAGGGACTACTCTCCTTTATGGGGGGGCTATCTAGTCCACATCTTTTTGATCTTTTTGTATATATGTGATGGTTGTAGTCCTTGGGGGGATAATGTTGAGTCCTCCAAACATTAATCTTCCATCTTTCTTGCTTTTTATCTCCTTTTTGGGGAGGGGTTTTCTTCCCACCGGGTTTTCCCCTTTTCTTCGGTTGTGGGATATTTTTTGCATCTTCATGTACATGGGCACCTAACATGGCCTCATAGCCAGGACCCATCACCATCTTGCATAATCATTGCATTTTCCTCCCTAAGTTGCACTTATGGTGGGGTGTTGGTGTAATTAATTAATTAATTATTACACTAACATAAGTTAACTTAGGTATTGCATTACATTAATTAAGTCCTAGGTTGCATTATTAGATAAATCATTTAATAAATGGGGTATTATAACCCTTCCTAGTTTGTGGGATAAGATTCCTTCAAGAACTTATCTCATCATTTAATGATCATCTACATAGGGTTCACATGTTGTTAGATTATAACACTTGGAAACATCTCATGCATCTTAGGTTTTACCTCTTGCCTATATAATCATGAATCTTGTTCATTTGTAATATATCATTTTCATCATATCAATATAGAATCTTTAATCAACATTCCATTGTTGCAACACTTCTCTTTGTGGTTGATTATCTTTCATGGCTAAAGTCCTTCATTGAAGATTCTAGAGCTTCAGGGGCTATGCAATCCATCATCTCAACATTCTTCCCAACCTGACATTCCTTGCAAACTACATTGAAGGCTTTGTAATTCTTACCAGGTTTCTCATAGCTCGGGTAAAGCTGATCCTTACTAGTCTATCAAAATTCATGTGACACATTATTCTATTCCATATCCAATTTTCATTGATTTGAGTCATAAAGAACTTAACATTAGGACCTTTGAGCTGATAAACATTCCCACCTGTCCTTGTTCCTGCTTCAACTAGAG
This sequence comes from Sequoia sempervirens, assembly GCA_007258455.2. Taxonomy (NCBI): domain Eukaryota; kingdom Viridiplantae; phylum Streptophyta; class Pinopsida; order Cupressales; family Cupressaceae; genus Sequoia; species Sequoia sempervirens. The sequence continues at coordinate 280,854,119 of VDFB02000003.1, forward strand.
TTTTAGATCTTCCTTTTTTGATTTCACAACCACCATCTTGAAATACAAGATTATATCATTTTCTACATATTTGTTCTACACTCAAAATATTATGTTGGAGACCCTTTACATAAATAACATCATTTGTATTATGCTTTCCATCAAAACTAATTGAAACTTTTCCACATATCATAGTAGATGTATCATCACCAAACTTAAGAAAACCACCTTCAAACTTCTCAAGTTTAACAAACTTACTCTTATCACCTGCCATATAATTTGAGCATCCACTATCAATTATCTAGTGATTTTTCTCCTCTTTAGCATGAAAAGTAGTCACTATAGTCCCTTTGATGTTGTGACCTATTTCTAGAGAAATTTCCTTCATACATCTTTTAGAGTTAGTATAATTATTTCCAAAAATTCAGAGCCATGAACAAGCATTCATTATTTTCATCATCTAGATCATAGTCTAGTTCATCATCAGATATGATAGAATCTTTAATATAATAACTTATCTTGACATATTTACCTTTATTACCCTTATATTTATCTTTTGAAGCTTTTCTTGCTTGACCTTATCATCTCTTTCATAGATACTTTCCATCTTCTTTCATATTTCTTTACCACATTTGTAGCCCATAACCTTCACAAGTTTTGAATCAATAGAATCAATCAAAAGAGAATTCCTTGCTTTTCCATTGTTCTAATATGCCTTGATCTCATCATTAGTTTTTGGACCATTAGTGGGTATGGTATATCCATATTCAATTGGATTCTAAACTCCAAACCCTAGGGAAACAAGGGAACCTTCCATCCTGGTTTTCCAAAATACATAATTTTTCCCATCAAACAAGGGAGCATCCTTCCAGTGTGCCATCTAGATCTACCTCAAGTGGTTATGCTTCTTCCAAGGAACCTTGCTTTGGTAGCAATTATTATATGCATAAGACAACTGAGAGGGGGGTGAATTAGTTGTACTTTATAACATAAAAACCCTAATTAACAATCAAATCCTTATTAACCCTTAAACCCTTCATTATATTTAGCATGAAACATCAACACATTAAAACACCACACACAATGGAATACTGGATTTACATGAAAACCTAAGAAGGGAAAAAATAGTGAGGATTATATCACAATATAAAGTAATAGCAACACCAAGTATAATAGGCTCACTATGCAAGAGAAAGAAGGGTTCACTGCCATATTAGAAAGAAGAAAGAAAGTAAATTTTACAAAAATAAATCCATCTCAAAGGAATAGGAATATCCACCACAAAAACTTTGAACCATCCACAATATTCATCTCACTGCCTTTAGTAACTTTAGGTACATTAAAAATGTAAACACCTTCTACTCATTGCTTCTAGTAGCCTTAGTCATCAAAGCTCACACTCACATCACAACACTTGATCACATTTTGAACCAAAACACACCACACACACACACCATTCTCCAACACTCTACCTTACATTTATATCATCCACAACCTTGAAAACATTCTCCAAGGTTAGCTATGCACCTCAAAGGTGCAATTACAAAATAGGTTAGCACCAAACACTTTTGTCATAGGAAAAAGTAAAGGATGACCACACCAAAGGTTAACTAGGACCCAAATATACATCACCACACTACTCAACAAATTCAAAATCCATGAGGTACCTCTACAAATAGTGCTAGCATGCTAGGTCATCCAAACTTGAACTAACACTACAAGTGATTGTTATGCCTTGCATAACCACCCCATTTTATTTGGGAATAAAATAGGCCCCCCTTTGTTTTTTCCCTTTGGCCTTTGCTTTTTCTGCCTTAGGTGTTTTCCTATCTAAGTTCTATCGCAGGAAGAACTAGAACCAATACTGGAATTTGAAATTCCTTCTAAGTTCGGGTCTTGTTCCTTCCCTGGTTCTGGTTCCGACAGACCTTGGTTTTTGTTTCTTTTATTCTTTGTTGGAGTCGGGTTTGGGACCAAGTTCAGAATGTTGAACTTTCTCATGTTCCTCATTTTGGTCCCATCCTAGGTCCGACCCCCCCTTTTCTTTGCTCTCCACTGATCTTTGTCAGTTTGTGTCCTTTGCCTTTGGTGTTTTCTTTTCGGCCTTGGGATTTTTGTTTCTTGTGTTTTGGCAGGCCCGGAACTAGACCAGAGTCCAAACTTGGAACTTCTCACAATCTCCATTTTTGCTCCTTCCCTAGCCCCGGTCCCGTTGCTTTGGTATTTTCTCCCTTACATGTTTGTTCGTGTTGTTCCGCTTGTCCTATTCTTTTCGTTTTGTTTCTTTTTGCTTTATTGTGGGGTTGTCCTCCCCCTTTCCTCATTCTCTTGCTATTCCTTTCTTCCTCCTCTTTTAGATGGCACTGGAGGCAGGTTCGGAATGAAATACATACTCGAAACTTGGAGAAGTTTTTGGTTCAGATTTTGGTTCCAACCCTGGTTCTGCCTTGTTGGTTGCTCTGCTCCGACCTTGCCGGTGTTTTGTTCCCGTCTTTTGCATTTTGGGTATTCTCATGGACATGGAACCTAGACGGGGTATGAACTCAAGAATCTTAATTATTTCCCTGGCTCATTCTTGCCCTGACTCTGGTCCCGAGTCTGATTTTCTTTTGCTTCTGCCCTCGCTAGTTTCAAGGCGAGGGATGTTCATTTTTGGGTCAAATTTTATCTCAGTCCCGGTTCTGCCGGGACTTGTTTAAATTTTGCTTCCCATTCCCGTGTTGGCTCCGCCTCCACCGAAGTTAAGTTTATTTTTGGTAAAAGGCATGATATTAATGATTGTTCTAAGAAGACCTTGCTTTGCAGGATCAGGCTCTGTGCGTGGTGATCTGTCTCACGGAGTTGGCTAGAATTTTGAGTTCGGTGGAAGGTCTCACCGACTAAGTAAAGTCTTCCCAAAGGAAAATGGACTTTCACCAAAGCAGAGTGGCTTTGCCATAAGGTCTGGGCGACCATAGAGGGCTATACCGATATACAATGGGTTCATCGCCAAGAAAACATTGGTTCACCTTGGTGTCTCCCCAACCATGGAAAGTCACGCCGATTGAGGGAGATCGTGCTGAAGAAGGTTATCGGGGAAGGTTAGCGTTCCTGCCCTAAGGTTTTGCTGACTCATGTGGGTCATGCCGACAACAAGGAAGGGCTCGGTAAGAAAAGAGTAATTCAGGATGAGGTCTCCTTGAAACTATAAGGTCTCCCCAAAACAAAATATCTCCCCAATGCATAATGAACTCTCCAATGAAATAAATTATCACTCTAACTCTTGGCACTCGCTATAACGTCTTGCAGAAGGTGGATGTTTTGCCAACTAAAAGAGGGGCTCATTGAAAGAAATAGAGCTCGCCAGGAGAATTTGATTTCGCCATCTCGTCTGGTCGAGAGGAAGCAGTCTTGCTGAGGCTCCTGGTGAGATCAGTATGATCTCTATGGCTTGCTAGAACCTCTCATTGACTGGCCCATGCTACACCGATGAGTTTGCAGAAGAGTGGATCTGAAGTGGGGAGAGCGTCAAGCAAAGGGAGGAGATGAAGCCGTGAGTCAAATGGATAGCTGTGGGGTCTGCTGACAAGGGAAGCTTGACATTAATGGCAATATTTTTGGGCATTTGAGGTAGCTCCACTGGAGGTCAAAAATGGACATAGAGCCCAGAAATAAGTGCGGTAGCTGCAAAAGATCTATAGAGCACCTCAGGAGACAATCTTCACTGACATAAGACAACCAGGATTAGGATTTATTACAGAATCCACTTTTGTTAAAGATCTGGGGGTCGACTTCCTAACACAATGGGATATTTTGTAAACCCTAAAAATAGGCACCAACATTCTTCTCAAGGAGATGTATATATGGCATCCTTGCCTCTTTGTAAGAGGTTCTATAATTTTAGTGTAAGACAGGAAGAGATTAGAACTTCTAGGTTTTAGAGAACTATTTAGAGCTAGAACTATTAGGAGTTAGTAAGCTAGTAGAAGGAGATCAAGTTGCATCTTGATTCTCAGTACTGAGAGCTTCTCTTGTCTTCTTGGTTAGTAGTTAGATTTTGGTATAGATGGTAATGTATTTCCTAATCTCTCTTAGTGTAGTTGGAAATAATCTGGAGCCACAAATTTCTCTGTACACTGGTGATTGTGCCAGATTTGTAAATGTTGCTTATCTGTCTAACCCACATTAGAAGCAACCAGATTCGAATCTACTTCCTATCGTGTTCCAGAACGGTATTTATCTAAAATTAATCATCTAATTTTGAAATCTTTCAAGGAATGAAATCTCATTTTTTGTTTTGCTTAAATGGTAGTTTATAATTAGTTGTTAAAAATCAGCACTGTGAATGAATGATACTATGTGCTAATCACAAGTTAATTTGTTCTTCAGTTTTAGTTTACAAATTCCTTGAAAGGTAATAAATTTGGTTAAATTGGATGAACTATTGTTCTTTTCTGTTCCGAAACCCTAATCCATCTTTTTCTATTTCTTTAAAACCCCTGGTTAGAATAGGTTTTATTTCATGCTTGATCTTAGCACGATCCAGAAGCCCAACACTAGTAGGCCCCTTGAATATTACTGTCGTATTGGCCACTGAGTAACATCAGCACAGTTGAGACCCAACTACCAAGACCTTGGGAGCTAAGGCATCCATGTACTGTCTTTCTCTTTCAAGAGAAACAAAGTAGCAATACTCTGTTTAGTATTGTTGTGGTGCCAAAATCGCCATCAATAGGAACTGGTGCTAGAAGGAGGACCTAGAAGGGAAAGCTGGATAAAACTGGATCATCTTCCTCAGAAAGGCCCCATAGAATTCTTCGATCAATTGGGAATACATCATCCTTCATAGAACTCAATACCCCAACAAGACATAAGCATCACAAAACTGGGGCAACCATTATTCACCCTTATCAGCTCTGTTCACTCCACTGGTCTTTTCACCAATACCTCAGTGGATACCCATTAATCCATCTGCCAATTCATCTCAATTATCATCACAACTGATTAAACCCATACAATAGCTGGCTCAACCACCACCACTGCCACCAATGGATTTCTTTCAGAATAGTCCCTCTCCATTGGGGACTATCCCTAGAGGTTTTCATGACCTGCCTAAGAACTCTGAGAAATTCTAGCCTAAGTATTTTCATGGTGAATCAAGGAGTGTTGAAGAACACATACATGCTTTCAAGGATGTGTGTACTTGAGCTCAAATAGCTCATCATGATGTATTTTTTAGGCTATTCCCTTATTCTTTGGGAGACATGGCATATAACTGGTATCTTAATCTTCCTCAAGGCTCTATTTTGTCCTGGACAGATTTGGAAAATGCTTTCATCAATCAGTTTAGAGTCTATGTGGACCCAACCCTTCTGTATCACCAATTCACCACTATTAGGAAGGAGCTGTGTGAATCCCTACCCTTTTTCAATACTAGGTTCCAAAGAATGTATAGGAGGCCGCAGGATCCCTATCTAGTTACCGAGGATAGTGCCATTCAAGCATTCTTTAGTGTTATAGAATCCTTGCTAGGATTGTTCTTACAAAGAACTTATCTACCAGCGGATATTGATACCCTATCCAAGGTTTATCATCTAGCCATTAAGTTGCAACAGTAGACCAACTCTCAACCAGGTTTGGGGGGAGGTTTGCCTTTAATGGGGTATCAGATGCCTAGTACACCCCCTTTATTCAACACCGTTCCAGGAGTGTCTCCTTCCCACTATGGGCCTAGGTTTGAATTACAGACTCAACCTCCTATCACATTCTTTGCTACTAGAACTTTTGATCCCTTTCAACAACCGTAGGTTCCTTCAAGCTCTCACGGTCTTCATAACCAAGTTGGAACCACAAGCCTTGTTGATCAGCCACTTATTGCTAAGGCTGTTGAAAGTGAAAGGACTACTCAGCTTACCAATGAAGTAGAAACCTTGAAGAAAATGTTGTCCCAAGTCACTAATGACATGGCTCAACTTTGGTTGAACCCTTCTCAGAACCAGGGTAATTACCCCAATCAGAACAACAACAACTAGGGTACCTATCAGAATAAAAATAACTACAACCAAAGAGGTTACCAAAACCAAAAAAAAGGGTACAACCAGAGGCCAAATAATAATAGGCAATGGAATACAAGGCCTAATAATGGTGGAGTCCCTCAAAACTATCAAACAAATGAGGAGAGAGCACATACTGCAAACATGGTTGACCTCAACTTTATGACCAATTGGTGCAGGCTGCATAATACAACAACCCATTCTGAAGTGAACTGCCATGAACTGGAGAAGATGGTCAAGATGGCACACGAAGATGCCCATACATTCTAGGGGAATGCCAACAAAGGAAGTGACTCAACGGATACTGCAATGACCTATGAGCTCTTTGAGGAGGAGCCTTCATTCCCAAGGCAAGAAGAGAATGAACCAGAGGAGGATTCATATAATGCCCAGGCTTTTCAAACTAAAGGAGGAAACTTTCTGAGAAATCAAGGTAAGGGGCCATTCACTACATCAGCACCTCCTAACCACATGGTGCCCCCAAATCAAGGCGCTGATAATAATCCTCCTCCACCACAAGGCTTGCCTAATTTTCATAACAAGGGTAATTCCTTTGCTGTTTTCAAAAGTAATTCAAGTTATAATGTAGAATTTGACATTATTTCTGAGATGCAGAAACATAAAAATTCTTTGTCATTCTTTGACATCTTGAAGTGGTGCCCTGCTCAAAGGGAGATAGTTTTGAAAGCTCTAGAACAAGCTGATAAGTCAAAAGGAAAGAGAAAGGTGGAACCTGCTGGGGACACAAATGCAGCCTTATACATAAATAAGGTCGGTACTCCACCTTTCCTTTTGAGTTTAAGAATTTCGAGCAAGAACCTTCACAACTATCTGTTAGATTCTGGGGCTTCGGGAAATGTCATGCCATTTTTCGTATGCAAGAAGTTGGGATTAGACCCCATTTAGACAAATAAAAAGGTCATCCAACTTGAAAAAATAGAGGTAAATGTGGTAGGGGAATTAAGAAACATACATGTTCGAGTAGGATCTAACCCTAGGATCCTAACAAACATAGATATCCAAGTGGCTGATATTCCCGAGACCTATGGTATGCTGCTAAGCTGAGATTTGATGAAGAGTCTAGGAGGATACCTCTCCCTTGACTTTTCACATATGTGGCTACCATGGAGAGGGATCCCAACTCAGATCAGGATTGAAATCAAGCCTCACCTCAAGCATATCATTACTAAATATGATTGCCACAATGAGGTAGCCTATTTCGAAACTGGGATAGGTGTGTATAAAAAAGAAGAAGCTTTAACCTTTTCTATTTTTGATCCTAAAGAACTGCCCATACAAAGGCCCCCTGATCTTGTGATTGATGAAAATCAGCAAGCATTAGTCAGAAAATTGCAGCAAGATCATCTAGTTTTGGGGGAGAATGTAGATTTACAAAGTCTCCTACTCCCTAATTGGTATAGGGTACATTATCAATGTCATTCTGAATTGACTTGTCAGTCCTACATTGACATTCGAAAACATGTTTCCCGAGTTGAGGAAGCTAGCTCAAGTTTCCCTAAGGCCATTGCAGATTGCTTCCCATTTGAGGCCAAGGAAGCAACCATGTTAACCAGGGATACAATACCTTTAAAAGAAATCTTTGCCCAAATTAAACCTACCCTAGACACACTTCCAAATCAGCATACTAATGAAGAGTAGCCCCAAGGTTTTCTTGATACCCCTGCACCCATAGATATACTAAAATCCAAGGGGTTAACCCAAGAGATAAGTAAATGTCAAAAGGACAACCTTGGGCCACATGATACATCTGAAGAGGGATTGGGAATTATTTCTGAGAAACCTAATAAACAACCATTCCCTATATTTAATTCAAAAGAATCAACTCCAACCTGTGATCAATTATAGACCCTCACCTTTGATGGATCTAAATCCAAGACCAGTTGTGGTGTGGGAATTGTGCTAACCAGTCTGAAAGGGAAAGTTTTTTTTGCTTCTTACAGGCTGCAATTCGGGTGCACTAATAACATAGTTGAATATGAAGCCCTGGCAAGAGGATTGATGTTTGCACACAAGAATAAGGTCACAGCCTTGGTGGCTAAGGGAGATTCATAAATTGTGGTCAAGTAGGTCCGCAGTCAGTATACATGCCACAACAGAAGGCTGGCAGCATAGAGGAATAGGGTATGGAATCTGATCAAAGATTTTGATGCCTTTAGGATTAGTCTCATCCCAAGAGAAGAAAATCAGGTAGCTGATTCACTGGCTATTGCTGCAAGCACCTTGGAGCCTATGCAAGGCTCCAAATTCAAGAGATTTTTAGTAGAACTGATGTCCACCCTAGCTGTTCTTGACAATATTAAGAATTTCCAAGTCTTTGATGATGATCGACACATTCTGACATTCTTGGCAAGCTCAGATGTCTTTGAAGGGAAAATTATTGACGAGTCTAACAGAGATCAAGGGGATTGGAACCCTGAAGAATGTGATACAGAAGGGGTTCTTAATCTAAAAAGTAATAACATTCCCAAGGGAATGGTTTCTCTAGAGAGAATTTTTGACTCAGATCCAAGGGCTCAAGAGAAGGCGTTAGTTGAAGAAAAGGGAGGAGAATATGAAACAGTTAACTTGGATGATTCTGGCCTTGAAAGGAATGTCTACATAGGGAAGGCCTGCCCTCAATCAATTAGAGAAGACATATTCATGGCACTGAAAAGGGACATTGTGGCAATAGCTCGGGGGTATGAGGACCTCTAGAAATTTGATGCTTCGGTTATGGCTCACACCATTCCCTTGAAGCCTGAAGCTAAACCCTTCCATTAGAAGCAACATCCTGTCAATGCTCTAATTGAACCATTGATTTACAAAGAAGTCCAGAAGCTGCTGTCTACAAGGATAATCTTCCCTGTGCGCCATTCAACCTGGGTGGCTAACTTAGTACCAGTTCATAAAAAAATGGGGAGATTAGACTATACGTTGACTTTAGGAACCTTAATAGAGCCTCAAAAAAGGATAACTACCCACTCCCTTCCCTAGATGAGCTATTGCAGATGGTTAATGGAGCACAAATGATGTCATTTTTAGATGGTTACTTTAGCTACAATCAGGTAATGGTTGAATTTGAAGATAGGATGAAAATGACTTTCACTACCAAGTGGGGGACATTTGTATATAGAAAGATGCCATTCGGCCTGATAAATGTCAGAGCAACTTTCCAGCGTGCCATGGACATAGCTTTCAAGGATCTAATTGGAAAATAAATTATTGTTTACATGGATGACCTGACAATGTTCTCCAAGGATTGATTGAACCATGCCGTAGACTTAGCCCAAGTTCTCCAAAGGTGTATTCAATATGGCGTCTCCCTTAACCCCAACAAATGCGTGTTTAGAGTCTCAGAAGGCAAGCTTTTGGGACATATAATTTCAAAAAGGGGGATTTCAATTAACCTAGATTGAGTTGAATCTATTTTGAAGATCACTAGGCTAGGAAGCAAGAAAGAAATGAAGTCCTTTTTCAGAAAAATTAACTTCATGAGAAAGTTCATTATAGGCTTTGCAGAGATTGTAAAGCCTCTGAACCAAATGATGAAGAAGGATGCCAAGATGGAGTGGATAGATGAGGCAAAAGATACATTCTCACAAGTCAAGCGATCCATTTCAGAAGCTCTAGTTCTCACTAGCCCTGACTACTTGAGGTTGTTTCATATTTATTCTTTTGCCTCTAGGCATTCTTGTGTAGCTGTGCTAACTCAGTGGAGAGAAGAACATGAAGAAAGGCAAATTGCTTTCATGAGCTCTCCATTTAAAAATGCTAAAATAAAATACCCACCCCTTGAGAAGCAAGCTTTTGCACTAGTTTGAGTTGTTAAAAAATTCAGGCACTACATCCTTCGAAGCCAAGTCATTGTTGTGGTTCCTGACGCTGCCGTCAAGTCTCTACTAATGCAGAGAAAATTGGGAGAAAGAAGAGGGAAATGGATGGCCATCTTGCAAGATTTTGATTTAGAGATACACCCTATGAAAATTGTACGAGGTACTAGTTTGTCTGAATCCATGGTTGATGTTGGTAACAATGTTATTTGTCAACAATATACTACTTAGTCCTTCTCAGACGACCCATGGTATGCTAATCTCATTTCTTTCATGCTCAATAATTGGTGTTGGGAGGGAATGAATGCCACTTAGAGGAGAGACCTGAGACTGAAAATCTCACATTACATGCTCAAAGGGAGGCTCTTATATAGAAAGAATTTTGAAAGAATGTACTTAAGATGCCTTGATCATCAAGAGGCTAAACATGCGATCTCCAAGTTTCATGGGAAGCATGGAATGGGTCATGGATCTGCCGATTCACTGGCACACCAAATCCTCCAATCTGGTTATTACTAGCCATGTGTGTTCAAAGATGCCCATCAACATGTGAGAACATGTCACATTTGCTAGATTTTTGTAGCAAGGGAACGTCATGCAGCCATGCCATTGCAGCCCATCTATGAGGTAAGGCCATTTTCCCAATGGGCATTGGATTTCATTGGGGTTATCAACCCAAAATCTACCGCAGGGCATAAATTCATCTTGACTGCTACTGACTACTGCATAAGATGGACAGAGGCTATACCTTACAAAAACAACACAACGAAGGTAGTGATCAAGCTCCTCACTAAATGCATCACTACAAGGTTTGGAGTACCCTTCACTCTGGTATGTGACAATGGCTCTGCTTTTTATTCTGCTAAATTTATTTCCTAGGCATATCATCACAAGATTGTCTTGAAATATTCTTTGAATTATTACCCACAAGGAAATGGAGTTGCAGATTCTACCAATAAGAATCTCTTAGGGGTGATTAAGAAACTTTTAGAACATAACCCTAGAGACTGGCATACCCAACTGAGATTTGCATTGTGGGCAGATAGGACTAGAATTATGGCCAAGAACATGTCTTTCCTATCCATTTACAAATACCTATCCTGGAGTTCATGCAAAAATTCTACTTCAGTAACAATAGGATAGAGGTAAGACTAGCTACTTTGTTAAAACTAGAAGAACAAAGAGATGTTACTTTACAATAGCTCTTTAGGCATCAGGTTGTTGTCAAATGATGGTTTGACAAAAGAGCTAAGGTCAAGGCCTTTAGGATATCAAACCTAGTGCTACTATGGGACAAAGCCAGCGAGAAGAAGGGAAATCACCAGAAATTTGACAAACTTTGGCTAGGTCCTTATCAGATTGCTGAGATTTTAGGATAAAATGCTTTCCGATTAAGTAGTTTAACTGGAGAGCCTGTCCCCTTGCCTATCAATGGACAATTTATCAAACACTATTTTGAATTATGAAGTTGGCATTTTGCTAAGCAGTCCATTTGTATAAATAATTTTTGCTTGTAAATACTCTCTGTTTATATTTCATTGTTCTTTATGTAAATAAGTTCGCTTTTTGTTTGTTCTCTTCTCTTGTCTTTTGTGTTTTCTTTGCTTGTTGCTTTTTGTTTGTTTTGTTCTTTGGGGTTTATCTATTTCTTTCCATTTTGAAGTGATGGGTGGTTATTTGAAGCATGCTCTGGTCATTAGGAGAGAAGTGATTTAGATATTTTCAGGTTTCCTGATTGGATGATTTTGTCCTCAATTCGTTGTTTCATGCTTGTTATCAGTAAAAGTTGTGGGAAGTTTTGAAACAAGGTGCCAAGAAAGTAAACTTCATCAGCTCCCCTGAATCTGTCACAAATAATTAAGATCATCTCCTCTTATAATGGTACATCTGTCCTAGGACTATGGTGTTGTAAGATTTGAGTGAAAAATCCAATCCCTCAAGTTTTCTTATGAGGTCCATGGTAATTTTCAACCCAAATCAGATGTTGAACATTTGACATATTGAGAAAGAATAAAGTGAAATATCTGAAACTCCAAATGAAGAGAAAATAATTATCAAAAGAAAAAGAGGATCCAATATGAATGGGTGATTCCAGTATCTCTACCGGGGCTATGGACGCCTATCTAGCAGTAGAGCAATGTTGTGAGCAAACTAGAGGTATCTCTGTCGGGGCTATGGATGCCTAATTGGCAGTGGAGCAATGCCTGAGATATCATTGCACAAAGGAAATCAACTCATGTAGCTCAAATCTTGCACATTGTTGTTCGAAAGATGAGGAAAACTTTATAAAAGAGTGATGCACGATCAAGCACACACATAGATTCAGTGGTGGTCATTGATTGACTTACATTTTGAGATCCTAGCTCAACCTTGCTATAACTGACTCAACTGGAGTTGTGATATTCATGAACCAGAGTTCTAGGTAGCTGAATCCTTTAGATTCTTGAAAATGGTTAAACCATTTTCCCAGCTGAGTCACCATTTGTTATGCTTTGCATAACCACCCCATTTTATTTGGGAATATAATAGGTCCCCCTTTGTTTTTTCCCTTTGGCCTTTGGTTTTTCTGCCTTAGGAATTTTCCTTTCTAAGTTCTGTAGGAGGCGAAACCGGAACCAATACTAGACTTGGAAATTCCTTCTAAGTTCGGGTCTTGTTCCTTCCCCAGTTCTAGTTCCAACAGACCTTGGTTTTCGTTTCTTTTGTTCTTTGTCAAATTCGGGTCCGAGACCAAGTTTAGAATGTTGAACTTTCTCAAGTTCCCCATTTTGGTTCTGTCCTAGGTCCGACCCCGCCTTTTCTTTGCTCTCCGCTGATCTTTGTTGGTTTGTGTCATTTTCCTTTGTTTTTGGTTTTTTTTGTTTTTTGTGTTGTTTTGTTTCTGAACTTGGAACTTCTCACAATCTCCATTTTTGTTCCTTCCCTGGCCCCGGTCTCGTCGCTTTGGTCTTTTCTCCCTTATGTGTCTATTCGCGTTGTTCCGCTTGTCCTGTTCTTTTCATTTTATTTCTTTTTGCTTTATTGTGGGGTTGTCTTCCCCCTTTCCTCATTCTCTTGCTATTCCTTTCTTCCTCCTTTTTTGGATGGCGCCAGAGGCAGGTTTAGAATGGAATCCAAACTCGAAACTTGGAGAAGTTTCTGGTTTGGATTTTGGTTCCAACCCCGGTTCTGCCTTGTTGGTGGCTCTGCTCTGGCCTCGCCAGTGTTTTGTTCCCGTCTTTTGCATTTATGGTATTCTCGCAGATGCGGATCTAGGATGGGGTATGAACTCAGGAATCTTGATTATTTCCCTAGCTCGTTCTTGCCCTGAGTCTGGTCCCAAGTTCAGTTTTCTTTTGGCTCTGCCCCCACCAATTTCAAGGCGAGGGATGCTCATTTCTGGGTCAAGTTTTCTCCTGGTCCCGGTTCTGCTAGGACTTGTTTAAATTTTGCTTCTCATTCCCGTGTTGGCTCCACCTCCGCCGGAGTTAAGTTTCTTTTTGGTAAAAGGCATGATATTAATGTATTGTTCTAACGAATACCTTGCTTTGCAGGATCAGGCACTGTGCATGGTGATCTGTCTCAAGGAGTTGGCCAGAATTTTGAGTTAGGTGGAAGGTCTCATTGACTAAGTAAAGTCTTCCCAAAGGAAAATGGGCTTTTTCCAAAGCAGAGTGGCTTTTCCATAAGGTCTAGGTGACCACGGAGGGCTATACCCATACAGAATGGGTTCATTGCCGAGAAAACATTGGTTTGCCATGGTGTCTCCCCGACCATGGAAAGTCACGTCGACTAAGGGAGATCACACCAAAGAAGGTTTTTGGGGAAGGTTAGCGTTATCACCTTGAGGTTTCACTGAATCATGTGGGTCATGCTGACAATAAGGAAGGGCTCAGTAAGAAAAGAGTAATTCAGAATGAGGTCTCCTCAAAACTATAAGGTCTCCCCAAAACAAAATATCTCCCTAATGTAGAACGAACCCTCCAATGAAAGAACTTATCGCTCTGATTCTTGGCGCTCACCATAACGTCTTGCTGAAGGTGGATGTCTTGTCGACCGAAAGAGGGGCCCACTGAAAGAAATAGAGCTCGTCGAGAGAATTCAATTTTGCCATCTCATCTGGTCGAGAGGAATCAGTCTTGTCGAGGCTCTTGGTGCGATCAGTATGATCTCTATGGCTCGTTGGAACCTCTCACCAATTGGCCCATGCTACACTGACAAGTTTGCAGAAGAGTGGATCTAGAGTGGGGAGAGCGTCAAGCGAAGGGAGAAGATGAAGCCATGAGTCAAATGGATAGTTGTGAGGTTTGTTGACAAGGGAAGCTCGACATTAATGGCAATATTTTGGGGCATTCGAGGCAGCTCCGCTGGAGGTCAAAAATGGACACGGAGGCCAGAAATAAGTGCGGTAGCTGCAAAAGATCTATAGAGCACCTCAGGAAACAATATTCACTGACATAAGACAACTAGGATTAGGATTTATTGTAGAATCCACTTTTGTTAAAGATCTGGGCGTCGACTTCCTGACACAACGGGATATTTTGTAAACCCTAAAAATAGGTGCTGACATTCTTCTCAGGGAGATGTATATATGGAATCCTTGCCTCTTTGTAAGAGGTTCCAGAATTTTAGTGTAAGATAGGAAGAGATTAGAACTTCTAGGTTTTAGAGAACTGTTTAGAGCTAGAATTCTTAGGAGTTAGTAAGCTAGTAGAAGGAGATCGAGTTGTATCTTGATTCTCAGTAATGAGAGCTTCTCTTGTCTTCTTGGTTAGTAGTTAGATTTCTGTATAGATGGTAATGTATTTCCTAAGCTCTCTTAGTGTAGTTGGAAATAATCTGGAGCCATAGATTTCTCTGTACACTGGTGATTGTGCCATATTTGTAAATGTTGCTTATTTGTCTAACCCATAGTAGAAGCAACTAGATTCAAATCTACTTCATATCGTGTTCCAGAATAGTATTTATCTAAAATTAATCATCTGATTTTGAAAGCTTTCAAGGAATGAAATCTCATTTTGTGTTTTTCTTAAATGGTAGTTTATAATCAGTTGTTAAAAATAAACACTGTGAATGAATGATACTATGTGCTAATCACAAGTTAATTTGTTCTTCACTTTTAGTTTACAAATTCCTTGAAAGGTAATAAGTCTGGTTAAATTGGATGAACTATTGTTCTTTTCTATTCCAAAACCCTAATCCATCTTTTTGTATTTCTTTAAAACTCCTGGTTAGAATATGTTTTATTTCATGCTTGATCTTAGCACAATCCAGAAGCCCAACACCAGCAGGCCCCTTGAATATTACTGTCACATTGGCCATTGAGTAACATCAGCACAGTTGAGACCCAACTACCAAGACCTTGGGAGCTAAGGCATCCATGTGCTATCTTTCTCTTTTAGGAGAAACAAAGTAGCAATACTCTATTTAGCATTGTTGTGGTGCCAAAATCGCCATCAACAGTGACCACATACACACTTCTTTAGGTCACATGGACCATATAGAAACACTTGAAAATATCCATAAAAAATCTCAAAATGTTCTAGCATCATCATAATATTTTGCAACTCTTCCACAAACACCTAAAATAGAGAATACCATCATTCTATGTAACCAGACACACTGGCATCTACATCCAACTCACTAACCAACTCTACAAAACATCTTAACACTTGAAACCTCAAGGGAAATTAGTTATAGAAATTATAAGAATGTCCCAAAATCCACAAGGCAAGAAACCTCAATACAAAGAAATTTTGAGCAATCTCATTTCTTCTAGATAACCTTCTTCATAGGAACAGACATTGGTGAACATAACTTTTATTTTCATATAATCCAAAACCTGCAAATCTGGATATACCACCTCTGTACACCCATGATCAACATATACAAACCACACAAGCATACCTTCAAGAATGGAGAATATGGAGCAAAAAACTAAATACCACTTTGTCACACTATAAGCTATTTCATTAAAATTCTCTCAAAAGTACTTGGAAACAAAGTGATCCAACTGCAACTGAAACACTACTATGACATCTTCAATACATCTACAACATTTGTAACATTTCTTATTACCCACAACACACCCATACTACCAACAACCTCATCAACACAAGCAGGCTCAAACAATCTCCACAACTATTCTGAAGTTGACAACAATGACACCACCAACAATATTGCATTGAAATCACTAACAAGTCCAAACTTCCAACGAATCTAATGCTAGGGATTGACATCAATGACAACACCAAAAAGATTCCAAAAGATATTTTATCTACAAATTCCATATTACTCATCAATCAATTCTTGAGATTATTTCATTCAAATCACCTCTCATGTTGTAATGATCAACATCTTACTCTATTCAAGGGCTAAGAGAGTTTCAGGAAGATAGATCCTCCTGATATAATTTTCTATCTCAAACAATCATGAAATCTTGTGCACAATGCAAAAGTGTTGTGTCATTCTTCACTTCATTATCTTTCTCTTGTTTCTTTCTCCAAACCTTTGCAACTTCCTTCTTTTCCTCTATCTTCTTATTCTAAGCATGTGGCTTCATAGAACCACTTTTACAAAATCTTGCTTTATGCCCAAAATTATTGCACTTGTAGCAAATAATATTATATTCGGTGGCTAAACCATTTCTCCTTATTTTACTTTTATAATTAGTATCACCATGACCAAACTTATTGCATGCATAGAAGTAGCCATAAAAGGAATGAGAAATTACAACATTATGTCTTGGATGCACAAAAAAGTTCTTCCTCATATAATAATTCCTTCTTGCATTAGCTATACAATCATTAGCCTTATGACCAAGCTTATTACAAGAATAACAATAATCATAAAAGGATTGAGAGAACCTAGAAGTAGTAGTTTGTTTGGGAGGAGATCTCTTGAAGCTTTTCTTTTGATTGTTGACCTTAATGAAGCCATCATCCAATTTCCACATTTCATATTTAGTCCTTTTAGAATCTTCAATGGAGTCCTTTTACCTTTTCAATTCAAGAATATTAGCCTTTGAGTTTTGACCTTCTTCAAATCCAAGACCACCCTTACCTTTTACATATCTTTGGAAACTAATTATCTCATCAAGAATGTTAGAGATTTTCTTGAGCTTTGGACCTTTGTCTATTTGATCTTGTGCTTTCTCCAATTCTTTCCCTAGGGAAACAATTTCTTCTTCAAGTTTGGAGCATTCAACTATTTTTTTCATTCAGCTTATTTTTAAGGTAATCGACAACCCTTTTCCCCTCTTCTACTTGAATTTTCAAACTGATTATTGTCTCTTTTGATTCTTTAATTTTTATCTTCATTTCTCCACTTTCTCTTCTTGCAATATTTATATCATCCAAAGCTGAAATAAGTTCTCCTTCAAAGTCCACTTTACAATATTCTACATTAATGTCTCCCATATCTTCATACTTCTTAACCTCTAGATGATTCTTCTCATTTTACATTGCTTTATTTCCCATGTGTTCCACTTAGGATCTACCTCACCTATTAGGCTACATCAAGGAACTTGGCTCTGATACCAATTTTTGAACACACAAAAGTATTGAGAGGAAAGGGGGTAAATTAGTACTTAATCAATTATTTCCTTTCATCAGTAATTATCCAATTAAATCATGACAAGCAGAAGAACACAAATGAAAACAACCATAACAACAGATTTACATGGAAAACCCTACAAGGGGAAAACCATAGTGAGCAAGCTACTTGGATCTACTGTCCAAATCTGGCCTCACAAATAAAACTAATTTTACAATAGGTATTTATGGTCTTTAACAAAAGGAATTTGACTACTCCCTTTTCAATACAACATTTACAATAGAGGTTCATAAACTCAACATACAATTGGAATATATCAATAAATCTGTTACCTCCGACCAACTGCCTTTGGTATATACATTATCTTCAACAAGTTCTATTGCCTACAATTGACTGCCTTCAACAAAATTTCTCATTTACAAGCGCACATTCACTTTCACAGTCTCATTACATTCACTATTGATCTCTCATAAATTGATATTTGATACATTTCATTATCAAAAGATATTATGTGGAAATATACTCGTACATTGTCTACCTAGAACATTCACAACACACTCACCCACTTTCTCAAAATATTTTATCTTTTATTTATACCCTCTGCAACCTCCAAAATGTTTCTCTATGTTGGACACAAACATGTAATATAGGATATACAATAATTATAACAAGTCTTCTTCAAAAAACTTTGCAATAGAAATAAATATCGTGCAATTCAAGTTGAAAGATATTTAGGACCTATTCTTCATAGAACACATCTTCAAAATTATCTCACACATCTAATTACTTGGTGCAAGCAACTCAACATGACAAGTCAGCCTAAAAATCAAGTAAAATTTCAATCATCAATTCTAGAACAAGGCAATACTAAAGAGACCAAGAAACTCTATGTGAATCATTATAACAAATTGATATATAATGTAACAACACTTTTGTGCACTTCTTTTATCATTTCAAATCAATTCATGCTGTCGAAAACACTTAGAGATGAAGATATCAAATTTAGACATATTTTGGTATAAGAGAGAATCAAATATAAACTTGCAAACCATTTAGAGAGCCCAAAGAGACTCCATAATGAATTGCATAACCTCTATACATAAATTTTATCAAGTAATTCCTGAAATAGACCATTTAAATACCAATAGGCCAACCTACCCGGTTGCTAAAACATAGACAAAACACTATCATTTATAGAACTGTTGGTGGTACACCAAATCATCTAAAACTTGGAATAAGTAGGCATACCACCTTCAAAAACATACATACTAAACCACAAGGCAAAAAAATATGATGCAGTGAAGTGCAAAGACATTTAGTTCTTTCTTAGATTTCATTCAACCAAAGAAATTAACAAGTGCATACATTGATAACACGGGAACACTCTATGGTAAAAATTATGAATAGAAACTCAGATTATACATACCTTATAGTTGTGTAGAGCTTCCATTTGAACCACAAGATAATGTCTTCATTTGTTGAAAGATGTGAAACATTTGACAGCTCTTGTGAGACCAATCTCGTGCCTTACATGGTTTGGAAACTTATCAATCAAGGGATTTTGACATCCAACCATGACCTTCAAATGATAGTGTACAATAGTGTACTAGTGATAGCATTTTAACATCCAACCATGAAAATTCCTTCAACATGAGTGAATATGGTATCATAAAAGGTTGACATCAATGACACCACACTATCCACACATTTTCCAACAATAAGTACTCCTCCCAATCCTTCTCCCAATGCATCTATTGCGATAAAAAAATGACCTTCAAGGTCAAGAATTTATAAAAAATAGAGAAGTCAATATTTATTTTATAATTTGGAAGGCTTATTCACATTTATTAGTCCACTCAAATTGCCACCCTTTTCTTTAGAGTGACATAATGAGGTTATCAATTTTGAAAAGCTCAAAATTAACTTCCTATAGTAGGTTGTAAGTCCCATAAAACTTCTTACTTCATGGAAATTCTTTGATGATAACGAATCTAGAATAGATTTCATTCTAGTAGGGTCAACTAAAATACTATTTTCTAAGACCTAAATGCTAACCTTTCTTATGGAGAAAGTACACTTGGATATTTTACTAAAGAATTTATGCTCCCTTAATCAATATAAGAGCAACCTCAAATGATAATTATGTTCCTCTTCATTCCTATAATATATTAGGATCTCATCTAAATGGATGAGAACACATTTATCTAAAAGATCCTTGAATACATTATTCATCAGGTTCATGAAAGTTGCTAGGGAGTTTTTAAATAAAAAAGCAGCACTGTAAATTCATAGTGACCATACTTGGTTTGAAAGGTTGTTTTTGGAATATCCTCTTCTTTTATTCTCAATTGATTCTATTTGACTCTTGAATCAATCTTTGAAAAGACTATAGATTAACATATTTGATAAAAAATATCATGTATGCAAGGTAAATGATGTACTTATTCTTGACAATAGCCTTATTTAAAATTATATAATCAATGTAGAGCCATAAGGTACCATCATTTTCCTTAACAAAGATCACATGTTAACCATAGAGTGATACAATTGGCTTGATTAACCCTTTTGAAAGGAAATCCTATAGTTGAGATTTTAATTCCAACATTTCTATGATAGTCATTCAATATAGAGCTTTAGAATAAGGTTTTGATATTATAATTATTTCTATGGAGAAAGAAAATTCCCTTCTCAAAGTTAAGCTCAATAGCTCTTTCATAAAGACATCCTAGAAGTCACATAGAAAATTAAACTTTTAAAAATATGGTTCTTCTTGATAAGATAATTCATCCACTTTGATAATATACAACTCACAATTTTTTTTTTCTTTCTTAATTTGCATGACATTTTTTTTCTTATCTATATATCACATTTAACACCTTGAATGTAGACCTAGTTCATTAGGTTATCTAATTATTTAGAAATTTTTTAGAAGAAATCTCTACCTTTGCTTTATGTTTCCATAAAAAATTCATTCTAATGATTGCATCATACACTCCTAAGGGTACTACATAAAAATTTACCTTAATACAAAAGGGATGTAAGTGTAACTCAACCTCAATTAGATATTTCCATACCTTATCTTTGACTTGTTTTCATAAAAAACTGACCATTAGTTGTCCATGTAATCCACTTTCATAGGAATACAATTGAGAAATTTTGGAGTGAAAAAATATTTAGTGGCTCTTGTATCTATTAAAATGGGAAAAAAATGCTCAAAGAGTGTACCTAAAGTTGCAATAGAAGAGATTTGGAAATCATTTTGGTGGCTTCCTATTGCAACATGGATTCTTTGTTGGAAGGTGGTTTACTAAGAAGGCAAAGGTGGATAATTGAAATTTTTTCCTTGAGGTTTCTTGGGACAATTTTTGGCATATTGGTCATCTCCACAAGTAAAATCTCCTTATGATGTACTTATTTTGTTTGGAATATGATCTATTGTCCCATAATTCTTTCCTTTATGATCACTTTCTCCTTTTCTAAAGTTGGAACTATTTTCATTTCTGGAATTTCTATCATGAAACCTCTATTTGGATTGTTGAATCCAACCTTTATTTTTGAAGAATTTTGTATCCTTACTAGCTATGAATCTCTTCTTAGACTTTTCTTTAGATGCCACAATAGATTTAAGTTTATGCTCTTGCTAAATGAATTTCTTGGATACTTGGTCCATTTTTAAAGGTCCATGGACATCCACCTCGCCACCTATTTATGGATTTAACCCCATTATAATTTTTCTTATGTGAAACCTCTCATCCTTTTGATATTGAGGAACATATTTTAACAACCATATAAAATTCCCTCAACATTTTGTCATGAATAAATATCCTTACCTGAAATTTAAAAATTCTATCAAATTTTGATGAAACTAAAGTTTGGGTAATCACCTTTAACTAAATAAGACCATACACTTATCCCATGTAATAGAAATGGAATTGAAGTTCATCTCAATCTTTTTGTTCACTTACCAAGTTGAAGCTTTTCTTGGTAGATGTTATGCTCCCCATATTTCCTTAGTAACACCTGAGTAGTTCTGAATCTAAAAATACTTTTCCATCTTGCTTAACCATGACTCAACTTCATCACCTAAAACCATTCCATCAAATTTTGGTGGATTAATTTTCTTCATGTTTATTTTTATCTTAGTGGAAAAATGAGACCTTAAGTCTTGTCTCCTTTTTGATTCCTTAATGATGGTTTGACTTAATATAGGTAAGTTTCAGTGTCCAGGTTTAAACTAGCACTATGGTTATTCTCATGTCCTTTAGCTTACTCTCTCTAGGGTTCATAGAATTATTTATCATTATCCAAAATACTTTCCTTAGTATCATTTAAAGATAGGAGAATATAATCAAGTTTGGAAATGAAATATCCTATAGTTGCTCCAAAGTCGTTCACAATCACCTCAGGGTTGGTTCTTGTTTGTAACATTTTAGCCCTATACAATAGGACAATGTTACATTTTACCTCTAGCTTCTACATGAGCTTATCATATTAATAAAATTTTAAGAGATTACTACTTAGTTCTCTAATTAGTTTTATAAAAAATTATACCAATATTAAATAGTGAAAAAACACAAATATGTTTTTTTTTCATGCTTGATTTTTTTTGTAAAATTTCTAAATCCTTATTTACAATATAAGTTCTCTTTATATTTAGAGATCTCTAAGTTATAATAATTCTTTTCATTAGTAAGATTGAATCAAATAAGGGGACCTCTTTCTGGTTATCCTTCTCCATTGAAGTCCAGTAATACAAATTTTGAGGGGGGGTGTACATTTAGGTACTCTATTACCACCTCTTTACTTAAATCTAGTGAGTTGTGCCCACACCCAAAAGGTTTATCATGAACCACCAAGGGTTTCTTGATCTTGGATTTGATTTTTATTTTGGGCACTACTTTCTTGTCCTCGAGTAATTTAATTTTATTTACAACTATTTCTAAATTTTGAGTATCAAACAACCACATCTCTTATGATGGGAATGGTTCAAATGTTTTATTTTCAAGTGTTTTAGTTTTCTCTTCAATGATTTCCTTGTTCTTTCTCTTGTTTCTTATTTTCTTGGCATACTTTTAAAACCTATTTCTTTCCATATCCGGTTCACAAAATAATGTTTGATTAGTTAATGTTGTGCCTATAGCACACAATTCCTATTCAAAATGGGTACCCTCTCTTTTTCACTTTTTTCAGGTTACTTTTCCTTTGTTTCATTTTGCATGCCCCCTGTTTGAGTCCTAAGTGGTCAAGGAACCTTAAAGCTACCATCTTGAGTTGACCAAGTTTCACCACCTTCAAAATTTTCAAGTCTTTGGCCTTCATGGAGTTCCTTTGGTAGTTTTCCTTGAAACTGTCACCTTTTGCTCATTGGGGGTCCACCCATGCAAGTCACCCTTGGCAGAATTTCATCTTATCATTGCCACTCCCTATAGGGGCCGAGCTAGAATGTCAACCCACACTACGGGATCTGCAGCCTCTATTTGCATTTCCTCTGTCAACTTGCTAGGAAACAAACATCTAGGTTTCATCCTCTCTACGGGCTTTGCCATTCCCACCACCGACTATTTCAAAATCTGCACCCACCAACTCCACTTGCCACCATACTAGAATTTATTGCAGGCATTTAATGGCCAAAATTCTATAGCAATTTTTGATGGGTCATTTTCACCGACATTCCTTTTGAAATGTGTCAGAGCTCCTCTTTCTTTTGCCACCTTTACATCCACGAGATCCCACTATCGTTCGACCATCGCAATCCTTAGCATCTTCACAAGTTTTGTCGGGTTTGCTAGGTAGGTTTTCTGCCACCACTCATTTCATGCATTTTCATTGAATCTTGCAAAGTTATTTGAAAACTTGATAGTGAAAACCTTGAAACTAGCAAGAAAATTAAAGTCAACACAAAACCCATATGATAGAATTTGAAAATCCTTAGAAAATTTATCTATCAAATCCACGTGGAACTTGTTGTCATAGTTTTCATTCTTAACTAGGGCCACCGAGCCCTTTTGACTTGTAATTTCCCTGCCACTGTTACCTTAGCCCTATAAATGACAAACTTTAATCGCGGCTAACACCTTTTACAGACTCACTCACACGGGAAGTTGCTATCTCCTTTTTGTCCCCATTGAAACAAATGAAAAACTTAAGTTAATGGGGAATCCTCCCAACCATCTGTGGGTCTGCGAGTGCAGGTTTAGGCATGTAGATGGATCCCTTTATCTTGCCATTTTCAATGGCTGCCTCACTTTGGCCCTCCAGCATGCAGACTCCATGAGGTCTTTGTCTACCATCCAACAACCCATCGCTTAACTCTTCCTGCAAACCCTTTGATGTGGGTCTCTACCCACGCCTCACCACCATTTGCACAACTATCCCTAAACATTGAAGCCCTTGGATCCTCACACTAGGTGGGCCCCACACCATCTGCTTCCTTTGTGGGCTGCCCTTTGTGGACTACCATATGCGGGCCGCCTATCTCCTTTCAGTATAATAAATGGCTATGGTGTCCCATCCATCCACCTTGTGAACTCCACATTACCCACACCCATTTGACCCTCGAAAATGAAAATAATTAAGTTTGATGTTTGCAAACCCTCTGTGGCGTGTCACTTCCGCCATATGACTGTTGTTCCAAATGGTTGATGATATCCAACCTTTCACCTTGCAGGCTCTGATGCCAACCTTTCCCCGAGTCTTCATCAAAAAAATCACTAAGTAAAGTTGTGGGCAAGTGGTCCAATGTGGGTAGCCACCCATGGGTCGCTACCCTACTTCTATCAATTTCAAATAGCCAAGTTGAGCTTGTCTTCTGCTATGTGGAACCCACCCCCTCTACAGTTGTCCAACTAACTATGAGTAAATGACTCATGCTATAACCACATGTAGTCTTGATGGTGCATACCACTGCTTGTGGGCTACCGTCTCGTTTCCACTATCTCCAAGCGACTGCCACCCAACGTCTTCCTATTGGTCCCTTCCCACATCTAGGTGAATGGTCCTTGAACTTCAAAGATGAACTGAGGCCACCCTTCTTATCTACGGCTCCTGCATTGTGGGATGAAATCTATGGGATTCCACCTTGCCAATGCCATTCCAAATGGTGGAGTCCCTAATGACCGAGACATCACCTACACCCACAACCTTTAGACCCACATATCAAAATGATTGAGTTATCATTTTCAAGAACTCACGAAAGATCAAACCCACATGTCCAAATAGCCTAGCACCTTAGTGGGACCCTTCATAATGCATAAATGTTGATGCGGGTGGCTCTATGTGGGTCATCATGCCCTCTTTTCCATCTACTTACAACTTCCTTCAAACAACCGCTAGCCTAGGGAAACCTGCAGCCCTGGGCCTGCATTGCCATATGTTCCCAAAAAAAAGGAAAATGATGATATGAAAGGAATGTTATGATCTTTAAAAGTTGAATTACTTGATCTAACATTGGTTTTGTAGGATTCTGCTAATGATCCCCTTATTTTTCACATAAACATGCTCACTGTGTCTTTATCTGCATGATTTATGGAATTAGTTGTAGGACCTTTGGGGGCATCTGCAAAGAAAGAAAAAGGGAAGAATACCACCAAAGCATCAATAGGGAAGGAAGAAAAGGACTAGATGAAATATAAATTCCAGGGAGTGGAGGTCACCTCCAAGGTTACCATCGAGTGGGATACAATTACATATACATGTTGTCACCCAGAAGTGCACCCTAAGCAAAGTTATAAAACTAAGCCTTCTAGGGAAACATGGGATCATCTCAAGGCTGTGGGTCACCTAAGACTGAAATGAACCTCTGGAGAAGGCTGACTTCCTTTGGGTATCACCTAAACTAATGATCTTGTAATGGGAAAAGGGAGAAGGAGTACATGAATGAAACTAAACTATGGTGATACACCGAGTTTAATGAGATCAATGGAATACTTAGAATGCACTTGAAATTTGTTAATGATCAGAAGGAAACACATAAAATTCTATGAGCTACACATTAATATGTCACAAACAGGTTTGATGCATACAACTTTTCAATAAAGGAAAATATTTTCACATAATGGAATTTAGGTGCAGCTATGTGAACACAACTTTGTGATTCATATAATGGTGCTTTTTATAAAAAGGAAGCCATGAACACCAGATAAAGTCATAAAGGAATAAAAGATTTCACAAGATAACTTAATCATTCACCTGAAATGCACAACATTTTTTGCAAGAATAATGATAGGAGTCTGAAGCATCAACAGAGGCCAAGGCAACTCTGTACTTTATATTCCAATGTCGAAGTGAGTTACAAAACATACACTAGCTGAGAGAGGATTGCTCAAAATCACTAACTCTTCTAAATGCATTCTTCCAACTCCTTAAAAAAAGGAAAAAAATACCTTATATATCATAAGTGAGTCGGCCCCTTAGGGCTTACAAAAAATATCGGTCTCAGAAAAGATCTATCCCTAGATCTTTTGACATAGTTAATACTATGTTCAGCTGGATCCCTACTGTCCATGTCGGTGTGAAGAGTCACCTCTAGGAGTGGTCTTCTCCAGATCTTTCTGCAACCACCGCATTTACTCCCTGGTATCGTGTCCTCCTTGAATCCCCTTAGCCAAGCTGCCTTCAATGCTTCTGACTTCAGAGTAGGATCACGTTGTCTTTGTTTTGTCGATCTTCTTTGCTGAGGTATCAATCAGTCAAAATGTCAATGGTTCATCCTTGGCTCCTTTGATTGGTTGGTTCATTCCATGTGGATCCCTCGAACAGTCAAAAGCTCCTCTAATCAGAATCGCATCTCGGCAAGACACTAGAAGTGTCTCACCGATGCGATTATGCTCCTTAAAGCTATCAGCACAACATGTGATAGTCGGTGAGACATCTTAGCGAGCTTTAGAAGTCATATTGATATCACCAAAAACATCGGCAAGACAACTGGCATTAGTCTGAAATCACAGTGAGGTCCACTGAGTCATGTCGATACCCCTTTCATTTGGAAATTCCATCGTTGATGGCAAGAGATCATGTGTTTGGGGAGACCTATCTATGAGCTTATTTTAGTCACCCCAAGCTCTATTAGTTCCTCTCAATGAGACTCTAGGCCATTGGCAAGACATCACAATGACTTATCTTTCCTTAGGTGAGGCCCCTGGCTTTCGGTAGAACATTTCTAGGTTGCCAAGACATCATGGTGGTGACTTTAACTCCTGGCGAGTGCACTTCATGTTGGAGAGACATCATCAAGTCAGGGAGACCTCCATTGGTCGAAAAGAGGTTGTACTGAAGGCACCTTGCTTTGGCGAGGTCTCATTTCATTTCACTTTGTCAAGAGATACATTCATTAGCAAGAGGGCATAATGGGATTCATTAGTCATGTCGATATCACTTTCCATCACCAGGACCACTCCATGTCACTAATACATCACTTCGATGGTCGAGCGCTACACCAATGTCATCCAGGTCGGGGAGACCTTCAATGAATACAAACCACATCCCCAAGCTCACTTTGTTTGGCATGAATCCCATCAGTTAGGAAGACATTTCATCGAAAGAAACTTTGAGCTGGGAGCTTCTCGATGAACCACTATCTGAGTGACCTCCCACCGAAATCACTATTTCCTATCAAGTGCATTTCTATTTGTCAGCAAGACCCCCGAGTGTTGGTGAGAGATCTTACTGAAGGCACAACGCTACCCCGAGACCCCTTTCATTTCGATAAGACTCCCCATCTATTGGTGGGACTTCTTCCTGAGCTCATCATCTTTTTGCGATCTCGCTTCATTTCGGTGAAACAAACCTTCTTCACCAAGACCTCTCGCCGAATGCAAAATCTCTCTGGGCTCATACCTTGTTTTGGTAAGACCTTGCTTTGTCAGCGAGACGTGTTGGAGAAATCCTCCATTCCATCTAGGCTTACCTTTATTTTAGGGAGACCCCCAAGTGTTGGTGAGACTCTTCAGCGAGGGTGAAATATTACCCTGATACCCTTTGTCTTTAGCAAGAGACAAAGGTCTCGCCAAGAGATTATGGCGAGGTTAATTTCTTAGGCTAAGGCTATGAGTCGGCAAGACCTTTAGACGAAGGTGAGATGTCATAGCGAACTCTTCTTATTGTCAAGAAGATAGTGTACTCTCGGCAAGACCTCTTGCCAAAGGTAAAGACTACCTCGGCCAGCTTTCATCATCTTCTATCGGTGAGAGTTAATTAGTGTCACCCTGAGCGCACTCCCCTTTACCAAACTCGACATTCCTTTCGCCAAGACATTATCAAGTTGGGAAGACTCGATAGAGAGGATCAAATGTCACACCGATACGCGCTTGTGTCGTTGAGACCACACCATGTCGACAAGACATTACTGTGACGACTGGGAGCTATGCCAATGTTAAAAAATTAGGGAGACCTCCTGCATCATCAAGACCTTTTGTTAATTCACTCCTCTTGTTGGGGAGAGATCACCACATTGGGGAGACCATATGCCGAGAGCAGAAGCTCATGTCGAAAGATTCATTACTATTGCCGAGACCTTAGCCTATTAGCCAGACCTCTCGCCAGGACCCCTATCCTTTTGGCAATGAGTTCACTTCTCTTCTTGGTCAGGGAGACATTATTATCTCAGGAAGAACCTATGTCAAAGCTTACTCCCTTTGCCAACACCACTTGACTTTGACAAGACATCATGCGATCGGTAAGACCCTTTATTGAATTCGGATCTCATGGTGATGAAGGCCTCATTTAGCGAGAGCCTTTTGGTCGGTGAGACATCTTAGTGGTCTTGGCGACTTTCTCCTTAGAGGATTTTCATGCTGAAATTTCCTAGGGCAGGCTCTCCAACTGAGTTCCCTGTGACCTAGTAAAAGATGTAGGATCTTTTCCCTTGTTGTGAATGTTCCGTTGGGCCTCTCGAAGATCTATCACATGATTATCTTTCCTGATTGAAACTATAGGTGACAAATAGGCAACATTTCTGGTGACCTTTGCTGGATGTTTGCCTACTAAAAATGAGAACCAGTAGCTAAAACTTGTCCATTGGGCATGGAGTCATTAGGAAGCTCAAGAAACAAATAAAACATCAACTTTGCACATGGATTCAATTCGCATGAGGCCCATAGAACACAAAAAATTTCCAAAAAATGACAAAATAGGGGAAACTGACTGTGCTGGAACAACACTTATGGAAAGCATAAAACCTAACCTAATATGTACAATAGAGGAGCCCGTCAAACTTGAAAATAGGGTTTGAGGTGCATCCCATTGACTAGGATAGGAAGTACTTCACGTTCTGTCATGGCCAGTTGATAAGCATTGTGCTCCTTAAAGTCTATGATAATGAATTGGCCTATCCACATGTTGTCAAACTTGGTGTGATGGCCTAGCCTGCTTTTTAGAACATCCCATTTG
The DNA here is from genome assembly GCA_007258455.2 of Sequoia sempervirens. Taxonomy (NCBI): domain Eukaryota; kingdom Viridiplantae; phylum Streptophyta; class Pinopsida; order Cupressales; family Cupressaceae; genus Sequoia; species Sequoia sempervirens. Next base: position 280,882,878 of record VDFB02000003.1, read on the forward strand.
AGCATGAGGTCTCCCGCCTTAAAAGATTTTGTTGTAGCCCTTTTCCAAATATCTTCTTTGTTTGGAGCTAATGATACTCCAAAACCCTCATTGCTTTGTCCCTTGATTCTTTGAGTTCCATGAGCTCTTCATACCTCACGGACATTGGGTCTTGTTGCTCAAACATCTCCAACTGATGTATAATGTCAAGAGCTGGGAGCTCCACAAACAAGGGCAATCTTTCCTCTTTTACATAGAATAGCATGTATGGTGAGTTACAAATAGACCTCTTAGGAATCACTCTGTCGCCCATAGTGCATACCTCAATTTGATGTGCCAGGTTCTTTGATTATCCTCCATTGTTCTTTTGATAATCTTGATGAGATTCTTATTTGTGCTTTCAGCGAAGCCATTACCCTGAGGGTAATAATTTGAGGATGTGTTCAAATGAATGCCATGTTTAACGGCCCAATCAATTAGTCTTAATGCCACAAATGCAAGAGAATTATCAGATATGATAGAGTCAGGAACTCCAAATTTGGTGACTATATCTTCATAGAAGCTCAAAACTGAGGACTCTTTTGCTTCTTTCAAAGCCATTGCTTTTGTCCACCGTGTGAAATAGTTTGTAGCCGTGAGCAACCACTTGTGACCAGTACTGAAAGGTGGATTTATTGGCCCAATAAAATCAATTCCCCATCTCATGAAGGGCTGCTCTACTTGAATTGGGTGTAGAGGCATAGCAAACAACTTTTCCTTCCCTAAAAACAAAACACATTTGACACACTTTCTTGACCAGGCATATGCATCTTTGAATAAGCTAGGCCAGTAGTAACCAACTCTCATGATCTTCCAAGCAATAGTTCTTGGGGTAAAGTGACCTCCCACAGCTCCATCATGAAACTCATGAAGTACCTTCTCAATTTGATCACTGTGAATGCATCTTAATAGAACACCATTCATATCCTTTTTGAAAAGAACATTGTTTACCAGCACATATGATATGGACTGCAGTCTGAAGTATCTTCTTTTAGCTCTGTTCAATCCTAATGGGAAATCACTAGTTTGTTAAAACTGGGTCATATCTTGAACCCAATTAGTTACCCCCATAGGCACATCATCTTGAGCATTCTGAAACTCATTTGTATTAGTAAACACAACATCCCTTTCTAATTCGTTTCCTCTGATTGATCCTATAGCAAGTTGTTCATAGAGACCTTTACCTCTAACCAGTTTGGTAACCTTAATGTCTACATCATACTCCATGACCTTGGTGATCCACCCTTCTCTCTTTTGGTTCAGATCTTTGTTCAACAAAAATTCCTTCACACTTGGGTGTGTGACCAAAATATGAATCTTATTGTTTGAGATTAAGGGCTTGAATTTCTTTAAGCTTCTGATCACGGAGAGAACATGCTTCTCAACAAATGTATACCTCTCTTCATAATTAGCAAGTATTTGACTAAAGAAGGCTATGGGCTGTTCTAAGTTGTCACTATTTTTCTGTACCAACATAGCAGAGATTGAACCAGTGCTGCCAAAAGCATACAAAAAGAAATCTTTAGAGAAATCTGGTTTTACCAAGGTTGGGGTAGATGCTAAAGCCTCCTTGATTTTTTCAAAACTACGCCTTTCCTCCTTTGTCTAGTTGAAAACTGCATTCTTTTTTATCATGGTAGTCAAAGGCTGTTGCAAATTTGCAACATCAGGAATAAATCTTCTCAGAAAGTTAATCCTCCCTAAAAAGCTTAGCAATCCCTTATGATTAGGCAATGGTAGCTCCAATATAGCTTTGACTCTCTCAGAATCGATGGAAACTCCATCTTTTTATACTATATGGCCCAAAAGTTTACCTTCATGAACTGCAAAAATACTTTTTGTAGGATTGAGGGATATCCCATACTCTGCATTTTTCAAAAACATGCTTAAGATGTGACAAATGTTCTTCTACAATCTTTGAATATACTGTTATGTCATCTAAATAAATTAGCATAATCTTATTGATCAAACTTTGGAACGCCATGTCCATGGCCCTCTGAAATGTGGCACCAACATTACATAAACCAAAAGGAATCCTTTTGTATGCCATGGTGCCCCACTTAGTTGTGAAAGCAGTTTTAAACTAATCCTCCTCTTTAACCAGCACTTGATTATAGCCCAAAAAACCATCTAACAAGGAAAATATTTTAGAACCAACAACCACTTGTAAGATTTGTTCCATGGAGGGCAGCAGGTAGTGGTCTTTCAAAGATGATCAGTTAAGATCCCTGAAGTCTACACAGTATTATTTCACCATTTTTCTTCCTAACTGGCACAAGGTTAGAAACCCATAAAGTGTGTTTAATAGGAAAGATGATACCCCCCTCAAATAATTTGGTCAGCTCTTTAATCATTAAAGGCTCAACCTTAGGATTCAAGGGCCTTTGTTTTTGCCTGACTGGCTTAGCATTAGGTTCTAACTCAATTGTGTGATGAGCAATGTGGGGATCAAACCCTTTCAAATCTGAGTACTCCCAAGCAAAGACATCATGAAACTCTTGGAAAAAGGAAACAAAAGATTGTTTATCTTTATGTGAAATTTTTTTCCTATCTTAAGGAGTTTACCTTTGAAAATCTCCAATTCTTCATAATTCTCTTGTTTAACTTGCAAGCCAGCTTTACCCTTTCTAAGCTGATCGTCGGTACTGAAAATTGACTCTAAGATAACAAGACCTTTGGGTAACTTATTTGTCTTCAGCTGTATGACCTAATCATTATACTGCTGCTTAAGTTTTGCTTGATTAACCATGGAGAACTGATCTTCTTCAAGCATAAAAGAAAGAATATCTTCATCACTGTCAAAAACCTACTAGTGGACGTTGTTATTAGGAATTGATGGCCTGACTACAACCTTCACATACTGCTATACTTTCTCTTTTCTAATGTCATCTGGAATATCAAACTGTGCTCCAATGGCTGTAAGCCTATCATCATGCTTGTTCTGGTTCCTTGGAATAGACACTAAGCTAAAGGCATCAAAATCCTCAAGCATGTTCCACACTCTATTTCTATAAGAATTAATTGTGTCATTTTTAGCAACATTCAAGCCTCTTATTTGATGGAGAATTAATTCACTGTCCCCATAGACTTTCAAGTGGGTTATTCCTCTCTTCCTTGCCCACTCAAGACCTTGAACAAGGCCCTCATATTCAATAATGTTATTGAAGCATGCAAAAGCAAAACAAAATGTAGAGTAATACCTATCACCCTGTGGAGAAATCAACATCGCACCTCCTCCTACTCCATTCTTGCTCCTGGAACCATCGAAGAACATCTCCCAAAGTCCACTTAGTGGTTGCAGCAACTGATCTGCATCCTTCTCTAGGTTTGGAATCTCTGTGTCAGGCTCAAGAATGACATAGTTACACATACTGACATCTTGAATGAGATCCTCAGGACTGTCCAACACATTTTCAACTGACCACTCATGTAACAACACATCAGTTATAGCTTCTGATTGAGGTTCTTGAGCAACAACCAGCTCACTGTCAGTTAAAGCAACATAATTTGTGTCTGGAGTAATGGAGACAACGTTGATAGAACTTGGATTATATGGCTCAATGTGATCTTTAGCCAACCTTTTAGATTTAATGGTGACCTTAGTTCCATATCTTGTTCTAAACAGCATGTGTGACCAATCAGCTGATATGTAACCACCTATCTTGGTTGTAAGGTCTCTTGATAAGCATAAGGAAAAGAAAGGTGGAAGGTCTATAACACATATGTCTTGGGGAACTAAAAAATTTGGACAAGCATGAAGGGTGAGACTCAAATCCTTAATAATACCCAATGTATTGATAGAGGTACCATCCAATTGAATTAATCCCTTCTCTAAAGGCTGATACTTGAGTCCAAGCTTGTCAGCAATTTGTTTTGGCATCATTGAGCTACTAGCTCCACTATCTACCATACAATTATGAACCAAATTGTCACCTATGATTACTGATATATAAAAAGGAGGTGGTTTAACTCCTTTTTTGGTCTCTATGCTAGGCTGTTGATCATTTCCTTGAGGATTATTTGTTAACACAACTCTAACCTGACCTATTGGGGACTCAAATTCATCAGACATTTTCAAACTTGACAAGGCTGACTGTAACATATCCATTTGACCTGGGATGGCTAATGAGTCCCACATAGACATTGTAACATTCATTTTCTTCTTAATATCAAGGATATTATAAGGTACAATTGGATTTACTTTAGAATGTACCTTTATGCCAGTATGATCAGCTTGCAAGTGTGGCTACTCCTTGTTTGAGAGTTGCTGATTTCTTTGCCAATCAAGGGTCACTCGAGATGTAGATGGTTTTGCAGTTGCTACCTTTCCTTTGTCAGCTACTTGATCAAGCTCAAATGCTCTCTTCTTTGCCCTGGTATTAGCTGCAACATGAGAGCTATCTTAATTCAATCCACAAAATTCTTCACCTTGCCAGTTAAGTAGGGTGGCATTATTGATAAGTTGTTCTTGGTGCTGTGAATTTGGGTCAATAAGTACATGCTGTTGTGAACTTGAGGCATTCTGTACCATCAGTGCTTGATTTATGAGTCCATTTGAACAAGTGGCTTGGTTATGAGGCTGGTTACAAGGGTAACACCACTCACAATCTACTACTATGTTGCTTTGGATAGGAACCAGGTCCTTGACTGCACTAATAGGTGTTGGGGCATAGGCCTGAAAAGGTCTTGTGTTCACATTCTATCTTGGGCCCTGGTAATCTTGTCTACTTCCTTGATATGCTTGTTGCTGACCTAGATTCTGCTATTGATAAGGCCTACTATAAGATTGCTACTTTTCCAAACCAACAAGTTTGTTACTAGAAGACTGCAATAGATTTTTGATCTCCAGTAACTCATTTGGAGAACTTGAAGCCATGTTTTCTTGTGTTACAACAGCTGAAACAGATGGAAAAGGTGTAAAAAGAGGTATCTGCAAGGGAATATTTGCATGAATCTCTAGAAATATAGGCATTGGTGGCTTGGGAGCAAGTTTACCAGCTTGTATTAAGTTGTTTTCAGCTCTAATGGCTATTTCAAAGGTGTTTGGTAGAGAAACCCCTCCCATTGATTGTATCATAACAACTATATCACTATTAAGAGCCCTCAAGAAGTACAAAAATGCATACTCTAGAGGTGGTCGCACTGTCGTAGGGATTCTATCCTAGGTCTTTTGAAATTTGAAGTTGAAATCATTCATTTTATCTTGAAGGGATCTCTTAATTGTGGTTAATTGCTCCAATAGAGACAAGTTATCAGACCTATCTTAGAATTGTTTATGCAACTTGTCTCCAAATTTGTCCCAAGTTGCAATTGAACTAACTGCTAAGCCCCTATTCAATTGCACAACTCTTCCCTTCAGTGAAGTAGCTAGTAATCTTACTACAACATCCTCTTGAGTTATGTGATGGAATCCGCATAACGAAGCCACATCTCACATGTGTTCAATGGGAGTAGTTTGGTCTTTCCCTGTGAAAGTTGGTAGACTCTTCAGTGATGCCATTGGGATGTCATTGTGCTGTGTCAAATTCAAGGGGATCCCTCCATTGAAAGCAACAAACAGTTGATTCCTTGGAGCAACCATTGGAGGTATCTGAGGTCAATTTATTGGTACAACAAAATGAGATCCTACTGATGGAGGGGTGGATTTAGTTCTCCTAGAATAGATAATTGCTATTCCTCACCTTTTAGTTGCTCTACCTTGTCTTCTTGGTGGTGACAACTGAAAATATTCGAAAGGACCAGAGTTGCTCCTTGTCTAAACTTTTCTCACAAACTATGGAAGGCGCTAATTTCTGGAGTTCTTCCTCTTTGTGGAGTCACCAAGTATGCCAAATGACTTCTATAAAGTCTGGGAGTAGCTGGTTGCATACTAAACCAGCAATTTGATCTAATTTCTGTCCCACCGGGCATGCCAGAAACTGTTGTCACCTAGAAGTGCACCCTAAGCAAAGTTATGAAATTGAGCCTTCTAGGGAAACATGGGATCATCTCAAGGCTGTGGGTCACCTAAGACTAAAATGAACCTCCAGAGAAGGCTGGCTTCCTTTGGGTATCACCTAAACTAATGATCTTGTAATGGGAAAAGGGAGAAAGAGTACAAGAATGAAACTAAACTATGGTGATACATTGAGTTTGATGAGATCAATGGAATACTTAGAATGCACTTGAAATTTGTCAATGATCAGGACACACATTAAATTATATGAGCTACACATTAATATGTGACAAATAGGTTCGATGCACACACCTTTTCAATAAAGGAAAAGATTTTCACAGAATGGAATTTAGGTGCAGCTATGTGAACACAACTTTGTGATTCATATAATGGTCCTTTTTAAAAAAAGGAAGCCATGAACACCAGATAAAGTCATAAAGGAATAAAAGAGTTCACAAGATAACTTAATCATTCACCTAAAATGTACAACATTTTTTGCAAGAATAATGATAGGAGTCTGAAGCATCAACAGAGGCCAAGGAAACTCTGTACTTTATATTCCAATGTTGAAGTGAGTTACAAAACATACACTAGCTGAGAGAGGATTTCTCAAAATCACTAACTCTTCTGAATGCATTCTTCCAACTCCTTACAAAAAGGAATAAAATGCCTTATATATCATAAGTGAGTCAACCCCTTAGATCTTACAAAAAATATTGGTCTCAGAAAAGATCTATCCCTAGATCTTTTTACATAGTTAATTTTGTGTTCAGTTGGATCCTTGTTGTCCATGTCGGTGTGAAGAGTCACCTCCCGGAGTGGTTTTCTCTAGATCTTTCTACAACCACTGCATTTACTCCCTAGTATCATTCCCACCTTGAACCCCCTCAGCCAGGCTACCTTCAATGCTTCTAACTTCAGAGTAGGATCATGTTGTCTTTAATTTGTCGATCTTCTTTTTTGAGGTATCAATCAGTCAAAATGTCAATGTTTCATCCTTGGCTCCTTTGATTGATTGGTTCATTCCACGTGGATCCCTTAAATGGTCAAAAGCTCCTTTGATCAGAATCGCATCTCGGCGAGACACTAGAAGTGTCTCACCAATGCGATTATACTCCTTGAAGCTATTGGCACAACATGTGACAGTCGGTGAGACATCTTAGTGAGCATTAGAAGTCATATTGATATCACCAACAACATCAGCAAGACAACCGACATCAGTCTGAAATCACAACGAGCACCACTAAGTCACGCCGAAACCCCTTTCATTTGGAAATTCCATCTCCGTTGGCAAGATATCATGTGTTCGGGGAGACCTATCGGTGAGCTTATTTTAGTCACCCTGATCTCTATTAATTCCTCTTGATGAGACTCTAGGCCATTGGCAAGACATCACGATGACTTATCTTTCCTTGGGCGAGGCCCTTGGCTTTCAGCGGAACATTACTAGGTCGCTGAGACATCATGGCAGTGACCTTAACTCTTGGCGAGTGCACTTCATGTCAGAGAGACATCATCAGGTCGGGGAGACCTCCATTGGTCAACAAGAGGTTGTGCCAAAGGCAACTTGCTTTGGTGAGGGCTCATTTCATTTCACTTTAGCAAGAGATACATTCATTGACAAGAGGGCATAACGGGATTCATTAGTCATACCGATATCACTTTCCATCGTTGAGACCACCCCATGTCAGTAAGATATCACTTCAATGGTTGGATGCTACACCGATGTCATCCAGGTCGGGGAGACCTTCAGCGAATACAAACCACATCCCTGAGCTCACTTTGTTCGGCATGACTCCCATTAGTCAGGAAGACATTTCATTGAAAGAAACTTTGAGCTAGGAGCTTCCCGATGAACCACTATCGGAGTGACCTCCCGTCGAAACCACTATTTCCTACCGAGTGCATTTCTATTTATCAGAGAGACCCCCAAGTGTTGGTGAGAGATCTTACCAAAGGCACAATGCTACCCCGAGACCCCTTTCATTTTGGTAAGACTTCCCATCTGTCAGCGGGAATTCTTCCTGAGCTCATCATCTTTTGGCGATCTCGCTTCATTTCAGGGAAACAAAGCTTCTTTGCCAAGACCTCTCACTGAATGAAAAATCCTTCCAGACTCATACCTTGTTTTTGTAAGACCTCGCTTTGTTAGCAAGACATGTTGGCAAAATCCTCCATTCTGTCCAGTCTTACCTTTATTTCGGGGAGACCCCCAAGTGTCAGTGAGACTCTTCAGCGAGGGTGAAATGTTACCCCAATACCCTTCCTCTTCGGCAAGAGAAAAAGGTCTTGCCAAGACATTATGGTGAGGTTACTTTCTTAGGCTGAGGTTATGAGTTGGAAAGACCTTTAGATGAAGGTGAGATGTCACAGCAAACTCTTCTCATTGTCGGCAAGACTGTGTACTCTCGGTGAGACCTCCTGCCAAAGGCAAAGACTACCTCGGTGAGCTTTCATCATCTTCTATTGGTGAGAGTCATTTAGTGTCACCCCGAATGCACTCCCCTTTACTGAACTCGACATTCCTTTCACCAAGACATTATCAAGTCGGGAAGACTCGATAGCGAGGATCAAATGTCACACTGATACTCGCTTGCATCACTGAGACCACACTATGTTGACAAGACATTACCACGATGGCTGGGAGCTATGCCGATGTTAAAAAATAAGGGAGACCTTCTGCATCATCAAGACCTTTTGTTGAAGATGCCTCCCTACGTCGAGAATTCACTCCTCTTGTCGGGGAGAGATCACCATATCGGGGAGACCATATGCCGAGAGCACAAGCTCATGCCAAAAGCTTCATTATTGTCGCTGAGACCTTAGCCTATTGGCTAGACCTCTCACGGGGACCCCTATCCTTTTGATGATGAGTTCACTTCTCTTCTTGGTTGGGGAGACATTATTATCTTGGGAAGACCCTATGCCAAAGCTTACTCCCTTTGCCGATGCCGGTTGAATTCGATGAGACATCATGCAATCGGTAAGACCCCTTATCAAAGCAGGATCTCATGGCGACAACGACCTCATTCACCGAGAGGCCTTTGGTCAGCGAGACATCTTAGTGGTCTTGGTGACTTTCTCCTTAGAGGATTTTCATGCCGAACTTTCCTAGGGTAGGCTCTCCAACTGAGTTCCCCATGACCTAGCAATAGATGTAGGATCTTTTCCATTGTTGCGAATGTTCCATTTGGCCTCTTGAAGATGTATCACATGATTATCTTGCCTGATTGAAACTGTAGGTGAAAAATAGGCAACAATACAAACTTGGGACAAATTGATGTAGATGAATTCAGACAGAGGGTCATTGCCAACCCCACTATAGAAAATGCATGGAGAATTAGGAAAAGTGGATTGGCCAAGGAAGATGGTTTCCCACCTGCTCTTGTGGCTCTAGAGTTTTTGATGGCTTGTAGAGAAGCCTACTAAGAGAAAACCAAAAGAATTATTGACCATGACGACAAAGTGTTGGTTGACTTTTCCACTAGGTCTATAGGGAAAACTTTCCACATCCCCACCTTTGATCCAATGGAGGAAACAAAAAAAATATCTTTTCCACTAGGTCTATAGGGAAAACTTTCCACATCCCCACCTTTGATCCAATGGAGGAAACCAAAAAATAATATGAAAAAAGCACATGGAAAGTTGACCCTTGAAGATGTAAGAAATTGATTAATCAATATTTGTTAAAAGAAAAGAGGGGCAACATGAACAAGGTGCCCCAAGAATTGTTCAGGAGTGATTTCCATGAGGACTACCATGATTTGGTAACCTTGCTAAGTAGAGCCATGGGAATCCCAACAGTGGCATACTTCCAAGATTGGATGTTCTATTTTATAGAAGAAATCATCAGTGGGGAAATCAAGTTCCACTAGGCAGGAATGATCAACAATTTCTTGCATGATAAATTTATAGCAATCAAAAAGACCTCCTAATTTTACATGACCTATTATCTGGTCTATCTTTTGGCTAACTCTTTTCCATATAGAGATCTATTTGTGGCACAAATCCTAACTCTGAGGAGAGAGCTAAAGGTATATGATAGGAACCCAAGCTGCAATACCAAAACTTTAAGGACTACTACTCGGTAAATGTTGCCTTCATTGGGCACATCATTAGACTCCTCAAAGGGGATTTTGAGAGGAGAGTTACAATGCTTAGGAATTTATTCAAATATTTAGGTTTCTATTCATAAAATTCCCCAAATTCACTTACATCTGGATCAAGGGCTTCTCTAAAAGGTCGTATAAGCTACCTCGGTATCCATATGACCAATTGATCTTACTACAAGACTCCAAGTAGCTACAACATGCGCATACTCTTTTGAGCAAGAAACACAAGCCGAGCATCCCATATCCTCTCACCTTTGGCCAGGGAATGTATGCTCTTCCTACATCCCAATGTATAGAGTATTCTGAAAAGGATATCATTGAATGTAACTTGGAGCTTTACACTGCCCCACCAAGGATGGATCTATATGGAAAATTGAAGAAGATGGTTGGGAAAGAATATGTCCACTTGCACAATATTGAAGAATTTTCGGCTAACTACAGAGATGATAAGGAGGTGTGCATGAGGCACCATATGTGCATGACTTCCTACTTTTTGAAAATAGTAAAAATATTTCCAGTTCTGGATAAGATCATCGAGGATGAGAATACCATTATAGATTCAAAGTTTGACATAGTTGCCAACTTTCCCTTCCCCTTGATTGATTGGGATGATGAAGAGATCAATGACCTTGATATTATGAACAAACCAATAGAGGATAGAACCAAATAATAGATTGATGGGAGAATTGCTCAGCTAAAGCTTCACAGAGTAACTCTGACCTATGGTGAGCTTGAAGATGAGCTTTAGAGTGAAATTGACACTAGGATCACTACTACCCTAGCTAGAGAGACTCCAAAAATCACCTCCCACCACTAGGTCAAAAAAGAGAAAAGAAGTATTAGAGCACCAACCAAAGCGTAAGGTATATTCAAGGAAGGAGTCAGAGGGTTAGACCTCCAAGAAAGCAAATATATCAAGTAGATTCATTGAGATGCCCACAATCCAAGAGGATCCAATCAATGAAGGAGAGGAAGAAGAGGCCGAGCAACCAAAGTCTCCACCTACCACCTCTAATCTTGTTGCCGCCACCACTGCCATTGGTATCACTCCTTTGCTGACATCGAAAGCATTGCTTATGTCCTCTCCACTTGTGATGGACATATCAATTCGCCTTGCCTCCACCTCACCTACTATGCCCATTATGGTGAGGGATTCTTCTTCTTCCACCACTTCTCCACTATCTTCCTCCTCCATGTCTCCATCAATAGCTATCCCCTTAGCCTCTACAACAAAAATTCCCACTCTCACTCTTCCAGAATCTTTTGCATGACACATGCAAAATACACCTATGGAGCTCTTTGGAGTATTGATGAACCTCACAATACATGCTACTTTAGCTCAAGCTATGGTTGGTTTCCCTGTGCTTTCTCTGACCTAACTACCCAAATGGAGATGACCATGTGAATCTTGAGGGACATAGAAAGAAAAGAGAGGGAGGAAACCAAAGAAATGGATGAAGAATCTGAGGATGACTACCATGAGAATCCAAAACATCAAAACTTGTTCATCGATGAGGTGGTGCATGGTGAAGAAGGATCATAATCCTCTAAGGAAGATATTGAAGATCCAAGTGCAAAATATATAGTAGAGAATTATGACCAAGATATCAAGGAAGAGTTGGCCTAGCAACTCAAAGGCATTGGAGAGGAAGTTGAGAAATAGTCCTTTGAGGAAAAGAAAGAAACTGATGAAGAAATGGAGGTAACTACAGAGCCTTTTCCCAAGGAACAATACAAAATCCCTAATCATGATGAAGAGATGCCTCCCATAGGAGAAGAAGAGAAGAAGGAAAATGAAGCTCAAGAAGAAGATAAGTCTGAGGAAGAGGCTGAAACTAGAAGATTCCTAGAGACCAAGCGTCATGCAGAGCACAAGCAAGAAGAAGAAGAGAAGGCATCTGAAGGGGAAGATAGCCCCAAGGAAAACATAACTACTATTGAGTCACAAGAGGAAAATGCCATATTCATCCATGACTTAGATGAAGAAGAAGAAGATAAAACATAGTTCTAAGGAGAGTCCAAGCCATGAAGAAAGGGAGATCCAACACATTAAAAAAGATGAATGTAATCATGAATCACCAAAGGGTGAATCTCATATGCCGAAGTGGCTGGAGAAGCAACTACAAAATAAGACCCCCACCCTCATGGATCCCAAAGAAGGGTCAGAGTCCATCCTATCACGAGATCAGATAGGAGCGAAAAAGGAGAAGTTGAGGGTCTAATCCCATATCACAATGGATGCATCAAGATCGAGGACCGTACAAATTTCTACTCTAGTGATGGATAAGGGAGAGGGAGTCAGCTACAATATCTCCACTATTGAGTTGGAACAACCACTAGAGAAAAATAGATTGATCATCTTTAGGGATCCATCCCCACAATCATGCACCAAATGAACAAGGATCAATCCTCCAAGGAGGAATTAAAGGCATAGGTGGCAGATGTTACACCTGATATACAAAAATGGTCTTTTGTTGAGGAACTACCCAAAATGTTGTTGACCACTCCTTTACTATTTCAAAGGATCACATCAACAAATTGGAGAGGAGAAGGAATTGGACTAAGGCCACCAAAGATTGGTTTTGACAAGTAATTTACAATGGAGATATAGGCATTGGGCATGCCATCAGAACAACCAATAAGTTTAGGGAGGTACAAAAGCAACTAGAAGGCATAGAGAAATTCTATACTAACTTCCTGAAGCTATATAGAATTACATACCCTAAACTCAAGGCTATCCTCAAGATGCCCAAGTAAACTTGGGAAAAGTAGTTGGCCTTGGAAAAAGATGATCATTGGCTTGTTGAAACATGGAAACTAGGCCTAGATCATAGAAGAGAAGACTTGGAGCGAGTGCTCCATGAAGTGGAGATTGACCTGGATTAGGTCAAGGAACATTGGGAAGCCTATGAAGAATACTTGAAGCTCAGGATAGGCTATGAAATGCCTTCCATTGAGCTAGACCCTGAGAAGATAAGGCCATATTTTCATAAAAAGATGGAGAATAGGGCAACAGATTCATTGACACCAGATTTTATGGATTTTTCCACTTCAGCCTTCACCTAGTTACATCAGGTGTTTAAGAATATGCTAAAGTGTAATAAGGATTGGGAGCTAATTGCCAAAAGATCCCAAAATTTGAACTTCTAGGTGCTCCAATCCGACATAATGGAATGGAATAAACTTTAGGTGTTGATTGACAAGTTCATGGGGTACGCCATAGTGAAAAAGAATGAAGGAAAGCCAATTATTGATGATGAATTCTTCACAGTGTAGCTGTAGCAAAGACAATCAACTAGAAAACAAAAGTGCTACATTACCAAGCACTAGAGGAAAAAATAGGCTAGAAGACAAGAATGTATTTTAAATTGTAAAATATTAGGGGTAGGTGAAACCCTAATTTGTAGTGAATATTGGCCACACAAAGAGATTAAATCTTGGCCATTCATTTTGCTTTTTGAAAACTATAAATAGGGGGTCTCCTCTTATTTTCAAAGGAGTTGATTTGTTGTAAAGACATGCTGCTAAAATTCTAATATAAATTCATTTATTTTGATGGATTCTTGAGTTTCCTTCAGGTTTCATGATTCTTCTCCTTGTAATTAATAGATTTGAGTATATTAACTTTGTTGTCCTATGTGTTTTAGCATGCTTTAGTAGATTAGCTAATGATTTTCATTGATGCTAAAGAATTTTGTTGTATTGATGCCCTTCCTTGTTCATGACTTTTGTTATTTATTGATGATAAATAGTAGTGTAATGCTAGTCTAAACACATTTTGATTGATGCACTTAAAACTTCATCTTTTATTCATGTTTCATGGTGAATGAGTGATTGAAAATCTACAAGCCTAGAAGATTGCACTAGTTTCATGAGACTATTAGTTGATTTGGTTAAGTGGAACTTAGTTTTAGGAAGGCTATCCACTGCAGCATCCTCCATTACCACTATTCATTAGTAGTTTTAGCTCTAGGAACTTACTCTCTTCCCTTCCCTTTTGATCTTTCTTTAAAATAGTAATTTAGGCAAAGTTTAGGCATAATCATAAAGCCAAATTTGATGATGAAAGTGAAGTTTTAGATTTCTCTTTTGAACATGCAACAATTATAGACAAACTTTAACAACTCAAGAACTCCATTCAAGGAATCAATATTTTTCCCACTTAACGTATGTAAGGCTGCCCTATGATTACCAGAAAATCACATCAACCAACTGAGATATTCCAAGCAAGTCATGACTTGACACACGAGATACCTTGGGGTAGTTTTCTGAAACTTTTTTGTAGGAGATTTCCTTTTAATAGAGGTGATGCACTTATGCATTACCTATGTTGAGAAGTGCTAAAACACTCATCAATAGTTAACATTAAATTGTGAAAGTTTTGTGCCATAGAAAAATGGCCCCTTGTCATTTTCATGGCCTTTTAGGTCTTGTTTCATGGTGTTAGAACTATGTTGATCTGATTTTATGTTGTGACATGGCTTGAACATGCTTATTTAGGTACTAAAATTTAGAGAACGACGTCTTGTGAAGGTGTTGTGAAGTGTTGTAAGACATTTCTATATTCTTCTAGACTCTATTAATTATAATTCACCTAAAAATCACCTTTTTATTCATCAAGTCCTATTTTGAAGTGATGTAAAGTCTTGTGATAAGATTTCACGCTTTTCTAAGAACATCTTCACTACTTATCCCTTTTTCATGATTTATTTAGCCCTTTTATGCTCTCATGTGCTTAATTAAGTGTATTTTTGAGTAATATCCCAACAAACAACATTAAATACAACATATTTCCTGACACTTTTTTTAGGTCCTATGTGGGACTCATTTGCCATGGGTGGCGAATGAGTCCCCCTTGGCCCCAAATTCAAAATATTTTAAATTTCCTTTCAGGATTTTATTCAAAATCACTTGATGTTGGCCTATGATGAGGTATGAATGGGTAACTAAGGCACAAATGTGTATAAATATGTGATTTTCACCTTATTTTACATCTCCTATGATCTCCTCACTCATTCAAGAATTTTACAACATCATTTCAAGCACAATTGAAGCACTTTGAAGAATCCATTGAAATTACTTTAGAATTGCATCATCAAGGGTTTAGGAAGTTAATAGAAATTACATGTTATTTTATCATTCATTTTCATTTCATTATTTTGTTGAAGGTTTGATTACCAAAAGTAGGGTTTGACCAAGGAAAACCCCTATTCACTAACCTTAAACCATTATTCCCTATTGCATGTTTGTTTGCAGACCTAGGTATGTAGAGTTGACAAGATTTTTGGTGTTGAAGATTGGTTTACAAGTCAACTAGGTGCTTCAAGTCAACTAGGTGCTTCAAGTCAACTTAAGTCTATTTCAAGATTGGAGAAGGTTTTCTATTCATTTTATACATAATTGACTTCAACAACCTGACAAGTAGACTTTTCCAGATCTGGTGTTGCAGAGTTGTCTCTTTATTTTTTAGAAATTTAGGAGAGGAATGATTCACCACCTATGGTGAATGAGTCCTACCTTAGGACTAAAAATCTGAATTTTGTCTTATTCTGGATCTTGATAGACAAAAACTTGTTTCTGGCACTTTTTCACTAGGAGGAGGACTAATTCGCCACCCTAGGTGAATGAGTCCCATTGTGAAAAATTAGTATTTTCCACTAGAAGCTAGAACACTCTAGATTCATCACAATTCATCCAGGTGCATTCAGATTTATCTCTTTCCTTTCTATTTTGCATAATTTCTTCATTTAATTAGTTGTTTACATATCAGAGTGTGTTTTAAAACATAGCTTTAATTGCACATTTGCATTCATTTTTATTCATCTAGACCACTCAATTTCATTTAGTTAACTTCATTTAGGTTAGAAAACATCACATATAACATTAAATTGAATGAACCATTAACATTTTTGGCCTACTTCTCTCCTTTTAGGTGAAAAACCCTAGAAGAGTTAGAGAAGCCCTAGGAACCAAAAATCAACAATTCATTTTGGTGAACCCAACGTTTGAGCACTTTGCATTTCTTATTTCATATTGCATCCTAGTTTGCATGTGCATTAACATTCAATTAGTACATTGTTTTGTTTTTTCATTTTAGGACATTTTATCTTGCATTAGTTAAAGCTTCATTTATATTTCATTTTTGCATTGTATCTCATTGAAAAAACAAAAAAAATTCATTCTGCATCATTGTTTGCATTCTGTAGGACATTGAAATCATCTTAATTTTTTTGAAAAATATAGAAAATTTGCATACTAGGACTCATTCACCACCCTGGGTGAATCAGTCCCTGTGCACTTGTTAAACAACATTTTTAATACTTTTCTGGCATTTGTTTTCATTTCTGTTATTTGTTGTTAGATCTCTATTACAATTAGCAACATTTTTGTTATTTGCATTTCAAACTCTTAGATTAGTTTTCATTTGCATTCACCCCTCCTTCATGGTACTTGCATGAGTTTTTTGTGCTCCGTTGATAATAATTTGGTGAGAAGAAGTTCTATACTCATGGCTTCCCACGATAGCACTTTCTTTCTGGACCTTGGGATCTCAAGAGCTCATACTCCTAGTATGGACAATGGTGCATTATGCATTGATGATACCACTTCCATCTCTTCATGTTTCCATCCAATGAATAGTGAGAACCAAAAAAACCCTCTCCCTCAAGACAAGGTCATTAGTATTTATGAAGAATTTGCACATTTACAACAAGACTTGTCCCTTGAAAACATTTCCCAAACTGCCATACCCGCCATTGACAATCTTCGTCATTTGATTGAAAGTGATGATGGATTGCAAGTGATGAAGAGAATTGCCAAGATTTATAATAAACATGCCTCTTCTAATACCCAATCCACAACCATTCCTGTAAGCCAAGGAGGACCTCAAGTTCCTCCCCCTTCAACCATAGCTTCCATCCCAACTTATACCAATTTTCAAGTCCATACAACTATGCATTAGACTACTTCTTTCTTGATTTCCACTAGCATTCCTACTTCTTTTGTGGCATTGCAAGGCCCTTCCACCACATTCATACCTCATTTTAGATTAGCATATTCATAGTTAACGTTTGAGCAAATGTAGAATCATCCTAGTTTCATACCATAGAATTTACATTGTATAATCTAACACCATTACCCATTCATCATAGTATCTATTATCCTTTCCATCATATAGTTTCATGTAGTAGCTTAATATGTTTCATATTGAATATTATCTCATTTCCTAAGTTGTAATTTTAACAACCATAGTGCACATAGAAATTTGAGGGCCAAATGGTTTAATAAATCTTTGGGAATAGAGGACAATGAGATCTTCTTAAAGATTTGTTTAACTAAAAAATAGAGTAGTTTAGTTATTTCAAATCTTTGATGTAATTCATTTCATTAATGTTTGTGTTGATTTACTAATATTCCCCACATTCATTTAACACACACACAATAGTATATAGTATATATATTAAATATTATATATTTATTGATGTGTGGCCACAAAGAGAGAGAGAGAGAGAGTGGAACTGAAGAGAGAGGGAGAGAGAAAGACCTTAGAAGTGGGAGTGAAAGACTTGAGAGGGATGGGGAGAGAGAGTTGAGAGGGAGAGAGAGAGGGGTGGAGAGAGGGAGGTATAAAGGGAAGGATATATATATATAGTTTGGAGGGAGAGAGGGAGTGAGGGAGAGAGAGAGAATTGAGAGGGGGAGAGAGAGAGAAAGACTTGAGAGGGAGAGAGGGAGGGAGATATTCCAATATAGAGATACTTGAGAGAGACAAAGGGGGGCTTTAGAGTGAGAGGGGGAGAGAGAGAGAGTTGAGAGTGAGAATGGGAAGCAGAGAGGGAGAGAGAGAGACTTGAGAAGGAGAGAGAGAGAGAGGGAGTTGATCTAGGGAGAGATAGAGACTTGAGAGGGAGAGAGGGAGGGAGAGAGGAAGCTTTGAGAGAATTGAGAGAGAGAGAGGGGTTGGAGGGACCTGAGAAGGAGAGACAAATGGAGAGTTAAGATAGAGAGAGGGATGGCAAGATAGAGAGAGGGAGAGAGGGGGAAAGAGGGAGAGAGGGAGAGAGAGAGAGTTGAGAGGAAGAGTGTTTTCCCGTGTTGGTACAAGCTCTAGAAGAAGAAGTGATACAACCATCAAACAAAACCATTACAACTCAATTCAACATACATGCCATTAAAACCTTCAAGCTTAATAACATGTCATTCGATCATTCATGTAAAAGACCATAAAATCATCATGAATAAGAATCACTATCTTCCAATCATGGTACATAAAAAAGAACATAAACAAGAACATTATGCAACTTTCAAACAAAATCCTTAGAATACATCAAGATACATGTTAATTATATTGTTCATGTGAAATCTATACAATGATTATGATCAACAAATAATTCATCAGTCAACCATGATGCATGAATAAACACTATATACATTAACAAACACTAAATTAATAGATTATTTAATATTTATTACTGAATTTTTGTCTCATCATTATACTATTATATATTCATAAATTCAACACTAAAAATATCCATCCAACCAAATTCTTTATAAAATATCCATCCAACAAAACTCTTTATAAAATATCCATCCAAGATCAATTTTTTTATAAATATAAGATCATTGTCTTAATAAAGTTTTGCAGCTCTCAGTTGCGTCTATTCATTTCTTTGTGCTTTCCTCTTTAGATTGGGACTATCTCTTTTCCTCTAGCCATCATTGATGCTCATCTAAGTCCACTTCCATGGACCTAACCGCATCAACAATATTTTGTATTTTTTATTCCAAATGCCTCAATAATGGGTGAACACATTCTTCATTTTGAATAGCATTAAATTGATCCTAAATGGTTCTAAATTTCACATCAACTTGTTCTCAAAAGCGATCACCATCGGGTGCAGGTGATGGAGGTGGGAGGTTTCGAGATGGAGTGGGTGGAGATGGAGGCCATGGATCCATGATTTAGATATAAGTGAACCTACATTAAATTTGTAATTTAAAAATGTAAGATACATGTTTAAAATCCCCTTAAACCATTCAATATAAATGACTTAATTGAATAAAAATGAAAAAATGTGTAAAGATCATTTATGTCTAAGGCATGTAAATGGAAAATAAATAACTGTTAAAGTGATGTGAAATCTCATTTAAAAATACATTAAATTTTTACCTCACTGCAATGTGGAAGTGTTAAGCTCCAAATTGATTCAACAAAGGTGGAAGTGTTAAGCTCCAAATTAATTCAACAAAGGTGGAAGTGTTACGCTCCAAATTTCCAATACTAAGTGAATCTATATACATAGTTAGTAATGGTTCAACAAAACTTATCCATGCAACCATAGGGAAATGGGAAAATTGAATGGGTAATAATCGATGGGATGTGCGGGAAGCTATCATTTGTATATGATTCAATATAATATCCTCTTGCATAGCCCATCGAATATTACCCATTCACTTCACCCATTTCCCTATGGTTGTAGGGACAAGTTTTGTTTGGTCAATACTAACAATCGATCCAGATTCACCAAGAATTGGAGATTTAGAGCACTTCCAGCAAGGATCCTTCTATTTTGACATTTGAGGAGATTCAAAACAATTAAAAAATTAAAAAACAAATTGTTTAGCAAAGAAATACTAAATTAAAAATAAGAAACAAAGAAATGATTTAAGAAACATGAATATAAGTGATAAAGAAGAAGGAAAAATAGACAAGAATGTAAAATAGTTTTAAAAAATGGAGAAAAGGGGGTAATGAAAGTTTTATTTTATGTTTTTTAAGTATGCTAGGTTCAATTTTATGCTTCTTTTCTAGTAATGAAGGTTCCATTTTTTTGTTTTCCACTAACTAGGGTTTCAATTTTTTTTGTAAGTTTAGATAGAAATGAAAAAAATCAATAAATCTACAAAGAATGCACTTTTTAAAAAAAATTTGCCACTAGTTAGCAAAAAAATTGAAAAAATGCAAAAACAACATATCTGGAGGTCGCTACTCGATTGTTGCATCACTAAAATGAGGCAAGGTTCATGAAAATGAGGAATAATTCATGTTATAAAGTCCTCAAAGAAATAGATATCTATTATAAACGGATATCCATTTTGTGAAACTATATTATATTCCCATGTGGCTTAAATTAAATGGAGTAAAAAATTGATATATGTTACTAACAGATATATGTTAATAATAGATATCCATTATTAACAAATATCCATTATTAATGGATATTCATTTATTATATCATAAATTTATTGTATATAAATATACAATAATATATTTCACATATAAGTTTTATATTATATATTATATATTATATATTATAAATATATTTTATTATATATATATATATATATTATTTATTATATATTATATGATATATATTATATATCATATAATATGTAATATATATAATATATATTAAATATATTATATATTATATTTAATACATTGTCTCCATTTGAAAACGAGGCAACAAATCACATATTTGCTCAAAACGGATATCCATTTAGATTGGATATTTGTTATGCAACACCATATTGATTTTTCATGAGGCATCAATATCCAATGGAGTTAGTAACATATATTTGTTCTTTCTATTATAAATTTATTAAATATAAATATACTATATATTATATATTAAATATATTATAGTATACATGATATATTAAATATTCTATAGTATATATTATATATAATATATACTATAATATATATTATATATAATATATACTATAATATATATTATATATAATATATACTATAATATATATTATTTCTATTCTAGATATATTGTTTAGGGTTTAGGGAGAGAGGGGGAGTGGGGGATAGGGAGAGAGTGGCAGAGAGTGGCAGAGGAGGGAGAGGGAGGGAGTGGTAGAAAGAAAGAGTGGGAAAGAGGGAGGGAGAGGCAGAAAGTGGGAGAGAGGGAGGGAGAGGGAGAGAGTGGGAGAGATCGAAGGAGAGGGAGAGAGTGGGAGAGAGTTGGAGAGAGGGAGGGAGAAGGAGAGGGAGAGAGTGGGAGAGAGTGGGAGAGAGGGATGGAGAGAGAATGGGAAGGGAGGGAGGAAGGGAGGTCTGAGAGGGAGTGGGAGAAAGGGAGAGGCGAGGGAGTGGGTATGGGGTTTATGGTTTAGGGAGAGAGGGAGGTGGGAGGTGGGAAGAACAGGAGAGAGGGAGGGAGTGTGGGCCTGGGGTTTTGGGTTTGAGGAGAGTGGGAGAGAGGGATGGAGTAGGAGAGGAGGGAATTACAGGGAGAAAGAGGAGAGGGAGGTGGGAGGGGGAGTGGGAGAGGTGGGAGGAGAGGGAGGAGGGAGG
Organism: Sequoia sempervirens; assembly: GCA_007258455.2. Classification (NCBI taxonomy): domain Eukaryota; kingdom Viridiplantae; phylum Streptophyta; class Pinopsida; order Cupressales; family Cupressaceae; genus Sequoia; species Sequoia sempervirens. The sequence goes on from VDFB02000003.1 coordinate 280,904,251, forward strand.
GAGTGGGAGGGAGGGAGAGTGGAAGAGAGAGGGGGTGGGAGAGAGGGAGGGAGAGGGAGAGGTGGGAGGAGGAGGAGAGGGAGAGATGGAGGGAGTGGGAGGGGTGGGAGGCTGGGAGGAAGAGGGAGAGGTGGGAGAGAGTGGGAGAGAGGGAGGGAGGGAGAGTGGGGAGGAGAGAGGGAGAATTTGGGAGGGAGAGGGAGGAAATGGAGGGAGAGAGGGAGAGGGAGAGGTGGGAGAGAGGGAGAGAGAGGGAGAGTGGAAGAGTGGAAGAGATGGAGGGAGAGTTAGGGAGAGGGAGAGAGTGGGAGGGGAAGGAGTGGGAGAGAGTGGGAGAGAGTGTGGGAGAGGAAGAGAGTGAGAGAGAGGGAGGGAGTGGGAGAGAGTGGCAGAGAGGGAGGGAGAGGGAGAGAGTAGGAGAATGGGAGAGAGGGAGGGAGAGGGAGAGAAGTGCAGAGAAGTGGAGAGAGGAAGGGAGTGGGAGAGAGTGGGAGTGAGGGAGGGAGAGGGAGAGAATGAGAAAGAGGGAGATAGAATGGGTTTAGGGTTTATCCAGAGAGGAAGAGTGGAAGAGAGGGAGCGAGAGGGAGGTAGAGGGAGAGAGTGGGAGAGAGAGAGAGAGGTAGTGGGAGAGGGAAGGAGTGAGAGAGAGTGAGAGATAGAGAGGGAGAGGGAGAGAGTGGAAGAGAGGAAGGGAATGGGAGAGAGTGGGAGAGATGGAGGGAGAGTGGGAGGGAGAGAGGGAAGGAGAGGAAGGTGGGGAGAGAGGGAGGGGGAGAGAGGGAGGAGGGAGGGTGGGATGAGTGAGGAGAGGGGAGGTGGGAGGTAGGAGAGGGAGAGGTGGGAAAGAGTGGGAGAGAGGAGGGGCGGAGGTGTGGGAGGGAAGGAGTTGGAGAGATTGGGAGAGGGAGGGGTGGGAGAGTGGTAGAGAGAGGGAGAGGGAGTGGAGAGTTGGGAGATGGGTGGGGGAGAGGTAGGAAAGAGTGAGAGAGAGAGAGTGGGAGAGAGGGAGGGAGGGAGAGTGGGAGAGAGTGGGAGAGAGGGGGAGAGGGAGAGTGGGAGAGTAGGAGAGGAGGGAGGATAGGGAGAGCCAAGGTAGAGGGAGGGGTGGGAGAAGAGGTGGGAGAGAGAGGAGGGGTGGGAGAGGTGGGAGGGAGGGAGGGAGGGAGGGAGAAGGAGGGAGTGTGGGCTGAGAGAGGGAGGGTGAGAGGAGGGTGGGAGGGAGGAGAGGGAGAGTGGGAGAGGGAGGTGGGAGAGAGTGGGAGGGTGAGTGGAGAGTGGGAGAGGTATTGGGAAGAGGAGGTGGGAGAAAGAGAGTGGGAGAGAGGTAGGAAGAGGGAGGGAGTGGGAAAAAGAGAGAGTGGGAGAGAGGGATGGAGAGGGAGGGAGTGGGAGAGAGGGAGGGAGATAGAGAGAGTGGGAGAAAGGGAGATAGATTGAGCTCAGGGTTGAGGGATAGAGGGAGAGTGGGTGAGAGGATGGGAGAGGGAGAGGGAGGGAGAGGGAGAGAGTGAGAGAGAGGGAGGGAGTAGGAGAGGGAGGGAGTGGGAGAGAGTGGGAGAGAGGGAGGGAGAGGTAGAGAGTGTGGGAGAGGGAAGGAGTGGGAGAGAGTAGGAGAGAGGGATGGTGAGGGAGAGAGTGGGATAGAGGGAGGGACTAGGAGAGAGTGGGAGAGAAGGAGGGAGAGGGAGAGAGTGGGAGACATTGCGTATAGGGTTTAAGGTTTAGGGAGAGACGGAGAGTAGGAGGGAGAGGGTGGGAGAGGGAGAGTAGGAGAGAGATGGATAGTAGGAGAGTGTGGGTATATGGTTTAGGTTTTAGGGAGAGTGGGAGAGAGGGAGGGAGAGGGAGAGAGTGGGAGAGAGGGAGGGAGAGGGAGAGAGTGGCAGAGAGGGAGTGGGAGAGAGTGGTAGAATGGAAGGGAGAGGGAAAGAGTGCGAGAGAGTGGGAGAGAGGGAGGGAGAGGGAGAGAGTTGGAGAGAGTGAGATAGATTGGGTTTAGCGTTTAGGGAGAGAGGGAGGGAGAGAAAGAGAGTGTGAGAGAGTGGGTATAGGGTTTAGGGTTTAGGGAGAGAGGGGGAGTTGGAGGGAGAGGGAGAGGGAGAGAGTGGGAGAGTGTGGGTATATGGTTTAGGGTTTAGGGAGAGTGGGAGAGAGGGAGGGAGAGAGAGAGAGAGTGGGAGAGAGGAGGGAGGGAGAAGGGAGTGGGAGGGGAGGAGGGAGAAAGTGGAGAGGGAGGTGGGGGAGAGAGTGGAGAGAGAGGGAGATGAATTTGTGTTTGGGGTTTTAGGGAGGTGGGAGGGGAGGGAGAGGGAGAGAGTGGGAGGAGGAAGGAGAGAGAGGGACAAAGTGGGAGATTGTGATGGAGAGGGAGAGGTGGGGAGAGAGAGAGGGAGAGGGAGAGGTGGGAGAGAGAGGGAGAGTGGGAGAGGAAGGAGATGGAGGTGTGGGAGGCAGGAGGGAGGTTGGAGGGGTGGGAGAAAGGTAGGGAGTGGGAGAGAGGGAGGGTGTGCAGGAGAGGGAGGGAGAGTGGGAGGGAGGGGTGGGAGGCGGGAGGGAGGAGTGAGAGGTGTGAGAGTTGGAGGGGAGAAGGAGAGTGGAAGAGGAGGGAGTGGGAGAGAGTGGGAGGAGAGAGGGAGGAGGTGGGAGGAGAGGAGAGGGAGAGAGGAGGGTGGAGAGAGGAAGGAATGGAGAGAGAGGAGGGAATGGGAGAGGGGTGGGATGGAGGGGGAGGGAGGGGTGGGAGGGAGTGGGAGGGAGGGAGAGGAGAGGAGGTGGGAGGGAGTGGGAGAGAGGGAGGGAGAGGAGGGAGTGGAGAGAGGGAGGGTGGGAAGGTGAGAGAGAGGAGGGAGGGATGAGGTAGGAGAGGGAGAGGAGTGGGGAAAGTGGAAGAGAGGGAGGGAGTGGGAGAGAGAGGGAGGAGGGATAGAGTGGGAGAGAGAGAAAGAGAGTGGGTGTAGGGTTTATAGAGTAAGATACTATATATTATATATTTATTATATTAAATATTTTAATATAATATAAATATATGAATATATATTATATATTAATTTATAATAATTAATATTAATATATATACTATATGTTATATATGAATATATAATATATATTATTAATATTAATATATATAATATATATTATATATTAATATATAATATATATATTAACATATTATATATAATATATATTATATTATATATTAAAATATAATATATATTATATATTATATATTGATATATAATATATATTATATAACATATGACATTGTAATAACACTAGAGGTGACAAATATCTATTTTTTAAGTTATATATATACAAAAAAGGGACTGTTTTGAGTATTTCAACGGTCCCTACATTCTTTTTGTTGTGAAATTCTCATGTTTTCTATCTACATAAGATGAAATTAAGCTTTTCAAATATTTTCTAACACTTTTTTAGAATTCCAATCATTTTTGTGTGTTTTTTTTGTTAGTGCAATGGGGAGCAGTAGTCAGCGTAAGAGAAAAGGTAAAAGGAAACTTACATCATATCAAATTGAAGCATATAAAGCAAAAGATAGAGAAATTCATAGGAAAAGAAGACAAGGTATGAAAAATATTCAAATTGAAGCTTCTTCTAAACCATTGAATGTTAATTCAAGTGAAGATGAAATAGGAATTGAAAATATTGATTATAGTCAAATTGAAAATGAAAACATTGAAATTGAAAATGAAAATGTGAACAACATTGAGAATGAAAATGTTATTAAAAATGAAATTGTTATTGAAAATGTTGTTCAAAATGAAATAGTTATTGAAAATGTTGAAAATAAAATTTTGGTTGAAAATGAATTTGGTTTTGACAATGAAAATGTTGTTCAAATGAAATTGTTATTGAAAATGTTGAAAATGAACCTTATGCAACACCTAATTACAAAAGAACCCCTAAATGGTTGTTTGAAATAGATGAGAACATAATTGATAATCTTTAAGGAAAAAGGTCACAACTAACAGTTCGTTTGTGGGATATGAAATTATTCAATGAATTATTTTCCAATAAGACATTAACCGAACAATGCCAACTTTTTGTGCAATTACTTAAGATTTACAAAATGAGACCATTATTAAAAAAAAATGAAGATTTGTCTCACCAAAAAAAAAAAGTCTTATTATAAAAAAATATTTTTAATGCTCTAACCTCTATTGGAAAGACTAGTAAGGAAAAATATAAAAGGGCTGCTTGAAGAGTGATCACAACTTCACTAGTAAGCCATCATTTGAAAAATTCTCATTTAATGAGACAAATTTGTATTGATTTTAACTTAAATTGTAAAACATTGAATAGAGCACTATCAAGAAGAGAAAGAATTGATAGTGCTCTTCAAAATGATACATGGGATTTTAGTGGGAGGCTTCCACGTGTTGATAAAAAGCTAACCAGTAATGTAAAGATTCAAATTGAACAATATTGGAATTCTCACTCTAGAGTATCACCAAATGTAAAGGATGTTTTAAAGTTATGAATTGGTAATTGAGATTGTACGCTGCATCCTAAACATTTTTTGGAATGTAGTCAACTATTTTTTTTACAAACAATTTTGTCAAGAACATCCACATTTTCCAATCTCGCAAAGGGATTTTGAGTCTTGCAAGCCATTTAATTGTGTTCCTATTAAGGTTCATAATACATTTTGTTGTAAATACCATGTTGAGTTTACAATGTATCATGAATTGTTATGCCATATTCGTTCTACTATGCATACTGACAAAATGTTGTAGGAGTGTCATGCAGTGCAACTTCCCAAGTCATCCAGGGAGTTGTTAGATTCATTTTTGTGCATTAGAAGTGATAGTGTCTTATTTTATAGAAATGATTGTTTAAATGAAACGTGTTTGCAATGTGGTGGTTTATCAAAGTTTGTAACATGCTTTCATGAGGGCAACGATCATGATTTTGGTAACAAAATTGTTGAGAAAAACAAGTATGAGATAGTGAAATACACATTGAAGAGTGGAGGTGAGGGTTCTAGATATGAGTTGGTTGTAAGAGAGGTAAGTATCGCTGATTTTATTTCAGATGTTAAGAAAAATATTTTCTATAAGTATGCAAGGCATAGCCACAAGTCACAGTGGTTGGATTAGCAATTCAGGATGTGTAAGGACTCTTTCCCCATTGGAACTGTTATATATGTAGTTGATTTTGCTGAAAATTACACATTGTAACCACAAAAAGAAGTTCAATCACAATATTATAAACTATTCAAATTTCTATTTTTGTCCACATAACATACAAGCATGCCCTTGATAGTACACAAGAGGATAGGAAGATAATCAAGGAGTATCATTTTTACATGAGTGATGATAGATCTCATTCATCCGAGTTTGTACAACATTGTTTTGAAATTTTTTTGAGTTCTTGTAGGAAAAAGGAATTACAATGGGTCAACATTTGATTTGGTTAGATAACTACATAGGGTAATTCAAGGATGCTCACATGTTTTATTGGTTGAGTAGGATGCATATAGAGAGGGGTGTACCACATATCTGGAGTTTTTTTGAAGCTGGGCATGGAAAAGGCAAGCATGATGGTGTAGGTGCATGTGTGAAGAGAGATTTGGTTAAGGAAAAAATGAAGATCAAAGGTGGTGCAACATTTAGTAATGCACGTTATATTGTGGATTGGTGTACTTATGCACTATCACGAGGAGTAACACTTGATTCACAAGTTTGTAGGTTCTTTTGGTTGGTTGAGGAGGGAACAGTGGGAGACATAATGGAATGCCAAAAAATTAGAGATTCTTCAAAGATGCATTCAGTTCGAAGCTCGGATGCGAGTGCATGGACCATATGGACATAAGAGATGGCTTGTTTTTGTTAGAATTGTATTCAGTGTGATTGAGATTAGTGTGAGTCAAGTGAATGGGTGGATACATGGATTCCATAGTACCTAACCCCTTTATCTATAATACAATCCTCATTACAAGATGTAATGGAAAGTTCACTTGATTACAATCATCTTTTAGATCTTGTATAGCCAAGACATGTCTATGCAATTGTAGCACCGTAGGGGAATTAAGAGGAATTAGACTATTGGTTAGCATGATGTGTACAGGAAAAGAAAAAGCTAACACAACTGATGACATATGATGATGGTTTCATGTATCCTACAGGTTCAGTTTTTGTTTCTCAAACTTGGTTGCATTACCATTTCATCATCATTTAGGTTGTTTACAATAATATAGATTTGTTATTTTCAGTATATTTAGATGTTGATAAAAAAGTTATGATGACACAAGTTCAGTTGTTGTTTTCAGAACTTGGTTGCGAACATATATGATTAGAAAGAATTGTGTACCTTCATTTGTAGACTATGAGAGACAAAAAAACCATTTTCATGTATTTGTACCTTGTTATAATAACAAATGTTAAGTTATTGAGACATCATGCTAGACCAAAAACAAAAAAGCTATGGACAATTAGTACTACTTATCATGAAGCATTACAAGAAACTCTAAAGGTAATAAATGACCCTATAGGAAAACTTGAGTAATAGATCATTTGTTGTATGGGACAGGTATGATATTATTCATCACATTTTGATATTGTTTATCTACTAAGGTTCATTATTTAAGTTGTTTAGAATAATATAGATTTGTTATTCTAAGCATCTTTAATAGTTTGCATTACTAATTCATCATCATTCAGGTTATTTAGAATAATATAGATTTGTTAGTCTAAGCATCTTTTCTATTGTGACAATATAGATTTCTCATTTGAAGTATATTGTGATGTTCCTAACATGATAGATCATGAACCTACTGCAATAATAGCCAACTCTAATCCTTTGGGAGAGGTATGCGACAAATTAGAATAATATAGATTGGTTATTCTAAGCATCTTTTATAGTTTTCATTACCAATTCATCATCATTTAGGTTGTTTAGAATAATATAGATTTTTTATTCTAAGTATTTTTTATATTGTGATAATATAGATTTCTCATTTGAAGTATATTGCAATGTTCCTAGCACAATAGATCATGGACCTGTTGCAACAATAGTCAGCTCTGATCCTTTGGGAGAGGTATGCGACAAATTAGAATAATATAGATTATTTATTCTAAGCATATTTTATAGTTTGCATTACCATTTCATCATCAATTAGGTCATTTAGAATAATATAGATTTGTTATTCTAAGAATCTTTTCTATTTTATGTAGTTTGACTGCTACCTTAATGGTTTGTATAGGTGGTTGTCACTCCAGAATGTCAACATGTTATTCTTGTGGAAGACTATGCCAACTGTGAAGGAAATGTGTGCTCTATTTCCTTCCCCGATTGGGAAATGACCATGTATTAGGGCCATTTGTTGAATGCCTACGTGGAATTTTGTAAATCTTATATTTGATAACAATTATTCAATGATAATATCATGAATATTATGTACACTTTGTGTGTATTCAATTTTATACTTTACAACTTATGTGTATACTTTGTCACTTATGAGTATTGCAATGTATACTTTGTATTCATGTGTGTAGTTCATGACTTAAGTGTATTTGAGTAAATGAATCACTTTTTCACTTACTCACAAGTAACAAAACAAACCCTAAACCCATTTACACCTTTACATTGCATCCATCTAACCCTTTTTACATCAACTAAAAAATTGACACCATAGGAAAATACCTCTGAGATAGCAAAAAATGAGAGATGTTATTGTAGAGGGTCCCAACATGATCCCATAGCCTTAGATGGAGAGTGTGTAGGCATCACAATTTTTGAGAAATATCCCTTCAAATATTTTTTCCTTTTAGCACTTTAGACTCTTAAGGGAAATCATTGGTCCAATGTACCTCAGAGTGATTCAACAAATTTGGGTGAAAAAGAGGACCATCCTTAGGGTAAACGTACCCATACAGACATGTTGGAATAGTCCGTTTGGTTGTACGAGTTGTAGAACGAAAGTTGCACCACTTTGAAACTTTACACTGCTTGCATTAGACAACTTTTTCCTCAACTAAAAACTCATCACTATAGGAAAATGCCTTTGAGATAGAAAAAAATTGAGAGAGGTATTGTAGAGGGTCCTAACATGATCCCATAGCCTCAGATGAAGAGTTTATAAGCATCATGGTTTCTAAGAAATAGCCCTTCAAAGATTATTGTATTTTAGCACTTTGGACTCTTAAGGGAAATCGTCAATCCAATGTAGCTCAAAATGATTCAACATATTTGGGTGCAAAAGAGGACTACCCCTAGCATAAAAATACCTATACGAATGTGTTGGAATAGTTCATTTGGTCCTACTAGTTGTAGAATGAAAGTTGCACCACTTTGCAATTTTACACTGCTTGCATTTGACAACTATTTCCTCAACTAAAAACTCATCACCATGAGAAAATACCTCTGAGATAGAAAAAAATGACAGAGGTTATTGTATAGGGTCCCAACATGATCCCATAGCCTCAGACGTAGAGTCTTTAGGCATCACGATTTCTAAGAAATAGCCTTTCAAAGATTGTTGTCTTTTAGCACTTTGGACTCTTAAGGGAAATCGTCAGTCCGATGTAGTTCAGAGTGATTCAACATATTTTGGTACAAAAGAGGACCATCCCTAAGATAAATGTACCCATTCATATGTGTTGGAACAGTCCATTTGATCATATGAGTTGTAGAACAAAAGTTGCACCACTTTGCAACTTTACATTGCTTGCATCTGACAACTTTTTTTTCAACTAAAAACCTCATCACTACGGGAAAATGCATCTAAGATAGAAAAAGTTGAGAGAGGTTATTGCAAACAGTCCCAACATAATCCCATAGCCTCAGACAAAGAGTCTATAGGAATCACGGTTTCTGATAAATAACCCTTCAAAGATTGCTACCTTTTAGCACTATGGGATCTTAAGGGAAATTATCGGTCCAATGTAGCTCAGAGTGATTTGACATTTTTGGTTGCAAAAGAGGACCATCCCTAGCATAAACATACCCATTTGAATGTTTTGGAACAACCCATTTGTTCGTATGAGTTACAAAATGAAAGTTGCACCACTTTGCAACTTTACACTACTTGCATCTAACAATTTTTTTCTTCAATTGAAAACTCGTCACTACGGGAAAATGCTTCCAAGATAGAAAAAACTGAGAGAGTTCATTATAGAGGGTCCCAACACGATCCCATAGCCTCAAACAGAGAGTCTGTAGGCATCACGATTTTTGAGAAATAGCCCTTCAAAGGTTGTTGTCTCTTAGCACTTTGGACTCTTAAGGGAAATCGTCGGTCGAATGTAGCTTAGAGTGATTTGGCATATTTGGGTGAAAAATAGGACCATCCCTAGTGTAAACATACCAATCCATACATGGTTTAACAGTTCGTGTGGTCGTACGAGTTGCAAAACAAAAAATGCACCATTTTGCAACTTTACACTACTTGTCAAAATTGCAACTTATTGTCAAATGATGGAAGTTCAAGAGTCATCTTGTTGTAGTTCATTGGAAAATAGTTGGAAGTTTTATGGTCATGTTTATAATTCCTTTAAAAGGCCTTGTGAACATTTGAAGATGAATTAGCCATTGAGAATTTAAATTTTGAATAATAAAATAATTGTTTTCTCATAAATTTTTGTGTTTTGCATTATAATCTTTAGATTCAAGGCATTGTACTTTCCCGTGCATGAATTTATTGCTCTAAAAGTCATGGGATATGGTGGAGTATTGTTATAAATTCAATTTTCATCCAATATTTTAAATTTTCATTGAGTTTGAAGCATCTTGGAGGAAAATTATTGTTAACAGGTCGGTGTGACTAGTTTAAGGGTTTTGAAGACTTGAAAATGAAATAATTGGCCATTCCATTTATTGAATCTATTGTGGCTCAGTGGAATAGCCCAATTAGGTAGGAATTAGATGTTAGAAGGGTTTGGGGGAGTAGGGGAGGTCAATGGAGGTTTGGGCATGATGCCCTAGATGTGAAAAGTGTGGTTTTTGAGTGAAATTGGGAGGTTTAAGGGTGTTAGTGATTGAAATATGTTGGGGAAAAAATTTCTAAAGGTGTATTAAGCATATTTAGACATCTATAAATTTGTTTGAGGTGTTTTTTGAGTGAGATAAGTGTGGAGATGTATACTTTCAATAAACCCCCTTATAATCTAGGCAAAATGAGGGTTTCATGATTTAGTGACTTAGATGGTGTTTACAAGGATGATAGTTGTGGAATTTGGATGTTTATAGCTTGGTGAGATACTGTCCAAAGGAATCTTGGAGGGGCTACAATTTTAAAGAGGATTTGTTTTGAAAATTTTGGCTAATTGGAGCCTTGTTTAGCGTAATAGTTCAATTTCAGCGGGGTTGTTCCAAAACAAGAACATTAGGATTTGAGATATGTTAAAGAGAAGGGTAATGGGTTTCTCTCACAACCTTTTGTTTTGCAGGTTTGAGTTGATTTTTTGAAGTTATTGATTCTTACTCAAGATGATTTTATACCTTTTACATGTTATTATGCTTCAATGAACATTAAGTGACATTCATTTTTATCAAGATGATTATATTACTTTTGAATGAACACTGTAACATGAAATGCTATTCATTAAGTTGTATCCACTTTTCATTAATTTTAACTTCTTTTGAAATAAAAATCAGTTGCACACTTCATTACATGAGTTAAAAAAAAAAATAATGTCAAATGTAAATTCATTCAATAGAGCTTGAAATCATGGGTATTCTCAAAATGAGTGTTTGATAAAAATGTATTGGTAGACATGTATGAAAAATGTGTTACAATAGAAAAGGAAACTCATTGTTTGAAAAAACTCCTCAAAGAAATAGATGTATTACCAATTGTAATTCATAAGTTCTATTAAAATTTTATTTTGTTAATCTATAACATACATTATCAATCATAACTTTAAACCATTCTAAGATAATTATACATTTCATTTTGAAAATTTAAAGTAGAAAGACTTGCACATGAGGAACAAATTAGATCAAATATCAATTCTTATATATCAAATTGTAGAATAATTGTGTTTATGCATATACAAATTTGGCATATGCCTACTTAGAACAAGTTTTACAACAAGTTTTACAAATTGTGGCATATATGTCATCTCAAGATCTATCAAACCCTAAGTACATGTCAATCTGTATCATATCCTAATCCTGTGTTGGACCATCAAAATTGAGCCTCCTCAAAGGAGTTAGATGCTCTGAAGTTTCCTACATAATAACATTTCAAACCACAAATTAGATTATGTGAATGGTTGAAAAGATAGACTAGTAAATAGAAACTTATATACCATCATTTATAAATTCCAAATTTAACATTAAAATCAATATACATGTACTATATTATATCAATAATGTAATTCTTATTTACCTCAAATCTTTCTCTCTTTTCTGCAAGATGGTTTGCATATGATTGTCCCTTAGGATGATCAGAAGTCCTCATATAAAGTAATGGTCTCTCACTCATCACAATGTTGAGTCAAACAGAGGACTGTAGCAGATAAAATACTAATGATAAAAATTGGCATATAATTGTTGACAAATAATCATATGTACTAATCACATATCTACTCCTATCTAAACGTAAATGATCTGCAATATAAAATAAACACATACTTGTGATTTTATGACACTAGATGGGCTCATAGTGGATGGATCAACTAAAATGGTTTCCTATATAAAAAATGACAAGAATGTAAATGCACATGCACATATAATTATAATTTCGAGAGTAAAAAATATATATACCTATTGTGCAACTTCATCCAATGGGTCAGACCCAGTCAACAATGTTGTATAAGGACTAGGTTGTTGCATAAAAAGACAAGATTACATTAGACTATCAATATATGTAGTACATGTATTTAAACATAATAGATTTCAAAGATTAACATCTAAAATAACAATTTAAATAATTTACCATGTACCGGTTGTCTAAGGAAAATGAAATGGCAGTATGTGTAGCTTGTTGCACTTCTGACATCTGCTCCTCTGTCAACAACTGTTAAAGATTCCAGTAGATAAACATATATTAGTACAAATATCTTTTATAAAATATGAAATAATTTACATAAAACATACTATGAAATTACCTTAAGACTTACCGGTCCTCCCATATCATCCCTAGCAGTTGATGTCTCTCCTGGAAATGCTCCACTCTGTGCTCTATCAACTCCTACATCTAGCATATCATGAAGCTCAAAGTTGGATGTGTCTATGCGAGCCTAAGTGGATCGTCAAAGAGGACCGAAACATAAATTGTTGTACGTCATGCAATGATGAGGCACACTAATATGTCCCAAAGAGGACAGTGTACCAGTGGGAGCTAATGGTTGTGTACTAATGGGAGCTATTACAACAGGTGCACCACCATCATGTTAGGATGTATTAGGTGCAACACCACTTTGATGGGATGCAACGTCAAATGGCTACGCAACATGATGGCTCTGCAGGACCAAATGATCACTCAACGAATGTAATGCATAAATGCTCAAAGTCCCTGCATCCACAACAATCTCAGGGTAAGGTAGTAGAGTCAGAGTAGCAATAGGTGGAGGAGGACAAACTGGGGTGACTCAATGTGCCGTAGGTCTATCTTGTGGCATCCCTTTACCAACACCCTAGGAATATTGCATGTCAAAGTAATTGACATGTTTCCCTAGCACAAAATTAACATATAATTTTTGGAGAAAATACTGAGGGACATCAAGATTGTTATTGGGTGGTTTATCAAAAACCATCCACCAACGTCTCAAAAAATTATCTAATATGCCTCTATGGGTGCACCATTTAATTGAAAATTTTGGTTTTTGCACATTAACAGGTTGTCCAATTCTCTGATCGATGAATAACTAGGATAACTAGGATTTCTCAATATCAAGAGCCTTCACATCATCATATGATAACCCATCAACATAAAATTGTCTTTTTTCCTCTTGCCATTGTACAAATCTATTATGTTGAGTTTCCAAAGTTTGAACATTTAAAATGATTGTTTCCAAAGTGTTTTTCATCTCTAATAGTTCATCAAGTGTCTCATAGATTTGAAATACTTTTCATAATTGATCTAAATTTCTATGAATAGACTCATGTATTGTTGGCACATTTTCATTTGGAAACAATGGTTGCAGTGGAGGATTTGGAGGGTATTCATTTTTTGCAAGATTAGGGTTTTCATTTTGATCCATTTTAAACCTATTAATTGATAAAAAAATTCAAAATTAACAATGGTTTTAATGTAATAAAAAAACTATCAAATATACCCTATTTTTGACTAAAATTAAAAAAAAAACAAAATGAATATAAATTGAATAAAAATTGAAAAAACCAAACATACCTTAAAAATTTGATATATTTTTTGGAAATTCAACCTCTCTTGAATGGATTTCTGAGTCGCAATGTTGAAACCCAATGCACAAACACATAAAAAAATAACTCTCGGGTTCTTTGGAGTTTTGTTTATAGCGCAAGAAATGGATATTCATTTCCTAATTTACAGACTTTTTAATAAATTGCTCGGGTCCGAGACCCAACCATATTTAATTGTGGGTGGGTTTTTTCAAATATTTAATATTTAATATAATATATATTATAATATAAATATATATTATATTATAATATAAATATATATTATATTATAATATAATATACATTATATAATATATATATATATATATATTTATCGATAACAAGGTTACTTTTATTAATAATAAAAATAAAAGATTACAAAGCTACCCTTGATACAAAATCCTTTAAAACCCTTTCAAGCCTCACACTTCCTATAAAATCACCTGAAGATCCACCCCCCAAGTTTGTTGTAATCCATTCCATAGATTACAAACAAAGCTTCATTACAATTGACAAATAGGCTTAAAGCCCACAACCTCTAAAGAACCTATTAACAGGTCGAAAGTTGGATGTATTATTTGATCTTTCTTTAGTTTGAGATCAGAGGACCACTGTAAAAGATTTCTTCTTTTCCATCTTAGGTTTCCTCCTCTTGACCGTTTGCCACTTGTCCTCCACCCTTGCAACCTCCTTTTTCCATTCCCTAGAGTTATCACATAGACTCTTCCAGGCTCCACTCCAACTGGTAATTGTTTGCTGAGTCTAACCTTCAACCTTTCATTTCCCAACATCCTTCTCTTGTGGCCTAACCACACCTTTTTTCTCTCGACACTCTAGTGTTGCAGCCCCATTTTTGAATTTCATCTCCTTTTCACTTCCATTTAAAATAGCCTTATAACTGTTCCTAGCCAGATTCCCTTCCTGTGTTGAGACAACATTATTCTATTGTTGATACTCCCTTCCAACCTCACTCGTCAATTCCTTCCCGTCCTAATTCAGATCCCTTGAAACCTATCCCTCCTCCTCACTACCTTGCAACTGAGCGCTCACTTGCTTCTCCACCTATTTCTCCACAGTGTAGTGTTGAGGAACAACATCTTTCCACCAAGAAATAGATTTGTTTATTCTTTGTTTGGCACATTCAACAGCCAAATTCCCTATTTTATAATAGATTCTACACCTAAAGGGAACCCCTTCATATTCTAGGGGCTGCACCCGACATCCCTTCAAAGCTTTTAGATGAATCTCCTCTAGAGGAACCTTGGAAATATTCATTTTGACCAGAATATGTGCATAAGTCGAATGCAGAAGATTTGAAGAACCTTCATCCACCATTAAAAATCTTCCTATAGAGTTCCCTACAGCCTCCAAACATGAGTCAAACCAAAACTGTAGAGGGAGGTTAGAAAGTCTAACCTAAAGAGGTACCCTTTCAAACATTTTAGTGGCTGGGTTAAAAGCCAGATGCCATGGCTTTAACATCAAAGCATATGTTTCTTCCCAATCCCAATGAAAATCACAAAGGATCTTATTTCTATCTTGTTCCTTTTCAAAAACAACAATAAAGAAGCCTTTTTCCATAGGATAAATTTGAACATACCCTTCCAAAATAGGCTTCCAATGGTTAGAGATTGACTAGTGTAGGTTAGTCAATCTTGGCTAGAATCACCTGAATCTCCCAATCAAGCCCAACCCAGATTTTTTTTTTTCATTAGAGCCACTTCTTGTTCCAACTCCCTATCAAGTTCCAAAGTGACTATTTTGGAAGAGGGGTGGAAAACAGAGTCCCCCCCCTCCCCCACCTATAGACCTTCTGAGTGGATTCTTTTCTTCCTTGAAAAGCCCAAATATATTCCCTTTCTAGTCAGGCGTCCTTGGCTCCCTAACCGCTCCTACTCCCCCTGAAAAATATGACACTCGAATGTCCATTTTTCTGAAGCAAACCGCCATCCTCTAAGGCTGAGCCTCCAATGCTCTGTCTTGGTGGCTTCACAAATTTTTCCTTTTGAGACTAAAATGAGCCTGATAGATTTCCCCCAAACTGAGTCATTTTGAGCCCCTTATTAATACCATCACCTCCTGAGACTCGTGTTGTAGGGTGCTCTTTTTTTTGGATTTGTTGCATTGATACAGCTCCCCCATCCTCAACAACATCATCATTTTTTAGGCCTTTCCACACCATGTTTCCTTCTTGGCTTCCTCACCATTCATTTCCTTTGTTGCAATCTTCATTGAGCTGCAACCCACCAAACGTTTCGTGTAGATCTCTTCCTTCAAGACCCGAACCAAGTGAAACCCTAGCAGCGTCCAGAATCTAGCTGTTAGCATCCATCTCCCTTATTGTTTTATACTATATTAATTTTAATATAATACATATTATTATAAATAATATTATTTATAATATATATTAAATTATAGAATATAATATCATATCAATATAATATTATATAATTATATTATATTATATTATATTATAATATATAATAATACATATAATATAATATAATATAATATAATATAATATGACCTCTTGGGGGTTTTTTTAATTATAACACAAAAAACAGATATTTATTTTTTGTTTTATATTATTTTAATTTTAATATATAGTCAACATTTTTTTCAAATGTATAATATGAAAATATAACATAATATATATTATATTATATGAATTATAATATATATATATATATTATATAATTTATAATATATTTATATTATATTATAATATATTATAATATTTAATAATAATATTATAGAATAAAATTAATAAATATAATATTATAATATGTAATGCCCTTCCAGTTGTTGCTACTATGTGTTTAGATTTTCTTATAATATTTGACAGTATCTTATTATGATAGATCTTGATACATTGTTATTATTTTATGATCACTGACATTAGAGCAATGTTGATGTTATCCTTTGATGTGATGATACTTTATGTGTTACATTCTCTAGGGTTTTAGGGCAGGTGTTACACACGGTATCAGAGCCTAAGTTTAAACATTGGGAACTCTAGGTTTATATTAAAACCATTAGGTTGTTTGCATAGGATTTAAGTTTCATATCTTGTCTTACACCTTGGTGTGTTTGTGCAGGATCATGCCACCTAGGAGAGGTCAAGGTCGTGGTTGTGGCCATGGAGGCAGACACAGAGGTAGTCAGTAGAACTCACCTCTGCATGTTTCTCATGATTCAGTCTGTGAGGAACAATGGGCTTCCCAAAACATTTTGAGAGGCGATATTCAGGATCTGGATCCACCAAGGATCGAGGGAACACAGTTGCGTCAATTGTTGGAGGAGACTCTTGCCCATCCTAGATCAAGGCAGGAGGTAGATTAGATTATTGTTAGAGAGAGGGATGTACCAGCTTAGTAAGAGGCAGTTGTAGCTGCACATATGAAAGATTTACTTAGGGCTCGACCCCCCATCTTTAATGGATTAGGCAACAATTTAGAGGCAGAGACCTGGCTGATTAACCTAAACAAATGCTTTGCTATGCACCCATATGGTAGCAATACCATAGCCAGATGTGCAATTATGCACCTAAGATATTTTGTGTCCACATGGTGGAGATTGGAGGAGAAAAAACACCATATTGATATTGGCACCGTATCTTGGGAGATGTTTTAGAGAGGTTCCACACCAGATTTCTGTCTAAACATTGGAGATAGCGTTGAGGGGACAAGTTCCATGCCTTGCAATAGATGGATAAGTCAGTGGAGCAGTATGAGCATCATATTTATGAGCTCAAGCAGTATGCTGGTATAGGTGATGATGAGGGTATGATTGTACAACATTTTGTTAGGGGCTTAAATGCCCAGATCAGTGGTGGGGTTTGAGTATTCGAGCTGAAGACCATGGATGTAGTTGTGGATAAGGCTTAGATTGTTGAGGAAAATTTAGTTATGGTTTTAGGTGGACAAACGGGGGTTTAGGTTGGTAGTGTACCTTCCTTTGGTGTTGGATGTCAGGGTGGTCGATCTCAGGCTATGAACTTTCCCAAGGGGCATCAAGCAACCACTAGGGGTGAGCAGCAACAACCTTCATAGTCAAGACAATAGATTTCTTAGTCCCAACATGGTGGTAGTTGGAAGCAAAAAAAGAGAGACCGAAGTTGGATACGAGCTCGTCGTGATCGTTATGATTAGCCTACACAGATATCTCAGTCATCATTTAGTGGAGGTGGTTTCCCATGGTCGAGTGTGCCTCCAGGCAATAGGAGTTTTAGTAGAGGGACATGATGTTTCACTTGTGGTCAGCATGGCCACATTGCTCAACACTGTCCATAGCAGGGCACTTCTAGATTTAGTCAGAGATCGGTGGCTTCAGAGCCAACCTTAGAAGATGTAGGAAGATCATATAGGATACTTACTACGGTGGATAATAACCAGACCGAGCACTAGGGTGCAATTCGTCCTTCAGTATCAGGAGTTAATCCTCAAAGATCGATATTTTGAGCAAGTTAGGGTATAGTAGGATTCAAGGGATTTTTATCCCTATGTGTTCAAAGGCTTCCAAGAGTAAGCCTGATCCTAGGGGGAGGATGTAATGCCCCTCCAGTTCTTTATACTATGTGTTCATATTTGCTTATGATGTTTGATAGTATCTTATTATGATAGATCTTGATGCCTTGTTATTAATTTATGATCATTGACATTAGAGTGATGTTGATGTTATACTTTGATGTGATGATACTTTATGTGTTACATTCTCTAGGGTTTCAAGGCGAGTGTTACATAATATATTAAATATATTATGATATAATATTAAATTAATAAACATTAGTATAATATTTTTTAATTTATTGCGTATATGATAAATATATTTAAAAAATATTATAATATATATAAAGTAAAATAATTGGTCGAGCCAGACCTGACGCAATTATAAAGACTGGCTTAAACAAAATGAATATACATTTTGTATCAGATATCCATTTTAAAATGGATATTCGTTTCATATCGGATATCCATTTTAAAATGGATATCTATTTCGTATCGGATATCCATTTTAAAATGGATATCCATTTTGGTTTGGTATTACCAAACCAAAACGGATATTGTACTTGGGCTTGCAAAAATTCAAAGGTGTGAATTTCACATTTTTGGATGTGTTAAAAATACCTTTTTTTCACATCGCCACTTTTTGGACCCCCTTGATCTTGCACAAACCCTATAGCCTAGATTTGTTTTGTTATTTTATGTATTTATATATATATATATATTTAGACTGTTGTAGTTGTAGTTGCAAAGAAAAAAAATGATAAAAATAGAAGATGCAAAATAGACTAGAATTTAAATGCTAAATCTAACTATGCAAATAGCTTGAAAAAAAACCCTGCAAACACGAGAAAGTTATCCAAACAATAAAACTTTCACACCCGAATGTAGGCACAATTTTGGTGAGCATAGACATCATGAGTTGAGACAAAAGTATTGCAAGATAGAATGAAAGTGTCACAAGACAAGTTGTAGGTTCTAAAAGTCAAGAAAAAAGAAAAGTGAGTCAAAGCATAAGTACAGTTCTATAGAGGAGGGATGACTCTAGAACCTACAAACTAAAAGCTCATGGTTACTTCAACAAACTATTAGAAAGGAATGTGGGTCCCACTAGATACATGGAAAAATGAAGGAAGGGAAGATGAAAAAAAGCTAAAATCAACCAAAATAACAAGAAAATGCATTTAAAATATAAAATTATACCTTGATTCTCTTCTTCGTGGATTGAGCTCACAAGTTGCACCCAAATTCCTTGTTGATTTTCTCTAAGTGATCAATTGAAATGTGGATTACTCAAGTCAATATTTTGAAATAATGAGGCTAAGGTAAATTGTATATGTTGGAAATGGGATAGAAGATTTCCATTTATGGAAATTTGATGAGTGGAACGGATGGCTAAGATGCATTGACTTGATCAAGGGCTAGGATTGAGTGGTGGGATGGAAAATTAGTGGATTTGTGTAAGAGGGTAGGTGAGATTCACACATCTCTGAGAGGAGGTAGGATGAGTAGGCTAGGACACTTGTTACTTGGTGGAAAGTTTAAGGGAGGAAGATGGAATTAAAACTTAGGATTGAATGTTAATGATGGTTAGGCTTATGGATTAAATCAATTAATCAATTAATTGATTTAATCCATAAGCCTAACCATCATTAACATTCAATCCTAAGTTTTAATTCCATCTTCCTCCCTCAAACTTTCCACCAAGTGACAAGTGTCCTAGCCTACTCATCCTACCTCCTCTCAGAGATGTGTGAATCTCACCTACCCTCTTACACAAATCCACTAACCTCTTACACAATCCCACTATCTTACACATTCTCTTTTGAAGGTTTGCTCACACATGTGAGCACACCTCACCCTTACATTCCTTTCTGCCTTTGTGAAATTTGTCACAAGGCTAATTCTCCATCCCACCATTCAATCCTATCCCTTAATCAAGTCAATGCATCTTATCCCTCCATTCCACTCATCAAATTTCTATAAATGGAAGTCTTCTTTCTCATTTCCAATATCTACAATTTTCCTTAGCCTCATTATGCTAGAATATTGACTTGAGCAATCCACACTCCAATCACTTAGAGAAAATCAACGAGGAATTTGTGTGCAGCTTGTGAGTTCAATCCATGGAGAAGGAAATGCAGGTATAAGTTTATATTTTGAATGCATTTTCATGTAATTTTAGATTATTTTAGCTTGTTTTCACCTACCCCCTTCATTTTGGCATGCCCAATCGAAGCCATGTCCCTTTCTAATAGTTTGTTGAAGTGGTTGTGATTTTATAGTTTGTAGGTTCTAGAATCCCACCTCCTCTATAGATTTGCACTTACACTCCAACTCGATGTGCTTTCATCCTAATTTTCAGTACCTACAACATGTCTTGCGATGCTTTCATTATATCCTGTGGCACTTTTGTCTTGACCCATGATGCTTGCACTCACCAAAACTATGCCTACATTTGGGCATGCCAAAATGAAGGAGGGAAAGATGAAATCAATCTAAAATCAGCCAAAATAACATGAAAAGTGCATTCAAAATATAAACTTATACCTCCATTACCTTCTCCATGGATTGAGATAGCAAGTTGCACCCAAATTCCTTGTTGATTTTCTTAAGTGATTGAAATGTGGATTTCTCAAGTCAATATTCTAGCATAATGAGGCTAAGGTGAATTGTAGATGTTGGAAATCAGAGAGAAGAGTTCTATTTATAGATATTTGATGAGTGGAATGGAGAGCTAAAATGCATTTAATTTCAATCAATGGCTAGGATTGAGTGGTGGGATGGAGAATTAACCTTGTGAAAATTTTCACAAAGGGGGAAAGGAATGTAAGGGTGAGATGTGCTCACACATGTGTGAACACATCTTGGGTAGAGCATGTGTAAGATAGCAAAATTCTGTATGAGGTTAGTGGATTTTTGTAAGAGGGTAGGTGAGATTCATACATGTGTGAGAGGACACAGGATGAGTAGGCTAGAACACTTGTCACTTAGTGGCAAGCTTGAGCGAGGTGGAGGGAATACGGTATTAGGAAAAAATGTTTTTGATAATATAAGTAGCATTTTTAGGGTGCCATACCCTTTAAATAGAAATCCCAAAGGGCCAAAAAAGAAGCTAGTTCAAACCAAGAATGAACTAGGAAAAGAGGACATACCACACACAAAAACAATTATCAAAACATAGATAGGACTAGGCAACCCCAAAATTTGAGGGGAATAGTCTGACTCCCTTAACCCTAGGCCACTAAGATGTGAAAAATCGAGGGAATCCCTTTTTTTCTCAACACAACACACTAGGGAGGCTTAGCATCCTCTGAGTGAGGTGAGAGAGGTAGAACAACCAAAGTCACCAAGGGTAAAGATCCATCACACAGTGGGGGAGGTGGCAGTGTAGGGGAGGAAACATGATCGAATGAAGGACCATTAGAAGTAATCAATGAGATTCAGGTAGGCTCAAACATAACAGATTGAGCCAACAGTGGCTCCACGGAAGGAGTTAGAAGAGGAGTAGATGCAGGTTTCTGAGAAGAAAGAGGAGCTTGGATAGTATCAGCCACCAAGGGAGGAATTGCCAAAGGAGGGCCGCCCTCCACAGGAGAAGTCTCTGACAAGGGAGAACCCACCATGAGATGGTTTGAGCGAGCATTCTTCTACCAAGTAGGAGCACCCTTACGATGAGAAAGAGGGAAATAAAAGGCAAAATGACCAATGGAAAAACACCTCCTACACTGAAAGGGAAGGCCCTCATAGTCTAGTAGTTGCGACCAAGGTTTGTTCTCCACCATCAAGACCACATCACCATGAAGGGATTTGGAGATGTCCAAATCAACTAATACATGAGCCACCATAGTATTCCCTAGATCCTGAGGCATAGAGTCAACCTTCAAAAAGTGTCCAATGGAGCTTCCAATAGCTTCAAAGCACGTTTCCTCCCAAAATTGTAGGGGGAGATTCAACAGTCGAACCCAAATAGGTATGAAATTCAATGACTCAGTAAGTGGATTGAATGAACAATACCATGACCTGATGGACAATGAATGAACACCCCACATCCACCCTTTGTCTAGCACATAGTCCCGCTTTGCAGGAGTATTAAAGGTAGCAAAGAAAAACCCTCTAGCATTGGGATAAAACTCAATTTCTCCAGAGATAATAGGCTTCCAAGAGGATGAAATCCAATCATGGAGATCAGGGAGGGAGGACCACAAGTTAATAAACCTATAGACCACACCCTAATGCAAATAGAAATCTGCATTCTCAACTACCTCAAGCCCATAGACCACCATAAGGGAGGCCCTAGCACAAGGCATAGGTCAAACCATAGCCAAAGTAGGAGGAAGCTAAGCATGAGTAGCCTCAAAGAAGTATTTTTTTTGTAGTCACACACAGCTCCAACAAAGGAAATAGGAGGAGAGGAAGGGCCAACCCCAACCCTCTCCACATTGTTTAGTAGAGGAGGCACGTCAAGAGGAGGGAACTCGTTAGGAACCCCATGATCTGTGCAAGGCAGAGCTAGAGAAATGCCCAAAAAAGGGCCCTCACCATCCATGCGAAAATCCCCATCAGTCTGTATTAGAGCTATGCCAAGAAGAAGCAACCCATCACCATTCAAAACCTATTTTTCTTGTTACCTTCACTAAGAAGAGTCATTGCCGCTATCGTTGTTGCAACATTCAAACTTGAGTTCCCGTTCAAACTATTAGGAAAGAATGTTAATGATGGTTAGGCTTATGGATTAAATCAATTAATCATGATCTAATTAATTTAATGGAGGTGGGTTGAGTTAACAAACCATGGGTTCATTAACTAGGCTAGGGTTAAAAGTTGGAGAATAGGCTAATGATGATTAAGGTGTAGGTCAAATTAATTAATCATGGATCAATTAACTTAACCAAGATTAGGGGATTTAAAGGGATGTGGGAGAATGTAGTACCCCTCTATTTTGCATATGTTTCATGATAGTGTGTTTTTACCTTAATAGACCTTGATACCTTGTTATTGTTTTATAATGATTGACATTGGAGTGATGATGGTGTTATATTTTGATTAGATGATACACTATGTGGATGCTTATTGTTTTATGTTATGGCTTTGATTAGCATAGTTGTTATTTGATTTAATATTGAATATGCTCATATGTTGATTATTGATGTTTTATTTTGTCAGGTTTGATGTGACTGTATTGGTGAAGAGGACAAGATTACATCACTTGCTTGTGAGCGCCTTGTGATTCTGCGATTTTCTCTTCATGGTGTGTTTGAATCATGATTTATGTAAATACATGTACGATATATCTTTGATTGTAGGATTGTAGGTACAGGACATCGTCTCCACCTGGTATCATAGGTCTGAGCATGTCCAAGCTCAATAGTATTGTTGATTGAGAGATAGTAACCAGGTTTTTCCTAGTCTAGCCACAAACCTAGTCATAGTTTGTCATCAGTTTATGTCTGGTATGTTTGGTTGTCACGTCTACGTTTTCCTTATTAATTGTTATTTATTTTTGCAATGTTTATTTTATAAAATTAATGTTAGATCAATGTTCTTAATGATTCAAATTAAATTAATTTATTTGGTAAAATAATTTATTCCTTATGAATGAATTTATTTTATTAAGTAAATAAATTAATTGATTAAATTTTCTTGATTGAGTGAATAGTTTAAATATAAATATTAGATGCTATTATGTGAATTGGAATTTTAAATTTGCATAAAGTAAATGATATTAATTTTTGAATTTTTAAAATTAATAAAATAGCATAAATTCTTGATAATTATCAAAAGAAAATATCTAAAAGTTAGCTAAAAGATATTTTAGAATAGCCATGTGTATGAGTAAAATTGAATGCAAAACTCTTGTTGAAAAATTATTCTCGAAGAGAATATTTACCATAACTATGAAAGGAAAGAAGTCACTTCACGGAAGAGAAGAAAGAGAAAAATGGTTGGGAAATTCCTTTGGTTAAAAAAAAAAATTGGAAGAGGTTCTTGGGAATATTTTTGGCTCAGTATTATGCATCTTTTTGGAAGTGGAGATTTTGGAAAAAGGGCTTTGGAAATTGAACTCTGAAGGTGAAGCTTAGCTTCAACCTTCAATTCATCAAGTTTCAGGAAATACAGGTTCCTTTATTGGTTTGAATGTTTATTTTGTGATTTGAAAAGATTTCCTATACAAATTCAATTATGTAGAAGCTTTGTTAAATTTGTAAAATTGAAGGATTCTGTACAAGTGGATTTGATCAAAGCTTCTATATAAAAAATTTGTTGAAAGCTTCTCTATAGAAAATTTGTTGACAACCGTGAAGATTTTGTACTTCTGTAGGTAACTTTATAGTGAAATTAGTGAACTTCATAGAAAATTATTGTGAAACAATAGAAATTTTCAAAAGAAAACAATAGAAAACCTTTGTAGGTTTGCAAATGAAATCCTCTAGTTAAACTAAGAAAATTGAAACCTCTGTAAGAACTTGCTAAATATTTCTTGTAGAAAATATTATGTGAAATTGTTTTCAAAACAATAGAAAATCTTATAAGGAAGTCAATAGAGAAATTTGAAAATTTTCCTATAGAAAATTGGGGAAAATCTTATTTGTAAAAGAATATCATTTAAATTTGTTTTCCCTATTAACTTTTAATTGGCTTGAAAAGAAAATATAAATCTTTGGCAAATTTGTAAATATTTTTTATAAAACTATCCATGAAAATTAATTTCCATGAGAAGCAATTGTTCTTTAAATATACATATATATATATAATTCTTTCTTAGAGGTTGCTATAATTAATTGTACCTGTAGAAGAGCCTTGTTAAAAAAATGTGATTTAAAATTGTCAACATAATTTGTACGAAGGGATTTTTGTAAAAAATATGAGAAAATTAAATAAAATATTAAATTTATTGGAGGGTTGAGCTACTCCCACAGTCGCCCCCATAGGGAGGCGCTACTATGGAGGTAGCGCCCAGCACTGCCTTCCACAGTAGCGACCCCCACATGGGGTTTGGCTGCAAGGCAACCACACTATAGCCATATATGGTTATACTCAAAACCTAAGATTAAATTTTATTTTTAATGATGTTTATTTTATTATATATATTTAATATATACTATATATTTATATGTATTGTATATTGTTTTTGTATATATATTTATATTTAGTTAATATATCAAAAAAAAATGTTATTTAAATATATTTTTATATTTTGATATGTGTTGGAAATTATAAATAAAATTAATATATTTAAAATTATATATATATATATACATTTTTAAAAAGTATATTTTTAATATAAGCATGCAAATGCATGGACCAATTAATTTTAAAATAAAATGACTTAAGAGATAAAGTTGATTTATATTTAAATAGATGTATTATTAAAATGTTTAATGCACAATTAGAGGATTTTATAATGCAATAATTGTAATAGAGAAATTGATTTTATTATTATGTGTAATTGTGGAATAGGAATTAAATAAACAATTTTATTTTATTTCCTTATTATGGCAATTGGAATTATATTTACTTTTAATAATTGCAAGTGATGTGTTAATGAATTAATAGGATTTGGGAAATCCTAATGATAGTTTATTTATTTGTCTAAAATGCTTTGTAAGTTGCGATTTCTTTGTTACATCATTTGGGTTAACTTGTAGTGCCCTCCATGTTGGCCCTTCTAGCCATATAAGGGATTGTTTGTGAGTTCATTGTTGGTTACAATAGTTTGAATGGTTTTGTTTAATTGGTTAATTAATTAAAATTGGGTACTAAATAATTTAAATAAATTAAATTCATTATTTAATAAGGAAATAATAAATACTCGCTTATTATTAGAGGTTATTACAATATAAAAATAAACAAATTGTTCCAAAATATAATTTAATGTGAAGACAAAATTAATAAAGATATGGATAAGTGAAGTGGGTAATGAAGTTCTTGGCGGTTACACTCTTAATTGAGGAAAAATGGTGGGAAGTAGTGGGGCTTTCATGCTGAGAAAATTATTATGACTGCATGTAAAAAAAAAAAAAAAACTCTGTAACTGAAAGTCTTCTACTTTCTTTTGAATGCATGATTAACTAAAATGGAGAGAGAGCTATTAAAGGGTAGTTGTCGGCTTTAAGAGGGGTCTTTTGGGGGAGCAAGGGGGCATTCACATGGACCCTAAGATCAGGCCCGTGTATCTCTGTAATCCTGGCCATGGCTGTTGGGATATGAAGAAACCCATTTGCAAATCACAAGGCCATAGAGGCTCATCCAGTGGAGGAGGTTTGCTTTGCTGTGATGGTCAATGACTTGATGGGGGCAGATTTTAGGGGGAATTCGATGAATACCTCTCAGATCTACAATTTCAGATAAGTTATGGTGAATAGTAGGAGAACACCGAGTTAGGAACGAGTAATCAAAGGTGCGTAGCTGAGGGTTGTTGTGACAGAGTAATTAAGGTATGTCGTTCATTTCAATATGTAATGTTTCAAAAGTGAAAGTCTATGTATACTTAATAGCTTTGCGTTTTCTTTTAGTTAAGTAGAGAAGTCCTGTATTGAATAAATTATAATAAGCAAGGTCGTTGAAGTACATATTTGTAGATTTGGAACTCGGTTCTGTGTTTTCATCGTGTGATGGTTTTGGGCTTGTTAGTTTTGTATTACATCCAAGCTTTCCTTTATGTGATGTAACCTAACTGAGTCTTGGAAGGAACCCATGCCTTAGTAATTCTTCTTATTTTATTTGTGTAGTCCTTCCCAACATTCTTGAATCGCTCGACCATTGAATCAGATTTACATTAGCTTCCTCTGAATGCGTAATCGACTATGGAAGTCTACTAATCTCTTGGTTTTTAAAGATTGTTAAAAGATTAACCCTATTTTCTTTTATCAATGCTTGGTTGGCTTGTTACTTGTTCAATCATTCGTCACCTACCACAATTCCTATGATTTACAACATGTTTAGCTTCTTCTATTTTCTGTTCTGAAGATGCATATTCTAAACCTTCCTTAGCAGTTTCTGGATTTAAAACCTTATGCTCTATGCGTCGGTTAATCAATGGCTTCCCTTATTTATAAACTATACTATAAGCAAACATTTGTCCTCTGTTTGTTGATTCATTATGTGGTCGTCCTTAGTCGGTGCGACGAGAGTGTATGTTTAAATCTTTAACCCATGGTCACCTCTAGTCTATCCTTCTGTGTCTGTCCTTAAAGAAGTGTGAGTGAATTCAGACATTCATCTTCAGTTTAAACCATTTATCGATGACCTTCAATGGGAACTTAAGAGAAACAAAGATACAAGATATTTATATTATGTCATTTAATCTTGTACAACTAATAGTTCTTTATGCTTGTTTTGTTTTGATAGAAGATGCAATAATTTATAAACTAGAATCAGTTACATGATAACTCTCCTTATAATTCTAGTTATACTTAAGTGAAAGCAAATGATTAGGGAATTGATTTTTACAAGTAGTGGATTGATAATGGCTTAAGCGTAATTGATAGAGTAGTATGGTGCACATTAGTTATGAGTGTACTTGCTTTATGCTTCTTTAAAGATTTAATAGAATGTAGTAGAAGTTTAAATAATCTTTCTGATTTCATTGTCAACTAGACTCAGCCGCAGCGGTTGAACATAATAGGAAATTTTAAAAGTTTAAATAAACTCCTCGATTCCATTGGCTACCTGTTACAACTGCAACACTTGAACACCAAAGGGTGTGGGAATTTAAATAATCTCCCCAATTCTTATTGTCATCTGTCATAGCGGCAGTACTAGAACGTGGTAGGGTGTATAGATTTAAATAACCTCCCTGTTTATTCGAACCTCTCACAGATGTAGCACTTGAACATAGAAGGCTGTAGAGGTTAAAATTCCTATCTGATTTCTTTGGCAACTTGATACATCTGCAACACTTGAAAATAGAATGTTGTAGGGGTTTAAATCACCTCTCTGATTTCATTGTCAACCTGTCACAACTGCGGCATTTGAACATAATAGGAAGTTTAAAGGTTTAAATAATATCTCTGATTCTATTGTCAGCCTGTCTCAGCTTTTGTGCTTATCTCGAAATCAGTATGTGCTTTGGATAATAATCTTTTCCTTGGAAAGTTTGTTTAAACCCTTCACGATTTTGTTAGAAGCGCATGCCTGATACTAAGCTCTCATTTTCATTCTCATAATAGATGGGAAGTATGAACATAGGGTAGATAAGTTTAACATTCAGGTCAAAATAATAGTGATGAGGTCATATAGGAAATTGTTAGGTAAAATTTATTAGGTATAAGTATCAAAGATGAAATTTAATATAAGAATGTGGATTCAAAATTAGAAGATTTTATTAATAAGTAAATTAGAATTACTCTCCTTTGATAAACCATGGACTCTTCCAGAGTTGCTGAATTAACATAAATTATTCTTTTTTGTGGTTTACGTTTGGCATTTGGTATTCTATCTTCATAGGAATAGGTATATAAGTGAACCCTCATTATAGAGATAAAAGATTGAAATAAGGTATTTAGTGAAATATTTGTATAGTGAAGTTATGGCTCTTGTAGGATGTGATTTTAAATCATTTAACTACAATAGTTATATATTCGAATGAATAAACATATATTATTAAAATTTGTAATGCTTTTAGTAGGAAGGACATATTAATTGTAATGGACAATGGTTGAACTCGTTACTTTGGATCGATTTCTCTTAGATTAACGAAAAGCCAATATGACTAAATGAAGACATAAATTTTCTTGAATATTGAATTCATAGTACTTCCTTATAATGGAATTGTAGAATTAAGGAAACCGATATCTTATACAATGATTAAGTTTTGTGAGTTAGGGTGTAGTTAAACAAATGAAAGAATGAAACACATTATCCTTAAAAGAGGGCTTGGTTCTTAATTAGTTAATAGTCAGATTGATATTGACGTTGATATCATAATATAGTGGCTACTCAGTTACTTGTAGTAAATATGCGCATTTAAGGGTTAACCTCGATGATGCATTTCTTTCTATTTTAATATGTCATCCTCTTGGGTTGTTCTATTTGAGAAGTCCTTTTTATGAATTCGTGATGGGGTATGTTGGATTCTAGTGCGTTGCTTGATTGTAATGTTTGTGTTTCTTCGTTAAATGTGATTTTCTTTATCTTTTGAGTTTATACTTCATTGATGAATCTTGATACTTAGTTCTGCAGGAACCCTCAGTGAGGACTTGAGGTTATTTGGTCAATAAGCTTCTAGAGGTTGGAATAATCTTGTTTCATTTTGATTCTTTATTGATTTGGTTCTTGCCAAGATTATGATTGCAATTGTGATTTTAAATTTATGAATGGGTTGTACCTGGTTTTATGGGCGACTATGTTATGGCTATGGGTGAGATGGTAAATGCCTCGTGTGTATTTCAGTTTTGAGATATTGAACTTTTTCAGTTTTGGTACAACCCCTTGATGCCTTGATGTTGGATTTTATGTTTTGGGTTCTAGAGAGAGTGGCTCTATGTGGGGGCCGGCGCACAAAGGGGTTGTTAGGATAACCCACGTAGAGTTAGATTAATCAGTGATAATCTAAGTAATTAATTAGGGGGTGGGTAGTTAGTCATTAATCAAGATAATTGTGGATGCCTCTTCCGCCTGTTAGTGCTATCATAGGCTAAAGGTGGAATGAGAAGGTCGTGGTTGGCATGATCATTGCCTCATCTCCACGAGAGGTTAACGATTCCGCATGAGTCACCCTTTAGAGCGGTGCCTTGAGATAGGCTGTCAGGATAACCATAGATGGAGGCAGCACCTGGTGATAGGTTGTCTGGATAATCGATGTATAGATGGAGGCGACACCTTGAGTCAGGATGTCTGGATAATCCATGTAAGGCCATGCGATGACACTCTCCTCTAGCATTCCCTTTTGAGTTGTTTTATTGAAATCCTCTGGAAGTGGTCTTTTGATTTTAAGACTTGAGATTTATTGATGTTATGTTATGTGGCTTATTGTTGTTACATTCAAGAGTGATTTATTGCTATACCTTGAAAATGTATTATTGTTATGATTCAAAAGTGGTTTATCATTGTTATGAAGTGATTTATTGTGGTTCCTTGTTTGGATGTTCTTGGTTGAGGTCTCTTTCTTGTCAGCTCCTTAGCACAGGGAGTGGGTCTTCGGACCCACGTGGTTGGGAGGAAGGTGCTAAGCACCCCATTGGGTCCCTAGTGGAGGATCGAGAGGTGTAGATTGACATCCCTTGTAGCGACTCCTGAGTTGGTTCCCTCCTTGAGCTAGTTATGATACTTTGTAATTATTTGTTCAGTTATAACTTTCTATATGGATTTTCATTCATGTTGAAGAACATTGTTGTATCATTGTTACTTTCGAGCATTGTAATGAAATGTAATGTTATACCTTGTACATCTTTTTGATCCATGGAGGTCATTATTTGATATATTGTAAGAGTTTATATGATGATATGAAGTCTATTGTTATGAGTTTTGAGGTAATTATTTATATGTTGTATTTACGCATGTGGATGGTTTCTTATTAATGTTTTGACATGTATATATGTTATATTCGTAAATGTTTACTTTGTTATGGATTATATCTTTGGATTTCTTTCTTACCATCATTGTATGGATTTAAGTTTCGTAATGACTCCTCATGTACCCCAAGGGACGTAAGTGTTAAAGGATTTGTTTAATTAAATTTTATGACTTATGACTTAATGTGCATCTCATGTATGTTTAGTTTAACTTTTTCAAAAAAAAAATTGTACAGTAATTGTTGTTTTTAATTGTCCTTTGGGGTTCACACGACGGGGCGTTACATAACTAAGTTAGTAATTTTTCCAGATGTCGAAACTTTGTAAAGGGGTTGGTATTTTTTTGGTTTAGCCTTTGTTTTACCTTGGGTAGAGCACATGGATGTAGTCTAGTTTGAACACCTGATTACTACAAACGGGATGTGTGACTTTGAGCTTTAAGATTGATATTTGTTGTCAGATTTTTGCACCTTGTCAAGCCATGGTATGTGGATTAGATCCTAGTGTTGTCAGTAGGAGAGTGGCTCTTTGTGGGGGTCTAGCACACAAAGGGGCGTCAGGGTAACTCACTTAGGATTTTCTTATTCTGGAAGCAATGTAACCCTCATGTTGTGTTTTGTACTTGTGTAAATTTGTCTTGAGTTTTCCTGTGTCTAGAAGTAGTAGGTTATGCTTAGGAAACCTTTTACTATCTCCTAGCATGGGGGGTGGGCCTACAGGTACCACTTGGTTGGGTGGAACGTGCCCCTTACACCATTGGGTCCCTAGTTCTTATTCAGTATGGCAGGTAATTCCTGATTGGAGAGATTGCGTGTACTAGTGGATTTGTACTTTCTCTTATGACTCATTTATATTAGTTGGACACCTTGTTTATGTATCACTCCTTAATTGTGTTCGAGGAGAATTCTTGTAACTTGTAAATTATAACACTTATATATGATCTATCTCAATTGGAAATGAGTATTGTAATTTTTATATTGAGTACAATGTAAGAATGAATCATTATTGTACATATATCTCATGTGATGTATTTAATGTTTTTGAATGTATGATCTTAAATTTATGAGTTTAATTTATATGCTATGGTTATATAACTTTGGTAAAATGGAATTCGAATGTAATACCTTTTCGTGTATCTTAGAGATTGTATGCGCTAGGGTTGTTCATATCACATGTTAATATTAAATTTTAAAAAAAAATTACCACACTTCCATTGTGTTTGCAACATTCTTTAAGGTTACATGGTTGGGCATTACAGATTGGTATCAAAGCCCAAGTTAAAACACTAGGTGCTCTAGGTAATGTTGAATCCATTAAGTTGTTAGTTATGTAGGATTTAAGTTTGTGTACCTTGACTTATACCTTGATGTGTCTTTGTAGGATCATGCCACCTAGACTAGGTTGCGGTCGAGGTCGTGATCATGGTGGTGATAGCGATTGTGAAGATAGTCAGCATGATTCACCTCCCCATGTTCACCATGACTTAGATTGTGAGGAACATCAAGCTTCTTAGAATGCTCCAGGAGGCGGTGAAAAAAATCAAGATCCATTGGGGATTGAAGATGCTTAGTTGCGTCGATTGTTAGAGGAGACTCTCACTCGTCTTGGGCTAGGATAGGATAGAGATTGGATTAATGCTAGTGAGAGAGTGGTGCCAGTGCAACGGGAGGCAGGCATAGCTGCTCATATGAGAGATTTACTCAGATCTCGTCTGCCTACATTTGATGGTTTAGGCAACATATTAGAGGTTGAGACATGGTTGATAGATCTGGATCAATGTTTTGCTATGCACCCTTATGTTAGCAACACCAAGGCTAGATGTGCTATCATGCACTTGAGGGATTTTGCATCCACTTGGTGGAGGTTGGAGGAGTAGAAGCTCCATATTGATATTAATATTGTGACTTGGGATTTGTTTTTAGAGAGGTTTAGATTCAGATTTCTTTCTGACCATTAGCGACAGTGTCATGGAGATGAGTTTCATGCTCTACAACAAATGGCCATGTCAATGGAGCAGTATGAACATCATTTTTATGAGCTCAAGTAGTTTGTTGGCATCAGAGATGATGAGGGTATGTTGGTACAACATTTCACTAGGGGCTTAGATGCCTGAATCTGTGGTGGTGTTCGGGTTTTCAAACCCAAGACTATGGAGATAGCAGTGGCGAATGCCAGATTAGTGGAGGAGAATGTGACGATGGCATTGAGCAGCCATAATGGAGTTTAGATAGGGAGTCCTTCAGCTACAGGGCCTAGTTCATGTATTGGTCAGACATAGGGAGCTAGACCACCTAGGAAACAACAGGTGCCTATAGAGAGTTGTCAACAATAGTAGCATTCTCAATCTCAATAAGGTAGTACTTGGAATCAAAAGAAAAGAAATCGGAGTTGGCAAAGATCTCAATGTGATCATATTGATCAACCAACCTAGAGTTCACAATCTATGGGTATTTGGGGTAGTATTCAGTAGTCTAGTACCCCTCCTAGTGTTAGAGGATTTAGTAGAGGTACAAGATGTTTTTCTTGTAGCCAACAGGATCACATAGCACGATAGTGTCCCAATAAGGACACATCAGGTTATAGTAAGAGACCAACAACTTCTAAGCTGATAGTAAGTGACGCCGACAGATAGCATAGGGTTTTTTCCATAGTGGATTTTGGTGTAGTTGGTGAGGCTTCTGGAAGAGGACATACATCATCCTTTGGAAATCATGCAAACCCTGTAGCATCAGGAATTGTTCCTTAGGATTCGAGATATTGAGCACATTAGAGTCCATCTGAGGGAGCTATATCCCTATTGTTTGCAGGCTTCCAGGAGTAAGCCTGATCCTAGGGGGGAGGATGTAGTACCCCTCTATTTTGCTTATGTTTTTTGACAGTGTGTTTTTACCTTGATAGACCTTGATACCTTGTTATTGTTTTATGATCGTTGACATTGGAGCGATGATGGTGTTATATTTTTATGAGGTGATATACTATGTGGATGCTTATTGTTTTATGTTATGCTTTTGATTATCATAGTTGTTATTTTATTTAATATTGAATATGCTCATATCTTGATTATTGATGTTTTATTTTGTTAGTCTTGATATGACTGTATTGGTGAAGAGGACGAGATTACATCACTTGCTTGCAAGTGCCTTGTGATTTCATGATTTTCTCTTCAAGGTGTGTTTGAATCATGATTTATATAAATACATGTATGATATATGTTTTATTTCAGGATTGCACATATAGGACATTGTCTCCACCTGGTATCACAGGTTTGAGCGTGTCCAAGCTCAATGGTATTGTCGATTGGGAGATAATAATGAGGTTTTTCCTAGTCTAGCCACAAACCTAGTCACAATGTGTCGTCAATTTATGTCTAGAATGTTTGGTTGTCATGTTTACGTTTTCCTTGTTAATTGTTATTTATTTATGCAAGGCTTATTTTATGAAATTAATGTTTAGGTATGTGCAGGATCATGATGGGCCAAAAAGTGGCAATATTATGGGTATTTGTAGGGTATGTGGCTGATGACTATTTTTTACCCAAAATTGATGAAATGAAAAGGGTTTTTAGAGGAGATTCTCAGCTTTCCACCAATATAAATTATGCTTTAATTTTAATTTAATAAATAATTATTATTCATGTTCTATTAGAATTACGACTAAAGTCCTGATCGATAGGTTGATTGAAAAACATCTATAACTTTCAAACAGTATCACATTTTTTGAATCCAAAACATGTGTCACACTCTATGCTTCACATACTATAGGATTAAAAAAAACAAATTTCATCAAGTTTTGACCAAGTTAAGGTGGTCAAACATATGAGTTTTTATATTTTTTAAAGTTGTAATAAAAAATTCATAATTAATTATTTACTTGGAAAAAAATTACAAAAAATTGTCATCACATTATGAGTCCTCTACTTATATATAAAATCTTATAAAAAAATATTATCATTTATTATGGTTAGAATGGTCAGACAGACACATACTTCTTATTTTTTCCCGAAATTCAAGTACTCACATTGAAATAAACCTAGTAATTTAGAAATTACGTTCAATTTTCTATAGATTCTATTCTTACATATTTTTTGAAATAATATAGTAGCTTATTCAAATTTTTACGTCAAGTTGTCTAACACTGATTTTTTCTGAATTTGTTGCCATTTAAGGGCCTGTTTTTTCCATGATGATCATGCACATACTCGTTCTTAATAATTTAGTGCTTATTTAATTAATTTTAAATAATGTTGTTAATTTTTTTTTATTTAATTAAATAAATTAATTTATTTAGTAAAATAATTTATTCCTTGTGAATAAATTTATTTTATTAAGTAAATAAATTAATTGATTAAATTTTTTTGATTGAGTGAATAGTTTAAATATAAATATTAGATACTATTATGTGAATTGAAATTTTAAATTTGCATAAAGTAGATGATATTAATTTTTGAATTTTTAAAATTAATAAAATAACATAAATTCTTGATAATTATCAAAAGAAAATATTTGAAAGTTAGCTAAAAGATATTTTAGAATAGCCATGTGTATGAGTAAAATTGAATGCAAAACTCTTATTGAAAAATTATTCTCAGAGAGAATATTTTCCATAACTGTGAAAGGCAAGAAGTGACTTCACAAAAGAGAAGAAAGATAAAATTGGTTGGGAAATTGCTTTGGTTGAAAAAAAATTGGAAGAGGTTCTCAGGAATATTTTTGGCTCAGTATTTTGCATCTTTCTGGAAGTGGAGATTTTGGAAAAATGGCTTTGGAAATTGAACTCTAAAAGCGAAGCTGTTCTCCAACCTTTAATTCATCAAGCTTCAGGAAATACAAGTTCCTTTATTGTTTTGAATGATTATTTTGTGATTTGAAAAGATTGCCTATACAAATTCAATTATGTAGAAGCTTTGTTATATTTGTAAAACTGAAGGATTTTGTACAAGTGGATTTGATTAAAGCTTTTGTATAAAAAAATTGTTTAAAACTTCTATATAAAAAAAAATGTTGAAAGCTTCTTTGTAGAAAATTTGTTGACAGCTGTGAAGATTTTGTGCTTATGTAGATAACTTTATAGTGGAATAAGTGAACTTCATAGAAAATTATTGTCAAACAATATAAAATTTCAAAAGAAAACAATAGAAAACCTCTATAGGTTTGAAAATGAAATCCTCTGGTTAAACTGAGAAAATTGAAACCTCTGTAAGAACTTTCTAAATATTTCCTATAGAAAATATTCTGTGAAATTGCTTTCAAAACAATAGAAAATCTTATAAGGAAGTCAATAGAGAAATTTGAAAATCTTCTTGTAGGAAATTAGGGAAAATCTTATTTGTAAAAGAATATCATTTAAATTTTTTTTCCCAATTAACTTTTAATTGGCTTGAAAAGAAAATATAAATCTCTGGAAAATTTGTAAATCTTTATGTGGAAAACTATTCGTGAAAATTAATTGCCATGAGAAGCAATTGTTTTCTTAATTATATATATATATATAATTCTTTCTTGGAGGTTATTGTAATTAATTGTACCTGTAGAAGAGCCATGTTAAAAAAATATATGTTATTTAAAATTGCTGGATGAAATCTGTATGGTGGAAATTTTGGAAAAATTCAAAGAAAAAAATAAAAATAAAAACTATTGGAGGGTTGGGGGAGCTACCCCCACATCTGCCCCCATAGGGAGGCGCTGCCTTCCACAACAATGACCCGCACATGGGGTTCGGCTGCAAGGCAGCCCCACTGTAGCCATATATGGCTGTACTCAAAACCTATGATTAAATTTTATTTTTAATGATGTTAATTTTATTATATATATTATATATATTTAATATATATATATATATATATATATACATATATATATCTATATATATTTATATTTAGTTAATATATAAAAAAAAATGTTATTTAAATATATTTTTTATATTTTGATATGCTGGAAATTATAAATAAAATTAATATATTTAAAATTATATATATATATATATTTAGCATATATACATTTTTAAAAAGTATATTTTTAATATAAGCATGCAAATCCATGGACCAATTAATTTTAAAATAAAATGACTTAAGAGAGAAAGTTGATTTATATTTAAATAGATATTGTATTATTAAAGTGTTTAATGCACAATTAGAGGATTTTATAATGAAATAATTGTAATAGAGAAATTGATTTTTTTATTATGTGTGATTGTGGAATAGGAATTAAATAAATAGTTTTATTTTATTTCCTTAATATGGCAATTGGAATTATATTTACTTTGAATAATTGCAAGTGATGTGTTAATGAATTAATTGGATTTAGGAAATCCTAACGATAGTTTATTTTTTTGCCTAAAATGCTTTTTAAGTTGCGATTTCTTTTGTTACATCATTTGGGTTAACTAAGTTAGTAAGTCTTCCATATGTCAAAACTTTGTAAAGGGGTTGGTATTTGTTTTGGTTTAGCCTTTGTTTTACCTTGGGTAGTGCACATGGATGTAGTCCAGTTTGAACACCCAGTTACTACAAACGGGATGTGTGACCTTTAACTTTAAGGTTGATATTTGTTGTTGTATTTGTGCACCTTGTCAACCCATGGTATGTGGATTAGATCCTAGTGTTGTCAGTAGGAGAGTGGCTCTTTGTGGGGGTCTAACACACAAAGGGGTGCCAGGGTAACTCACTTGGGGTTTAATCAAGTGCTAACTTAAAAGAATTAATGGGGAACTCTCACATAAAAAAAGATAATGTATGTTCTCTCATGACTCATGTGCTTGTTTAGGCTTGAGATGATATGAGAAGCATAGTTTGTATGGGGGTTCAATGACTGCTAGAGGAAGCTAGGGTAACCTAGGATGGGGGTCTGGTAACCTAGGAAGGTTGTGCCATGGTAATCCATAGAAAATTATGTGTGACACTCTTCCTATGACAACAACTAGTTGTATTATACAATAGATGTACTTGATTTTCTTATTCTAAAAGTACTGTAACCCTCATGTTGTGTTTTGTACTTGTGTAAATTTGTCTTGAGATTCCCTGTTTCTAGAAGTAGTAGGTTATGCATAGGAAACCTTTTTACTATCTCCTAACATGGGGGTTGGGCCTACGGGTACCACTTGGTTGGGTGGAATGTGCACCTTACATCATTGGGTCCCCAGTTCTTGTTCATTATGGCAGGTACTTCCTGATTGGAGAGCTCACATGTACCAGTGGATTTGTAATTTCTCTTATGACTCATTTATATCATTTGGATACCTTTTTTATGTATCATTCCTCAATTTTGTTTGAGGAGAGGGTATGTGTATGATCATCATGGAAAAAACAGGCCCTTAAGTGGCAAAAAATTCAGAAAAATCAGAGTTAGGAAACTTGACATAAAAATTTGAATAAGTTATCTATATTGTTTCAAAAATATGTAAGCATAGAATTTGTAGAAAATTGAATGTAGTTTCTAAACTACTAGGCTTAATTAAAAATTTAAAAAAATTATTTGTTAAAATTTTGAAATTTCAATGTAGTAGTACTTAAATTTCAGGGAAAAAATAAGAAGTAGGTGTTTGTCTGACCACCCTAACTACAATAAAATGATAATATTTTTTTATAATATTTTAGATATAAGTAGAGGACTCATGTCCCAATGTGATGCATTTTTTTTGTAATTTTTTTTCAAGTGAATAATTAATTATGAATTTTTTATTACAAATTTTAAAAAATATAAAAACTTGTATGTCTGACCACCTTAACTTGGTCAAAACTTCATGAAATTCATTTTTTTCTTTTTGTAATCCTATAGTATATGAAACATAGAATGTGATGCATGTTTTGGATTCAAAAAATGTGATACCGTTTGAAAGCTATAGATGTTTGTCAATCAGACTATCAATTAGGACTTTAGTCATAATTCAAATAGAAAATTAATAATAATAATTTATTAAATTCAAAGTAAAATATAATTTATATTGGTGGTGTTGGAACTATAAAATTTTGATGATTTCACATGTTGTTCATACTCATAAATTTCCAAATAAGCCCTACCATGAGCACATTTTCCCTATATTTGGTCATGTTGTCCTATATGATCCATCAAGTCTTGAATATTTCACATTGCAGTTCCTATCGGCATGAGAGTATCAAGGTCTCCCCGACCCATTGTGTTTTTGTGCTAATATATGTTTGTTGTAGGTATATTAGTAGGACTTCTGAGATGTCACAATGATTGGATTTCATCTACTGGTAGCTATTAGCAAGACATTTTCATTGTTTCAGCGACGGAAAAGAACATATCGGCAAGAGTTATGGCATCAGATTGAGGTCTTAACGAGATCTTTGTCTCATCGACTGGTGGAAGAAGGATACACATATCAACAAGAGATTTTTCTTCAGGGTGAAGTCATAGCAAACTCTTTGTGTTTCACCGACTAGCACATAAAATCATGTTTCGGTAAGAGCTATGTCTTTGGTGTGTGGTCTCACCGAATACTTTTTGTCTCACCGACCTATGCACAAAAAGACTTATCGGTAGAGGAATCATATTCAGACTAAGGTCTTGGTGAACTCTTCATGTCTTACCGATCAGCTCACGAGCAAGTGTTTCGGCCTAACCAAAGGTCTTCGGAGCAAACTCTTACCGAACTCATTATATCTTGCCAACCATGTGCACGTGGATATATTCCGGCCAAATAAATGATTTTCGGCATGAAGTCTCAGCAAATCCATAATGTCTTACCGACCGCCAATAAAGTAAACACCTCGATAAGACTCATGTGTCTTCGGAGTATGGTCTTGGTGAGTGTATTGGGTCTCATCGATAAAACACAAAAGGATTTTGTCGGTGTGAGAATGGTATTGTCATGGCGACAAGAATGTATCATGAAGACTTTCAGTAAAACAAAGTATTATCTATGAAGCATCTCACCGATAGTAGAAAGTAGAAAATTACAATGACACATGAGATGAATGGATTCTGTCTGTGTGAGAATGATATTGTTACAGTGACCCACATGGACTCAAGTTGTATCTCAGCAAAACATAATGTAATCTGTGTGACATCTCCCCAACATCACAGGGTCACAACGAAAGTGAATGAGGCAAAAAGGACACATCTTGGTGAGAAAAAGTTTGTGTCTCAGTGACTAGAAAATACATTAAGAAAATACAAATCGGTAACACATTTTGCAATCTGTGAGACATCTCCTCGACAACAAAGGGTCACAGCGAAACAAAAGAACCAAGGGATGACTGCCGATATGAAATTGGACTACGATATAACTACAGGGATGTCAGGGAAATTTTTTTCTAATGATTAACAAATGCTCAAACACTGTTGGCTAACATGTGAATGCCCGAATATAGTTGTTGGCTGACATGTGAATTCCCGAATACAGTTACTGGCTGACATGTGAGTGTGAGGTGCTGTGTTTTTTCTAATGCTAGTGTGTAAATATTCATTTCCAATTGTGAATGAAAATGATAATGAGCTATTAGACATTCGATATATAGTAGGTAGATTAGAGATGAATATAGTAGAATAAAATTCTCATATCAGAGGCTATGATTGCATGATTTATAAATGGAGGTATTTATGAAAATCAGTTGATGTTGCTACATATTTCTGGTGTCAATTGTCTGTTGAATTTATTGAAAGTATTGCTAAGTTGTCTCCAACATTGATGCTTTTTGGTTGTTTAAATTGATAGAACAAGTTTATATTCAGTTTATTAGTGCACATTTGTTGTATCTGTGTGGTTAATTGATTGGTTCTTTCAAGAAAAGATTAAATCCTTTTGGTTGATCACAGTAATAAGAAAATTTCATCTGGATCATTAAGAAGAGCTTAGTAATCATAGTCTTGCATGTTTATACAAGTTGTAAACAAAACATATGCCAAAAAATTTGAGTTTCAGCTAGGAAATATTGCTCATCTTGATTTCATTTGACTCTACATACCCAATAAGGCACTAGTCTCTGCATTTCACCATTTGGATTCATTCAGTTTCTTTACATTTGTTAACTGAACATATTAGGATTTAGATTAGAAGATTGCTATGTGATTTATACCAAATTTGTTTTCATTTGTTCACTTCCATCTGTCATTGTGGAAAAATCACTGCAAGAAAGATAATTATAAGTCAAGTCTACCCAATTCAAGTAGGTACACCCGCCTAGGTTTAACAGCACCTGAAAAGTAGAAGGTCGAAAGCTTTTGACCTTGTTTGTTACCCTAAAAAGTACCAAGAGATTGGCAGCCTCTTGAGGTTTTCTGCTTGTGTTTTTGAGAGCTAACAAATTGGCGACTCCATGGGGGAATACATTCATAATTAAGGCCTTAATCATAGAATCAGAAATCTTGTATAGACTCCACTAAGAATAAGAAATATCAAATACTTTCTCACTTTTGAAAAAAGTGAGTGGAGACTCTGACATAAACATTACATCTGTTCAAACATGAATGGAAGAATATCTCAATACAAGGGAGGTCATACTAGAGCTCCTGATGGTAGTAGTAAGTGGAAACACAAAGATGACAAGGTTGATAAGGGAAAAGGGATAAGTGAGGACATGTGCATAACAGACAAAGACAAAACATCAAGAGCACATTGTGAAACATATGATCACTATGATACATAGAAAGACAATTCGAGCACAGAGCTTTGTACCCCATAAGATCAAAGAAATCCTCTCTTTTCTCGATCCTCAGAAATAGGTTGAGTTTAGAGCTGGACTCAAGGCTGAACGAATCAAAAATT
Organism: Sequoia sempervirens; assembly: GCA_007258455.2. Lineage (NCBI taxonomy): Eukaryota > Viridiplantae > Streptophyta > Pinopsida > Cupressales > Cupressaceae > Sequoia > Sequoia sempervirens. The sequence goes on from VDFB02000003.1 coordinate 280,945,322, forward strand.
AGCATGAATATGATCTAACGATGGAGGGTAACCAAAACGAGTTTATTGATCATGAAGGTCCTAAAGGAAACTATGAGCTTTTAATTCCCGAAGAAGTAAAAGCAAGGTTGAAATTACAGAAGAAGGAGATAAAGGAACTAAAATCCAAATTCCTAAAAGCCCAAATTACTGCTCAGACAACTGATTTCCCCCCAAAGTATGTTCCACCTCATAAATAGGGTAATCATAGTGCAAGGCCTTCTAATCCACCAAGGTTTCCTCACCATCAGATAGGAAATCACTATAGACAACCAAATCGTCCACCTCATATTCCCTCACAACATACAAATATGCAGCCACCTCATGGTCACCATTATGTCCCACAACATAATGCACAATACAAGAACCCTATGTACCAATATCAGTATCCACCTAACCCTCCCCCTCATCAATATACAACAATGATCAGATAGTTTGATTTGACAGGGTTTCATTTATACCCTTACCCTATGGATGGCAGTTGGAGAGGTCTAGTGCCTAAGTTTACAGGGAGTAGTGCAATTTCTGTTGAAGACCAATTAAGGAGTTTCAATGCCTTCATTCAAGATTTGGATGTGCTATATGAAGATTTACATATGTGGTTATTCATGATGTCACTTACTGAAGAAGCCAGAGATTGGTTCAATAGCCTAACAACAACCTCTATTGATTCTCTCCAAATATTTCAGAATCGATTCTTAGAGCAATATGGGAATCAAAGTGCACCTTATGCTGCTCTTCATGAATTGATGTGAATTTAGAAAAATCAGAATGACTCAATTTATGATTTCAACTGAAGATTCAACAAATTACAGACTAAAATACCTCCTGGATCAAGGTTGTAATATTCTGTATCATTGAGTGTTTATTTGAATGCGTTTGATCCAAAAATAGGGTATGAATTGATAAATAGGTTCCCAAGAGATTTGACTGAAGCACAGAAGATAGAACTAACAATTGAAAACAATAGGAAGGCTGCTGGTATAATCAGTAAAAGATACAACCCTAGGCTCCTCAACAAACCAACAATTGTCAGTATAAACAAGAAAACACTTACAAGAATGAAAGGACAAGGTTGCATGGCATGCCTTATAATACAGATTGGAAGGATGGAAAACCTATAACAGATAGGCCTAGAAGCAAAGAAACTCCTGATCCATTGAGGAAAAAGGGGACCTATATGGTAAGTAACAATTACCTCTGTGAAGTTTGTGATAAGCCACATTCCCCAGATTATTGTGTTGTAGCCCAAAGAATGCAAGAAGAGGGAGTGTTGATGGGAAATAGTGGAGAAGATCACACAGTGTATTTGACTTCAAATACCTCTCACCATGTTGTGGAGAGGTACTCATCTTTAGAGGATGAAGGTTATGAGTATGATGTTTCAAATCAGAGATGCAATGTCCATATGGTTGAACAACAAGTCCTTTCTAACTTTGAAGAAGATTATACAGACCCACATTTTGTTGAGGTGCCTACTCAATGCAGTATGAGGAGACTCACCGAAGAGGAAAGAGAGAGACTAACTGTTGTTGTAGTTGAAGAAGCAAAAAGTAAGTACTGATTGAGAAATAGGACAGTAAATGAGAAGGAAGGTGTCCCTAGGGGAATCTTTATGAAGGATCAGAAGGTGACACAAGGAATTGTGAAGAAGCCAGAAAATAGACAGCATGATAAGAGTGAACAGAAGCCTGTCCAAAAAGAGGAAGTTAAAGAGTTGTGCAAAGAAATGCAAGAGACTGATCAGAAGGAAGAAAACAAAGGAGAAACATTGGAGCAGAAGAAAATTGTTAAGGTGGAGGGCTCTTCTTTTGACTTCACTCAAGCGTTATTTCAGGTAAAAATGTTTGTTCCACTACTTGAGATGATGAAAATTAAGGAATATAGAGAAAGTGTTGTTCAATTGATAATAAATAGAAATGAAAAACATATGAATTCTAAAAATAGAGTAGCTATTAAAGCATTCAATAGGTAGGAGAAAGTAAATATCCCAGAAGTCTGCTTGAGCGATATATTAACAACTCCCCCTCAAGTTGATCCTTTTTTCACTACATTACTCATAAATAACAAATTGTTGAGGAATTTCATGATAGACTCTAGCGCTGCCATAAATATTATGCCAGTAGGAGTTATGAAGTAGCTTGGCATGTGGGTTGATACTAATTGGGGAAAGTGCTACACAATGGATAACAGACCTATTCCTATGGTAGGTATTATGAGATATGTTGAAGTCAAACTGGCTACTTATCCACAAGTGGCTTATAATATAGATATAACAGTAATTGATACCCCTCCTTAGTTTGGGATACTTCTATCAAGACAGTGGACAACAACAGTTGGGGGAAATGTCAAGTTTGATTTGTCTTATGCAACTATTCCAGTGAATGGTCAGGAGGTCAAGTTGTGTAGGGAGCCAAGAATGAAACAACTTGTTGAATGTGTACCACAAGATCAGATCAATTGTTTTTGTGATTTCGATCTTCGAAGCTTTAAGATAGAATCAGCCCAGCCAAAATTAACCAATAGTGATCCAATTGAAAAGCATGTGACACAAAACTGTAATGAAACTTGTGAAAAATGTATTTTGATGGAGCATGTAGCCAAGAAGGTAATGGAGTTGGAATAGTATTTGTTTCACCTGAGGGTGTTACTTTTAAGTATTCATTTCTGTTAACATTTGAATGTACAAACAATGTGGCAAAGTATGAAGCCTTGTTGATAGGTCTGAATATAGCTGTTAAACACAAAATTAGGTTGTCTATTTTAGGAGATTCTGAGTTGGTTGTTTCACAAATTAAGTTAAAGTATGCAGCAAAGCACAAAAGACTGAAACAATATAGGAATGTTGTATGTAACACAATTGAGTTGTTTGATGCCTTCTCAATTGAGTGGATTGACAGATCAAAGAACATAATGGCTGATTTTTTAGCAAATGTGGCACTAAAAAGAGATGATATTACATTGGCTGGGGTATCATAGATTGAGTTCAAGACAAGGCCTACTATGCCTGATAACATATATAATTGGCATATTTTTAATGATGATACTGACCTTTTGAAATTCCTCCATTGTATAGATCAATATGAAGCCAGGAAATTGACTTCAATGCTTTTGTTGAAGAAGTGGATGGGAAGCAAACAGTGTTTGGAAAGGAGATCTTACAACTCAAAACAAATAAGCATCTTAAGGGCTTAGTGGCATTGGAGAGGCTATATGATGGAAATGATCGGTCCCTCATGAAGAAAACACCAATCAGAAGGGAAGATATTGAAGAGATTAACTTGGGGACTGAAATGGCACCAAGAAAGGTGTACATAGGAAAGAAGATAAGCCCTACAATTAAAAGAATGTTGATAGAGTTGTTGAGAAAATATAAACATGTGTTTGCTTGGTCTTATGAAGATCTAAAAGCATACAGGGAAGATTTGTTTCAGCATGAAATACCATTGAAGCCAGATGCTAAGCCATTTAGACAAAAGCAAAGACCCATAAATCCAACAATGGAGCCTAAAATGCAAGAATAATTGGCAAAGTTCAGAGATGGGGGAATCATTAAACCAATTAGGCACTCAACGTGGGTCTAAAACTTGGTCCTTGTGAGGAAGAAAAACGGAGATATCAGACTATGTGTGGACTTCAGGAATTTGAATATGGCATCTCTCAAGGACAATTATCCTCTACCCAATATGGAGGCTATATTGCATAAGGTAACAGGGTGCGAGCTATTGTCTATGATGGATGGGTTTTCAATGTATAACCAGGTTAAGGTCAAAGAATTTGAGCAATATAAGATAGCATTTACAACTCCTTGGGAATGTATGTATACATAAGAATGCCATTCGGTCTTACTAATGTAGGAGTGACCTTCCAAAGAGCTATGGACGTGGCATTTGCAGATTTGATCAATGCTATCATGGTGGTGTTCTAGGATGACTTGACTGCTTATTCGAAGAAGGCTGAAGATCATGTACAACATCTGGAGAAGGTATTTATTAGATTCCTAGAATATGGTATCAGCTTAAACCCTAAGAAGTGTCATTTTGCAGTCACAGAAGGTAAGCTCTTAGGGCATATTGTTTCAAAAGAGGGGATTAGGATAGATCGTGAGAGGGTTGAAGCTATTGACAAAATTCCTATTCCCAAAACTATTAAGGCTATACAATCATTCTTTGGATAGATTAATTTTGTTAGGAGATTTGCTTCTAACTTTGCTGAGATCATTAAACCCATATCAAAAATGTTGAAGAAAGGAAAAAAAATGGAATGGACTGTAGAGGCTTTGGAAGCTTTTATATCCATCAAAAGGGCCATCAAGGAAGCTCTTGTCCTTAAGTCTCCACATTTTGTAAAACCTTTTCAGATATTTTCATTCACCTCAATGCACACTATTGTTGTTGTTATGTTATAGAAGAATGAGGATGGTCATGAACAACCTGTGTCTTTCTTCAGTAAGTCATTACAAGGGTCTGAATTAAAGTATTATATAATGGAAAAATAGGAATTTGCATTAGTGAAAGCTACAAAAGCTTTCAGGCCATATCTTGTTGGAGCAAGAGTGATTGCCTATGTCCCTCATGCAGATGTCAAGGATATTCTAACATAGTTTGAAGTAACATGAAAAAGATGTAGATGGATTAACAAGATCCAAGAGTTTGACATGGAGATATAGATAACTAAACTAGTGAGAGTTCAAGGCTTGGCTAGGTTAATGGCAGAATCGAATATTGAAGCAAATCAAGTTTGTAATGTAGAAGAAGGGATTGCAATTGCAAGCATTGAGCATGCTCCTTGGTATATAGATATCATGCATTACCTTAAGTACATGAAGTGTCCAGAGGGATTGAGTGACAGCCAAAAAAGAACTTTGAAGTTGCAAGCATCTAAATATGTTTTCATGGATGTAGATCTATTTTGGAAGAATAGAGATGGTATATTATTGTTATGTCTAGACGAGTCTCAAGCTAGGCATGTCCTAAGTGAAATTCATGAAGGAGTTTGTGGAGGACATTACTTAGCAAAAACAACTGCACATAAAATTCTCAGGGTAGGTTACTACTGGCCTAGGTTTTCTAATGATTCTTTTACACATGTAAGAAAATGTGAAGCCTGCTAGAAGTTCTCTAGAAAACTGAAGTATCAGGGAGCTTTGCCACTTCGACCCTTGCAGGTTGATGCCCCTTTTCATCAATGGGGAATTGATTTCATTGGAGAGATACAAGAAAAATCAAGTGGAAGACACAAATGGATACTGGTGGTCACTGATTATTTTACAAAGTGGGTAGAAGCAATCCCAACTAAATAGGCTACAAGTAAAGTGGTGAAAAATTTCCTAATGGACAACATTATCACCAGATTTGGTACACCACTAAGACTGATCACTGACAATGGGATGTGTTTCAGGTCAGATGAATTCAGAAGCTTATGTGACACATGGCATTACCATTTCTTATGCAGCCCCTTACCATCCACAAGCTAATGGTCAAGCATAGTCTAGCAAAAGAGTCTTTTGAAGATTATAAGGAGGATGTTAGGTCAGAACAAGAAAGCTTGGGATTCAAAATTAAAATTGGCTATGTGGGATGATAGGATTACTGTGAAAAAGGCAATTGGAAAATCCCCATTTGAATTGGTGTATGGAGCGCAAGCCAGGATGCCTTTGCAGAATTTGTTACCAGTCTACAAGTTTGTCCTTCAGGAAGATTTGGATATTCCTAAACCTATGGAGGAAAGAATGGAGCAACTAGGTGAACTTGATGAAATAAGGAGAGTTTCCCAAAACCAAAACATGAAGGTATAGACACAGATGAAGTATCTATTTGATAAAAATGCAAAGGATAGAAAATTTGGAGAAAGTGATTTGGTATTGATGTGGAATGCAAGGTGTCAGGAGAAGGGAAAGCATGGGAAGTTTGAAGCCTTTTGGTTGGGACCTTTTGTGGTTATTGGAAAGAAAGGTGAAGATTCATATTATCTATAGAATATGGCTGGTGAAGACCAAGAGTTTCCTGTTCATGGGAAATTCTTGAAGCATTTTTTCTCTTGAGCAACACAGAGGATTAAGGGTTGCCAGTGCATGGAAAACTCTTGATGGTCCTCTTTAAAATTATTTTCCATGCATAGTAGTTTAGGGTTTTGTTCATTTCCATTTTCATTCATGTCCATCTCCATTTTTCCCACTGATCTTTCATCTTGTATTTAGTCTACTCACCCAAAGATCTAGATCCTTCCAATGATCTCACAATCATTCATCCCCAAATGAAGCCACTATTGGAACTGTAAAATTCTTATGATTTTACATGTTGTTCATACTCATAAATTTCCAAATAAGCCCTACCATGAGCACATTTTCCCTATATTTGGCCATGTTGTCCCATATGATCCATCAAGTCTTGAATATTTCACATTACAATTCCTATCGGCATGAGAGTATCAAGGTCTTCCTGACCGATTGTGTTTTTGTGCTAATATATGTCTGCTGTAGGTATATTGGTAGGACTTTTGAGATGTCACAGCGATTGGATTTCATCTACTGCAGCTATGGGCAAGACATTTTCATTGTTTTGGTGATGGAAAAGGAACATATTGGCAAGAGTTATGGCATTAGATTGAGGTCTTAGTGAGATATTTATGTCTCACCGACTAGCGGCAGAAGGATACACATATCGGCAAGAGATTTTTCTTCAGGGTGAAGTCATAGCGAACTCTTTGTGTTTCACCAACTAGCACATAAAATGATGTTTCGGCAAGAGCTGTGTCTTCGATGTGTGGTCTCACCGAATACATTTTGTCTCACCGACCTATGCACCAAAAGACTTATCGGCAGAGGAATCATATTTGGACTAAGGTCTTGGCGAACTCTTCATGTCTTACCGATCAGCTCACGAGCAAGGTTTCGGCCTAACCAAAGGTCTTCAGAGCAAACTCTTACCGAACTCATTATGTCTTGCCGACCATGTGCACGTGGATATATTTTGGCCAAATAAATGATTTTCGGCATGAAGTCTCAGCGAATCTGTAATGTCTTACCGATCACCAATAAAGTAAACACCTCGGTAAGACTCATGTGTCTTTGGAGTATGGTCTTGGCGAGTGCATTGGGTCTCGTCGATAAAACACAAAAGAATTCTGTTGGTGTGAGAATAGTATTGTCACAGCGATAAGAATGTATCATGAAGAATTTTGGTAAAACAAAGTATTATCTATGAAGCATCTCCCCGACAGTAGAAAGTTACAACAACACACATGAGATGAATGGATTTTGTTAGTGTGAGAATGATATTGTTACAGTGACCCACATGGACTCAAGTTGTATCTCAAAAAAACATAATGTAATCTATGTGACATCTCCTCGACATCACAGGGTCATGGCAAAAGCAAATGAGGCAAAAAGGACACATCTTGGTGAGAAAAAGTTTGTGTCTCAGTGACTGGAAAATACATTAAGAAAATACAAATCGGTAACACATTTTGTAATTTGTGAGACATCTCCTCAACAACAAAGGGTCACAGTGAAACACAAAGAACCAAGGGATGACTGCCGATATGACATTGGACTTTGGTAAAACTATAGGGATGTCACAAATTTTTTTTGGTAATGATTAACAAAAGCTCAAAAACTGTTGGTTGACATGTGAATGCCCGAATATAGTTGTTGGTTGACATGTGAATTCCCAAATACAGTTATTGGCCGACATGTGAGTGTGAGGTGATGTGTTTTTTCTGATGTTGGTGTATAAATATTCATTTCTGATTCTGAATGAAAATGATAATGAGCTATTAGATATTCAATATATAGTAGGTAGATTAGAGATGGATACAGTAGAATAAAATTCTCAGATTAGAGGCTATGATTGCATGATTTCAAAATGGAGGTATTTATGAAAGTTAGTTGATGTTGTTGCTTATTTCTAGTGTCAATTGTCTATTGAATTTATTGAAAGTATTGCTAAGTTGTCTCCAACATTGATGCTTTCTAGTTGTTTAAATTGATATAACAAGTTTATATTCATTTTATCAGTGCACATTTGTTGTATCTGTGTGGTTAATTGATTGGTTTTTTCAAGCAAAGATTAAATCCTTTTGGTTGATCATAGTAATAAGAAAATTTCATCTGGATCATTAAGAAGAGCTTAGTAATCACAGCCTTGCATGTTTATACAAGTTGTAAACAAAACATAGGCCAAACAATTTTAGTTTCAGTCAAGAAATGTTGCTCATCTTGATTTCATTTGACTCCGCATACCCAATAAGGCACTAGTATCTGCATTTCACCATTTGGATTCATTCAGTTTCTTTACATTTGTTAACTGGACATATTAGGATTTAGATTAGAAGATTGCTATGTGATTTATACCAAATTTGATTTCATTTGTTCACTTCCATCTGCCATTGTGGACAAATCACTGCAAGAAAGATAATTATAAGTCAAGCTTTCCCAATTCAAGTAGGTACACCTACCTAGGTTTAGCAGCACTTGAAGAGTAGAAGGTCGAAAACTTTTGACCTTGTCTGTTACCCTAAAATGTACCAAGAGATTGGCATCCTCTTGAGGTTTTCCACCTATGTTTTTGAGAGCTAACAGGTGGAAAGCTAAGAATATCCTTGAAAAACCATTTTTCATTTCATCAATTTTGGGTAAAAAGAAAGTCGCCAGCCACATACCCTACACATGCCCATCATATTGCCACTTTTTGGCCCATAATGATCCTGCACATACCCGAGAATTCTTGTAACTTTTAAATTGTAACACTTATGTATGATCTACCTCAATTGGAAATGAGTATTGTAATTATTATATTGAATACAATGTAAGAATGAATCATTATTGTACATATATCTCATATGATGTATTTAATGTTATTGAATGTATGATCTTAATTTTATGAGTTTAATTTATATGCTATGGTTATATAACTTTGGTAAAATGGAATTCAAATGTAATACCTTGTCGTGTATCTTAGAGATTGTATGTGTTAGTGTTGTTCATATCACATGTTAATATTACATTTTAAAAAAAATTACTACACTTCTATTGTGTTTGCAACATTCTTTAAGGTTACATGGTGGGGCATTACAGAGAAAGGTTGGATTACTTTAATAGTTCAATATTTAATTAATTGGAGAGAACCTTAGGATGAGAGATGACATAACTAATTAGATATTTAATTAATTATAGGAAGAAAGTGGGATAATTAATTAAATAAAAAAATATTTAATTAATTAAAGGTGAAATGGGATAATTAATTAAAATTTAAAATTTTAATTAAATAGAGATATAAGGTTAGAATTGGGGTGTCTACATATATAATCAATTAATTTATCATCACCTAAGGGTTGTAAGAGTTAGAATTGAGGATATGACAGTATAACATGCATTGCTTGTTTCATTTGACACATAGCCTTGTTCATTTACATTCAACTGAATTAGATGTATATTTTGTTTGTTCTTCAATTATCACTCTTACATGTATGACAATGTTTCAATTTATATCATATTGTTGTTTGAAGAAAAAAAATCACAATATTGTTTCAAGTTACATATAACACCTAAACTAAGTTGTGAAACAACAAAGATGAAAATATTAAGGTGATCTAATAAAACTAGTTTACAATTAGTTTGAGGAAGGGAAAATGCATTTTCAGAGGGAAAACACTTTAGGGGGCTCACTAGAAGGGAGGGATTTCTAGTGAATTTCCCTTTAATGGGTTTTCTTTTTTAATTGTATTTAAAGGGGCTTTCACTAGAAGGGGGGTTCTAGCAAACCCCCCCTCCCCCCCACCTTCTAGTGAAGGGGGGTTCGCTAGAACCCCTCTTTCCCTCTCCCCTTTTCTACCAAATTTCTACAATTTTTTCCTTTTGAAGTTCAGGTTGAGGATGAAAATAAAGGATACCGCACATACCCAACTAGATGATGGTAGTCCCTAGAACAAGCTATCCATCGAATATAATTTTAATATATTTTGGTTTTATTATGTTTTTTTTGTTTAATTAAACATAGATTTTTCATTGAAAATGAAACTCTCTATTTTGTACATGTGGAAAAATAGCAGATTATCAAAACAAAATTGAAAAATATCTATGCACTAGATATTGATGTCCTTGGTCTAACAAAAAAATTGAATTTCAATACATACAAAAAAGGTTGTGTTAGCAAGTAAACCTTATGTCTAAATTGTAACTAGTTTGACTTCAAAACTTAATTAAGAAAAAAATCTTCAATAAAACACTATGAAAACAATTGCATGCACTAAATATCATAAGTACAAATCAAAATTTGAAAAAAATAGAATTTTATCCTTCTTAGAAAAAAAATTATGTGTTAGCAAGTACACACCACTCTTTAAAAATGGTGTTTATTGTTAAAAACTAGTTTTTGAAGGAGATGGAAAAAATATACAATTTGATTCCAAAATTTTAAAAATATATATTTATAATCTATAGACAAAATTTAACAGATCACTAGTTTGCATCATCTTCAAATTCCTCATGGTTTAGTAGCTATAGGTGCCCGAAAGTGAAGTTTTGGTTAAAAAAAGTCAATTCAATGTCCAGTTTAGCCCACAATTGTAAACCAATATTGTGGGATCACCCATTAGTATAACATAAACTCAAATATGAGACAACAAAGATGAACATATTAGTATTTTGAAAATTACATCAGTTAGAAACCTTCAAAATTCACAACAAAATTATTTGCAATATGACATTCCAATTATGTAAAAAAAATGGAAAAGAGAAATTTGATGATGGGAAGCTATCTATTGATCTATTGTTGGTATTTGCATCTTGCGTAGCCAACTACTCATCCATGTTTGTGGCCTCTCAATCAATAGGACTACAACTTGAAAGTGGTTGTCTAATACTTCGGGGGGCGAGGGTGGATGATACTTGGGGCAATGAATAGAAACAAAGTCAATGATTATTGCATGACATTCAAGAAAGGGATTTAAAGGATTGTTAAGATGACTTTCCCTTGTTGCCTCTTTTCTAGCCTTTTCCATTTCTCTTTCTTTTCTAGTAGCTTCCCATTCAATCCTTTATTGCTCCTTTTTTGTTCCTTCTTTTTCCTTTTTTGTTCTCTTTAAACCTTAGTTGCTTGTCGTTGAAGGTATTTTTTAATTCTCATATGTTCCTTGAGGTCCCTCATTGTAATTTTTTCAATCTTTTGTTGTTCGATTTGTTCTCTCTTCCTATCTTTCAATTGCTAAATTTCTTTCTTCCTTTGATCTTGCTCCATTAGCAACTTCATGTAGTAATCTATGGTGACAAGTTAGGATTGTCTACTAAGTCTAACCCATAGTCTCGAGCTAGATGATTGTACTTATCCTTCATTAGATAAATAGGTAACTTCAAAATTTTGGAGATGTTTGAACTTATTTGGCCTCTCAATGGCTCCATGGAGTCTTCCGCATTTGGAAACTACACCTCACTAGCTATTTCATCCACTTCTTCACCTCCTAATTTATCAAGTTCACATTCTCCATAGTTGACATTGAGATGCACTAAGGTACATCGGCCCATGTTGTTTGGTGGAGATGGAATTGAAAAAATTTCTTCTAAATCCATAAGAAAACCAATACCAAGATTTACAACTCCCTCTAACGACCATGATTACTACTTTGGTTTACGAGGTAGAGAAACAGATATGTCTGCATATGTATTTTGGTCACCCAAATTCAGTGTTCTTAGTGGAGTACGTTGGTCACCCAAATTAGGTGTTCCAATTAGAGATTGTTGGTCTAATAAACTAGTTGTTTCTAGTGGACTATGTTGATCTAAAAAATCAAGTGTTCCACTTGTCCCTTCAACCTCTATTTGTGGCACACCATTAGTGGATAGAAAAAATATATTTTGCACTAGATGCCTCCTCGAGGGAAACAAATTGGAATGTATCACTTGGCTACATATCCTCCATTAATACATCTAGATTTAGGGGCCAAATACCTATTCTTTTGAATCCTAATTTTATGTTTTCAATAATCAATGGTTTGTGAAATGTAGTGTTGCCAACTTTTCCCTTTTAATCTTTAAATTTGGACACTTACTCATCCATGCTTCTTTCCTTTTTAAAATATGATTTGAAAGATGCAAACATGCTAACATCAAGTGGCTACAATCTATGAGATGTGTGGGATAGTAGGGTTAAAAGCCAATGCCTAGTGACCTTGCTTCATTAATAGTAGAAAATACATCATGGCTACCATGGCCATAAGAAATCAAGAGGTTTCTAGTAGTGGGTGAGACACTCCCAGGTACAAAAGAAGAAAAATGGTGTACAACCAAAGGAGGAAAAGGTCTTTTGTAATCCACACTTGGGGTTGAGCATCCATACATGCACTTAGCTCACAATTAACTATATAGTTCTTGAGGTGTTTTTTTCCTCTTAAACAAATGAAAGCTAGGTATCTTCTATCTAGCAACGTTTACACAAAATAAAATTGTGATCCACTTCATCTCTTGGGTATAGTGTACGATAAAATTTTGCTTCCCTTTCTGGCAAGCACTCTCATTACACCATTTCGTCTAGCTTGAATGTTAGTCTCATCATAGTTCCAAATCTTCATTGGACAATACAAATTTATTGTGTATTCCTTTGTCAATATTTCATTGAATGCAACAACCACTATAGGCCTCAAATTGAGTGCACAGTCTTTATCTTCGCCAAGTTTTATCCTCAAAGTCAGATTGGGATTCCTTATTTTGAAGCCCATTTGCCAAGACTTACCAGGAAGTCCATCCTTGAATGTATTTGGCCTCATCAGGTAGATCTATGCTACTTCAAACTTTAGATTGACAATTTCCAAAGCATGGCCAACAATAGCCATCTCCTTGCACCATTCGAAAATATTTTCCTCTTTGTCATCATTCAAGACTGTTGGGAGCCATTTCCTTTTTAGAGAGGTGACACTAGTTGACCAATTAGTCAATGTGGTTGTTGGAAGATCCCACTTCTTTGTTTCCCCCTTGTTGACCTTTAATTTTCTTCATTGTCTCTAATGGCAGATTCCATGTTAGTCATGGACCATTCTCGTTGCACTAAAACCTGCTTAACTATAATAGTTGCATTCACTTGGACTACAAGTTCAACTAGCTATGAAATGGGAATAAATTTCTACTCTTCTTTATGTGGTAGCCTCACACCTCACTTGTGTGGTGGCAATGTTGTCCAAGATCTCTTTACTATTTGACGAGTTCTGGCTTGTGCTTTATTCTTCATCTACATGCAAACAAGTGTAATTTGAAAAATAAATGGTAGACACATACATATATCTACATATATTCAAAGTAAAGGAGAGAGTTTGATGGTAGTGAGTACTATGTTGTGCGAGGGGTCCACATTAGCAAATGCCACCTTGGCCAAAAAATTGAATTGCATACAACCCTTAACTAATCATATCCCCAATTCTAACTCATACAACCATTAGTTGATCATGGATATATATATATATATATATATATATATATATATATATATATATATATATATATATATCATTTGAGGGTATCATATACTTGACTATTTTGGGTTTTATGCACTTATCTTTTGGTTGAGAATTTACATGCATACATAATATTCAAAACAAGTTTGAAAATTACATACTATGGAAGCTGAAATAGGTGTTTGAAGAAGTTTGTAGGAGCTCTCTTCAATTACTCTCCAATAGGTGTCTTAAACAAAAACTAAAAAAATTGAATTATGAATTAGGTAGCTTGCAACACAAATTTGTGGCAAGAGTTGTATAAGTAATGGTGAATTGACTTGTAGAAATTTGAAAAGATAGGTGCAAGTGGAGAGTTTTGAATTATAGGAGGGAATTTGAGGTTGCATTCATGGTATTAATGGTAGAAGTGATACATGAATTGGGTTGTGACTAGTACACATAAACTTGATTTGAGAGGTTAGAAATTCTAGTTGGCAAATATTATTTATAGTGTGATTTGAAAGGCAATTTTAGAAATTTGAAATTGTTTATGTTTTAATATTTTGTTAGGATTAATTAAATATCACATATAATTGTGAAATATGGTTAAAACAATGAGTCATTATTTTGTAAAATTGTATTGCATAGTGAGCCTTGATAGTTGGTTTTCATTTTCTGTAGGGCAAATTTGCATAAAGACTAGTATAGTTGGACATGGTGGGACAATAAGTTTGTTAATCAAGGATGAATAATGAAACATTTGTTTTTGAAATGTGTTCAAATATATTTTCAAGTTAGTTAGTGGTCAAATCTATGGTGGTTGAAATATAAATGGGTCTGTGCATGTCAACCAAGTTTTAATGTATTAGTACATATATTGTGCAAATAAATATATCTATTTGCATTCACCTAATTATGAGAAAGTGACAAATATTTACTCTTATCATTGATTGGACACATTTTGATTTGATCATGTACTCATATGACCATATTATAAAGACAAGTTGAAAACAAATGCTTCTAATTGTTATTAGTGGGCCCAGTCACCTCCTATCCCCACTACAGAAACCCACACCACCATCGAACCCTCTCCCATATATCTTATTATTACTACTTTCAAATATTTTACAATCTAAAAACTAATTATTTATGTTAAAAAAACACTTCAATAAAAATGAAGCCGGAAAAAGAAAGGAAAAAGGGCTTTTTAATCAATTTTCACCGTACAATTATTTGTTATGAGAAAAGAATCTTTGAAAAAAGGAACGGACCAGAGGGTCAAAACAAGATGCGCGTGTATTGTAATTTATATTTTTAATTTAATTTCATTATCTTTTTCCAACAAAAAAAAATGCGCGTGACATTAAACGACAGCATACAGCAAAGATTGAGATGGCATAAAGAGGAAAAGACAAAAAAATATAAACTATAAAATAACTTTCAGTGAAGTCATCATCATATGGGTGGTGCACTGGGAATTATTGATCGACTCAAAAACTGACAAAAAGAATAGTGTAAACTGCAATGAAAGATCTAAATTTATAAAAGAATAGCGTAAACCGCTGGGAAGCGTTCGCTGTGGTCTTCAATTATTGCGGTATTATCCTATCCTCTTCTTTCTTGATAAGTGGTGCACCGTCCCATGTGATGATGGCTTCGTTGGAAGTTTTTATTTTATTATTTTATTTTCTTTTCCTCATTAGTCTATACCTTTATGTCCAATCATCTCAGTATTCTATCCTTTTAGGTCCGTTCTATATGTCACGGGCATGTTTTCTCTTGGCTTTTTAAATTATAGAATGCTTAAATATTGCATAACCATGTCTGTTTTTTTTTTATGCTGTGCCTTTTTTTTTTTTTAAGTGTTAGGTTATAGTGATTCAGTCTTTTCAAGTATGATAATAAATAATTACAGAAATTTGTAAAATATTATTATGAATATAAATATTTTAAATGTATCTATTTAAAATATACTGAGAAATGTCAATTTGAATTATTTATATTTATTTAAAAGTTATTTTATTTCTTACATACATAGAGACATAAATTATATATATTGTTTAATTTGAAAATATTATGTTTATTATTAAATATTAATATTTTGATTTACAAATGAATCAAAATTTAAGGTGAAAGGTTATTATATTCCAGACCTTGCTACCATTATAAAATACCTCTTGATATTTATTATGACTATTTATCTTTTACAAAATTATGTACTAAATTTTTTAACATGTAATTAGTAATAATTAATATATTATGAATGGAACTTATTCTATTAATATAATATTTTTTAATTTGTATTATAATATTCATAATATGTATTCTTCTAAATTTGAATATAAATAAATAATAATAAATTATTATAAAATAATTTTGTTAAATTTTAAATATTATATAATTTTTAGCTACTTTTTAGTCTAAGTTTTATGTCAAATCATTTTTAGAGTATGATTTGTTCTTGCATCTCTTACAATTTACTCCTTTTCATTTAAAAAAACAATACTAGAGTGTTCAAATGGTGAAAATTGTATTACCATATCTTCTTTTTTTTTGTGTATTACCATATCTTTTTTTTGTGATGCAGGTCTATTTTGATTAGAGTGTTTGAATGTAATAATATAGTGTTTTTTCCTTATCATTACAAGACATGTGAAAGTGTAGATGACTAGCACTTGCACCTAAAGGAGGTTCAAAGATTGCGGTCATAGAATACTATCTATATGTTAATATGTTAGAGAGTGTGTTTGTAGTGCTTGCACTACATAAATTCTAGTTGCATGTGGCTGATTAAACAATTAATAATAAATGCTAAATAATATAATAAAATAAACTTAGACAAATAGAGGTTTTTTCCTTAAAGAAATTAAGTATTAATTGATTATGAAAAATTTGCATAGAGATTTAAAACATAAAACAATGCAAATAAAAAAGAAAGTTGTCCTCAAATTTACAAAAAAACCATTATAAATGGAAATAGAATGTTCCCATCCAGTTGTCAAATCCTCAAATTTACAAAAAAACCATTATAAATGGAAATAGAATGTTCCCATCCAGTTGTCAAATCAATATTTATCTAACTTTTATGTGATAAGTGAGATTGTGGAGGCTTTTACTTGATATTTTGGAGGCTTTTACCATTAAATAGCAATTCGTTTACCATTAAATGGTAATTGAAACTTGTTTTCCAACGACTCAATAGTGGTTTGCATGTGTGAGATTTGTTTCATATTCAAATCTCACACTATATGTAACCTATGTGCTAATAATAAGTAATTAAAATTATTAGCAAATTTTAATTGTTATAATCACTTATCTTTTCTAAATTTTTTAATAAAAAAAAATGATAAAAACCCACTTAGAAACTATTCGTCATAAAATTATGACAAAAACATATCCAATCATTACAACAATATTCTTAATTTATATTATAATATTCATAATGTGTAAAATTCAAAACTTAAATATAAATTAATTAATAAAAAATATTATATATAATACAAATTAAAGAAAAAATAAATGCATTCTTATCTATTCTTACCTTTAAATTAAGAAAAGATATGATAATAATAAGTTTTTAATAAATAGATATATTTTATTATTAATAATAAATCAATAAATTACAAAATGATTTTTTATCTTTGGTGTATTTTTAATGTAAAAGTTAGAATTTTACTTTTGAATACAGTTTATATTTATTTTTAATATTTTATTTGATATACAGTTTTAGTTTTTAAAATTTAATCTATTTAATAATATTTAATATAATTTTTTATTTGTTAATATTGAGTTTATGTTAATATTGTTTGTGATATATTAATTATACTTTTTAGGTACATATTTTATTAATATTTTATTTCTAATAAATTAAAAAAGTAGTTTTACTTTTTTATTTAATCATTTATTAACTTAATAAGTGTATTATTTGTTATTAATTTTTTAAAATTATTATGTTTATTAATATTTAGATTTTGATGTATTTTCACTTTCCATTTAGTTTATTGTATCTTAGTTTTTATTTTAGATTTAAGTTTGATTTTTTTTATATTATTTATGTCTTTTTATGAAATTACAAATTATAATTAAAAATATTAGAATTAATTTAATTTATAACTATTTATCTTATTAAAACTTTAATTATTCTAGAATAATTCTATTTTATATTTTTCTTATAATTTATATAATAAAATTAATTTCAAACTTAAAATATAAATTTAAATTTATAGAGTGATCTAGAGAGAAGGTACCTTTTGATTAGTCATTTCATGTCAACAATCCAAGGATAGCACATCCTATGGATTTATGCTAGTGTTGCATGTCATTTGGTTAAAGATACGATAATTCACCTTTAAAACCTCTTTAGTGTACCTATTTCACACTTATGAGGAAAATAGATAGAGAGAGAAAGAGAGAAAATAATGAGACAGAAAGAGAGAAATAGAGAGGGAGACAAAGAGATAAAAAGAGATAAAAAGAGAGATATAGATATAAAAATAGAGATATAGATATAAATAAATAAATATGGAGAGAGGAAGAGAGAGGAAGAGAGATAAAGAAATAAAGGAAATGAGAGAAGAGGAGAGACATAGATATATATAGTCACATAAAGAGAGATAGAGAGAAATAGGAGATTCAAGAGATCAAGAGGGAAAGGGGGAGAGAGGAGAGAGATAAATAGGGATAGAAAAAATAGTAAGGGGAGAAAGATAGGAAGAGGGAAATAGATAGAGAGAAGAAATGAGGGAAAGATAGATAGAGGAAGAGATCTAAGGCAAAACAAATATAAAGAGAAATAGGGGAGAGAGAGGAAGAGAGAGATTGAGAGATAATAAAAAATATAAAGATAAAAAGGGAGAAAATGATATAAAGAGATATCTTTCTCTTCCCATATCTCTATAATATTTCTCCATATGTACTTCTCCCTACCTCTCTCTATAAATATATCCCTCTCTCTACCTCTCTCTATATAAATTCCTATATCTATCTTTCTATCCCTCCATCTCTCCCCCTCTCATTCTCTCCATCTCTCTTTGTATCCCCCTCTTTCTATCTCTATTTCTCTCTCTCCCTCTCACTATTTCCATATCCATCTCCATCTCTATAATCCTCTCTATCTCCTTAACTCTCCTTACATCTATTTATCTCTGTCCACTCTATCTTTCCCACTATAAATATCTCTCTATCTCTCCCTCTTTCTATTCATATCTCTCCTTCTATCCTTCTCTCCCTCTCTCCATATCACTCTCTTTCTATATCTCTCAACTTCTCTAGCATCTCTCCCTCCCTCTCTATCTATTTATATATATCTCTCTATCTCCCCCCCTCTCTCTATCTACCCTCTTTCTATTCATATCTCTCCTTCTATCCTTCTCTCCCTCTCTCCATATCACTCTCTTTCTATATCTCTCAACTTCTCTAGCATCTCTCCCTCCCTCTCTATCTATTTATATATATCTCTCTATCTCCCCCCCTCTCTCTATCTACCTCTCTATTAATTTTCTATAGATCACCTCCTTTATCTCTCATTGTTGCCCCCCCTATTTCTATCTTCCCATCTCTCTCTCTTCCTCTGTATTTATATCTCATTATCTCTCTCTCTCTCTCATTTACTCCATCTCTCCTACTCTCTCCTTATATATATATCCCTCTCTCTACCTCTCTCTACATATCACTTCCTAGATATCTTTCTATTTCTCTCTCCATCTTCCCCTCTCCCTCCTCATCTCTCCCTTCATCTCTCCCTTTATATTTGTCTTTATTTGTCTTTGTCTTTGTCTCTCTTTTTCTCACCCTTTCTATCTTTCCCAAGTTATATTTATCTATCTCTCCTTTATATCCCTATTTTCCCTCTCCCTCTCCCTATCACTTACTCTTTCTATATCTCTCTGATTCTCTCTCTTATCTCTATTTCTCTCCCTCCATCTACCTCCCTCTCTATCTATTTATATATATCTATCTCCCTTTCTATCTCTCTCCATATATCTCTTACTCATACACACATCCACACACTCCTTGTTTCTCTCTCCCTATCTCTAGCTCTAGCTCTATCTCTCCATATTTAAATTCTTACATATATCCCTCTATCTCTATCACATTATCTATCAATATCTCTTTATCTCTATACATTTTCCTCTCTCTACCCCGAGCTCTATATAACCCTTCCTATCTCTATCTTTATATTTCTATCTCTCACTCTCTCATTCTCTCCCTCTCTCCACCTCTATATATATTTATCTTTTCCATCTATATATCTATAACTTTTTCTTCTCTCTTTATCTCTCCCTCTTGTCTCGATATTCCTCTCCTCCATCTCCATCTCTATTTCCATTTCCATCTCTACCTCTAACTTCCTCTTTATCTCTATCTCCTTACCTCTCTCTCTCTCTATCTACATATCTCCCTCTCTCTCCCTATCTCCCTATTTCAAACATATCATGAGCCTATTTGTAATGGGGCCTTATTATCTTCCCAATTCAAAGGTTTTGTTTTAATTATGTTTGGATCCCTGTAAGTAGATCCATATTTGTTTTGAAGCTATCAATTCTCCATTGAGACCTTTGTTTCACCAAAAAAATCATTTTTAAAATAGCCTACCAATTGACCTCATGTATACTACACAAATATACATATAAAAAATAAACCAAAAAATTACCTATTTGACCATCCACACTTCTTCAATGTATCCATTGCACACCAAGGTGCAATTGCTAGTACATAAAAAGCTCCAAAAATAATTTTTGAATTTTTGACCTTTACTTCAATTATTAAATTATTTTTTATTTTATGTCTTGATGTGAAGGTGGTAGGCCATCCCATGTGACAATCACTTTCTTGAAAGTGACTTTACATTTTATATCATTATAACCATTTGTTAATTTTTGGATTTACGTCAAATCATCTTTATAGTATGATTTTTCCTTTCACATTGTCAATGGAAATCTAGTTTTGACAATTTCTTCCTTTTCTTATTATAAATTATTTCCCCCCTCTATAATGTTTAAATGGTGAAAATTGCATTATCAATGTTAACTTTTTGTGTTTTGGGTCTATTTTGATTGGAGTATTTATATGTAATAATGTACTAATTAGTCCATATTATAAATGGTTAAGCTAAAAAAATACAAACAGATTAAATGAATGATAAAGTATTTGTTCTTTAAATCAAATCACACATCCATTTGTGTAACACCCCTTTGATTTGCTATGTTTTCTCTAACAGTTCTGATTCTTTGATAGACCTTATTTTATGTGATTCTTATTCTATCGCTGACAGTGAAGTGATGATAGACGATATTGATGTGATGACACATTATATGCATGGTGATTATGTTTAATATACTTTATGTTTGCATAGATGGTTAGTTGTGATGACATTGATATATATGCTTATTGTAGTTTAATTGATATATTATCTCGTCAGTTGATGTGACATTGTATTGGTGAAGAGAACGGTATTGCATCATTCGCTTATGAGTGCCCTGTAATTTCCATGATTCTCTCTTCATGGTGTGTATATTTTATTATCTAGATACATGTACGACAATTGCTTGTTTGCAGGATTGTAGGTATAGGACATTAGCTTCACCTAGTTTCACAGGTCTGAGTGTTTCCACTACTCAACAATAATATTGGGAGATAGTAACGGGCTACCTAGTCATACCTTTACCCTAGTACAGTGTGTCACTAGTTTGAGTCTTGGTCGTATTCCTTATCTTTGTTGTTCTAGGTATTTTATTATTGTGCAAGTTTAATTTTGTAGATTAAATGTGGGGTTGATTTAAATATTTAATTAATTGAATTATTGTTGTGAAGGCTTTAGAATAAATAAATAAATAAATTTAATTTAGTTATGTTGTTGAGTAATTTTTATTATTAAAAATAAATGGTAATTAAATAAATACGAGTATTTAAATTGGTTGCAATTAGTAAATTGTTTTATTTTATTTAAATGCATGTGGTTGGAAAATATCTTTGGTTGTTGAGGGAAAATGTATTTTGTTGGGGTAACTATGAGTTAGAAATTTGTTATCTTATGGTTGTAAATTAATTCTCAAAGGAAGGATTGGAAAAAAGGAAGAAAGTTGTTTCACAAGAAGAGTTTTTGTTTGGTTGAAAAATATGCTAAGGAAATTGTGGATCTCTCAGGATTTTGTTTTAGAATCTTGTTGTAGAATTCTTGGCTATGGTATTGTTGTGTTTTTTGGAAAGAGGCAATTGCACTGGAGGAAGCTTTGGTTACATTGGAAAATTGAAGCTACAAAGAATCTTAACAACATTTCTTGAGGCAACAGTTCTTCTGGAATAGGTTCCTTTATTGTTTTTGTGAATTTTGAATTGAAAAGTTGTTTTTATTACTGTAATGCAATTTGGAAATGTTTAGGAAAATATTTTCGATATTGTAGAAGCTCTTGTTTTCTTTCTTTTAAAAGATTCTCATGAAAGTTGAACCTCTGTAGAAAACAATTAAAAATCCTCTATGTTGTTTATTCATTCAAAAAAAATTAATACAAAAGGAATTTAGATCTCTGTAGAAAACCTTCATTCTATTTTTTTTCTCCCTATTCTTTTTGGTTATCTGAGAAAAATGAATTTCTAAGCTTTTTGTAGAAAATCTCCTCTGTGAAAAATTATTGCTCAACTTGAACCTATGATTGGATTAATTGCATATAATATATATATATTTATACATATATATTAAAATGTATATGCATACATACATACATACATATTATTTATATATATATATATATATATATTGTGTCAATTAAATAACACTGTGAATTTATTGAGATGTGAATTCAAAGAATCGCAGTCCGGCGGAATACTGCATAGTAGTCTTTTTAAAAAAATAAAAAATTAGTTGTGCTCCCGTAGTGTGCATCATCCTCTAGGTTGCAGGATGGGGTTTTACAATTTGAGCTAAAGATGGCTTAAAAAAAATTAATACTCTTATCAAATATAAATCAAGTAGTATTAATATTTAGATTTTGATATATTTTCACTTTCCATTTAGTTTATTTTATCTTAGTTTTTAATTTAGATTTAAGTTCAAATAAATTTAAATTTATATGATTTATGTGTTTTTATGAAATTAAAAATTATAATTAAAAATATTAGAATTAATTTAATTTATAACTGTGTGTATGAAAATATGCCTATCATAATGAATTCAAAACACAATCAATAAAACTTTATATCAAAGAAACTTAAAGAAAATGTAAACAAACTCTCAGTGCAGCTTCTTCAAAGTCGTCTTATTGCTCTCTATCTCCAGCGTTTTGTTGGTTCAAGTTGCTCTCAGATTTAGTATGCCAAGCTCAATGAAATGGACTACTAGAGAATGAGATTTAAACTAAAATGCATACTATGCTAAAATACAAGATTATGTTGTGCTACGATAAGATGATTACCAAGATATTAAAATGCTAAAGATGCAAATGCGTAAGCGTAATTGTGTATGTGTGTTTGTAACCAGTGCTTGGATTTGCACATGTATTTAAAGAGTTTTTGAAAGAATTTGATTGGCTGATATGATTAATGGTTCAAATCAAGCTTGTCGGGATGAACGGTGAGAGATTTTTGATAAGTTGAGAGAGAGATAGAAGGTTTCCTCCTTTTCAATTTTTCTCCTTTAGAACTAAAGGAAGGTTGCCATTTGAAGAATGAGTTGGTAATGAATTTCATAATTAAATAAATTTATTTATTTAATTATATGTGAGGATGAAATTAGAAGTTTACATAATTAAATAAGTAATATTTAATTATGTGTGGGAGATGAATTTAGAAGTTCGCATAATTAAATAAGTAATATTTAATTATGTGTGAGATGAATTTAGAAGGTAATTAAATATTTAAAATATTTAATTATGTGTGGAGTGAGAAAAGGTATTAATAATTTAACTATGACATGAAGAGGGTGTTTGGAGGAATATTCCACTATTTGAATTCAAATATTCAAATTTAGAATAACATGATAATTAATATAAATAAATTATAAAATTTATTTAATTTAATTAAGAGGAATATGGAAGATGGTAATAATTAAATAAAGTTATTTATTTAATTAAGGTAGAAGAATTATAAGAGTGAAAAATATAAATAAATAATTAATTTTTTTATATGTAGATGACTTTAGAAGATTAATTAAATAATTTATATTTAATTAATTAACAAGCTTGATTAACCATGACCATTTTTAGACGTATACATTTTGCCCTTCTTTGAAGTGATGTGTGAAATGCATTGCTTCAAAGAAAATAAAGTTTTTGATGCTGATGATGCCCCCTTGGGAGGTAAATCACGGATGATGATACAAATTTCAAAAATGTGATAAACAAAACCGGATTGGATGATGGTATTCTGCTCGTGATTCAGTAATTTAGCTCCCGATAATTGGTGTAAAAGATGCCCCTGGTGAAAAATAAAATGAATGTCATAAAAAACCTACCTTAATTGACCCATATAAGGTAAAAGGGGTAAAAGTGGAAGTCATTTTCACCTTTTTACTATAGTGATTTTGATACTCTGACAGTGACATAGCGAGATGTCAATCCCATTGCACACACATAGATTCGAACGGGCCCGCCAATTCCAGAGACCAGTGTGTGGACCACCGATGAGTTGATTAAACCCTTTTTGATTCAAAATTCTATGATTTTGATCAATTTTTTAAAGTTTTTCACGTAGATTTAGGGCAAAAGATAACATTTTAGCGCATCTGCGGGTTTGTTTTAGCACATTCAAATTTTTTTGTAGCGCATACAGGATGTTCGCACATACATGATGTTCTTTAGCACATATAGGTGTAGGGTAAAACTAGGTGTTCTAGCGCATGCAAAGTGTATATTAGCGCTTCTGGGGTTGAAGTCTGGCTAGAAAAATTTAGCACATCTAGGGCACAAAGTCGCACATCTAGGAATTGGCCGCAATAGAGGTGAATTAGCGCATATAAGGTATGAAGTAGCGCATCCGCTGTGTATATTAGCACATGTAGTGTTTTAGCGCTTCTAGATGATGAAATAGTGCATCCACTATGTATATTAGCGCATCCAGGGTTTTAGTGCTTATAGGAAAAAATTTAGTGCTTTTAGGGTGCACAAACGTATATAATGAATTTTAGTGCTTTCGAGGTAAACTGTAGCACTTTTGAGTTTTAGTGCATCGGAGGCACAAATTAGCGCATCAGGGAAAATGTTGGCCGAATGCAATTGTGATGAAAAATGATGGTGCACCTTGCTTCCTTGGTCAATAGATAGATAAATTATTTTTCCATCATGCTGATATGGATATAAATGGTAGAAAAATCTGATGATTAACTGATAACTTTGCTTCCCCAAATAGAAAACAAAGAGTAGATAGCTAATAACTTTGTTTCCCAAAAATGAAAAACAAAGATTAGATTGATTGATTAATTGACTGATTGACTGATTAACTGATAAATTTGCTTAATGAAATAGAAAACAAAGAGTAGATGTCTGATAAATTTGATTTCTATGATAGAAACCAAATAGTAGATGATGGTTTTCAAACATATTTGCATTCATGACTGAAGTACAAATAAGGAAATGATTTGATCATTGATAAATTTTTCTTTCCTGAAAAATAAAACAAATAGTAATATGATGATAGAGTAGCTTGATTTGATATTCAGATAGATAGATGTAGCAGTGATTTGCCTGATATGATTGATTGTGTGATATGGGTCACTGATATGGTTCATTGATGTGATGCGTCGATATGATTCTCTGATTAATTTGATATGGTTCATTGATATAGTTCACTTGATAGATAGAGCACACAATATGAGTCATTGGTATGAGTTTGATTAATTGTCCGTGTGATGACAAAAACAAATAGGAGGTTTTTTACAACCTCCAGATTAGAGAGTGTTTCTCGATATGTTGGGATCGGGTAGGAGAGTTGACTCCAGAAGAGGTACAGTGGATAGGTGCCTATGGGCTGGGATCCTTGTT
The DNA here is from genome assembly GCA_007258455.2 of Sequoia sempervirens. Classification (NCBI taxonomy): domain Eukaryota; kingdom Viridiplantae; phylum Streptophyta; class Pinopsida; order Cupressales; family Cupressaceae; genus Sequoia; species Sequoia sempervirens. The sequence continues at coordinate 280,970,734 of VDFB02000003.1, forward strand.
GACTATCCTGTGAGGGATTCGAGTCAACAGGGGACTGTTGACTGCACTGGAAGAGAGGTGGCACTCCGATCATAATACCTTTCATTTGTCGACTGGTGAGATGACTGTGACCCCCGAGGATGTATACAAGATTCTAGGGATTCTTGTGGTAGGTGCCCTTGTGGTTTATGACCACAAGGAGATAGGAGGGACTGAGGCATTGAGGAGGGTCTATGGTGACATGTTGATAGCCAGATATTGGGTGTCGTGGGTGGATTTCAGTAGATATCTAGCCTTAGTTGTTGTGTTGGCTGCATTCATTGGAGGCTTCCTTGGATTGGACCATCGGTCGAAGGGATTTTCAGTTGGTTGGGGGAGGATGCTAGAGTGGATGGTGACTCAACCGTAGAGGTAAGCCTGGGGGAGCTGTATTTTGGCTCATTTGTATCATGATTTACATCAGGTGGTCTACTGAGGATCGACAAGTTTGGCCAGTGGTGTGACTCTGCTCTAGATCTGGGCATGGGAGCATATTGTGGTTACGAGGCTAGAGTGTGCCAAGGTCAGGCCACCAAGCAGGTCATATGTAGAGGCATATTCAGGTGCACTTGTCCAGCCCAAGTTGGGCAAGTTGGAGTACTGGCGGTGTATGCTCGATGATGTGGATGCAGTTACGTGGAGGCCGTATACAGATTGTGAGCCCTAAGACACATATCATTTGGAGATGTCATTTGTCTGTATACCCCGATACCTAATAGGACGGACCCCGTATATTATTGAGAGATTTTTGGCTTTGCAGGTTCAGAGACAGTACAGATTTATGCAGGGGATGCCACAGGGTGTTGCTCACTATGGGCGGTGCAAGGATGATCCTGGATGGGGACGCTATATTACCTACCAGGTGGCGTATATAGAGTATTCGAGCTTACATCTTGAGGTATGGGCATACAGGCCAGAGGTGACAGATGTCAGGATGTAAGATGAGTACTTAGTGTATTTCCACACACATCGCTTCCCACAATTTACATGCCTCGATGAGCCAGGGCCCATTGTAGTAGTACAACAGCTAAGGGAGAAGTGACAGGAGGGTGTGGCTGGCAGAGAGCAGGAGGTGGGTTGAGGAGAGGAGGGGGAGAAGAGTAGAGACAAGTAGGGTGACAAAGATGAGGAGGTTGGTGGCAAGGACGATGATAGCCCAGATGATGGGGATGATGGGGGAGATGATGGAGGGGAGGTAGTGAGGCAGAGGTTGGACAGCCTAGCTAGTGCTCAGATTGTACGACGGCCTAGATCTGGTGGCAGACCACAGACCATTATCAGGGTTTCCTCTTCACAGTAGACACAAATAGTCACTTTGTAGGCCCAGGTGCAGACTGTTCAGGGTCAGCTAGGTCAGGCGCAAAGTGTGATAACTCAGTTATAGTCACAACTAGCATAGGCACAGGCTCAGGCTCAAGCTCCAGCACCGACACAGGTATCTCAACCTGCCCCAGACCCACAAATAGCCCAGCTGATCACAGAGAGGGATGCTTTGAGATAGAGGGAAGTGGAGGCCGAGGGTGTTGCTCAGAGGCTCATGGGCATTGTAGAGAGTGCATCCTTGTGGGAGGTGATTACAGAGGGCATGGAGATGGCAAGGGAGGCAGAGTATTACCGTGTTAGATATGAGGAGTTGTGTCCTCTCGAGCGCAGAGAGCCATTTCCTTGGTCTCGCAGCAGGACCAAGAGCAGGTCGCAGACAGGTAAACAGAGCTTGGCCTCGGCGGGATCCAGACTTAGGTACTAGTGGTAGGCCACCTCCTTCTAGACCAACTCCATTAGAGGCATCGACCAACTAGTTTATGATGTGGTGATGTAGATATATTTCACATATGTATATCATTTTTGGAGCATGTATATTTGATTTTTGATCATATCCCATGTATCTCTTTTTAGACTTTTCAGTTTCCTTGGACATTGGACATTTGTATTATTTATGATGAGTGATGATATGCAGCGGTGATGATTTTTGATGATGTGATGTGCATTTATGGGACGATTATGTGATATGCATTTATTTCTATATGTTATGGATTTTGGTATGCATTTTAATGATTTGATGACTAATGTGATATGTAGGATGATTTGATATGATGTTTTTATGATGATGATGAAAAATGATTGATGATGCGTACTAATGATGTCATGCAGGTGGATGACTTATGATGTGATTATGAAAATATGCCATGGGATATTTGATATGTTTTATGAAAAATGTTGTTTGGCAAATGATATGAAAATGTATGTATGGAATGTTTGTTTTTGGATTTTTCAAATGCAAGTAAATAATGATACTATGATGGAAAATGAATGTTGTGTTTAGGATATGCATCATGAATTTGTAAAATGGTAGAATGATATGGTAGATGATTAAATATATGATCTGCAAATGATAATACATGGATGTGATTAATAATGAAAGGTATGATAAAAATGATAAATGATAAGTATTGCCATGTGATGTAGTGAAAATGATAAGTGATAACGAGCGGAAATGAGATATTTAGAAATGACAATGTAATGATATGTTAATGAAATGATAATAGTAATGTGATGTATGATACGATGATAAATGATATGTGAAATATAATGAAATGATAAATGATAGGTGAAATGGAATGAAATGAATGATATTGAAATGACAATGAAATGATAATGATAAATGATATGAGACGAAATGATAATGATAAATGATATGAAATGAAATGATAATGCAATGATAATGATAAATGATATGAAATGAAATGATAATGCAATGATAATGATAAATGATATGAAATGCAATGATAATGAAATGATGATGATAAATAATAAGATAATGAAATGATAATGATAAATGATATGGAATGATGAATGATAAATGATATGAAATGATAATGATAAAAACAATAATGGAATGATGAATGATAAGTGAAATGAAATGATAATGATAAATGATAAATGATAATGAAATGATAATGATAAATGAAATAATGAATGATAATGACATGAAATGAAAATGAAATGATAATGATAAATGATAAATGATAATGAAATGATAATGATAAATGATATGAAATGAAATGATAGAGGATAATGAAATGAACGATAATGATAAAATGATAAATGAAATGATAAGTAATAGCGAAATGAAATAAAGTGATAAATGGGATGCAAATGTGCAAAAGGAAAATGAAATGAATATGAAAATGATAAAATGTTAATGATTATGATAGAGGATCTAAATGATAAATGATAGGACCTAGATGAAATGATAATGATTAATGAAATGATAATGAAGATGAAAGGTGATGATGAAACAAATGTTCGAATGTCCTCCACAAACAGTCCAAAGAGACATGGCAGCCATTGATGTTCTTGTTAGCCTTTCAAAGAAAACTTTGATGAAAATCCAGTATGCAGATATGTACAATGATCTAAAATGAAATGCAATTAAATGAAACTAACCATTTGTTGAGCTTTTTGCCATCTTTCTTGAATCATCATAGAGCATTTTAAAATGTTGGAAGTATGTACAAGCATCAGAGGGTAAATTAGCACCAATGATGACCTGAGTACAACTTTCATGATTTTTGATATATCAAGCAAACACAAGCATCAAGGTATAATTAAACCGAGATGACCTGAGCATTTCTCGCATGAACAGACAAAGATCAACCATTTTCTGATGCAAATTTGAGACTGTCATCAATGATAAACTTTGGAAATCATGTCTCGCGACATATTTGCAATAGATGGATAGTTAACCTCAAGACAATAGATAAAGAAAAATCATCCTCTTTCCTTTCCAACTCTAGTTCAGTACATCATCGAGTGTGCTCCAGAGATATGATATCAAAAATTTAAACAACCATTGTTCAAAATGAAGTACTGTTATTCCAAACATTATTTAGATTTATAGATCATCTAGATATGAGTCATGATATGGTACATGCTGAAAACTTTTTGTGATATGGATCGATGATTGGATAGTTGTTCATATTATTCGATTTGATTGTTTGGTCGCATGATTAGATCTTATGTCATTGTCTAGTTGTTTTGGTAAAACCTGAAAGTTGGTTGCCCCCAATATGTCAACATTTGCCCCCAGTATTGACACAACTTGCTGAAATGAATATGTACAATAATCAAGCCATGGTAAGACATTATCATTCTAGGAAAATGATGATAGCATGATGTTGGTATAGCCCTAAGATGATGAAAAGATGCATGAAATGAAGGCTGAGAAGCCAAGTGCAAAACATGAACTAATAGATGGAGAGCTACAAATAACGTCTATTTGCTAGATTTTCACTATTTTTTTTTATTGCATTTTTCTTGTCAATAGACTACCTATCGCCAGGTTTTCACCCTATGATGATTTTTTAATTTTATTTTTGTCGCTACCAAGATGCCTGTTTTGCTAGGTTTTCACTAGGGTAACCATTTTTTTAGGACTTTTCTGCTATTTTTGGATTTCTTCAGGACTTTTTTTGATGTTTTTGGATTTCTTCAGGACTTTTTCTGATGTTTTTGGATTTCTTCAAGACTTTTTTTGATGTTTTTGGATTTCTTCAGGACTTTTTCTGATGTTTTTGGATTTCTTCAGGACTTTTTCTGATGATGATAACCACTTTAGACATAATACTTTTTCAAGTGCATGTTGTTTATGGGTTCGTCAAACAGGTCCCCTTCTGGCGTCGATAGTTTGTAGGCTCTTGAACTGTAGACTGCGATAACCACATAAGGACCTAGCCAATTTGGTTCAAACTTTCCTTTCTTTTCTCTGTCTTGCTGATTCTGTGGATTTTATTTCAAAACCAAATCACCCACCTGAAAAATAGGTGGCTTTACTTTGTGATTATAGCTGTGAGACATCATTTGTTGGTATGCTTTTAAATGGTTAGCCACTCTTTGTCTCTTTTCATCTAGGAGTTTTAGCTCTTGCATGCGGGAAACTCTATAGTCATCATCTGTTGTGAGACCCTTCAGTGAGACTCTAAGTGAGGGAATCTCAACTTCTAGAGGAAGTATAGCCTCAGCTTCATAGACAAGAGCATACGGCGTTGCTCCTGTTGGCGTGCAGACACTAGTTTTGTAGGCCCATAAGGCGGGATTGAGTTAAACATGCCAATCTTTCCCTAAGTCATTCATAGTCTTCTTCAAATATTTCAATATTGTTTTATTTGAGGCCTCTGCTTGGCCATTCCCTTGTGGATGGTAAGGTGTTGAATATCTGTGCTGAATGTGAAATCTCTCACAAAGTTCATCAATATCCTATTTTTTGAAGGGTCGTCCATTATCTATAATAATGGAGTTGGGAATGCCATACCCACAAATACTATAGTTGAGTATGAACAATGATATTTGTTTGCCTGTAACTTTATTAAGAGGTACTGCCTCAATCCACCTGGTAAAGTACTTTGTGGCTGTGATGATGAACTTATGCTCGTTCGATGATGAAGGATGAATCTTGCCTACTAGATCTAACCCCCATTGGGAGAATGGCCAGGTTGGCGTAAATGGTTGAAGTTCCTATGCAGAAGCATGAATGAGATTCCCATGAATCTAGCATTTTGAGCATGTTTTCACAAAAGTGAATGATTCTCTCTCCATTGTAGGCCAATAGTAACCCATTCTAATCAATTTCTTGGATAAGGTCAGTCCACTCAAATGAGTACCACAAATGCCACCATGAACTTCTTGTAAAGCTTTGTCAGATTCATCGCGTTCAAGACATCAAAGTAGAGTACCATCAAGACCACGACGATAAAGGGTGTCAGCAATAAGAGTGTAGCGAGAGGATTGGCGAATAAAATTTTGCTTTTGGTTACAGGATAAATCAGGTGGTAAGATGTCATCTTTTAGGTAGGTATAAATATTGCCATACCAAGTTGAATAAGATCCTACCAAGTGGCAAATGATTTGGCTTTCAGGTGTGTCATAGGCAGGTGTAAATGATTGTTCCACCTGAAATTCATAGCGAGTCTGAGTTTCTGGGAGTTGTAGCAATGGTGCGATTGTGGCCATGGCATCAGCTACTTTGTTATCAAGCCTTGGAATTTGTGTGAATTTGATGTCCACAAAGTACTTCTTGAAGTCGTCAACCATCTTTTTATACGGCAACAGTTTGTCATCTTTGGTCTGATAATAATCATTGATTTGATAAATGACCAACTGTGAGTCACCATACACCTATAATTTTGTAACTCTCCATTCCAATGCTATTTTAAGTCTGGTGATTAATGCTTCATATTCGGCTATGTTGTTGGTGCATGGAAACATCAACCCATATGATCGAGGAATGGTGTGTCCTTGAGGGGTGACAAAGAGTATGCCTGCCCCCGATCCATGTTGAGTGAAAGAAACATCAAAATATAGGGACCATGGTTGTTTAGATTCTGTAGTAAAGACATTAGCATCTAAAAATTCAATGTGTAGGGGGTGGTCTGCTTACAGTGGTGCTTCAACTAGTTGATCAACAATAACTTTTCCTTTGATTGCCTTGTGATCAACATAATGGATGTCAAACTCACTTAGAATCATTACCCATTTTGCTAACCTTCCTGTCAATGATGATTTTCTTAACAGATACTTGAGTGGATCAATCTTTGCAACAAGATTGATTGTATGAGTTAACATGTAGTGTCAAAACTTTTGTGAAGCAAAGACCACTGCTAGGCAAGCCTTCTCAATGAAAGTGTAGTTGAGTTCATGCCCTGTCAATGTGTGGCTGATATAATAGATTGCGCGTTCCTTTCCTGTAGAGTCTTCTTGTGCTAGTAATGCCCCTAAATATGTCTGTTGCCGCAATATAAGATTAGAGGTTTATCTGGATTTGGTGGTACTAGAACTGGTGGGTTCATCAGGTACCGCTTGATTTGTTGAAAGGCCAATTCACACTTATCATCCCACTTGAAAGGAACATTCTTATGCAGTATATGTGTGAAAGGTAGAATTTTGTCGGCCAGTTGTGCAATGAACCTTCATATAGATTGAAGTTGTCCCTGTAATGATCTTAATTGACTAATATTCCTTGGTGGAGGAATTTCCATAATTGCTTGTACTTTAACAGGATCTACTTCAATTCCCTTTTCTGAAACAATGTACCCCAAGAGTTTTCCAGATGTGACCCCAAAAACACACTTCTTAGGGTTCAGGCGAACTTTAAATTTTTCCAATCTTGCAAATATTTTGGACAATATTTCCAGATGTCCTTCTCTGGTGTATGACTTTGCCAATATGTCATCTACATAATCTTCCATGAATGTGTACATCATGTCATGAAATATTGTAGTCATGGCTCTTTGGTAAGTAGCCCCAACATTCTTTAGACCGAAAGGCATGACGTTCCAACAGTAAGTTCCCCATGGACATGTGAAAGCTATTTTCTCTTGGTCTTCAGGTGCAATCTTGATTTGGTTGTAACCAGAAAAACCATCCATTAATGAATGCATGGCATGGCTAGCTATCAGATCAACTATAGTGTCAATGTTTGGAAGTGGGAAGTCATCCTTAGGACATGCTTTATTAAGATCCCTGAAATCTGTGCATACTCTGACACTTTTATCTGGCTTGGATATAGGAACAATGTTTGAGATCCATTCCACATAGTCGATTGATAGTGATCCCACAATAGTGGTTTACAATTTTTGGCCAAACTGGACACTAAAATAATTTTTTTAACAAAATCTTCACTTTCGGGCACCTATAGCAGCTAAGTCGTGAGGAATTTGAAGATGATGCAAATTAGAGTTTCATGAAATTTTGTCTGTAGATTCTAAATATTTTTTTTTCAATTTTTTTGGAATCAGATTGCATTTCTTTTTCCATCTCCCCAAAAACTATTTTTTTTCAGAAAACAACATTTTTAAAAAGTGATGCTCACCGTATAATGCATAACTTTTTTTACATGAAATATAAAATTATAATTCTTTCAAATTTAGATTTGTAACTCTGATATCTAGTGCTTCCACTTGGTTAGATAATTTTTTATTGAATATTTTTTCTTTAATCAAGTTTCAAAGTCAAACCAATTACAATTCAGACATAGCATGACCGTATAATGCATAACTTTTTTTGTATATATATCGAAATTCAATTTTTTTTTGTTGGATCAAGGACTTCAATATTTGGTGCAATCATATTTTTCAATTTTTTTTTTGATAATCTTCTATTTTTCCATGTGTAGAGCAAAGAGCTTGATTTTAGGTGAAAAACCTACATTCACAAGAAATAAAAAATAAATATAATAATCAAATTTAATTTAATTCAAATTATACTTTTTTGAAAGCTTATAATAAGGAATACATACTTACAAAAATAAATTTTAAATTAATTCATTTGATCCCCAAAATGGTAAATCAAAAGTGGGTTTTTATCAGCATTTTGGTAGGTGTAAAGGAGACTCCGTTATATGTATGGATTAAAACTAGTGGGGTTATATCAAAGGGGGCTTGGTCTAAGGTGGTTTGATGAAATCCTCTTCAATTTGAATCCTTTAAATGAAACTTTTTAAGGCTTAAATCATTATATTTTCTAAAAATATGTGATTTTAGCAAAAATCAGAATCTCCCAAAAAGTGTAAACCACTATTGTGGTAGCACCTATGAAGCCCACATCAAGGAGTTTTCTTAGTTCTTCTTTAACCAATAATGCAACATGGGGGTGCATCTTTCTGAGTTTTTTTTTCACAGGCTTAACCCCTGGTTTGATAGACAAGTGATGCATGATAAGATCAAGATCAAGACCTGCCATGTCTGCGTAAGACCAACAAAATTTGACTTGATGTGCTCTTCAAAACTCCATGAACTCTAGTATTTCTTTCTCTGTCATTGATGCAACTAACTGTAAAATCCTTGGTTTGTCTAAAGTTTCAAGATTGACGACATTTTTAGGCTCAATCAAGATAGGTGATCGCTCATGGTAGTGCTCCAGGAGAGTGTCAAGATTCCCATCATCTGGTACCTTAAAAAGGTTTTCACCATCTGATACACTCTTTATTTTATCTTTTGTTTGATCTAACACTGCCAAATTTTGGTTTTCACCATTAGATCTTTTTTTTTTTTTTTGCAGCTAGGAGAATTGACACTCTCCTGATTAAAGACTCTATGCCGAAAATTGCTAGTGGAATAATCATTTGCATCATTTGCGGAAAGAAATTTTATGATAGATTCATCACTTGGAAACATAGGTATATCGATAGGTTCAGATGAATCCCAATCAATGAGATCAGGATGGATCAAAGATAGTGGGTCATCGGGTTGTGTGAAATCGGCTATGGTTATGGTGATAATGGAGTTGTCCGTAGGATCTGAGGTACGAGGTGGGTCAATGATGATACTGTCCTCATGATAGTCTTGTTCATTTAAATCTGACTCAGTATCACTAGAATCATAGTCACTTTGTAGTTCAGATTCTTGTGATTGGGACCCTAACCCTTCACCTTGGATTAGAGTTGGGGTATACTTGTGTATTACATCAACCTTTTTATCCCTCTAGAACTCATCATTGTAAATGGTGTCCCATTCATATTCAACAGAGTCTGTGTCAGAGCTATTATCCATGAAATTCTAAATTATGGCCAAACATGCTTCTCTTGAATCTGAACCTTCTTGCAATGTGAAGACAGTGTCATTTAGTTGTTTAGATGTTCTTTCTTTTGAGTTAGTATTATAGCCTAACCCAGTTTTCTCTTTCGCAACCAGTCATTGAAGGTGAATAGGCTCAACTACTCCCTCTTTCCTTTTTCTAATAGGACCTTTATAATAGCCCATCTTCTGCATGATTGAATACCCTTTTCCATATCTATTTGTTGGTAATTTGACATTAAAAACTGCTTCATCTTCATCTTTATAGAGCCAATTTAGAATTTCTCTACCCTCAAGATCTTCCATGGGAAATTTTTCTTTGATGAATCATCCCTTAAACTTTATGTTTGGCTCTTTTGGTGGTTGTGTTGATGTTGATGCTGCTGATATTTGATGTTGTGTGATAGAAGGTTGTCCATGTGACCAAGGTGATGTAGGTAAATTAGCCAAATAGAGAGAGTACTCCCCAACTCCATGGTCCTTGAATTTCAATTTCTTGTCAAAACTATTGGCTAACTGATTGATTTGTGTGTCAATCTTGAGAGAAGTACTAGCACAAGCTTCTCGATTGTTAGGAACCAAAGTATCTTGACTGGCTTTGATATTGGCACAAGTTTAAATATTTGAATTATCAGCTGATATCGTGATTTCCTGTCCATCATAAGGAAACTTAAGACATTGATGATATGTGGCTGGGACAGCTTGCATTTCATGGATCCAAGGATGACCCAACAAAATTTTGTATGCAAGATCACGGTCTAATACTTGATAGAAAGTATTTTTGATAATAGGTCCCACTCTGATTGGTAGCATTATTAGACCCTTGGATGCTCTTTCCTCATCATCATAGGCTTTAATGGTAATCTTTCTTTTGAGATCAATGGTGTCTTCAAAAAATCCTAAAGCCTTAACTAACTTCATGGTACATATGTTCAAATCAGCACCTCCATCTATTAGAACTCGTCTGACATGAAACTTGTGAACCATGACTTCTAAGTATAATGATGAATTATGGGGATGAGTTATGGAAACATCATCTTTTTCAGAGAATGAGAGGCATGTGGGTGAGGACAAGTGTCCTACCATGGCTTGAAATTGGTCCACATCTAGATCAATGGATACAGTTGTTTCAACAAGGGCCTTTCTGAGAATTTCCTTATGTGCTGGGGAAATCATCAAGAGTTCTAAGATAGAAATCTGAGCAAGAGTTTTCTGAAGTTGATTGACTAAGTCATATTGATGTTGAGGTGGAGGCCCAATGGATTTTGAAGAGGCACCCTTTAAGACAAATTTAGCTTGCGCCCTTGTTGTTGCGTTGACTTCTTTATATTCCACCTTCTCGTTGACTTTAGTAACGTTGACCCGTTCATCATCAGTGTAGATATGATTGATTATCGGATTATCAATATGATTCATACTTTTTCCAGAAGACTCACCTTTTTGATAATTGGGCAAGGGGTTGAAAAATGATTAGTGGTCTTCATTTGATTGTTGATGTCCTTCTATTGTGATGGTGCCATTTTCAATTAAGTCTTGAATGGTATTCTTCAAGGCTTGACAGTTATTTGTGCGATGAACTTTGCACCAATGATAGTCACAATAGTATGCCTCATTCCATGATGGAGGTTTCACACTGGGTTCATAGTTTCATTGAGGTGGCAAGGTAATGACATTTTTAGCCATCAACTCTTTGAATGCAGATTCCAAAGATTGACCCAGTGGAGTGTAAGTTCTTCTACTAGAGAAGAATGAAAATTGTTGTGGATTTGTGTTCGAGGTATTCCCTAAGGAGTTGTTTTTATTAGTGGTTCCTCGGTAACCTTGATTGTTGACAGTCCCTTGATTGGGAGTAGAATGTTGATTCATATTGTTCCTCAGAGGAGGAGGATTATTTCCTTGATTTTTAACTGAGTTGACATTGTTATAGTTGTTGTTGCGAGGAGTACTTAGGTTACTGAGAACAAATGGCTTAGTTGAGACATGATTCACATCAACAACACCATCATTCAACATGTTCTTGTTGTGAGTCCAAAATTTAGACTTGTCCTGATGGTTATGATGATTGAATGAGCTAGGATTATCTTTGTCAAGTTTTATTATTCCTCTTTTGACCAAAGCACTTTCAATGGCTATAGCATCTTCAATCAATTTATCAAAAGAGGGAGGACAATGTAAATTCAAGTGATGGCTCATTTCTGAATTCAAGCTGTTAATGAAGGTTACCATCTTTTCTTTTTCAGGAACAGGATGGGGATATCTAGCAAACATTCTTCTCCATCTCTGAAGAAAAATAATAAAAGGTTCACCAGGTTTTTGCGCAACTTTGCAGAGATCTATCATAGTGATTTGGTGGTGGATGTTGTAGGCATATTGTGATATAAACAGATTGATTAATTCTTGAAATGTCTTGATAGGAGGTTGATTTTTGATAGCCATTCCATAGAGTGACCTCCAAGACTCCTCAGAAACAAACGCATCAAGTAAGTGTCCTCATGAGAAAACTCTAAAGTCATGTTTCAGAAGTCTCTAACATGATTGATTGGATCCGATTTCTCATTATAATGATCAAATTTTGGAATTTCACAATGTTTGGGAAATGGAATCATGTTGAGACTTCGATCAAAAGGATAAGGACAAATGTCCTCAAGAGTATATTTCTTTGTTGTGGTTCCCCCTTGTAACTCTTTAACTTGTCCTTGAAGTGCCTTAATTTGTTGAGTCAAAGCACTAAGATCAGATAGGGGTGTTTCTTCAAGTTTGTTCTTCAAATTCTCGGTATCAAAGTAATGAGGCAAATTTAGCTCCTTGGTCAGCTAGATAGAGGAAATATTTTTCTTTATCGCGTTGCAAGATTTTTTATATGGCTTTGTGAAATTTGGGATCTTGCTTAGCCTCTCTAAGATGTTCTTCATCTCACTCATCATCACTATCTATATGGATTTTTCTCATGTCTCTGTAGTTGTGGAATGGATTTTCTTCTCTGTTATCCATGTCGTTGTTGAAAAGTGGATTACGACTTATATTGTAAAGAGGATTACTGCTTTCACCTTCTTCTTGAACATTTTGGGGATGACCTTCTTGTTGGATTTCGTTCGTTAATTTATTGTATTGAGATCTTGTAGAGATAGGCATATGATTTTGAAGAGTTCTTCTAAACTTAGATCACAATTTTGATAAGTGCGATAATGATGATATCTTGATCTGATAAGATGGAAATCTTATGATATGATCAAAGATGTTTCTAATTTTTGATTGTGGCTTCCAATGATGAAGGATGTCAGAATCCTATTGGGGAAGTTGAATCAATAATCAAAAAATTGTTTGAAAGGTGCACTCCTAAAGATTTGATCTTTGTTTTCAAAGAAAGGTTTTAAAATCACTAAAGGATTTGACTGGGATGGGATGGATATTCAATAGAAAGTTGTGGTATATTATCAAACTCAAGAGGTTGGTTAAGATTATGCCATTGAGATAGAGCTAATCTTTGATAATAATCTTGAGAATCCTAAGGATCTACAACATACTCATTAGTGAATCCCCTAACAAAGTCTTGGTATCTATGAAGAAATCCATGGTAATGAAGCAAGACGTGCCAAATTTTGTACAAAAATTTTCTTCTTTGCAATGTTTTCTTGTACCTTAATTGTTTCTTGGGTTTCCTGATCCTACTGGAAACTGATTTCCTGACAAATTTTGTTGATTTCCACTCTCTAAGCATGGGAGAAATATCAAAGATGTCAGAAAGTCAGGTGTATGAAAGATTTTTGTTGTTGTTTTTCATGTTCATTTCGAATGATCTTTATCTGAATTAATGTGAATGAAAACACAACAAACACTCTAAATTAAATGGAATGTAACCAAACATAGATAAAGCAATCACATCCTATGGTAAAGCCAGGAAAATATCCGCTAGATCCCACGTAGGTTTCCCCAACTGCATATTGGTAGCATGTGAATTGAAAAGCTTGGTTGCACGGGCTCCCCCTTATAGTGCACTCTCTTCTTAGGCCAACCAAGCTTCCAATCCCCATGAAACTCCCATGGTAGATTGATCACCTCTACTACAGATTGTGAAAGTGTGGATGCCTTCACACCGACCGGTGTTGCGCTAGCAAATAGAAGTATTTTGGTTTACTAAACAATGGTGTTTAATTCGGGACCCCTGTTTGAGTGGCCATACATGGGGCAAGAGATTAATCACTAATTAGGTGGCACTCCAACCTGAAGAGGTTAAGCTCAACAGGTTTATGGGAGTACTACTCTGTCCATATGACACATCCGCACTTGTAATCTTAGGTTTTCCCTTAAGATTCACATTTGTATACCGGTCGGGGGTAGCTTGGCTTTAGCTCCATTACCAGTTCGAGTCGCGTTGAGGTGATGAAATCCCCAGGAAGGCCCAATTTCTAGAGATAATAATCGTTTCTCTTACACCCGAGATCACATTACTGCGCAAGGGGAGAGGATACTTCGGTTATTGCATTAGGGTTACACAGCGATAAAGTGGGTCTGGTTTTCTGATCACCTAGTTTGCACAAGGTGAGAGCATAGTCACCTACCACTTTCAAGCATAATCAAGTAGAGTAAACAAATTCATTTTAATGTACCAAATCACAATGATTTAAGCTAAGTGAAGATATTGCTTCACAACCCACATGGGGTTCATTTTAACTGCATGATCAAAGTGTGGTGATTATCCTAGATTGATTCATTTTAAACCAGAAAAGATCCTGTCTGCAGAATGCGTTAGACTCAGAATCCTGTATTTTGTGTTATAACCCAGATGCACCGAAACAGACAGTATATGCGTAGAAATAGACTTCAGATGCATAGAAACATACCTCAGATGCATAAAAACAAACCCTAAATGTGCTACAGAAAAATCCTAAATGCGCTACTTTAATTAAATGTAGATTTAAATCTCTAACTGACACAATAGTTAATGCTCTAAAATCTACCTTAAATGCGCTAAAACAGTTCTTAAATGCGCTACTTTAATTAAATGAAGATTTAACTCTAAATGAAATGAGACTATATGCACTATTTTGTCCCTCAGATGCACTAAATTAACCCTCATAAGCATTGAAACAGTCCTCAGATGCGCTGAAATTCCTTCAAAATCAAAAACATTAAATTCCCAGATGCGCTGCAGAAAGTGTCGGATGTGCTAAAACACAAATTTTTTCGAAAGCCGAACTTCAGAATGTGGAAACCTATCAGAATGCTCTATAGAAAAAGGTCAAAATCGAGTAGTGCCCCATGGTGGGCGCCATTTTATGTGTGTATGAAAATATTCCTATCATAATGAATTAAAAACACAATCAATAAAAAATTATATCAAAGAAACTTAAAGAAAATGTAAACAAACTCTCAGTGCAGCTTCTTCAAAGTCGTCTTATTGCTCTCTATCTCTAGCATTTCGTTGGCTCAAGTTTCTCTCAAATTCAGTATGCCAAGCTCAACGAAATGGACTACTAGAGAATGAGATTTAAACTAAAATGCATACTATGCTAAAATGCAAGATTATGTTGTGCTATGATAAGATGATTACCAAGACATTAAAATGCTAAAGATGCAAATGTGTAAGCGTAATTGCGTATGTGTGTTCATCTGTGTGTGTTCGTAACCAGTGCTTGGATTTGCACATGTATTTAAAGAGTTTTTGAAAGAATTTGATTGGTTGATATGATTAACGGTTCAGATCAAGCTTGTTGGGATGAACAGTGAGAGATTTTTGAAAGTTGAGAGAGATAGAAGGTTTCCTCCTTTTCATTTTTTCTCCTTCAGAACTGAAGGAAGGTCGCCATTTGAAGAATGAGTTGGTAATGAATTTCATAATTAAATAAATATATTTATTTAATTATATGTGAGGATGAAATTAGAAGTTTACATAATTAAATAAGTAATATTTAATTATGTGTGGGAGATGAATTTAGAAGTTTGCATAATTAAATATGTAATATTTAATTGTGTGTGAGAGATGAATTTAGAAGGTAATTAAATATTTAAAATATTTAATTATGTGTGGAGTGAGAAAAGGTATTAATAATTTAACTATGACATGAAGAGGGTGTTTGGAGGAATATTCCACTATTTGAATTCAAATATTCAAATTTAGAATAACATGATAATTAATATAAATAAATTATAAAATTTATTTAATTTAATTAAGAGGAATATGGAAGATGGTAATAATTAAATAAAGTTTTTTATTTAATTAAGGTAGAAGAATTATAAGAGTGAACAATATAAATAAATAATTAAATTTATTTATATGTAGATGACTTTAGAAGATTAATTAAATAATTTATATTTAATTAATTAACAAGCTTGATTAACCATGACCATTTTTAGACGTATACAATAACTATTTATCTTATTAAAACTTGAATTATTGTAGAATAATTCTATTTTAGATTTTTGTTATAATTTATATAATAAAATGAATTTCAAACTTAAAATATAAATTTAAATTTATAGAGTGATCTAGAGAGAAGGTACGTTTTGATTAGTCATTTCATGTCAACAATCCAAGGATAGCACGTCCTAGGGATTTATGCTAGGGTTGCATGTCATTTGGTTAAGGATATGATAATTCACCTTTAAAACCTCTTCAGTGTACCCATTTCACACTTATGAGGAAAATAGATAGAGAGAGAGAGAGAAAATGAGTCAGAAATAGAGAAATAGAGAGGGAGACAAAGAGATACAAAGAGATAAAAAGAGAGATAGAGATACAAAAATAGAGGTATAGATATAAATAAATAAATATGGAGACAGGAAGAGAGATAAATAAATAGAGGAAATGAGAGAAGAGGAGAGACATAGATATATATAGTCACATAAAGAGAGATAGAGGGATAGAGAGATAAAGAGAAATAGGAGACATAGATATAGTTAGAGTTCAAGAGATCAAGAGATAAAGAGGGAAAGGGGAAGAGAGGAGAGAGATAAATAGGAATAGAAAAAATAGTAAGGGGGAAAGATAGGGAGAGGGAAATAGATAGAGAGAAGAAATGAGGGAAAGATAGATAGAGGAAGAGATCTAAAGGAAAAAAAGTATAAAGAGAAATATGGAGAGAAAGGAAGAGAGAGATTGAGAGATAATAAAAATATAAAGATAAAAAGGGAGACAAAGATATAAAGAGATATCTCTCTTTCTCTTCCCATATCGCTATAATATTTCCCCATATGTACTTCTCCCTACCTCTCTCTATAAATATCTCCCTCTCTCTACCTCTCTCTATATAAATTCCTATATCTATTTTTCTATCCCTCCATCTCTCCCCCTCTCATTCTCTCCTCTCTTTGTAGCCCCCTATTTCTATCTCTCCCTCTCACTATTTCCATATCCATCTCCATCTCTATACTCCTCTCTATCTCTCTCCCTATCTCTATCTCCTTAAGTCTCCTTACATCTATTTATCTCTTTTCACTCTATCTTTCCCACTATAAATATCTCTCTATCTCTCCCTCTTTCTATTCATATCTCTCCTTCTCTCCCTCTCTCCCTCTCACTCTCTCTTCCTATATCTCTCAACTTCTCTACCATCTCTCCTTCCCTCTCTATCTAGATTTATATATATCTCTCTATCTCTCCCCCTCTCTATTAATTTTTTATATCACCTCCTTTATCTTTCACTCTTGCCCCCTCTATTTCTATCTTCCCATCTCTCCCTCTTCCTATATATTTATATCTCATTATCTCTCTCTCTCTCTCTCATTTACTCCATCTCTCCTACTCTCTCTTTATACATATATCCCTCTCTCTACCTCTCTCTACCTCTCTCTCAATATCACTTCCTATATCTTTCTATTTCTCTCTCCATCTCCCCCTCTTCTATATCTATCTACCCCTCGCCCTCTTCATCTCTCCCTTTATATTTATCTTTCTTTTTCTTTGCCTTTGTATCTCTCTTTCTCACCCTCTCTATCTTTCCCAAGTTATATTTATCTCTCTATCTCTCCTTTATATCTCTATTTTCCCTCTCCCTCTCCCTATCACTTCCTCGTTGTATATATCTCCAATTCTCTCTCTTATCTCTATTTCTCTCCCTCCATCTTTCTCCCTCTCTATCTATTTATATATTCTATCTCCCTTTCTATCTCTCTCCATATATCTGTTACTCATACACACATGCACACACTCTTGGTTTCTCTCTCCCTATCTCTAGCTCTAGCTCTATCTCTCCATATTTAAATTATTGCATATATCCCTCTATCTCTATCTCATTATCTATCAATCTCTCCTTTTCTCTATATATTTCCCTCTTTCTACGCCAAGATCTATATATCACTTCCTATCTCTATCTTTATATTTCTATCTCTTCCTCTCTCATTCTCTCCCTCTCTCCACCTCTATATATATTTATCTCTTCCATCTATATCTATAACTTTTTATTCTCTCTTTATCTATCCCTCTCCTCTCGATATTCCTCTCCTCCATCTCCATTTCCATTTCCATTTCCATTTCCATTTCCATTTCCATTTACATCTCTACCTCTAACTTCCTCTTTATCTCTATCTCCTTACCTCTCTCTCTCTATCCACATTTCTCCCTCTCTCTCCCTATTTCCCTATTTCAAACATATCATGAGCCTATTTGTAATGGGGCCTTATTATCTTCCCAATTCAAAGGTTTTGTTTTAATTGTGTTTGGATCCCTGTAAGTAGATCCATATTTTATTTGAAGCTATCAATTCTCCATTGAGACCTTTGTTTCACCAAAAAAATCATTTTAAAATAGCCTGCCAATTGACCTCATGTCTACTACACAATTATACATGTAAACAATAAACCAAAAAATTACCTAATTGACCATCCACACTTCTTCAGTTTACCCATTGCACACCAAGGTGCAATTGCTAGAGTATATAAGAAGCTCCAAAAAGAATTTTTGAATTTCCAACCTTCACTTCAATTATTAAATTATTTTTTATTTTATGTCTTGATGTGAAGGTGGTAGGCCATCCCATGTTACAATCACTTTCTTGAAAGTGATTTTACATTTTATATCATTATAACCATTTGTTAATTTTTGGATTTATGTCAAATCATCTTTATAGTACAATTTTTCCTTTCACATTGTCAATGGAAATCTAGTTTTGACAATTTCTTCCTTTTCTTATTATAAATTATTTCCCTCGTCTATAATGTTTAAATGGTGAAAATTGCATTATCAATGCTAATTTTTTGTGTTTTGGGTCTATTTTGATTGGAGTATTTATATGTAATCATGTACTAATTAGTCCATATTATAAATGGTTAAGCTAAAAAAATACAAACAGATTAAATGAACGATAAAGTATTTATTCTTTAAATCAAATCGCACATCCATTTGAGCTAAGGATGGCTTAAAAAAAAATTAGTACTCTTATCAAATATAAATCAAGTAGCATTAATATTTAGATTTTGATATATTTTCACTTTCCATTTAGTTTATTTTATCTTAGTTTTTAATTTAGATTTAAGTTCAAATGAATTTAAATTTATATGATTTATGTGTTTTTGTGAAATTAAAAATATTAGAATTAATTTAATTTATAACTATTTATCTTATTAAAACTTTAATTATTGTAGAATAGTTCTATTTTAAATTTTTGTTATAATTTATATAATAAATTGAATTTCAAACTTCAAATATAAATTTAAATTTACAGAGTGATCTAGAGAGAAGGTAACTTTTGATTAGTCGTTTCCTACCAACAATCCAAGGATAGCACATCCTATGGATTTATGCTTAGGGTTGCATGTCATTTGGTTAAGGATATGATAATTCACCTTTAAAACCTCTTCAGTGTACCTATTTCACACTTATGAGGAAAATAGATAGAGAGACAAAGAGAGAAAATAATGAGATAGAAATAAATAAATAGAGAGGAAGACAAAGAGATAACAAGAGAGATAGAGATACAAAAATAGAGGTATATATATGATTAAATAAATATGGAGAGAGGAAGAGAGATAAAGAAATAGAGGAAATGAGAGAAGAGGAGAGACATAGATATATATAGTCACATAAAGAGAGATAGAGAGATAGAGAGATAGAGAGATAGAGAGATAGAGAGATAAAGAGAAATAGGAGACAAAGATATAGATAGAGGTCAAGAGATCAAGAGATAAAGAGGGAAAGGGGGAGAGAGGAGAGAGATAAATAGGGATAGAAAAAAATAGTAAGGGGAGAAAGATAGGGAGAGGGAAACAGATAGAGAGAAGAAATGAGAGAAAGATAGATAGAGGAAGAGATCTAAGGGAAAAAAATATGAAGAGAAATAGGGAAGAGAGAGGAAGACAGAGATTGAGAGATAATAAAAAATATAAAGATAAAAAGGGAGACAAAGATATAAAGAGATATCTCTCTGTCTTCCCATTTCTCTATAATATCTCCCCATATGTACTTCTCCCTACCTCTCTCTATAAATATCTCCCTCTCTACCTCTCTCTATATAACTTCCTATCTCTATCTTCTTATCCTTCCATCTCTCCCCCTCTCATTCTCTCCCTCTCTCTTTGTATCTCCCTCTTTGTATCTCTATTTCTCTCTTCTATTTCTCTCTCTCCCTCTCTCTATTTCCATATCCATATCCATCTCTATCCTCCTCTCTATCTCTCTCCCTATCTCTATCTCCTTAACTCTCCTTACATCTATTTATCTCTTTCCACTCTATCTTTCCCACTATTAATATCTCTCTATTTCTCCCTCTTTCTATTCATATCTCTCCCTCTCTCCCTCTCCATATCACTCTATCTTTCTATATCTCTCAACTTATCTACCCTCTCTTCCTCCCTCTCTATCTATCTATATATATATATCTCCCCCCTCTCTCTACCTATCACTCTATTATTTTTGTATATATCACCTCCTTTATCTCTCACTCTTGCCCGAGCCTCTGTTTCTATCTTCCCATCTGTCCCTCTTCCTCTATATTTATATCTGATTATCTCTCTCTCTCTCTCTCATTTACTCCATCTCTCCCTCCATCTCTTCTACTCTCTCTTTATATGTATATTCCTCTCTCTACCTCTCTCTATATATCACTTCCTATATCTTTCTATTTCTCTCTCCATCTCCCCCTCTTTCTATATCTATCTCCCCCTCTCTCTCTTCATCTCTCATTTCATCTCTTCCTTTATATTTATCTTTCTTTTTCTTTGTCTTTGTATCTCTCTTTCTCACCCTCTATATCTTTCCCAGTTATATTTATCTCTCTATCTCTCCTTTATATCCCTATTTTCCCTCTGCCTCTCCCTATCACTTCCTCTTTCTATATCTCTCTAATTCTCTCTCTTATCTCTATTTCTCTCCCTCCATTTTCCTCCCTCTCTATATATTTATATATATCTATCTCCCTTTCTATCTCTCTCCATATATCTCTTATTCATACACACACACACACACTCCTTGTTTCTCTCTCGCTATCTCTAGCTCTAGCTCTATCTCTCCATATTTAAATTCTTACATATATCCCTCTATCTCCATCTCATTATCCATCAATCTCTCTTTATCCCTATATATTTCCCTCTCTCTACCCCTCTCTATATGTCACTTCCTATTTGTATCTTTATATTTATATCTCTTCCTCTCATTATTTCCCTCTCTCCCCCTCTATATATATTTATCTCTCCCATGATCTATATCTTTAAATTTTTCTTCTCTCTTTATCTCTCCCTCTCCTCTTGATATTCCTCTCCTCCATCTGCATCTCGATCTCCATTTCCATTTCCATCTCTATCTCTAACTTCATCTTTATCTTTATCTCTATCTCCTTACCTCTCTCTCTCTCTATCCACATATCTCCCTCTCTCTCCCTCTCTCCCTATTTCAAACATATCATGAGCCTATTTGTAATAGAGCCTTATTATCTTCCCAATTCAAAGGTTTTGTTTTAATTGTGTTCAGATCCCTGTAAGTAGATCCATATTTTATTTGAAGCTATCAATTCTCCATTGAGACCTTTGTTTCACCAAAAAAATCATTTTAAAATAGCCTACCAATTGACCTCATGTATACTACACAAATATACATGTAAAAAATAAACCAAAAAATTACCTAGTTGACCATCCACACTTCTTAAGTGTACCCATTGCACACCAAGGTGCAATTGCTAGTATATAAGAAGCTCCAGAAATAATTTATGATCTTTACTTCAATTATTAAATTATTTTTATTTTAGGTCTTAATGTGAAGGTGGTAGGCCATCCCATGTGACAATCACTTTCTTGAAAGTGATTTTATGTTTTATATCATTATAACCATTTGTTAATTTTTGGATTTACGTCAAATCATCTTTATAGTATGATTTTTCCTTTCATGTTAATGGAAATCTAGTTTTGACAATTTCTTCCTTTTCTTGTTATAAATTATTTCCCCCCTCTATAATGTTTAAATGGTGAAAATTGCATTATCAATCTTTTTTTTTTGTGTTTTGGGTCTATTTTGATAGGAGTATTTATATGTAATAATGTACTAATTAGTCCATATTATAAATGGTTAAGCTAAAAAAAATACAAAAATATTAAATAAATGATAAATTATTTATTCTAAATCAAATCACACATCCATTTGATCTAAAGATGGCTTAAAAACAATAATACTCTTATCAAATATAAATCACACATCCATTTGAGCTAATTGTATGAATATTTTACATACAATATTTTTGTAGAATGTACACGTGGATTGATCATTCATAATATTATAGATCTAATGAGGGTTGATTTATAGATTTTTGGTTGAGGGTATGCATGATCTAGATTTTAAGATGTAATACGAAG
The DNA here is from genome assembly GCA_007258455.2 of Sequoia sempervirens. Taxonomy (NCBI): domain Eukaryota; kingdom Viridiplantae; phylum Streptophyta; class Pinopsida; order Cupressales; family Cupressaceae; genus Sequoia; species Sequoia sempervirens. The sequence goes on from VDFB02000003.1 coordinate 280,993,095, forward strand.
ATGGATGGTTGACATGCATTTGATTTTAGAGAAAGATAATAAATCAATTTGTAAGATTGATTACGATTATATGGTTATGATTGATTGAGATGAATTTATTAAATGGGGTGAAACACCACTTTCTAGCAACTCCTCTAAATTTGTATCATTTGTAAGAATACTTTATTCATTGTAGTTTAGTCATTTCTTTGGTGGGGGATTTCAATTGATCAATAGGTGAGTACAAAGCCTTAGTTTCTCAGTTGTTAAAAATAAAAATTAGTTTGAGAAATATCTAAGAGTTGAAACAAGGGTAGGTGAGTAAATATATCAAGGAAATATAATACAATGCAAATCTATACCTTAATAAAATAAACAATAAAACATAATTTAGTGTATATTTGAATCATATTTTCTATATGCACTTAGAAATATTAGATCTAAAACCCTAAAAATAAAAACTTAAGGGTATATGAAAGTTAAGGTTCACTAATAAATGTAGATGAAAATATCACAAGTTATACGAACACATATAAGGTAATACAATAAATTAAACAATAACACACAATTAACCTTTAGTTTATAAAACATGATTGATATTTACACTAAAATAAATACTCAAAAACAAAATAAATAAACCATGATACTTATCTTGTAACATGACATATATTTTTGTGTCAAATATCTCATATCCATTTACTAATGCAAAAAAATAAATAAAAAAATAGGAACTATGAGATAAAAACCTTAAAATAAGTTAAAAGAATTTATTTAATTTTTTGGTTTAGTTATGTATATAAGCAACTGATTCTTGCATCTACAAATCTTTTTTTAAAATCTAAACTATGTATGCCTAGAATATTTTAGTCATGATATCTACAACTAGTGTTTGTAAAGAGATAGTGCTAATGGGCATTGCTTAGGATTTTTCTAGATAAGGATTATTCTCCTTTGTTCAAACTCATACATGTTGATTCATTGGTTTGGTGAAAAGGACTAAAGATTGTAAAAAAAACATGAAGTAATGCCTAGGATGTCATTGCAATGTTGATACCCTATGATATGTTCCTTATGTGAAAATTCAATGAGGATAAGAGCTCTTGATTGATATTTGGACAGTTTGAAATGAATTAGAGTTTATCCTTAAATACAATATCTTAACACACAAGTTAATAAATTTTGCGCTAAATTTAACAACATAATAGCTAGTTGTAGATTAGTGATGGTCCAAATTTAAGCTTGAATATTGGAAGCTCTAGGCCTATTTATTGCTTTTGTGGAACTACCTTGATATAAGAATGCACGAGCTTAGAATTGAATATGCTCTCTAAAAAATGTGTACAAATCATTTGAATTAAGTTAGGTTCATGCTACTTTTGCTAGATTTTATGTTAGAATACACCTCTTGTACAATAGTCATTGTACTAAGAATAACTTCCAAAAACAAAATTCAAAATGAAGAGAAAAAATGTGAAGTGTATATTTTTCATTATTCTCTTTCTTATTTAATAAATAAAAAAGAGAATATTTATAACAAATATAAGAAGAATAAAATAATATCAATAAGATTAAATAATATTTAAAAAATAGAATGATTAAAATAGAGAGAAAAAATATTTTAAAACATAATAGTAACACTAAATATAATAAAATAAAAAATTATTATTATTTTATAAATTTAACAAATTAATGTAAGTTGTAAAGCTACAAAATGACAATGGAAATTTTATCCAACTTAATTCAAAAAAAAAAAACATGAATTCTTAAGGTTGGAGCATTTTGTCAATTTGGTCAACCTTTGTGAAGAGCGGATATATATTCATTATGAGTCTGAATTGAAAAGTATAGAAGATGGGATCTTGACACGTTGGTGAAGATGCGTAATCTGACAATAAAGAACTATGTTCACAATTATGGTGATGTAAGTAATCTTCCACCTCTATCCAAGACAATGTTACCTATGAAGGATCTTGAATTCCTCTTGCTGGATAGTTTTGCAGTACCAAATTGGATATGTGGCTTCTCAAATCTGATGCAATTGGAGTTATGGAACTGCCATTGTGGGCTGGGCTTAACCGACACACTCTAAGCGCTGACCGCTTAGGTGGCTGGTGTGGGCCCCTTTAATCTATTCCGTTCGCCGTTTGTGACCTCGCCATTCCCGTTCCTATCAATCCCGCCTAAAGTTTGATTTTTTTAAACCATTTTCTCCCGCCCTCATTACCCTCGTCAACACCAAACAGGTTTCCAACCCATACAAATTCATTTGCTCGTGGCCTGTGCCAAAATGGGAGCTCTGGAAAAGGGTATGGGCATCCATCATTACTGCTGTAAATGCTCTGGTAGACATGTAAGCAAAATGTGGAAGCATAGACAAGGGACGTGAACTGCTTGCCATGATACCTTAAAGAAACGTTGTCTCATTGAATGCTATAATTGCAGGATATGCACAAAATGCAGTTGTTGAAAAGGATTTAGAAACTTTCAAATCGAATGTATTCGGCAGGTTTAAAGCCAGACTCCACAATCTTTGCCATCATCCTCCTTGCCTGTGCCAAAATGGGAGATTTGGAACGGAGTATGGACATCTACCACGAATGGAGTTTTGTCAGATGCTGTGGCTGCAACTACCGTGGTAGACATGTATGCAAAATGTAGAAGCGTAGGTAAGGCACGTGAACTGTTTGACAGTATACCCCAAGGAAATGTAGTCTCATGGAATGCCATGATTGCAGGATATACACAAAAGGGATTTCTTGAAAAGGCTTCAGAAAATTTCCTCCCTGCCTGTGCCAAAATGAGAGCTTTAGAACAAGGTATGCAATTAATCAAAGGATATAGGACAGAAGGATTTTGTCATATGAATAAAGGTTAATGCAAAATGTGGAAGCATAGACAAGGCACCTAAACTGTTTGAGAGAATGCCTCAAAGCATGTGTTATGCTCGGATTGCATGATGTCCATAGCCTTTATCTTAGGGTTGGATAATCTACACAATGGATTTTGGATTATGTGATTTTTTGTTATGTTTTATGGCTATGTTTTCCCTATAGGGACCTTCTAAACTCTGGTAAAGGACCTGTTTTTTATAAAGCTAGATTTACATACAATTTTATCTTACATTATTACTTAATCTATAGTTGTACACTTACATTATTTAACCTTTTATCCTCAACATTCGATATTATTCCTTGTATTACTATTTATTTCTTGAAACCCCATACTAAGTTATATATAAACTTCCAATTTCTCATTTTGGTTCACCATACTTATAATTCTAATGTTATTTTTTAACATAATGTGTTATCTTTGTAATGTTATTCATTAAGTATGTTTTATCATTATTTTTTGAATTGCATCATATTTATATCTTGATTTAACAACTTTATGTTTTGTCATTATAAGAAATACTTAATATTTCAATATAGAATTCTCAAGAAAATTGTGGATAGTTCAATAAACATGAATATTCTTACTCTTGGACTAATCTACCCTCTAGGATGCCTTATTTTTCTTAAATGAAATAGTCCTTGCATTAGGAAGCTTTGAATTTCTATCAGTAATCTCTTCTAGTGATCGTAACCCGATTCAGCTATTATAATGTCTTTGTGAGCTAAATTTCAAATAGTTAATTTTACTATGCTAAGTGTACATAATTATAATCCAATTAACTTATTTATCTAATTCAAATCATTAATACCTAGTTCTATAACCCAAATTTGTACATGGTTACAAGGTCGTCCTCATAATTGTGATCTTCATTTACTAAAATGCAAAATAAAAAATCAAACATTTTTGCCTTCTACCCCACTTTATACTTTGGTCCTAAGTGAATTAAGTACAATCTTTGAATTTGATGCAAAGTTCATGTATAAAATAACATCAAATTGTACTCATTCAATCACATAAAGAATCATTAGTTATTAGAAGAGAAATTTTTTGAAATTGCACTAAAATTTTAAAATCAAGAAAGAAATATTACACATCTAATCACATCCATCCTAGTGCATGTGAATCAACGAGTATTCATCCTAGAATTTATGTGCATGTTTGAATTTTATTATCTATTTTGAGGTATTTTTAAATACTACCTTAATAGAAAAACCCTGACCATGAAAGATGATATCATTATTTAGTAGTCCATTTATCTAACAATCTACTAAGTAGAATCCAAAGATCATCAAAGATTAAATTTCTAGGTGTAGAGTGAGATTATGGCTCTGATCTAGATTTAGAACTATGAACTCAATCTAACATATAGCAAAGAATAATATTTTAATTTTGATCTATATGCATGTCTATCTAGAACATTTCAAGATCGTAGGAAACACAAATCACATTATCTTGATTTTTATCTATAGTGCAATTGTACTTTTTATATAATATTACCTAATTTAATACAATCCACTCTATTTTATAATTCAATCTAAAATTATGTATTCTTGATTGCTCTATTTAATTAATTAACCTAAATTACCCATAAAGGAATCTCTTATTTAATTTTAAATAGAAGATCAACCACATTTTTGGGAAGTTGACTGCCTATGGCCCGAGTTCTTGTTGTAAGTTAAAGGGTACTATTTTATATTGTCCTCCAAATGTGTTTTATGGTCGTCCTTTACCAACACACTCTAAGCATTGACCTCTTAGGTGGGTAATGTGGAGCCCACTTAACTTGTACCACTTATTGTCCATCATTCTTGTTTGTCATTCACATTCAATTTTTTCCCACGTAGTCACATTGTTTCACCACATGTAAAAAAATAGGTTTCCAACCAAATCAATTTGCATTTATCAATGCACACTCCTGACTTGTACAAAAAATGGGAGCTTTGGAATAGCATATGGACGTCCATAAAATCATAAAAAAATGGGGATTATTTAGATATTACATTTGGAAATGCTTTGGTAGACATGTATGCAAAATGTGGATGCATATACAAGCATGTGAACTATTTGATACAGTGTCTCAAATAAATGTGGTCTCATGGAATGCCATGATTGTAGGATATACACAAAAGGTATTTGTTCGAAAGGCTTCAAAAACTTTCAAGAAAATGCAATTGGTATGTGTAAATCCAAAAATCTATAACCTTTGCCAACATCTTCTCTACCTATGCCAAAATGGGAGCTTTGGAACATGGTACACCATCAATCAAAGGATACAAGATAGATGGATTTTTTCATATGTATGAAAATCCATCAAAGCTTAATGAAAGGGGATTTTTATCAAATATTATTGTTGGAAACACTCTCATAGACATATTTTGGAAAATGTGGAAGCATAAACAAGGAACATAATTTTTTTGAAAAAATGCGTCAAAGAAATGTGGTCTAATGGAATGCCATGATTGTAGTATATGTAGAATGTGGAACCATAAACAAAACATGTGAGTTGTTTAACACAATGCCTCAAAGAAAAGTGTTCTCAAGTTTCCCCTGATTGTAGATTATTCACAAAACTAATTTTTTTTAAAGGCTTTAGGAACTTTCAAGAAAATACAATTGGTAAGTGTAAAGCCAAACTTTGCAACCTTTTCTAGCATCCTCCTAGCTTGTGCCAAAATGGGAGCTTTGGAACATGGCATGGACATCCATTAAAGCATAAAGGATAAAACAATTTTGTCAGATGTTGTAGTTACACTGCTCTAATAAACATGTATACAAAATGTGGAAGCATCTGACAAGGGGCATGAAGTGTTTTAAGACCACATTTCATATTTTTTTACAAGGAATTCTACATCCTTATTCTATTTTTTATTTTTCAAGAAATTTAGCATTCTTTTGTTTGTTGTTATCTATTCTACCCTTTTTCTAAAAAATACATGTAATAAAGGCATGGTTGCAATTTACAAGTGTGCCAACTTCCTTAAATCAAAAATGGAATTTTTTCTTCCTATTAGCAACCCATGTTTTTCAATAGGGCCTTCCTATTATTTTCTATCAACTAGCTTATATACAGTTTCCATATTTCATTCTTATTACCTTATAAATGTCTTTAACAATCTTGTTATTCATAAATTTAATTTCTAGTAAATCAACCAATTCCTTATTTTGGTATCATTTCCCAATTGAGTCCCATTTAGATTAATAATTTAGTATAAGTAAGACAAGTTAAACAATCTAACTAGAAAGAAAAATAATTTGTTATTTAGTAGGTAGAGAATTTTTGTGTGTTTGTATTAATGTAAGTAAACCCATTTATGATAGGTTGTTGGTTGAATCCTAAGATAGATAATTAAAAAGGAATTTGCACATTAAATTATGTAAGATATCTATTGTCTATTTATGTTTGATCCAAACTTGATGTGAATCCTAACCTTCATTATTTATTCCTTTCTTCATCCTCAAAATAAATTTAATCTCTAAATAAAAAATCTCATTCTAATGTTCAGAAATTAGATAATTCTACTTTGATTTTTAAATTTTATAATCATTCAACAAAAGTTTCTTTTTGAGTATTTAGAATTTTTTTTGCAACATATAGACCTTATCAAAATTAGGTTATTGTCCATTTACTACACGATTATCTTTGTTTATTAGTTTCATTGAAAAATAAAAACTATTATTTTTTTTACTAAAATTTTGCATAGTATATATAAGGATGAATTAATTTTGCTGTTATTTGATAGAAATTATTACCCCTCCTTCTTTGGCCATCCCTTCCTCGTACAAATGTATCTCTTCTAGGAACCCTCAACTAAACCTATTCATGTATTTTCCTTCCTCTTCCTTCTCTCATTACCCTTCCTTAATTATCATCCACCCCACATGATGTCCCATTCTACATGTCTCACAAAGATGACCACTTTGATAATGAACCCCTACTAGATGATTATATGTTTGTCACTCACCAAAATTGACCACCTCTTGTGTCTCCCCCAATGTAGTTTACTTGATGATGCCACCTAATCCTAAATCTCTTCACTTGCACACTCCTTAACAAATATCATAACTACCCTTATTGAGGGGTTAAAGATGTTACAAGGTATATGATATATTATACACACTTTAATGTTCCAAGTTATAGTCTAGTTCTCATACCTTCATCCCTCTCTTCTAACCAACCTCTTTTCTTTTTCCCACCAATCAATATTCCTTCACCTAAATTTTCTTATCTACTCCTCATGCCCCATACTCTCTCTCTCTCCATTCCTCCTTTTAACTATGATCGTGTCCCTTTAAGCAAGTGCTTTACATCCTACCCCTATGTTCCACCCTCTCAACCCTTACCCTTCACTTATCTTGCTTGATCCTCTCTTACCACTATTCTCACTCCCTCTCCTATCCCACCCTTAACCTCAACCTCACAACCCTTGTTGCACTTGTATCATAAAATGAAAAAATAAAGATCTCTTACCCTCAATATCCCAACCTATGTTTCTAACTCTATCATTTACCATATTATTCAAGAAATACCAATAATCTAATGCTAACTATCTATTCTCCCATCATCTTCTACCTTGGGGGATGGAACCTTAAACCTCCTACACAACATAGTATATTTGGCTATAATAAATCATCCACAAGAACCATAGTTAATCATGTTAAACATTGGCATACATGTATAATTGGATAATTGATCCTAAGATATACATTCAATCCCTTATAGATCAATGTGTGTTGATTATTACTTTGATCATCAATTCAAAGCTAAGATTTTTCTCTATTCATTAAGGAATAAACCTTAAAATGGTTCTACTCTTTATCTACCTATTTTATGGGTTACTTCCTTTATCTTACATATCTTTTCATGGAACACATTCAATTCAACATAGGATTGTAGGTCAATTTAATCAATAGTATGCATTGTAATCAAGGTACAAATGAGAAGGTGATGAATTTTATCTTCTATTATTAATGTCTTCTTTCATAGATCTCCTATCTTCTTCTCAAGTCTAATATAAATAGAGTATTTATTAAGAATATTTTCCCAAAGCTTCACAATAAAAATCTATTGCATAAATATCCAACTTTTATAACCTTTATACCACCTTGTATGATTATACATATGTTATAGATCACCTTAAGCTCACCTCTTTGACCTTTATGCCTCTATTTTTTAACCCCATCCTCTTATCAAGAAACCAATAATCTACAAAGAAGAACACTCATAGCTTATAATTTTCTCCTTAATGCAACCCTAAAAATTAACTAAACTAATCAAAAAATTTCCTTACTCCTCTTCATCATCTAAACTTACTATCTCCATTCACAATCTAACTCTAATTGGATGAAGCTAGAAAAAAAAACCTAGTTCCATCTTTCATTTAAGTTTCTTCGAAAAACCTTATCCAACTTCATCCTATGCAACCCTTGAATCCAAACCTCTTCTTATTTTACCAAACTTACCAATTCTTTTTAGTACATAGACCTATTTATCTTTGAAACATGCCTTATTATTATTCCCTCCTTTTGTTTTGCTTAATTAGCTCTTTGGAATTACTTATCACCAAATCTTGTTCCCTTTTACCTAGATATTATTTTATCTTTAATTTCATAAGATTATCGGACAATATGCTTCTATTAATCCAACCCTAGTAATTACTAAAGTTCTTTTTCTTTTTCTCTTTTTCTTAAGTTTCTACATGAGAAGTTTTTCATGACTTTTTCATTTTTTTCTCCTTTGTATTATTTTCCAATTTATCTTTTGTCAATGATGTTTCTCCTATTCTACATTCATTTTCTATATTTGATTTGTTTTCTCCTCCATTTTAGTTACTCATTATTGTTACAACATCATAGGTTACATTTGGACTAGACAACTATTCACTTTCTAATCAATGGTGCCAACATATTCTTATAGAATTATTAAATTTGGGACAACTATTAATATCATGTGATTTATCACTACGAAAATAGCATGTAAATTTTCCTCCCTTTTTCCTTTTACACTCATTAGCATAATGGCCTAGTTTACCATAGTCATAATATTTTGTTATTTTGGTCCTTTCTCCAATACCTCTATTATCTCTTTCTCAATATTTATCATGCTATCTCATAAAGAGTCATATCTTGAATTTGTGGTACCATATAATGTATATTGTTAGGTGGTCTTATACTTTCTTTTGAATTTAAGTTCCCACTAGCCATGTGTCAAATAAACATTGAAGGCTCTTATATCTAAACCCTATGTTCTATCCATACCCATATCCAAAAAAATTGTATTCATCATCTTCATGAAGTAACATTGGACACCTATTTGTGTCATGTTTGTCCCACTTTATACTTAACAATATATACTTACTATCTTTCTAGGGAATTCCCCAAGTTCCCCTCTTAGTATGGTAGCCCTCTTTGTGCCTTTTCTTATCAAACATCCATTCCTTAGATGCTCTTCCATATTGTAGTTATTAAACCAAAATTCAATTCTTCTAGGTAGCAGAGAATTCTCATCTTTCTTACCTTTCATTATAATTTCTTATTTCAACATTACGTTGTCTAGCTCTAATTAAAATTATCACTTTCATCCTTTCCCGATAAATCATTATCCCTTATCTTTGACTAGGATTATATTTTGATGACCAATTCTACTCCATCCTTATATGAAGAGGAATCTTCTCTTCTACTTCTACTATAATGTGAGTGGTTAAACCTAAAATAAAACACTCAATTCATTCATTTTATGTCAAGGTTTCTTCTATCTTTCTAAACACACTTTTAAATCATTGGTCATAATATTTCATTGATTCCTCCATACTTTTGTCATCTTCCATATTTTATTTGTTTTTTGTTCATACATTAGGTGAATGGAAATAGGTTAGGGATCATTTATGTTGGGTGTCTAATGCTAGAAGATAAAATAGCAAGGGAAATAAGACATGAAATACTCCCAAGGTTTAGAGATTGGTGTTACCACATACCTTATCCCTTTTGTTATGGATGTATGAGTAATCATACAAGTATGGGTTTTGTAAGGAGGGAGGGAGATGAGAAGTGGGTTTAGGGAAATGAGTAGGGAAATACTAAGAGCCCAAGATTTTGAGACTTAAAGGAAAAGTGGATCCTCAAATTAGGAGATGGTGAATACTCAATGCTAAAGGAGAGAAAGCATGAAAAAGTGCAAGTGGAGAATAATTAAGGTTCATGGATTAGTCTTATAACTTAAGAAGTACATGATTAAATAGAGACCTAAAATCGTAGGGCTAAAGGAAAAGATAAAGGAGGGAGTGGAAGCATGGGTAAATCCATGATAAAGTACCTAAGTATAATGAGAAGTCTAAAAGACAAATAATCAAAGGTCTCAAACAAAAATGTAAATGTTGGGTTTCAAGGAATGGAGGGAAAGAATATTCAAAAGAGGAAACCTATAAACCCAATAAAGGCTACAAATAAACACAATCACCCCTAATACTTAGAAATATCTATAGTTTAAGATATTTAGGCATGTGACAAGTACAACGAAAGACAAAACACTACAACAAGAACATTTTTTAATAAGAGCCCGTCTATTGAAGGAATTCTTGGACTTGTTATAGCTAGTGGTTGAAACATAGTTCTATTAAGAAATGAAACACTCAACTTAGATAAATTTGCACTTACATCACCTAGAAAGGTGTAAGACAAAGATATCACATAATAACTATAGGGACAAAAATATATTTTTGATCAAATATCAACGAGGGACTCTATAAGCAACACAATTATACTTAAAAAGAATTAGAAGCACACTAGAGTCCTTTTAGTAAGAATGATATACAAGGTAAAGGCCCAAAAGGACAAACATCAACAAAGGGTTCCTTGATTTTTTCTAAACTTAGAGATGGTGTAGCAAGGCATAAAGAAGTGAAAACTTTATTAGGGAATGCTCTTAAGCATTCTAGGATAAGCAACCAACATAAGAACCCATATATTAAGGTTAGTCATAATTAAAGTTTTTCAAAATAACTTCATACAAGAAATTAATATTCATAAATTAACAAGGCCTTGGACTAATCCACAAAAAAAAAAGTGTATGCAAGTGAGTTTATTTCCTCCTCATGTAAATAACTAAACTAATAATTAGAAGTAGGAATTGCATCAGTCTTAGAGACAAACTTCATTGCAATGTGAAAATTAACACACACTTGAAGATTCTTAACAAGTCTAATAGTTCTAAGGGGCATGTCTAGAAAACCAAAAGCAATTGACAACTTTTCACTATGGTGGCAAAGAAATAATTTTTTCCCCTCAGTTTCAACACCACTAAGTGTCTAGCATCTCAAAAATACCTTGTTGCCTTCATCTCCCAAACCAATTTCTCCAACTTGCATTCGCTTGAAATTTTCTGAAGCCTTTTCAAGAAATCCCTTTTGCATATATCCTGCAATCATGGCATTCCATGAGACCACATTTCTTTGGGGGTATTCTGTCAAACAGTTCACGCACCTTATCTATGCTTCCACAATTTTTGTACATGTCTAGCACGGTAGTTGCAGCTACAACATCTACAAAACTCCATTCCTTTATCCTGTGGTGGATGTCCATACCCGTTCCAAATCTCCCATTTTGGCACAGGCAAGGACGATGATGGAAAATTTGTGGAGTCTGTCTTAAACCTACCGAATACATTCGATTGGAAGTTTCTAAATCCTTTTCAACAACTGCATTTTGTGCATATCCTGCAATCGTAGCATTCAATAAGACAACATTTCTTTGAGGTATCCTGGCAAGCAGTTCACGTCCCTTGTTTATGCTTCCACATTTTTCTTACATGTCTACCAGAGAATTTTAGTAATGGATGCCCATACCCTATTCAAGAGCTCCCATTTTAGCATAGGCCGTGAGTATGCACACAAATGAATCTGTTCAGGTCAGAAACCTGTTTGTTGCTGATGGGGATAATACGGGCGGGAGAAAATGGTTTAGGGCACGGTCCCATGGAGGGGGGCTTCCTAAAAATCCGGGGCAGAATCTGCTTAGAATCTGCTTAAATTTTTAGCAGAATTTTTTAAGCTGGTGGTCCCATGAATATTTTGAAATTTCAAAATTGAAGCAGGCTGGTGGTGGAGTGGTGGTGGGATGGTGGTGGAATGGCATGATGTGACTAAAAAATTAATAAATAAACATCACTTCCCTCCAAAAGTGGCAGGAAGTACATTTAAGCAGGTGGAGCAATTTCTAGCCCCACCCCATTTCCACCAGCTGAAATTTGCAGCCACCTGCTTATTTGGGCTGAGAAAGATTCTATTTAATCCTGTAGCAGATTTTTTTTTGCCATGAGACCACCTGCTTCCATGAAAACAGGAGCCCAAGTCCCCTCATGGGACCGCAGGGTTAAACAAATTAAACTTTGGGAGGAACAGTAACGGCGAACGAGATGGATTAAAGGGGCCCACACCAACCACCTAAGCGGTCAACGCTTAAAGTGTACTGGTTAAGCCAGCCCACCATTGTGTTGAATATCTAGCACTAGAAATGATGCCCAACTTAATAAAGTTGAATTTATGGAGAAATGATATTTGCACGGCATTGCCAGGAGGGTTCGGGAAGTCCAGTGGATTCCCTCGGCTACGTTATTTTGGAATTTACGGATTTTGGGTGTTAAGAGGAGTTGACAGAATTAGAAGATGGAGCAATTCCACACCTTGAGATACTAAAAGTAAATTCCTGTTCCACATTGAAGAAAGTTCCAGGAGGATTGGAGCTCCTAAAAATTTGAAAGTGTGTCGCTTTCAAAATACGGGAGTAACATATGTGCTGGAGGAGAATGGGGAATTATGGAATAAAATGAAAGCCAATTATTGAGATTTGGTAAATAGGTTGTTTAGATTAGGATAGTGAAATGCAAAAGGATGTATTTTTATAAATTTTTTATTATCATATGCTTATTTTATATAAAAAATTATGTAAAATCTATTTTTAAATTAATATATATAATTTTAAAGTTTGTAAATATAGATAAACAAATTAAAATATTTGACAAACATATATAATATGATTTGAAAATTAATTAAATAGGAAAAACAATTTAATATAATTCATATTATATCTTTCTATTTTAATATTTTTTATTAAGATATATATTTTAAATATATTTATTTAAAATATTATAAATATTAATCTTTAGTTGTTAAAAGTTATTTTATTTTACTTTAGAATTATTTAAAAATAATTTTATTTTATTTATATTATTTTATTTGAAATTATTTTTGTATTTATTTAAAATTTATTCAATTGTATTTTAAAATTATTTAAAAATCATTCTATTTTTTTAAAGATTATTCTTATTTATTTATTTTAGACAATTACCAGCATAAGGGGTGGCTCCCTTTCATTAAAACATAAAAAATATCACAATATAGTTTAGCCCAATGTGAATATCATGAGTCTAATGGCTTCAATGACTTCTTGAAGCCTTTCAATCTAAGCTAGAGTAAAGAGATTTTCTTCATGACTGGTATAGAAAGTATAAGTTTGCATATTTTTTCTCTCTGAATTTTTTTCTCAAAAGGGTTATTGCTTGTTTCATATCCTCATTCTTCTTGGCTACTGAGATGCAAATGGCATCCCCTACCATTCCCTGCTTTGGATTACGACTAAATTTTGTCAGTGCTTGCGCCACTCCCTCTCTATACTCGAGGATAATGTATTTATTGATTGGGTGTGTTACACATTCAAATTTCCCTATGATGCACACTAGATTGTATAGGAATTTCTCCATTATTACCGCATTGTGCACATGTGCATACTATAAGTCCTTCTTCCTAATGCTAGCTTTGATTACCAATTCTACAACATCAAACTATCACAAATACCTCTTGTAGTTGTGCAGAGTAAAAACAAAAACTTGTGTCACACTTTTTGTCAACAAAATAGTTATAAGTGAAATTGTTTCAAGAAAAAAAATTTCACTTGAAATTATGTGGCTTATATGTGGCATATAGAGTTTTGAGCGAAATCCTTTTGCCTGAAACAACAATTTTCTTTTTACCTTGTCACTTTAAAATGTGACTCAATTTGTATGTAAGCTTTTAACAAAAAGGATTTTGAGCAAAAGAGTTTTGGTTGAAACCATTTCACTTGAAATTGTCTATGTGGCATCCCTATTGGCAGCCACCTCATTTTTTTCAAAAATTTCTAAAAATACCTTTTTATAGGACTCGAGGTGAATAATCCATATATATTATATTAATTAGTTTTAATATGTTTAAATTTAAATAATGCAAGTAGGTTGTTGAAATAAAAGATGAGGCTAATTAGAAATTAAAAAAATTGAAAAATATATGGTGCACTAGATGAGAAAATCTTCTCCAAAAGGGTATAATTTGCTTTTTGAAAACATTAACAAAGTAGAAAATAGTTGGTGTGAAATAAAAACTATCAATTTTTGGTACATTTGACTTCAACATGTTATTATGAGAAATATACATCATTTTTTTTTCCATAGAATAGACATTGAAGTTGTTTGATCTAGGAGGATCTAGAAGACCCAAAAAATTCACAGTCTCAAAATCCGATGAAAGCATCACCATTGCGTAGAGCTCACTAATACAGTCCTAACACAGCTTGAGTCACATCAAAAGGAGGTCGTATGCAAAAGTTATGCTCGGTCAAAGTTCAGTAGAATTGGGGATTGTAGAGGAAGACTCTAGGCCAAAAATTGATCATCTCCAAATTAGACAATGGCACCAAGACGAAGATCTTGTTGAGATGATTTTGACGCCACTTGAATCACGTCAATCAGAGCCCATATGTAGAAGATATGGTTGGTCAAAGTTATGCAAAAAAATGGGTTGACCATGTACAAGTGTTGATGTCAACATGCCGACGTGGATGTACAGACACTAACGTGGAAAGCTATACATTGACATGGCATCACTAGGGTAGGACATGTGGTAGGTCGTACACTAATGTGGTGGCATGTGTGGCAGGCTGATGTGGCTCAGTTCATTGATGTGGTCCAATCTAAAACTGGCATGTGTCAGTAGGCAACTGACTTGGTAATGACATGGCATCCCTGTGGCATCCTTTGATCATGGCTTGATTGGGTGTTTTATGCAAAATTTGGGTTGTGTGGGGTCGAACCCCTGACCTCACAACCACAAGTATTAACCTCCACCAACGGGTTGTGCACTTACTTCAAAATGTAGAGGGCATGCATTCTATTTAAAGAAGGAAAAGGCGAAATCATGGGGATCAGGGTGGTTCAAACCCATGACTCCCCACTTAGCGCTTCCCCAAATGGTCGGCACACCACATGGTGCGGGTTGGGAGTGAAAGGATAGAAAATTATTTTGTTAAATGTTGAAGGGTGGCCTATGAGAAGAGGGCTTAGGCCAAATCTGAGCCCCTCCCTAAAATAACATATACATGCTAACCCAATTTTAAAGGAGAGCCATGTAAATTATGTTAAGTTGTATAAAAGATTGATAAGGCTTAATTTAGGGGATTTTAGACAATGATTATAACTCAAAACACATGATTAAAGAGAAACCATTAAAACCTATAACAAGCCTGAATTAAGAGGATATGATTAAGAGGCTCGAAATAAGGAGAACCCATAATAATTTAAATAAGTCTAATTATTAAAATTTTAAGGGCTCTATTTAGTTGTGTTGGGTGAAAATTTTGTAATCCCTTTTAACAGATTACAAAACCTAGATTTCAACTGCAGTTATGTAAGATAGAATCTCTCCTCTCGAGAAGGGGATACACCTTTCTTACTGCTTATTGAAACTAAGGAAAACTAATTAGATATTTACAATAATGTACACTATAATAATGATATGGGGGTGTTTCACATTCATTTTCTCTTTTTTCAGAGAATATGTTTTACAATGTTTCACAATTTTAACTCTTGGATGCAATACAACTTCAATTTAAATTTAAGCAGTAATTCCGATATTCCTATCTTGTCAAAGAAAATTCTAGGAATACTAGCATGAGAAAGATAAGTAACAAACAAGAAAATCTCACGGAGGCACAAAGTCGTTCCGTAGTTTCCAATAATGAATCCTTCAAGATAGTAACCAACATTGTAAAAGAAGCACAAAGTCTTCAATATACTTCACAATTAATCCCACGAGCAACATGAATAAATAAAAGCACAAAGCCTTATAGAGAATTCACCAATAATATCAACAATATCACAATTTCAAGCAATCGGTATAGCTCAAAGTCTACATAGATTCACTCAAAAGCCTTTCAATCTCAATCACTTAACACTGTCAATTTCAATCAAATCACAAGATAATTGTTCCCAACACAAAGTTTGGTGTGCAACTTCACTTCTTTATTGATAAAAATGGATTCACAAAAATGAACTCAAAGTTTCAATATTTGCTTCACCATTGGGCAGCACTTCGTTGCATAAGGTAAAAGGTCCATAATACAATAAAATCCTCTCTTATTTATAGATGGGAGAGGAGAGAAAATCTAGGAAAAACCTTAACCAACTAGTTGACTTATTCAAAAAATTTGTCTATAAATGTAGGAGAACATATTTGTTTTACATGTAATTATATTTTTCAAAATGACATGTAAAATGTGAAAACCTATCTACACAAAGCATGAAAATGCTAAAATTGGGAAATCTAATCTAAGGCAAAAATTAGCCTTCTTCAACATCTTTCTTCATGAAAACTTCATGATGACATGCACTTCATCACTGTTTAGCATTGGAGCGTACTTTTGAGATGATGAGGATTCTTGAGATTGACTCCTTCGATGAGATTTGAATGCTTTCTAGTGCCTTTTAGGAACAATTCTTAAATCTAGAGCAAGCTAGAAATCCATCATTTTGTTCGTTGAAGCTACTGAGAAGGCTTTGTCTTCAAATTCTTCTTGAACCATTGATGAACACTTCCTTGAAAAAATGAAACATAGGAAAAAATTTCTAGTTGTACTTCAAAGCCTTCTTGCTTGGTGATAAGCAAGAACTTGATCAAAACTACTCCAGAATCTAGGCATAAGAGATTAGAATGTATGCAAGAGTAGGCTTTAACAATTCTGATGCAAAGGTAGGAAAAACTAAGGTTTTAGCATGGGGTATTGCACTTCAAATGTAATTAGTCAAATTTTCAAGACACTGCATATTGGATGTAAATCTGAGCAATTTCATGGGTTTGGGAAGCTTGAATGCGATGATGGCAGAGAGTGGAGTGGAAGCGAGCAAACTAGCAAAAGGATGTGAGCAATGGGGCGAGAAAAACTGGGCAAAGTAGGTTAAATAGAGCAGTAGCAGTGGAATGAGGTTCATAAAGAAAATGGAATGATTTTTTGAGAATTTAGTGAAAAACCATCTTTTGTATAAGGGTGCTAAAAATCAAAACCCTTACATCTTGGAAGTTTTGCCTTTGATGCACAAGCGCTAAAAATCAGCACTTCAACATGCCTTGAAGGTCTTTGATGATTTTAATGTCCGAGTGCTAAAAATAAACACTATGACATTTGGTGGGAAGATCCATTTCATGTTTGAGTGCTAAAAATCCCTGCTCTTACATGTCCTAACATGATGTTGAGTCAAATGCAAAACTAGGCATTTTCACCGCTTGTACACATGAAGTTTGGAAAGAACTTTACTTGTGGGAGCAACGAAAATCACCGCTCTTGCACATGGAGCTAGGGAAAATATTATATGTGGAAGCAGTGATTTTCACCTCTCCTACATAAAGGAGGAACCATGCGTGACCAAGCGACAAAAACCCTTGCTATGGCATACAACGATTTGGAAGAAAACAGGGTGGAAAGAAAACTGAGTGGAAAATGAACTTGACTCACAAAAGTGATAGCGTTAAAAATCAACGCTAGTACACCAGAAGAAAACCCAATAAATAAAAGACAAAAGAAAATGACAAACATGTGAAAACCAAATAAATCTAGGGAAAATGATGGAAAAATGAGAAGAATGCAAGAGTAAACATATCAAAACCTATTAAAACATGAAAGCAACTAAGCAAGACAATGAAGAAAAATTCCAAACAAACCTGTAATTAGAATGAAAGGAGAATAAACCCTAGCTCGATGAAGAAAGAAGAGACACGTGAAAATTGGAACAAATCCAGGCCTCTAGGACAATCCTTGAATTCAAAGGTGTCTGCTAGATGTAGAGGAGGTCAAATACAAAGCAAGACATAAAGAAATGAAAGAGAAAAGAACTTAAAAGGAGATTAAAACAATTTAAAAATGAGTAATTAATAAACCATGAGTTGCATTAATGACTACTTGTGTGAAGGAGGGAAAATGTAGGAGCGGTGATTTTCACCGCTCCAACATGATTAAGACTTGGCAAAAAGATCACATGTCAAAGCACTAAAAATAAGCTCTCAGACATCTAACATGGAGTGAGTGAAAAGTGTAGAAGCGTTGAAAATCAACGCTCCAACACTTGGAAGAATTTTAGTAAACTTGCTCATGTAGGAGTGCTAAAAATCAGTGCTCCAGCATGAGCAAAAAAATTGTAACTCCCAAAGGATGAAAATTAACAAAAAAAATTGTTTTGAAGATTTTTGAGAAATGACCAAGGACAAATGCTCAAATGGACGATTCAAGGTTTAAGACTACACATTAAGGTCATTCAAAAATTTCCTCGTTTTGTATGCTTGGAGTACATGGACCTACAAAATGGATAAGTTTCATAGGGGGTTATCCTGTGAATTGAGCACAGTTGGATTCGAGGATAAGATTTGGCTCTAGTTGGGGAGCTTCCTTCACTCATTCTTAGAAATTAATGAAGGGAGAATAACTCCATACTCCAAGTTCCTTTATCCATCCATTGGGCATAGAGTCAGATGACAAAAAAGAAAAAGACTTAAAAATAAAAAGATGCAAAGACTATAAAAATATTTACATTGAACACCTGTCACCTCATTGTGTAAAGTGTTTTAGATGTTTCCCATTGTGGGGAAGAGAAAATGGTGTCCCATCTTCATATGCCAAAGTAAAGCTATTTTCACCATGTAGCTGATGAATCTTGAACGGTCCCGTCCATAATTAATCAAACTTTCCATGCATACTTTTGGGATCTCTTTGCTTATCCCACAAGAGAATGAGATCACCAACTTGAAAATCATGAGACTTTGCCTTCTTGTTGAAAATCTTTTAAACTTGTTCTTGATGCTTCATGATACGATTTACCTCATCCTCAATGGCCTTAGCCAACTTGAGGGCGGGACATTCTAATGTAACTAGGATTTTAGCATTCAACCCATACAAAAACTGAAAAGGAGACATGCCTATCACCCACTTTGGAGTGATCCTATCTGCCCACAAAGCATCATACAAATCCTTGTGCCACAAAGGCTGGTTCTCATCCACAAGCTTGCAAATAATAGTAACCAAGTTTTAATTGTTAGATTCAGCCTAGGCATTACCTTGCGGGTAATAGTCGAATGAATGTGATAATGTTATACCATGCTCAAAGAAAAATTTAGTAATATCGCTTGACAAGAAAGCATAAGCATTATCAACAAAAAAAAATTTCGGCACATTGAACTTGGATATGATGTTTTCCTTTAAGAATTAAACACCACTTCAAAAGTAGCATGGTTAATCGGAATTTCCTCCACCCATTTGGTGAAGTAATCAGTTGTAGTGATGACATATGTGTGTCCTGTACTTGAAGGTGGATTCACTACGCCAATGAAGTCAATTCCCAACTACTAGAAGGGTTCCTCAATGACAACTGGTTTCAAAGGTAGAGATGCCATCTTTGAGTTACCTATGAACTACTGGCATAGTTCGCATTTACACACCCATGTGTACGCATCCTTAAAAAGTGTAGGCCAATAATACTTTGCTCTCAAAATTTTATGAGTTGTAACTAGCACTAAGAAGTGGCCTCCACATGCTAAGTCATGATAAGACTTCAACAATTTTTCTTCTTGTGCTTTGTCAACATAACGTAAGAAAGTACCATTTGAAGCACGCTTGTACAGACCATTGTCCCACAAGATTTTTTTTTTTTGATTTGAGTTTGATGGTTCTTTTTTCTTTTGGATTCAAGTGGTTTAGACATTCTCTATATGTGAGAAAATAAGCAATGTTTAAATACCATTCATCAATAGTACTAACAAACAACATCATATGAAGCTCATTTGAATTTACCTCTTCATATTCTAGAATTTCTTCATCAGGATTATTATTAGCAATAAGCTGACATAACCATCTCCCATGCACCAGCTTGGTAGGCTTAATATCCATGTCATATTCTTGAATTTTTGTAATCTAATTGCCCCTCTTTGTACTAAACTCCTATTGTGCCAGGATAGACTTGACAGTTGAGTTTGGGACCAAGAATTTAACATGGCTATTAAGGATGTAGAACCTAAAATGCTTTACTGCCTTAACCACAACAAAAGCATGCTTCTCCATTTGGGAATATTTTAGTTCATTATTTTTTAGAGGATAGCTCATGAACGCAATTGGGGATTCAAATCCATCAACATTCACCTGCACCAGAATTGTTGAAAGTGTATGCTCAGAAGCATAACTATACATGATAAACTCTTTCATGTAGTCTGGGCAGACCAACATTGACGCATGGGCAATAGCCTCTTTAATATCATCAAACCCAACTTTTCTTTCTATTTTCCAATGAAAAGAGGTAGTTTCTTTCGTCATATTAAAAATATGACAAGTCTTCTCTGTAAAATATGGTACAAATCTTCTAAGAAAATTCACCTTTCCAAAGAAAGAATGAACAAATTTCTTACTTGATGGAAAAGTAAGAGATTGAATTATTTTAACTCTTTTGAAATCAATCTTAATACCTTCCTTGGACAAAATGTGACCAAGAAGCTTACCTTCTGTAACCCCAAAGATTGACTTCTTGGGATTCAAGGAAATGCCATGTTGTTGATACCTCTCCAAGACTTGCCTCAAATGATAAAAATGTTCATGACATTTCTTAGAAAAAATTATAAGATCATCAAAACAAACTACAATGAACTTACCAAGTATATCATGGAAAGCTAGATCCATAGCACGCTAGAACATGGCACCAACATTAATAAGACCAAAAGGCATTCTATGATACACAAAGGTACCCCATGGCATTGTAAAGGTCATCTTATGATGATCATTTGGGATGACTTCTATATGATTATAACCAAAGAAACCATCCAACATAGAAAGCATCTCAGCTCTGGTCATGGTTTGAAGAACTTGATCCATCACTAGAAGAGGATAGTTATCCTTGAGTGATAATTGATTTATATTTCATAAATCTACACAAATACGGATCTCACCATTATTTTTGCGAATAGGAACAATATTAGCTATCCATGTTGAATGATGGATAGGAAATATAATTTTCACATTCAACATATTTTGAATCTCTATAAGGATCGTTCCAAAAATATTTGGATTATATTGCCTCTGCTTTTTCTTGTAAGGCATTGCTCCAAATTTGAGTCGAATTTCATGTTGCACCTCCTTTGGGTGAAAATAATTTAGATCTTCATATGAATATGCCAAGACATCCCTATATTCTCATAACAATTCAGAAAATTGCTTCCTTTCTTTAGTTGTGCAACATTTTCCAATATTTACCATCTTAGGATTTGCTTTATTTCCTAAGTTAATCTGCTCAATATCATTTGATGAATCAAAATCTGAGAGTTGCTTCTTAACGTAACGATCATGCTTGTCAAAAAGTCTCTCAAGGGAAACCAACCCATTAGGAATTTTATTTCCTTTGAGCTGTAGGAATTCTTCGCCTGTAACTGGATCAACGTCAAAAAAAGATTCTCGGGGTGGAGAATCACTTCCTTCAAAGTATAACTCATCAAAATTTCCAATCTTTTCCAAAAAAACAACAATTTGGTGATCATCATTAAAAATCTACCAATTATCTGAATTGTCAAGAACACTTGGGCGAAATACCAACTCAATAGTATAGGTAGAATCATGAAAATCTTTGTGTGGTATTAGGAGAGTAGTTGAAACTACTAAAGAATCAGATTTTTCATTGTATTCTCTTGGAACTACAAAAATATCGAATGCATCAAATTCCTCAATGTAATCCCAAACAAGATTACGATAATGCCTTAATCTGTCATTTTTTGTTTGATACAAATTCCTTACCTGGCAGACTACCAACTCAACATCATCTTGGGCATGAAGATTCTTAATACCTTTCTTACATGCAACTTACATACCCAATAACAAAGCTTCATATTCAGTAGTGTTATTAGTATTGTCAAACTGCAATTTAAAAGAGTGATTTTTTTCCCTTGGGTGATTCAAAGACAATTCTGGCTCTAGAACTGGTGGAAGAACAACTACCATTGAACTCAATTACCCAAACATCATTTGGATCACAAAGACTGACAGTATCAAAATTTTCAACTTCATCATTTGATGAAGCTTCATAATCTAAAATAGATAAATCATCTGATGATGATTCATTCACTAATGAAGAAGAACCAACACTTTCATTCCTTGTTGAAGATTCAACATCTTCTTATGTTTGCAAATAATATGTTCCAACACCTGAAGACTCAAATAAAATTTGACCTCTTTGGTCATCAGACTTTGTCACTGAGAATTTTGACTCCCCTTTAGGAACCGCATTTTGCATTACACCCTTTATGGGTATTCTATCCTCTGACATATCCATGTTAAGCTTGCCACCAACATCTTTATAGAAATTTTTTCCAAGGAGAATTCCATAAGATGCTGGCACATCTACTAGAACTATCATCTTGATCTTCTTTTCAAGATATGCAACAAATGCAAACTATACATCCTTGATTTGTCCAATGAAAGGTACTTGCTTGTTCTCCATGGAAAAAAAATGGCTAATTTTTTTTGTTAGATTTAAACCCAAAGAAATAGCTACCTTGGCTAGCATCACATTGTCTGATGCACTAGAATCTTTGACACAATTTCTTAACTTAAAGCTATTAACAAGTAAGGAAATAAAGAAACGATCAATACATCTAGAAGTAGCTGGAGGAATAAAAACTAGGTTATTCTGTGGAGTCTTAGGCTTTGGGGCAGCAAAAATATTTGAGGAGATTTCTTGAGATGGATCAATTCCTTTATCCTTCACAAACTTGAAAATCTTGTCAAATTGGTCAAGATTTTCCTTGAGGTATTTTGCTTCAGACATCTGGATTTTTGTCTTCTTTACGTAATCAATGATGTCAAAATCTTGGAAGGAACTTTGCAAATATGTAGAAACTTCATTTATAGGTTTAACAAAGGGAACACTAGTCTTAGGAACTTGGACATTAGATTTTGGAACAATAGGAACTGTGAAAGGAGGATGAGGATTACTTACTTGTTTACTTGTGTCTTTTGGTTTCCAAGGCAAAGGAGATCATATTTTTGCAATGGTACCTGGTAGCTTTTCTTTCGTTGGTGGAACAATAGCTTGAGCTTGATCAAGTTGATTTTGTTGTGACCTCGTGGAGACAACATATGTATCTGTAACTAAGTCCTCATCATCAGATTTATTTTCTATTTGCAAATAGCCAATATTGGAGTCGCCAGTTGGGCCTGTTTCTTCATCTTGAAAAAGATTAACATTCTCTTCTGTGGGATAATCTGGTTGTGCATATTCATCTTGTTCAGCTTCATAATATCCCACTATAGTATTGGTAGGTGGAGCTTCCAAAGAAAGCCTTGTGGTGTAGGAAGATGATTCTAATTTTTATTTCCAAAATAATTAGGAAAAGTACTTCATGGAATATCCTTGTAGATATTATTATTAGAAACTTGCTTCTTCAAAGCCAAAATTTCATTTTCCAACCTTTGAACCATAGGATCAACAAAGTTGGAGTTAGTATTTGAGGCTGAAGATCCTAATACTTGCACTTTTATGTTTGTATTCATTCTTATTTCACTAGAAAGAATCATGTCATCTTCAAGACTTGTAGTTAACTACTAAGCTTCTTCAACATTGGCAAGAACTTACCTACGTAAAACAAAACTTACTTTGGGAAGTTGCATATTGATGAAGAAACACTTTAGATTATGATCCATTGGTCTCTCCACTATAGGAATTCTTGTCACCAGCTTATTAAACTTGGCCACGAACTCATGTATGGGTTCATGGGATTCTTTTCACATGGTTGTGAGCTGTGCCAACAAGGTGTATGCATCTTCAATGAGTTTAAACCTTTCTTAAAACTCATCGCAAAGAGTATTCCAACTGGTAACTGAAGCAATTGGAAGAGTATAGAACCATTATGTAGTAACTCCTTGTAGAGTTTCAAGGAACAATCTTAAAACAACATCTTCATGTTCTACACCAAGAACAACACAATTGATGTAAAAGGAAACGATGTGCTTATCGGGATGTTGCTTTCCATCACCATGAAACTTCAGAATATTCTTTCTTGAGACATGTGGAAGTTCATGCAAAGGTGTGGCCAAACTGAGGGGACTAAAAACATTTCCCCAAGGTCCTGCAGGTGGTGTAGCCATGATATTTTTCACAATAGGTACTTGTGTTGGAACTCTATGAAAGATAGAAGATTCACTCAGAACGAGTGATCTTAACCTTTGTGGCAAATAACTTGCAGTTCACTATAACAGTGACCTTGCTCACGGAGAAGGAAGGATGTTATGTCGCTGAAACAATTTGAAAAATGGGTCCATTAATCCTTGTACCCTTAAAAATCATGTATAACTTTTGTCAGCCATAATGTATACTTGAAAAAAGAGAGATATTAATAGTAACAATACACAAGATCCCAATAAAATACCAGAGTGCTTATTCACTTCAATAGAAAGCGTGAGGCTTTGACTGCGTGCTTCATTTCCCCTATGGAGTCGCCAAAAAATTGTTGGGTGAAAATTCTATAATCCCTTTTAACATATTACAAAACCTTGATTTCAACCACAGTTATGTGAGATAGAATCTATCCTCTCAGAAAGGGGAGGAACTCATCTTACCGTTGATTGAAACTAAGGAAAACTAATTAGATATTTACAATAAAGTACACTACAACAACAATATGGGGGTGTGTCACATTCGTGATTCTCTCTTTTTTCAGAGAATATGTTTTACAATGTTTTATAATTTTAACTGTTGGATGCAATAAAACTTCAATTTAAAACTAAGCAGTAATTCCAATATTCATATTTTGTCAAAGCAAAGTCTATGAATACCAGCATGATAAAGATAAGTACAACAAACAAGAAAAGCTCATGGAGGCACAAAATTGTTCTATAGTTTCCGATAATGAATCCTTCAAGATAGTAACAAACATTGTAAAAGAAGCACAAAGTCTTCAATATACTTCACAATTAATCCCACGAGCAAAATGAATAAATATAAGCACAAAGTCTTATAGAGAATTCACCAATAATAACCACAATTTCAAGCAATGAGTATAGCTCAAAGTCTACATAGATTCACTCAAAAGCCTTTCAATCTCAATCACTTAACACTATCAATTTCAATAAAATCACAAGATAATTGTTCCCAACACAAAGTTTGGTTTGCAACTTCACTTCTTTATTGATCAAAAATAGATTCACAAAAATGAACTCAAAGTTTCAATATTTGCTTCACAATTGGGAAACACTTTGTTGCATAAGATAAAAGGTTCATAATACAATAGAATCCTCTCTTATTTATAGATGGGAGAGGAGAGATAATCTAGGAAAAACCTTAAACAACTAGTTGACTTCTTCAAAAATGTCATCCATAAATGTAGGAGAACATATTTGTTTTACATGTAATAATATTTTTCAAAATGACATGTAAAATGTCAAAACCTATCTACATAAACTATGAAAATGCTAAAATTGGGAAATCTAATCTAAGGAAAAAATTAGCCTTCTTTGACATCTTTCTTTGGATGAAAACTTCGTGATGACGTATGCTTCATCACTGTCTAGCATTGGAGTGTACTTTGGAGATGACAAGGATTCTTGAGATTGACTCCTCCGATGAGATTTGAACTCTTTCTGGTGCCTTTTAGGAATAATTATTAAATCTAGAGCAAGCTAGAAATCCATCATTTTGTTCGTTGAAGCTATCGAGAAGTTTTTCTCTTCAAATTCTTCTTGAAACATTGATGAACACTTCCTTGAAAAACTGAAACATAGGAAGAACCTTCCATGGTTGTACTTCAAAGCCTTCTTGCTTGGTAATAAGCAATAACTTGATCAAAACTACTTTAGAATCTAGGCACAGGAGATTAGAATGTATGAAAGAGTAGGATTTAACAATTCTAATGCAAAGGTAGGAAAAAATGAGGTTTTAGCATAGGGTATTGCACTACAAATGTAATTAGTCAAATTTTCAAGACATTGCATATTGGATGTAAATCTGAGCAATTTCATGGGTTTGGGAAGCTTGAATGCACTAATGGTAGAGAATGGAGTGGAAGCAAGAAAACTAGCAAATGGATGTGAGCAATGGAGCGAGAAAATTTGGGCAAAGTGGGTGAAACAGAGCAATAGTGGTGGAACGAGGTTTGAAAAGCAAATGGAATGATTTTTTGAGTGTTTAATGAAAAACTATCTTTTGTGCAGGGGCGCTAAAAATTAGTTCCCTTACATCTTGGAAGTTCTTCCTTTGATGCACAAGTACTGAAAATCAGTGCTCCAATATGCCTTGAAGGTCTTTGATGATTTTAATGTCTGAGCGCTAAAAATCAGCGCTATGAAATTTGGTGGGAAAATTCATTTCATCTTTGAGTGCTAAAAATCCCCACTCTTACATGTCCTAACATGATGTTTAGTCAAATGCAAAAGAGGGTATTTTAATTGCTTGTAAACATGAAGTATGGTAAAAACTTTTCATGCGGGAGCAATGAAAATCACCACTCCTGCACATGGAGTTAGGGAAAATATAATGTGCAAAAGCGGTGATTTTCACCTCTCCTACATAAAGGAGGAACCATGCATGACCAAGCGGAAAAAAACCACACTATGGCATATGATGACTTGGAAGAAAAATAGGTGGAAATGAACTTGACTCACAAAAGTGATAGCGTTAAAAATCAATGCTAGTACACCAGAAGAAAACCCAATAAATAAAAGACAAAAGAAAATGACGAACATGTGAAAACCAAATAAATTTAGGGCAAACAATGGTAGAATGAGAAGAATTCAAGAGTAAACATGTCAAAACCTATTAAAACATGAAAACAACTAAGCAAGAAAATGAATAAAACTGCCAAACGCACCTATAATTAGAATGAAAGGAGAAGAAACCCTAGCTCAATGAAGATAGAAGATATGCGCAAAAATCAAAACAAATCCAGACATCTAGGACAATCTTTGATTTTGAAGGTGTTTGCTAGATGTAGAGGAGGTTGAATACATAGCAAGACATGAAAAAATGAAAGAGAAAAGAACTTAAAAGGAGATTGAAATGACTTAAAAATGAACAATTAATAAAGCACAAGCTGCATTAATGACTAGTTGTGCGAAGGAGGAAAAATGTAGGAGCAGTGATTTTCACCGCTCCAACATTATGAAGACTTGGAAAAAAGATCACATGTGAAAGTGCTAAAAATTAGTGCTCAGACATTTGACATGGAGTGAGTGAAAAGTGTAGGAGCGCTGAATATCAGTGCTACAACGCTTAGAAGAATTTTAGTAAACTTGCTCATGTAGGAGCGTTGAAAATCAACGCTCCAACATGAGCAATTTTTTTTCTAAATCCCAAAGGATGAAAATTAACAAAACATTCATTTTGAAGATTTTTGAGAAATGACCAAGGACAAACACTCAAATGGATGATTCGAGGTGTAGGACTACACATTAAGGTAAATAAATTTTTTCCTCATTTTGCATGCTTGAAGTGCACCGATCTACAAAACAAATAGGTTTCGTAGGGGGTTATCCTATGAATTGAGCTTAGCTAGATTCGAGGATAACAAGTTGATATGGGAAATATGGGGAAATATTATTGTTTTAACCCCATAATAGTATATGAAATTGTATAAAAGGGGGAGTTGCTGGCTTAGGGTGGACATGGGAGGAATCTTGGAGATTGATGTATGAAAAGACCTTTCTAATTGTTTTCTTTTTAGTGTAATTGGGATTTTAAGGCATTTGAAGCCTAACCCTTGAACCCTTGAGTGCAAGAGAAGGAGAATACAAGGGTGTCTTTAGGTGTTCAGAGGGGACTGTGAGAGGATTTTTTTTTGTAGGTTTGACACATTTTTTAATGTAATAAGGTGAATTAAAGCTTGACATCATTAATAAAAAGTGGTTCCACATTGAGAAGCGAACCTGAAGATGTAGCCTGAACACATGGGTGAAGTTTGTTAACAAACATGTTATTGTCTCTTCATTTTCTCTTATTTCTTTCAGTATTTTGATTCTTACTTTGAGTTATTAATTACAAAAATTAAGGTAATTAATTAACGTTTCATTAAGTTATGTAATGAATAAGTACACCTAGTTCTGCAATTTCAATTACAAATGGACATAGCCATGTGATTCTATTGATCAAGAATTTATATATCTGAATGAAGTGCAATATAAGTTATTAAGCCTTGATTACAAATGAATTTTGGTATCAGAGAATTTTAACAAGAAAAATTGCAAGTCATGGATGTTAACTAGGTTGAAATTAAAGTGAGGAGAAGGTGTACTTGAAGAGATTAATCTAGAGATCAGATCAAGACGAGTTACTCCAAGAAAAACCATGACACAATCAGAAGAAGGAAAATCTCCTAGTCCTAAAATCTTTGAGAGTGAAGAACAATGTATAAAACTATATGCATTGGATGTTGTTCCTCATACAATGTCATCGTTGACATGTCACCTGAGAATGTGGAGTAACAACCAATTTTTAATGGGTGCACAACATCCATCACACACAACCTATCCGATAAGGTTGACACTACTAACATAGAACATACTAGATACATTTAAGTACTAATTGATTTGATACCTAGACAAGGTTGTTGGGTTGTGTTCCTTATCCTTATGAACATTATTGCTTAGGTAGATGATGAATTCTAATTGTAAGGTAGAAAATTTTGATTGCTATGGTTTAGGACATAGAACAACAACCTTCTACACTCCACATTCAAGGAAACCCTAGAGATCTCAATCCAAAGATGAAGTAGAGGAAAGAGATCTTGCAATAAGGTTGTCCTAGGTCTTATTATAAACTAAAGAGGGGTTCACCACAAAGCTAGGGCTTGGAAAGACTAATAAAATGCAAGATCTAATGACAAAACCCAATGATGTGCAAAGCTTAATTAAGTGACCTAGAAATGTAAGTAAATCATAACAAAAAACTATAAAATCAGAAGTGTGCACCTGGAAACCTATAAAGGCTTGAATGAGTACCTGAAATGCTGAAAACATTGATTTTGATGTTGATTGGGACTCATACACTAGCTTGGGAAATTTAGTCCCAAACTGGGCTTTCTGCACCAAAATTGGAATTTGACAGTGCTTATTCTGAATCTCCTAAAACCCTAAAAATTGGTTGTACTGGGACTCATATGCCCAAGGTAGTGTATTTGTCCCAATATGATTTTTCAGAGGATTAAGATTTGATTCTTCTCTCTAATCTCTTCTCTCTCTACCACACTTTGTTTATGAATCTGAAACCTTAATTTCAGACCTGTAGAAGAATTTTCATGACCTTGCAAGTGAGGAGATTACTCCAACAACTTCCTTCAAGCTTGTAACCTAATCTTCAAAAATTCTTCAAGATCCTAATGGTTAGCTTTATTTAGCTTAGAAAGGGCCCAATACCTAATATGAATGTGTAAAACACATCATAACACTAGATCAAGGCAACCTTAAGTTCATTTTAACATTAATCATTCCAAAATTAAGTAAGGAAAAGGGATACTTTTTCCATTGTTACATATATCCCCCACTTTAGTGAGAGGATGAACTTGCTTCAAACTGACACTAAAGTAGTCATTCAAGAGGGGTCCAAGTGTACCGATGCAAATGGTCTAGGATAACAAGGATCAAAGGAGGTGGTTAAGCCCCTAGGATCCAAGATCGTATGTCAAACTAGCATAAGCACAAAAGGACAGATACAAGGTGTATGATATGCAACAAAACAAGATACACAAACATGTAATGTCAAAGACTAAAAGAAAAAAAAGAAAAAAAAAAGAAAAAGAGGTGGATCAAGCTTTGATCATTTGTCCAACATGATGTGGATCAAATCTAAGCTGTTTGTCCAAAAATGCAAGCTCACTCTTAGGCAACAAACCTTCAGGCTGTCCTTTGGGTGAGTAATCCAAGAAGGTGAGACACATACATACATGGCCAATATACGCTCTCACACACACACACGAGTGGCTAAGGGAAATTCATGCCTCAAATCAGCTTCCTGTCCAACCATATGAAAGCTATACCTTTTGGTAACTTTGATAAGGCACCACACAAAAATAAAATTCAATCTTCATTAAGAAAGAAAATATTCATATACTTAGAACTCACGAACAAAAAAGATGGCACTACAGGAAAGAAAAGTGTGTTATGCAAGGTGGCCATATAACAAATAGTGTAAGGTGCATTCAAAGGGATTTTGCTTAATTCATGCAAGGTCTCTTCTTAGGGAACATTGTGTCTAATATCTCCAAGAGAGGACAAGTCAGAGAAATATCATGCTCTCAAAGGAAATCAAAGCCCAATGACACCACCAAGAAAAGGATGTATTGCAAGAAAAAATAAAATTGCACAATGAGACATGAGTGTAGATGTATGCCACCACTTTAAAGTAGCTGCTAATGCCATTTTTGTGAGCAATTTCTTTAAAGTAGAAGAATACATGAGAGCTTATTTGGAAAGCCCTATGCTAAGTCATATGTTTCCAATAAGCTACGTCATGAATAAGTATGTGACATGCAATCCAATTTAAGGAATGTCATTCACATCCCAAGCTTGCTCTTATATGTACATGAGAGGTGATCAACTAGCCAAAAGTGACAATGACAAGTGACATATGAGGACAAGGCTACCAAACCCCTTGCCCCCACTGGTGCAAGAAAAGGATGAGCTGAGGTGATTGATGAGAGGTTTGAAAGTCAATATGAATTAGAGGAATTAGGTACCCCAACATAAGGAAGAGCACCACACTCCTTAAGATGTTGAATTCTATCATTTAAAGCCTTACAATCATTAGTATAATGACCATGAACTCTACGATATGCACAAAATGAATTCTTGTAGTAAAAATTCTTTCGTGTTCTTGGAGGGAGAGATATCAAATGATCTTGGAGGAGTCTTGACAAGATACCCTCTTGATTAGAAGTAGAAAATGTTCCTTTATTTACACAAGATGTCATACACACACTAAATGATAAGGCATTATCTGAAAAGGGAGATAAGGGTGGTAAACCTAAATCTTTCTTGAAAGAGTATGGTATATCAGTTTGCTTCGTATGTTCATTGCATCCATGTGTAGGAGGGAGATTGTATCCCATACCATAACAATCTTTCAATTCAGATAAAGGGGGTTTATGCTTCTGAGAAGGATTGGCTTCTTGATGAGAACACAAATCCTTTTTGAAGTTATGCAATGGCCCATCATGAGGGATGGGAGTGAAATAGCCCCCATCACCAACGTGGGGTAACATTGTAGAACCAAGTTGAGAAAATGAAACACAAGGATTTTTTGGTTTAGATTGTGAGATTTTGCATTCTCCCATAAAGGAAGGTGTAAAACCCCAATCGTCATGCTAGAACTTGTATCTAAAAATGAATCGTTTGTATATGAATCTTTGGACTTTGAGGGTGATATTTTGGATTCTTTACTAAAATGAGGTGTAAAATCTAATGACTCCCAATTATCACTAAGGAGTTTAGGATTAACATCAACTTGTATAGGTTCAACTTTTGATTTTGGAATGAAAGTATTAGGGGAGTTGGAAGTGTTGTGATCGTATGATTTATATCTTTGTTCATCTACTTCAACCATGTATATCTTGTTGTTGTATTCAAATTATCACACAGTGAAGAGTAGATGGGACTTCTTTCATAACATGAATCCATGGTCACCCTAGGAGAAGATTTATGAAAGAGGTCTTGACATGATATGGATAGGGGTAGGTAACACTATAGGTCCAACATCAATAGGTAATGTGATCATTCCTAATGGTTTCCTATTAACATTTTTAAATCCATAAATATGAACATCATTAAGTTGGATATGTATGCAACACAAGGGCAGGAAACTGGGAGGGGGGGTGAATCAATTGTCACAAAAATTAAACTTATTAAACTTATTCTCAGATCTGATAAATAAACATGAAAGAATAAACCATAACCACATCAAAAACACACATAAGACCAATATTTTTTATGTGGAAACCCTATTAGGGGGAAAACCTTGGTGGAGGTTAATCCACAAGATTATACTATGTTAAAAGTATAAAAGTATTAGAAATGGGGAATGCACATGCATTTAGGCACACTGCCTAGAGAAAACTACTCAAATAAAAAAGGCTTACTTCCCAAAGGAAGACTCACTATCTTACAGTCACATTTGGATTACATCCAGAAGATTTTGAACTGAGAAAATAACATCTTATAATGCCTGATTACAGTTTTGATTAAGCACATAAACACTTTCTTTTGCTCACTCTTCTTCACACTTTACTTCTAACTTCGAAAGATTAGAACATTATTCACACACAATACACAACATTCTTCACACGCCACACCCTCAAATGGTATAAAAAATTGATCATATATATCCGCAATTAAGGATAACATCAACTACGTGTCAGCCCAACAAAATATAAAATGTGTACAAATTGTCAGCCCAAATCAATAAACAATTATCAATGCACACCAAACAATGTAGGCCAAAACATAGTAAGGACCCAAAAAAACATCCTCAAATACAAAAAACCTTCAAAAATTATGCCTCAAAGATCCGCAACATGCTACAATCACCCTTTTAGTCATGATCATGAAAAACATGAACTCACAAAAGAAAATCACCAATCGCGAGCACAAAAATCAATGTGGACCAACAACATAGATAGAGAATGATCTAGAAACATCCATAAGTATCATGAATCACCATAGAAGCATCAAAAAAAAAGAAAATTACTAGAATCACTTCATCTTCTTTTAGGAACACCAACTAAAGTAACAAAACAACTGTCAGAACACAAATACTCATAACTAAATCAAATCTTCATGCGAACCTTTGAAACTTCATGTGGATAAAAAAGATATAATTTTCAACAAACCCTTTAATCTACAACCTCTTATCATCAATATACTGAGATAGCCACCATGCTGAACTTCACTGCACCACCGACAACCTACAACTTATTTTATT
This sequence comes from Sequoia sempervirens, assembly GCA_007258455.2. Classification (NCBI taxonomy): domain Eukaryota; kingdom Viridiplantae; phylum Streptophyta; class Pinopsida; order Cupressales; family Cupressaceae; genus Sequoia; species Sequoia sempervirens. Next base: position 281,026,243 of record VDFB02000003.1, read on the forward strand.
ACAAATTTCTCAATATCCTCGACATATACAGCCTTAAAGACATTAATGCCAGTAGTGTTGACATCAATGACAACCAAAAATCAACAATATCCAATAGGATAAGCCTCTTGTCCATGCAATTTTTTTCTAGGAGGTCAATGCTACAAATATTAAGACCCGCTCCATTGTTTATGAGAGTGCTTAATTGTGATTTCATTAATGATCACTTTTATCATCAAGGCTTCATTTTTGTTTTGAATCTCAAGTGAGGGTAATTCATGTTTATGGAATGTGATTTCTAATTGTGTGAATTGCATACAATCAAAGGAGGATGTTATATCATGCACTTTCATAGAAGATTGGATCTCCTCTTGCTTCATTTGCAATAGTTCTTGGAATAACAAATTGTATGTAGGTGATAATTGAATAAGTTTCCATAAGGATATATTAGTTGGAGTCTTTTTAAGGTTTTCAACTGTATCATGTATAGGTGAATAAGGAGCACTAGGAAAAATATGTTGTGGAAATGGTAATGAAGTAGGAGTTCTTTGTGGTTTCCTACATGTTTGAGCAACTATGTTATATCTTTGTTGCTGCAAAATATTGTTGCTGTTAAGTTGCATTAAAGATTTCAGGAAATCTCTAATTTTCTTTTTATGTGGATTACTAATGGAAGGTGACCTAGGAGGCTCACTAGTTAAAGGAGATCCAATGTGTGTAATCATAAACTCAAAAAAACTGTCTTTATTTGCATGATCTCTTAGTGAAGAGGAGTCTAATGTCATTTCATCATATTCACCTAAGCCTCATTACATGTGTCATTGTTTATATTTTCTTGCACCATGATATCCTCCCTAGGAGGAGATTTTTAGGAGAACTACAAACTAGATGTTCATGACATTAAAAGTTTGGTTCTTCTAAAATGACTTCATCGTAGGTAGGGGAATGATCAATGGTTGAATTGTATTGTTCATTAATGATTTTATTGTCTTGTTCCATAATGTTTTCCCTATGGGAAGAGAGACACATAATATTCTCATGACCTTCATCTATTGGATTTTATAATGTCAAAGTATCTTCTTCACAACTAGGAGAGATACTAGGAGAAGAACAAATGTGATTATCAAAATTGTCCAAATTTTCACTCCTTTGTCCCATAATGTCTTCCAAAGTAAGGGAAGAAACAAAAGGGGGTTCTCATAGATCTTAGAGGTTTGATTATCTAACACCAACATATCCTCATCATTATCACAAGAGGGGAAGATGTTGGGAGATGAATGTAGGTAGGTTTCAATGGTCTCTTGTTGTGTTGTGTGATCATCATGATTACCTATTGTTATGTCCTCTTGTTTAGCAATGTCTTGCCTAATAGGAGAGGTAAGAGGAGAGAAACAACTAGGGTTCTCAAAACTCTCATTGATTAGTTCTTCTAATGCTAAAATATCTCTTTCACAACTAGGAGAGATATTAGGAGAAGAAAAAATATGATTGTTATGATTACCCAAGGTTTATTTCACTAAACTAACCTCACTCATAGAAGGGATACTAGGAGAGGGATTAATGATGAACAAAAAGAGAGGGTAGAGGACTTCATATTCATATGCACTTAACAAAACTTTCTTACAACACTCAATAAGATCTAAAAATAGAACATGAAGTATGATCTAACTATATATTTTTGCAATGAAAACATGATGTATTGATTGTTCTACAAGCTTGAGATGCAACAATGATAGAGAAAACATTCAAAAGGACAATGCAATTTTTAGATTTAAAACAAGGTAATTTACTATTACACTATGCAATGATATGAAAGTGAAGTGTTGTAAATGTGAATTTGGAATTGAGTAATGCATTAAATGAACCTAATTAAGTTAGATCTAATGAAATGCATGTAATAGAAACTCAACCAATTGAAACATATAACTAATGGAAGCAATCAAAAGTGTAGAAACAAGGTTTTAAATGCTATAAAATGTAGTTTTAGATCTACACTAGGACTAAATCGCCTAGAGGGGTGTATGAGTCCCAATGAGGGATTTTTTGCATAATTTTTAGTAAATTTTAAGTGATTTTTATATTTTTTGTTTCAGTGATGTCTAAGCTAAGTGAAAATGAAAATTTTAGATGAAATTTCATGATGCAAGATGCAAAAATGCAATCTATTTGCACTTTCACTAATGCAAGATTTAGAAACCCTAGAATGTCAATTAACTAATGCAAAGTTAATGCAAGCTGGATCTAGGATGATGATGCACTCCAAATCAGAGAATGAAATGTTCTAAATGCAGGTTCACCAAAATGTAAGGTAGAAAATTGTCAATGCTATGGTTTAGGACATAGAACAACAACCTTCTACACTCCACATTCAAGGAAACCCTACATATGTCAATCCAAAGATGAATTAGGGGAAAGAGATCTTGCAATAGGGTTGTCCTAGGGTTTGATTATAAAATAAAGAGGGGTTCACCACCAAGCTAGGGCTTCGAAAGAATAATGAAATGCAAGATCTAATGACAAAATCTAATGATGTGTAAAGCTTAATTAAGTGACCTCGAAATGCAAGTAAATCAAAACAAAAAACTATAAAATTAGAAGTGTGCACCTAGAAACCTATAGAGGCTTGAATGAGGATCTAAAATGTTGAAAACATTGATTTTGATGTTAACTAGGACTCATATGCCAACATAGGTGATTTATTCCTAGACTGGGTTTTCTGCACCAAAACTAGAATGTGCTTATTTTGAATCTCCTAAAATCCTAAAAAATTGGCCGTATTGGGACTCATACACCCAAGGTGGTGTATTAGTCCTAGTATGATTTTTTGGAGGATTAAGATCTAATTTTTCTCTCCAATCTCTTCTCTCTACCACACTTTGTTTCCGGATCTGAAACTTTGATTTGAGACCTATAGAAGACTTTCCATGACCTTAGAAGTGATAATATTACTCCAAAAACTTCCTTCAAGCTCCAAAAACTTTGATTTGCAATTACACATATATAGAGAGAAAAACTTGTTGATTGTTAGGGAAGGGGGGTTTTCCTTTGTCAAAACCCTTTGAGTTAATTAAACCAAATGATGAGATAATGAAATAAGGATGTGAAACATGGAACATGGAACATGAAACATTAACAATGATACCTTGAATGATGCCTTGTAAATCTACAATCTAACATGAAGTGGCCATGAAGAATGTAGATCTAGATCTTGAATGTGGATATGAAACAATACTTGAAAATGGATCTTCAATTCTACATCACAACACTACCTCAACAACATGCTTGATGCTTGATAATCTTGACATGATGATGGATCTTGAATTTCTGCAATAATTGGTGAAGAAATTTGCCCTTGAATGTGTTAGAAATGCTCTTGTAAACTCTCTTGATGCTCTTGTGAAGTCTTGTAATGTTTAACTCCTGAGTAGTTGACTTGATATTATGAAGGCTTAATTAAATAATGATTTGAGACCTTGTTTATATAGAAAATCCATCCAAGTTACTGTTTATTAGATCCTAGAGGCTGACATTTATAAAATTTGAATTTAAAACCTTGATTTCCTACTCAAAACCCTAAAAAGGGTCCAAATGGGAATTATATGCCACCTCTAGTGTATGGGTCCCACCTGGGTGGGACTCATATTCCCAAGGTGGTGTATGGGTCCCTCAAGACCTTTTTAGAGAGAGAAAGTGTTGAGGAGTTAAGAAATTAAGTCTATTTGTTGATCTTGTCAAGATTTTGGTTGAAATATGTCTCATGATTCATAATATAAAGTATTAGGGGCCTATTAATGATAATATAAAGGCCACAAATGTAAGAGGGCCCAAAACTCAATGTGAAAATGTAAATAGATATACTTTACAACATCAAATTAAGACAAAATTAGGTCTATTTAGTTTAAAATGGGCCTAAATCCAATGTGAATGTGTACAACACATTACACCACTAGATTAAGGAAACATTAGGTCCAAGGGTGATAAATTTAATGTAAAGGTGTAAATGAATACACTTTACAACATTAAATCAAGGAAAAGTTAGGTTTATTTAGCTTAAAAGGGCCCAAGAAATAATGTGAATGTGTAAAACACATCAAAACATTAGATCAAGATGACCTTATGTTCATTTTAACATTAATCATTCCCAAATTAAGTAAGGAAAAGGGATACATTTTCTAGTGTTATACTAATATAGACACAATATCAATATTAATGCTAAAAACCCCACAACATTTTCACTCTATATCATTTCAATGATCATATTAATACTAATGATAATGTTATTATTAAATATAGTTTTATTGTGGGTATTAATATTATTATTATCACTATTACACTATATTATTATTCTCAAATGTTAATATTACTCAATTTTTAATTTCATTAGTTACAATCAATATAAATGTGTTTTATTAAAAAACTAAGGGAAAGGGCTCGTGAACCCGAACAAAAGATCAAAAATCAAGCCACAAGGCCAACAATTCAACACCAAAGAAACAAACTCATCAAAACATATAGACTGACACCAAGAGTGAAACAACAGAAGGCCAACTGACCCTACCACAAATCGGTAAAAGGAAACCAAACAACTATCTACGTAGACCACAGAACAAGGAAACTACAAACCCTAACTAGTTCTTGGGACTATTGATCAAGTCCCTTTCCATCTTTAACTGATCCAACTCCTCACTCTAGGAATTCTCTTCTTCAACATATTTATCCTTAGATGTGTAAGGAAAATCAGATGTGGAAACAATTCTCCTAACGTCAATAACTCAGGAAAGAATGCAGATATACTTTTAATTTTTCCAATTATAGTTGAACTAAGATGTATTATGAAACAGATAATAGAAACAAAGTATTTGAAAATCACACATGAACACCAGATATACGTGGGAAAACCCTTACTGGAGAAAAACCTACCACACCAAGAGAAATCACTTTGTATTACAGTAATGAAAATTACATACAAATTCGAGACTTATCTTTCTGGTGTCATTATATAGCAACATTCACCATTAACATTCTTGTATAGGAATCTTCACGTTACAGTCAACATAATACATCCATTGATACAATCACTCAACAACCTGTCGATTCAACCAACCGATTACAAACTACAATCACAGAGTATATCCACGTCGAACTCTGTCTATAGAACTTCTTCACAGAACTGTCAAAACAAACCAACTACTAACAATTCACATTCGGCTCCTCCTATTCATCCACAAGATGCCACATCGGAAAGTCTTACTGAGTCAACAGAATTTGCACTGTATTGGCATCTCGGTGAGACACTAATAGTGTCTCGCCGATGCCACATAGCTTACATACCGAAGTTGCCAAGAGTCTCTGTTATCGCTAAGACTTTCTATCGAGCTTCATGAGTTACACCGAGTCATCAAGCAGTCGCCCAAACCTATCACTTTCGCCAGGAGATCATAGCGAGTCACCAAAGGTATACCGAAGACACAAGTCACATCGAGCTCCACAGGATAGTCGACAAGACATACCAATATCATCAAGAGGTTTCTCTGAGATCTCTATTGTCACCCCGAAGCTATCAACAGTTGCCAAGACATACACCCTTTGCTAAGAGAACATACCAAACTCCAAGACTTACCCCAAAGGCTCTTCATCATCAACAAGACTCATCAAAGTCACTGGGACTTCTTACCAAGACCACCATGTTCCACCGATGACCAACATTCGCCAAGAGCTACACCAAAGACTTCAAAAGGTGTTTCTATCGATGAGACCTTCAATGTTCATTGAGACATCTTCCCGGGACCTTGAGTTACTCTGATAGCCATCAGCTATCGACAAGACATCCTTCAGTTGCTAAGACATTTCTATGACCACTTTGAGTTACTCCAAAGAATGTTTGGATGTTTCCCCATTGGCGTGACCTTCTCTGTTTGCTGGGACTTCTCACCAAGCCATATGTTACGGTGAAGACACCAGCAGTATTCCTATCGACAAGACATTAGCCTTTGTTGAGACTTCTTAGCAAGAACCCTTAGCTATCCTGAAGCCATTGTTGCCAAGAGTCTCACCGATACATGATTGAATGGCCTGTCAGCCAGAGGTCTCCCGAGCACTAAGAGATCATAATGAACACTCCTTGTCATAGCGATAGACTCCACAGTGCAACCTTTAGGCAAGACATAAGCTAGGTCACAACGACCTGTACAAAACAAAATGTATCAAACCTACTAGTTGGCCAGACATGATAGATGTCATATCGACTTTGCTCTAATGGAGGTTTCAGCCTATATAGTTTGAGGCACATATTTCCAACAAGATGGTATCTCCATTTCATGAGAAGAATCCTTTCTTCTCTATGCCTTCCTTACTTTTTCCATACCATTCATGGTTCCAAAGATTTCCCTACTCATAATTTCGTGTGTGAGGAGATCAGCCTATTAAATGCTTTGTCCAATTGGTTAACTTTTTCCTATAACACAAGAACTGAACCTTGTAAAACTGAAGAGACTTACCTTCCTTCTCCATTTCATTTTTAGGGTCCGCCATTTTTTGCATACTAATTTCTTCATTCTCTTTTTCTATTTTTTGGTCTCCTTCTTCATCTTCTTCCTTAGAATCCTTCACCCTCTTGATTAGAACCCTCCTCCTCTTCTTCTTCTTCACTACTAATAGACTCCTCCTAAGGGTCCTGACCAAAAATTGCCACCAACTCCGTTTTTCTTAAATCCAAGGGATCCTCCTCTTCTAAGGGTTCATCGTGAGGTTCTTCAAAACACAACTTTGTTCCTTTGGTAGTTTGGCCCACCAATTTAGGAGACCTTCTACCACCTTTCCCACTACTAGAATCATCCACGTGGCCTTCTCCATCCTCATCAAGGATCTCATTTGTCACCCTTTTCACCATTCTTGGTTCAATACTATCTTGGAACTTCCTTTTGACACCAGAGGGATAGCCAATAATTTTTTTTCCTTTCGTAGCCAAAAAAACATGATCCTCTTTGGTTAATAATCCTTTAGTGGTAGAATTTTTATCCTCAGAAGGTACAAGAGTAGCAATTCTTTGGGGGGATTATCATTCAAATGAGCGTCAACCAAAGGGGAAGCCTCACTTTGTTTCTTGTGAGGGTTGTGATTAGGGTTGGGGGAGCACTTGTTATCTTAGGCTTCAGTATTTTGGGAGTCATTCACCACAAGGGCTAGGAAGAGGTGTTCTAGAGGAGAAATGGCTATATAATCTTTGAATTAGGCTCTGGTGAAGGGGAGGCAAAGCCCCTTTTGGCCTTACATTAATTTAGAGAAGAAAGAAAAAAAAAGGTATATTCATTCTTTCCTTCCTTCTAATATTAATAAGAAAAAGAAAATGATACCCAAAGACAATAGTATACCTTCCTTCAAAAGTGAAATACTTCATTATATGCATGCTAACCACTCCATATGTTCTCAGGATTTTTTCATGATCATTACTAGTTTTGGCAGTTCTGAAGCTTCTCCTCTCCTTCTAGGAAACTATCAATGAAACATTGATAGTTTCCATTACTTATTTTTTCCACTTTAAGACCATTGTAAACTAGACCAATCATAAACATTATGCTACCAATCGCAACTCTTCATTGCCATGAAAAAGGGGATCATGCCAACATCTTCAAAGAGATTCTAGATCTCAACATTTTGTTGGAAAGACACATAGGAGAGCAGCTCAGACCTCTTTCTAGGACCCCCTTGATAATTATGTAACTGGTAGGAGTTTTTTGCACTTTTTCCTCAAAAACTTCTATATAATTGTAAAATAAATTAACCCCCCACTGGATGTAATAGTAATCACAATCACTGGGAGAGAAATTAGAATCCCATACAATATATAAGAAACCCACACCAAAATCACTAGTATTCTAGAAAGATCCACCAAAGATTTTAATAATTCTTTTTCCATAGTTTGAGGCCAAAATTATCTTTAGCCGAACCTCCATAATCTTAAGCCAGTACCCAAAATTTGTGCGAATATCACCCATCTTTATAATGATTCAGGGTGCTACCACAATAGTGGTTTACACTTTCTGGGAGATCCTGATTTTTTCTGAAATGACATATTTTTAAAAAATATAATGATTTAAGCCTTGAAAAGTTCCATTTAAAGGATTTCAATTGAATAGGGTTTGATCAAACCACCTTATACCAAGCCCCCTTGGATAGAACCCTGCTAGTTTAAAACCATACCTATAATGGAGTCTCCTTTACACCTATCAAAATGCTGATAAAAAACCACTTTTGATTTACTTTTTGGGGGATCAAATGAATTCATTTAAAATTTATATTTTTGTAAGTATGTAGTCCTTATTATGAGCTTCCAAAAAAGTATAATTTTAATTAAATTTAAATTGATTATTATATTTATTTTTTATTTCTTCTGAATGTAGGTTTTTCACCAAAAATCAAGCTCTTTGTTTTGCACATGTGGAAAAATAGAAGATTATAAAAAAAAATTTGAAAAATATGAGTGCACCAGATATTGGAGTCCTTGATCCAACAAAAATAAATAAATTGAATTTCGATACATACAAAAAAAAGTTACGCATTATACGGTCCCGCTATGTCTAAATTGTAATTGGTTTAACTTTGAAACTTGATGAAAGAAAAAATATTCAATAAAGACTATCTAACCAAGTGGAAGCACTAGATATCAAAGTTAGAAATATAAATTTGAAAGAATTAGAATTTTATCCTTCATGGAAACAAAGTTATGTGTTATACGGTGAGCACCACTTTTTAAAAATGTTGTTTTCTGAAAAAAAATGTTTTCGAGGGAGATGGAAAAAGAAGTGCAATCTGATTCCAAAAATTTTGAAAAAAATATATTTGGAATCTATAGACAAAATGTCACAAAACCCTAGTTTGCATAATCTTCAAATTCCTCACGGTTTAGCCACTATAGGTTCCTGAAAGTGAAGATGTAGTTAAAAAAATTATTTCATTGTCCAGTTTGGCCAAAAATTGTAAACTACTATTGTGGGATCACCCATTTTAAAATCTCTCTACTATTAAGGGAATTAGTGAGGTGGCATTTATCAGTAGGTGACCTTGAAATCATGTGAAAAGTATCCATTGAAGTACTCTTCCATCCAAAATGCACAAGTAAATTAATTCTCATTACCTTTACAATTATATTAAATAAGTGACTGGTCTTGTCATAACCATCCCCTTCTTTAACCATTAGATCAATTTAAAATGATTTCCCTTTAAAAAAATGTTTTTGTAATGAATAAATCTAACCAGATTTTTCATTTCCTTACTTTTTGTCTTATTCTAGCTCGCTAAATTTTTAGAAGAGTTTTGATTGAAAAATATATTTTCTCTATCGCTTTCCTTTGTCATCCCATCAATCTTACAAGTTCACCACATCATACAACAACACATGGTTAAACACCTTATTAGAGCTGACATAAGAAAAAGCACTTTAATACTTGCCATTTGACCCCTCCTCATACACGTCAATAGTTGAGCTAGAAAATTTGAATTCAAAAAAGAGTGGTAAATGCTAAGTCTTTTCCAAGCCCTAAAGCTAATTTTAAACATTGTGATACAAGTAATCTGAAACATCGTATTTATCAATAGAGCTAACACTACTCAAATGGTCATTTGAAACCCCTTCCTTTATCCTTTGCTGGAGATTCTCAAACTTCTAGGAAAGCCATTGGAAAATTGAAAGGCCAACATTTAGAATAGAATCCACAGCTATGTTACCTTCTCTAAAAATATGGTGCACAATATACTGATCCAAAGAGTTAATTATTCTTTTAGAGTCCTGGATCATACTCTTGATATTAACGTTTTGATTATATTAAAACTGGAAGGGCTAGTACCCATTACAAAACATCCATAGAGGCAAACCTAAGACTCGCGAGTAGTGAAAAAACCAAAAAATGAAATAGAAACTAAAGCTTAAACAGTTTGACCAACATGAATAAAAAAAGGAAACCATGGAACCAAGACCAACACAAAACCACCAGACACCTACAGGTCCCCTAAAATCTTGAGACCAGTGATCATATTCCACTCTTGAGATAGGAACTCAAGATTCTTCTTGAAAGTCACAAACCCCTGAAGAATTACTTGTGTATCCTTAGTGACATCACAAAATTAGGTGGTCACCTTCTTGCCCTTCTTCTTCTGCACATGACCCTCATCCACCTCATCTACCAACCGCTTCCCCTGGCTCTTCCTTATCTCATCCTAAAAAAATTGTATAGTGAGGGTCATATTCTTCACTATTTCTTTGTTGTAGTTGGTGATAACCCTCAAGAATTGCATGGTCTTCTCTTGGTTCTGGTGTAGGATGTCAATTTTAGTCAATAAATTCTTCTTTACTTCCTTAGAGCCAACAATGGCCTGAAGACCATCCAAATCTTTTTCCCACCTTTCCCATTTCTCAAAGGACCTGGCCAAGGAAGTTATCATGCCTAATGCGTCTTATTCTCCACCTCCCCGGGCCACACAACTTGTTGTTCCAGAACCTTTCCCTCCAAGAATTGGATCCTTTCTTTAGTAGCAACCAACTACCCCAAAATCCATTTCATAATATCCTTCTAGACATTAATAGTCTCTAAAATTTAATTCAATTTTTTTCTTATGGGGTTGGCTAGAATACGAATCGACCTAGGTTCAATACTAGGTTCCTAAAAATTGATGCACAAGTTGAGAGAATTATGTGGGCTAGGGTTAGAAATAGGTGGGGTGTTGGGAACCTCTGATTCATGGCCCTAAGTCAAGGAGTGAACAAGGGAGTTAGTTGGTGTGGGGTTCCATGAATCATCATTGTCATTGAAGTTATTAGAATCCCCCAACCCAAAAGAAATGGTCGTGGGCATGGGCTCTGATAGGGGAGTGCATTTGATAGGGATCAGAGGGGTATTATCACTAGCAGGGGCCTTACCCTAGGCTCGAGTGCTACAATGAATGGCAGGAGGACTTTCATTGATAGTGATAGAAGGGTTGGGGTCCCAAGGGGGTTAGTGGGCTCAAGGATAGTCAAGGTGTTCTTGCGCACAGTAGTAGGGGAGGGAAGCAAAGCCACATGAAACTTGCATAAGTGCAATGTAAGGCCTTGGTGGAGGGGTAACTTCTTACATTTGGCTTGGACATTCTTGACATACCACTCAAGTGAAGACAAAATCCAAAATGGGAAATTCATCTTGATATTAAGAATGACGTACCTCATAAGAATTTCAGCAATGGTGCTCCAAAACACCAGGAAGGTCAGCGTGGTTGAAACCATTCTACAACCTGTTCACTTTTTGACCCTCTTTTAGGAACCATTTCATGTCCTCCTAGTAATGGATATTTGACTTGTGTAGGATGCAAGTCCCTTCCAAGGAAAGCCCAGTAACCTCTGCAATAAGCTCGAGGGTCACCATAAAAGAAACACCACCAAGAATATCAGTCTTGTCCACCCACAAATTGATGAAATCCATGGAAATTTTGGGGTTAACACCCTGCATCCCCTCCACATATGAGGCTAGCTTGCCCCATTCAAGAATTTCCTAGACCTCTTTTTCTTGCTTCCAACCATCACAAGTAGTAGGTTCATCTTGAACCAAATCCCCTCCCATCGCAACACCCACAAAAAACAAAGTAGTAAAACACCAGAAATGGAAATGGATTTTTAGAAACCAGAGATACAAATAGTAATAAACCATCAAAGATTAATTAGGAGACTTAAGTTGCCATAAAAGATGAGTGTGGCAACCATCAATATGAGTTGAAAAAAAATCTAGCTTGATCTCATTTGGACAATACTTTGACATCATTTTGAATTAATTCAATCACCTGACTTGGGATTTGGTGGATATCATCCCATTTTACAAAATTTGGAGTAAAAGCTCTAATATTTGCTAAGGCATCTACGACTTTATTGCCTCTTCTAAACACATGATTCACATTGTAATTCCCAAGGGAAATCATGAGATTGTGAGCTGAGGACATAGGGTGCTGAAGAGTCCAGCAGAGAGAGGCAAGCCTAGTCAGCATAAGAATTGTATTCCTTGAGTCCCCTTTGATGATTAAGTTAGAGAAACCAACTTGCATGGTAATTTTAATTTTGTGGAAGGCTATCATCGCCTTAGCAAAACTAGAGGATTAAACCCCTAGATTGACCGCATAAGCCAAAACTAAACTCCCCTTGTAGTCATGGATGACCCCACCCCCACCCACCCGACCTCTCTTGATATTAATGTTGACATTACTCAAATTTAATATCAATGTTATTAGCCTTGTCATTATTCTTTCCTAATGATGATATTATTATGTTTGACATTCAACAAAAACAATGTCACTTAAATTTGAAATAATTGTTACTACTCTAGTCCTAACATTATGTTTGTTATTGATAAATGTTGACATTACTCACGAATTTAATATTAATGTTATTAGCATTGTCATTATTCTTAACTAATGATGATATTATTATGTTTTAAATTCATCAAAAACAATGTCACTCAAATTTGAAATAAGTGTTACTACTCTAGTCCCAACAATTACTCTTTTAATGTCAAAATTAGTGTTGTGAAAACTGTACTAATATTATTTCCCACATTAATATGGTTCTTAATATTCTTTATTTAATGTTTAACTCTAATCCTAATAGTACTAATTATACTAACATTAATGTTGTTATTAATATAACTATCAATGACATGGTTAATATATTATGATTAATATTAGTATTAACACTAATACTAATACTAATATTAATATTAACACTAATATTAATATTAATATTAATATTACTATTAATACTAATACTAATATTAATAGTACTTTCAATTGTAACATCAACACTAAGGGAGAGGGGCCTATAGTGGAGCACCCTAACTTTGTGTTTCTCAAATTCCAATGTGGAAATTTCAAATCACTCCTAATTTTGTACAATAGTTTATTTGGCAACTCGCATGCTTCTATATTTCATTTTAGGGCCACATCATCAAATATGATTATGCATCAAGATGCTTTTTGTTGAGATATCCAAAAAGGCCCAAAAAAAAGTGAGACCAATAGTGGTGCACTAAGTCATGTTTTATTGGTGTGTTGATGTGGCATCACATGATTTGTCAGTTTATGTACTTTATGGATAAAAAGTGTTTTGTAATTGGATATTAAGGTGCTCCACTATGGGGTCCACAAAGGACTACTTCTATCCCCACTATTGGACCCCGCTCCACTATAGGCCTCTCTCCCCTATTACTTGTTATTATTCAAAATAATGTTAGTATCGAGATTACTCTTAATATAAATATTATTAACTTTTATTAATATAAACATGATTAAGTGTCAAGAGTTAGAATATGGAGCACATGAGTGGGAAAGGGAGCGCATATTGAATTTTGAATTCCTTTGGTGAAGCTGAGGATGGTGGGTCTGATTCAGAGGACAATGATGATGTCTCTTGGGTGTTGGAGGTCTAGTGGCTTCGACCTACTATGTTGGGTTCATGTAGGGTGCTATCTTGGTTGACTCCTTGTCATATGGGGAATTCTTTCGCTTCTGTGGATTGGTTTGTGGAAGTTTGGACTCTTGTTTTGGTGTTGTTTCTAGATAGTTTGTGCCATGTAGAGGATTTTGTCTTTTGGAAGAGGTGATGGTTTTTTCCCTTCCCTCTTGTAGTTGTTGTCTGTATGGCGCTTTATTTATCAATGGAGTTCTCTCCATACTTTACACCTTTTATGCCAAATGTTCTACTATCCTCTATGTTGTGCAGCTTGCAAGAACTTCTTCTTAGCCACTCTTTGGCTAATCACTTCTTGTTGGATTTTGGAGCCATTTTCTATCTTGCTAGGTCAAATGTGTACGTTTAGGCATGGTCAGGGTTGGTGTTGAGACTGAAGATACTACTAAGGTCATGGTAGTGGTGCTCATGACCTTGTAGCTTTTGGTGTTTCATGTGTTTTTTTGGTGGTGTTTCCCATGGAGTTACCTTTATTGTGTGGTTATGATGACTTATTTGTGTTTGAGTCCTCTATTTCTTTGCAGTGGCCTATTTTTTCATCTTTTTGAGGGGCATGGGATTTTGGTTCTTGGCATGGGTCCTAGATTTGGCCCATCCTAGTTTCTTTTCTCAGTTGTCTTCTTAGGTGACTGTGAAGTTTGGTTTTACACCTTGGGTGTCAGTGTTAGTATTTTGGGGCAACCCTGGGTTTTGGTGTTCCCTTGGTAGATGCATGTTGAGTTGTATCTCCTTCTTTGGGGTGTTTGTTTTAGAATTTGGGGTGGCATTTTTCTTTTCTTGGCTATTGTGGGTGGTCCCCCCTAGTCTCCTCCTTATTCTATTGATGGGGGTTATTTTTTTCTTGCAAGAGTATATTTTTGTTTCTCTTTTTGAGCTTCTTCTATTGAATGGGTTGTACCAATATTTTTTTCATGGGATAGGTTGTTATCTGGGCTATTAAATGCTCTTTTCAAGACCCAAAAATGTAATATTTGAGTGGTTTTCAACCCCTTTTGGGTTGAGAAGTTACATTTTGGGGTTGCTATCTCTTTGGAGGTTGCTTCTACTCATGTTATAGTCTTCTTTCTATTGGCCGAGCTACTCCAAACGTACATTTTGATGGATCAAGGGAGTTTATTTTTCCTGCTTTTGGTTGGGGTTCTTTAAAAGGCTTCTTTCATTTACCAAAATCTCATGCTTCCAAAGGATGAGGTGACATCCCTTTTTACTGGTGTATTAGCTTTCTACTAGATTCTACAATTGGGGTCTTCTTTTGAGGTGGAGACTAACCCTATTGAGGTGGAGCCCTCTCCTATTGAAGTGGAGTTGGATGTTGTAGTTGTGGTGGGAAGTTTTTTGTTCTTCTATTGGTTCATTTTGAGGTGGAGTCTGAGTGTGTAGGAGAATGGCAGCTCTCATGGTAAGGGTTATCATATCATCCTCTCCTATAGAGGGGATGTCTCTCCTATTGAGGAAAAGTTTGGGTTGTTGTTCCAGGTGGGTTAGTGCTATAGGAAGGATACTACTTCTCAGTGTTCTATTGGGTTCTCTTACTCCACTATTGAGGTGGGGAGTTTGGATGTGCTGGACATGTTAAAAAATAGGGGCTTTGTTGTTTGCACAGTGTTGTTTCATTTGTCTCCTATAAAGGTGGGGAGGTAAGTTGGTTGATGGTGTTCTCTACTCCATCAACATTACTACTATTTGTGGCTTAGAAATTTGGTTCTCTGATTGATAGGTTTGATGTGGGATGGTTGTCTCAAGGAGTGTTGATGGGGTCAACTTTTCTAATCATGTTAATTTTGCTGGTGGTTTGGGTTTTAGGTCCCATTAAAACCTACATGTTGGTTTTAAGTATGAGTTGTCTTGTCCACCCTTGGAGTGGTTGTTGTTGAAGGCTACTATTTTGCAACTTTGTGGATGGCCTATTGACCTATTTTTTTTGCCATGAGACTCATTTCATGTTGCTATATAGGATTAGAACCCTAAAACATACTTTTTTAATAAAAAACTTTTATTATGATTATTAACAATAATATCAATATTAATATTACTCTTAATATGTATCTGAATATTATATTTTCCTTATGTTTTACTTCTATTGATAATAGTATTAATATTATCATTTCTCTAAAAATTAACCATAACCTTTTATTTACTAGCATCAACCATAATTATATTAACATCTACACTACTCCGAGTCTTGATACTAATATTAAATTTAGTTTCTGCAATATGCTTCAAATGCATTTGCTATTGTTATATGTGTTATGCTACTATTGCTTTTGCTACTGTAGGTTTTTACAAACCTTTGTTATTTATAGCTTAAAATCTTTTGGATAGTTATTTAGCTGATTTGTAATTTGGATTGAGCAACATGATTTCTTTTGGATTTTTTTGTTGTTGTTGCAAGCTATAGTTATTTGGATTGCTATTTTATAACATCATTGTGATTGGTTTTTAGGGACTGCTAATTAACTATTTTATAACAACATTACTATTATTTTTCTGATGTATGTTTGTATTCTATAAATTTGTTTTTTAATAAAATTCTTCTTCTAAAATAATAAATATATTAAATTTAACATTATTAATGTCATAATACCTTTATCTTTCTCATACCCGGTATTCTTACTAAGTAGGTTGTAAATAGCTATAGACTAGCTCTGATACTCATATTATCTTAACATCATGGTTAGAAACATTATTAAACCTAGAGAATATTATCTTTAATATTATTATTTGATTACTGCATAAACATCATTGATAGTAATATTATTACTTAATTAGCTAACCAAAGATATCAATGCTATTATTTTAATCACAAAGGAATCTTAATATTATTATTCTTATTTAGTGAAGGGACACATAATAACATTAATAAAAGTACTCAAATAACAATGATGATTTCATTCTCTAATGTGATGAACTCTAGGATATATCCATCCATGAGAGTAAAGTACAATATTTTTCATTCAGACCTTATTGATTATAGTTAATTAAAAAAATATATGTTAGACATTACCTAACCATCCCCTGGAGCCATATACTTAGGCAGAATATTAGACCTTTCATGCAAGAAAAATTACTCATACAACATATTTCATTTAAAACAAATGTTTCATACTATGCATACACATTTTCTTATGAAAAGATTAAGACACCTATTTTCTTAGCAAGCCAACAGTTACAAGATTTCTATCAATAGAGATATACAACTTCACTATTAAACAAGCTATTATATACATGGTTATAATAGATTACTCAATATCATAATGTATCACAATTATATTTATATGAAAAATATTTTCAACAACATGACTAAATAAAAACAACAACATTTACATTTGATTATACTCATATATAGCTTTAAAGTAGCATTACATACACTATATAAAAACTCACAAGCACAAGTAGTTTCACCATGGTGAGAACTTGGAAATCTCCTCACAAAAGCACAACACTTATGACAAGTCTACAAAGTAACCATGCATTCTCAACCTACACATGAAAACTAAACAACTTCTCCATAGGGCCAATGGTGGTGCTCACCACCCACCCCTGAGCTAGGAGACTCCCAAAAGATACTTGGTACACTCAAAACACACACACTTTTCACACACAATGAAAACTCTTCCAAAATTGCAAACAGAAAACCATCCCCACCAAAGGCTTTACACATAATTGGAACCCCAACAAGATTCACTATTGGGGAGAGGGTGGACAAATCTCCAAGTGGGAAGACACAATTTATACATTTCATTAAATTCCTCTTTCATCAAACCCATTTTATTTCAAAATTTCTTTCCAACATAAATCACAAGCCACTAGTGCACCATAATGGTGCTCATACCCACACATATCCTCTCATTCTCTAAGGAGGAATTTACTTCCCCAAAAGGGTCCTACTCGTCTCCCCATACACTAAGGTTGATCTTCCCATAGGGTGAGCTTGACCTTCACAATCAATATCCATAACAATACTCAACATCATCATACTCAAAGGAATACATAAAATACAACATTCACAACACATAAATCTCACACAATTTCCTTTAACATAAGAACACATGAGCCAAGAAATCTTACCTCTTCAAAATTTAAACAATGTGGAAATGATTTGAGTAGCCCAACTCCAACTTCCTCAAATTCCCTTCCCAATCCAAGCAAGAAAGCTCCAAAAATAAAACTCTCACCTTGAAGAAAAAAATCCTTCCAAAAAGAAAAAGAACAAGAAGAATAACCCCCTCTCATTCTTTCAATGAGAGATAAATAGGGAGTCCATGTTGAATCCCTTGAATGAGAGGGTGGCAAGTGCCACTCTCTCATTCAATCTTCAAGATCAAATCCCCACAAGTGCTCCCACTTGAGTGAGAGATTTTTGGGAAGATGAGAGGACTTGGAGTGTATTACACTCCAACAAGGAAGTATCCTCTCCATTAAGAGAAGGTGGGTGAAGTTTGAATACTTCACCCTTTTATTCCTTTGTCATAAATGAGATTAGAGGATTAACACTCAACTCCTTCCCCAAGACTTCAAAATCTGCCACCCTCCTTTAAGGGCAGTGATGAGAGGTCATGTCTTGGATATTATCCAAGATATGACCATAATTAAGTCCCCAACCCCTAGATGACCCAATTTGAGGTTTAAAAAATGTACAAACACACAAAATAAAGTCTTTTTAGCCCCTCAAAGGTGACACTAAAATATTCATCCGAAATTAAGGATTTAAAAGACAAAACAAAAATATCTCCTCAATTAAAAGCTTCACTATCCTAACCACCCTAACACTCATACTCAAAACATCACAAAATTAGACATATTACATATGAGACCTTAAACCCTTCCTATGGGCTAGGGTCTTGCCATAATGGTGAAGTCCATAGGGTTCCCAGGGAATCTCCAATTTTCATTAGCCATGGAAGTCATACCTGCACACTCATATAAACATATCAATATGTATGAGAATTATCATAGCTAAATCAACACAAATTAAACAAGCACATTCACACATATGCCCATAATTCAACAAGTTAAGCACCAAATCATAATTATATAATTTTATCCACGTTTTAAATTAAATACAATCCTCAAGACTTACAATCATCACAATGTCATAAATAATTTCTATTTATACAAGATGATTCAAATCACAATAATTAATCCAATAAGAAATCCAATCACTTGAGGCTATTAAAACCTTTCTATTATCTAACATCACATTCTCAGTTTTTTCTTAAACACATAAGGCTATAAAAGCATAATTTAGTTATTCTACACATGTGTAATATGATTACAATATAAGTCTAATACCTAACCTATTATCCACATCATCACCAACATACAAGGTGTTATGGGGGTACCCACATGATCAAAACTAAAATAGAGTGATGTCAATGTTGGTCTAAGAGTGGGGCTCACTGTACCTTTGCAAGCAACCAATTTAGATTTGACACTAGTGGCTCAATAGATAGTAAGTCCTCTTTCTAAGCTATCCCTATTCCTACAGACACACCTTGCACTTCTACCAAATGTACCAACCATCCTCTACAATGTATAATAAATGTATATGATTCCTTCCTTCCTAATTTGGTTTCTTGAAATAAATAGATTTAGTTGTTGACATTCTATTTGGTGCTTGATCAAGCATTGTTTGTTAGGGGTGTTTAAGCCCCTAAAATTACATGGAAAATATTCAAATTATCGTCCAAAGGAGGTTCTTCCTCCCTTAGATCTCAACAAGTATGTTTTAATTGAGCATTGATCATCATTAACAACATCTTCTCTTTTCTGCTTATTCATCTTTCTCCCTAGTTTGGGATTTACTGATACAATTTTTAGAAGTCTTCCCACACTTTGATTCAGGGATCTCTCAAACTTCCACTAGTGAATTTGGGGATAACAATATCCATTTCCTCGATCTCCTCATTCTGCAACATGGGCTCATATTTCATATTTGGTTCATTATTATATTTTGGCTCCACTGGAATCACTTCTTGCTCTTGCTCCTTCTGAATACTTTCTTTAACTTCTACTAATTTCACTTCCATATTTATTTTTCCTCCAAAGGGTTCATTGTATTATTTATTTTCCTCATAATCATTTTATTGTTTTCTAACCAAAAATTGAAGGAACTTCTTTGTTGACTTTTTTCACACTTCTTTCCATCACATTTTCATCTCCACTTGCATTCATAACCTTTTTTTTTCATATATTTTTGAATTGTTTAGGAAATCTATGAAAATTATCTTCAAGGAGTGATTCCTAGCCTTACATCTTAGGAAATAAAGCTTCAGTGTTTTTATTTCAAGGGGATGCACCCAATGCTTATCCCCTACAACCAATGTATTAATTTAGGGATCTCTCACATATCCACTAGTGAAATTTTGGCATAAATTAGGGTTTCATAATTGCATAGATAGACCTCAATTTTCCTTCCAATCATGTCCCATATATTGGCTAAACATCTCTTAGACTAATACTCAAATGGTAAATTATACAATCTTAACCATAACCAATGTATTAATTTAGGGATCTCTCACATTTCCACTAGTGAAATTTTGGCATAAATTAGGGTTTCATAATTGCATAGATAAACCTCAATTTTCCTTCCAATCATGTCCCATATATTGGCTAAACATCTCCTAGACTAATATTCAAATGGTAAATTATACAATCTTAACCATATTAGTCCATCCGTTGGGGAGTATTCTAAGAGATTCAAATTGTGCCTCTATTTTGTAAAAATAAGTTCAAATTACCATTTCTCCACCTGTCAACATTCAATAATAGTCCCTCTGCTCTTCAAATTGAAAAAAACCACAAAAAGACCCTTTGACATGAAATTTAACATTGGATCTACATTCTAATTTTTGATTTCCCGATCTATGATTTCCTTTTGGGAGAGTTCCTTTCCCCCATAAATGTCCCAATTGTCGCACTTTTTTCCAATTCTCCCACATCTTTATTCACTAGATTTGACACATCAATCCATATATTTGAAATATTCACCTCTCTTCCTTTCACATCCTACATAAATTATTCTATATGTCTTTTCTTCTCCAATTTCATGTTGGGATTCGCAATATTCAGTCTACTTTTGTCTTTTTGATGTTTTGCTCTATTTTTTTTCCCTTATACATCATTTTCTTTGCAAATTTTTGACTATTCTTATTTATTAAAGAGTTATTTTATTTTATTTATTTGATAATTACTTTGTTTTATTTTATTTATTTAAGAGTTATTTAATAGCATTAGTTTTTATATATAGATATATATATTGGTTGTGTTTTATATTTTATGTACATGACCACATGACATGATGCTCTACATCCCTCAATAAAATAAATCTTGACATAATAATCAAAAGTGTTAGTTTCTAGTTACTTAATAATGATATTTTAATAATGCATTGTTTGTGTTAGGTAGTTAATGATTGGTTTCTCTAGGAAAATTGGTTGTAAAAGTTTAAAATGTGAAGGCCTTTATAAAGATGACTAGATAATGTAATCATATTGAATACTCAAACATATTATAGTTTCTATGTTTCATTTTATATTATTTGTAGGTATAATTCTTGATTTTAATTTTGTACTTCATCTTGGAGCTCATAGTTGTATCAAAGCCATGAGAAGCCAAATGATTTTTTCTAGTGATAAATTTAAGAAAACCCTCTAAAAAAGATATAAAATCCTAGCAAATCTTTCATTTTTTGAAAAAATATTAATTTCTATTGGCAAATCTTGACGAAAAAATAGGTGAATGAATTATTTATCATGGCATATCATTCCTTTTAAAAGAGTTTAAATTTTTATTGAAAATTAAAGGCTTGATGATGGTAATGATTGACTAGTTTAAGATTTCGTGCTCATGTATATAATTGCTTCATTCATTAATATTTTATATCAAACATTGAATATTTTAAATTGGCCCTAAATTAATTTTCACCAATGTTGACTTTATTTATAATCTAATAGTTTGGGTTATATTACACAAGACAAAATATTCCCCCATACTTACAATGCCCATGGGGACCAAATGCACAATTTCAATCCCCATGGGGATTGGAGCTTTGTGGGTACATTTTGGCCTATAACATTTAACCCTAGTTGTTAGATTATAAATATTCAACAAACCAAATACAATTTTGCACTAAATAGGAAATAGAGTTCCATGAATACATTTTAACCCATGGAATACAATCTGAGAACAATTAAATTACAAATACAATCAATGGTGGTGATTAAAAATTAGCGATATGGCCCTAAAGTAACCAATAATTATATAAAATCATTAGCTAATTAATTTAATTTTTTATTATAACATAAAATTTTGGGAAAATCTGATCTAATTATGTATTAAATATTCTGGATTTTTTTTGAGTTTAAAAGTTTATATTTAAATGTTTTGGAAATTTAGCGAAGACTAAAATATATTTTTGTAAAAATGTGGCTGTTCAGGTCACCTTATAGCTTGTACTATTAGCCAAATTTTGAATCCCCAATTTCAAATATTAGCCAATTGATGAATACTAGCCACTAAAAAATCACTAATTTTTCCCCAAGTCTACAATTCTTAGTTTTTAAACCCTCTCCACATTAGTCCTCTTGTAAAAAAAATTGTTCTAAAAATATGCATCCTTCACAAATTTGTAACATTTTTAATCTAGAAGGATTTTATACACAAATATTTATTAGAAGGATGCAGGAAAATAACTAATCTACAAATATTAGGGACTTATTTGTACCTGAGTAATGTTTTACAAATGCTAGAAAGTATATGCTTAAATTATGTGTTAGGCATGATAAGAATGGTAAACAAGGGGTGGGTGCAAAAAGATGGGGGGCCAAAAAATGGCCACCCCACTTTAAAAAAAAAAAGCTATAACACAAGTGCATTATAATGTGCTCACAATATAACACACTCACGTTAAGGCTTGGAGTGACCGAGCCTTAGTCTCAGTCACTACAAAGCAATAGTGCACGAGTGTGTTATAACACACTCACATGATCAATTCAATGAGTAATAATGTGTGTGTTATAACACACTTTTTTTATTCTTTAATGAGAAATAACATGAGTGCATTATAACACACTTGCATTATTGCTTATTTAAGAAAAAAAGTAAACATCATTTCAATTAATTTTTTTGTTGTTGCTAATTTGGTCTGCGACTTGCAAACCCTCCAAGATGTGTGCTCACATTCTAGGAAGGTAAAAACCACTCTATATTTTTTTTCCAAATCTTCACGTGAAAATACTACACAACGTCAAGGAGGTAAAAAAGTTATTGTTGTGTTTGTGTGAGTTTGGTATTAAATAGGAAAAGTGATCCTAGATCCAACTAGGATTGACCTCCTTTCACTTGACTCAACACTGGGGTACAAACTTAACTAGGGCTAATGATTAGCTTATTTCCATAATGGAGAGCCAATCTCCTAGATCTTGTGGCTCTTTTTGTTAAAATGTTGACACTGACACCAACATATGTAAATTGGGGATAAAATAGGCTAGGTAGGGGTAGTAGGTACCCTATTACAAACCTATTTTGGGGCCATAAGTGTCTATAAATACATATTAAACAATATTCCCAATTAAATCTTGATTTTCCAAAAATGATAATAAAACGAGAATCCTCCCCTACTTTAGTGAGAGTATGAACTTACACTTATGCTCATACTAAAGTAAGGATAAGCTAAGAAGGGTTTATTTATATAAAACATTGAAAAGGTAAGATGACATCGAATCTAGGGGATGGACTAGCCCTAGGCTCAAGGTCCTATGACAAAAATTTAAGGACAAAGGAACACACACACATGAGGTACCATGCACTATGACAAGCATGAAGTGTACACAATGAAAACATAATGCAAAACAAACACAATGAAATAAAAATAGATAGAGAAAAAACACAAAATAAACAAGGAAACCACAACACCATACATAAAGCAAACAATCTGAAGACACAAAGTAGACACATAGAAAGCATAATAAGAACAATAAAAATACAAGCATAAGATTATTACTACACGAAAAATGATTCGAGTTGATAAGGTAAAGAGACCCCAGTCTTAAAATTGTCTTAGATACCAAACATCATCCATTTAATGTAAAAAAATATACAAGATAAAATGATGAGATGAATAGATCTACTAGCTAGCAAGTTGCAATGTGTTGGATCACTCATAAAACACATGGATCCATTGGTAAGAAAGTTATGTTGTGCTAGGTGGCCATTTCAAAGTGATAAAGTTCATTGACCAACAAGATCTATTATGCAAAATCCATGGACTATGTTTCTAATCACACCTCAAGGAGCACACAAAGGTTTAACATCATAGGGGACAAATCAATGCTTAACGTCATAGGGGAAAAATTGATAATCACACCTCATGATGCATTATAAATAACACCACCACCAAAGGGGTATGCCAATAATCCAAGTCTTGCAAGACAATAATGAAATGGATAGGCTGATATGCCCCCCTTAAAATGTCAACATACTTTCTATATTGATATTATAAGAAAAATATGGGGAAGAGGGGATCCCTCAAAAGAATACACACCTCCCAAAACTACTTATCCTTTTCGTACAAGTGTAGAAACAAGGACAACCACCCTATAGACTATTGTGTTGCCACCATAGATGAAATATGGTTCCATGCAAGACTGTACCACCATAAATAGAAATTCTCAAAAATATATGGAGAAAAAAATGCCACATAGTGAGGAGCAACACAAATAGAGGAGAGAGATTATCAGTTATAATGAATAGTTGCATCACTTGGAAGAGCACCACAATTAATAAGTTATATTTTACTACTCAAGGCTTTGAATTCATTTGTGGAATGACCAAGCACTTGATGGTATGCACAAAATTATTTATTTGTAAAATTTCTCATGTGTTTGAGGAGGAAGAGTAATTGAGTGGGATTTGAGAAGCCTAAAAATGTATGCTCTTGCTTTGATAGAGGAAGAGGAGACAATTTTTTCTCTTGTGAAAAATGTTTCTCACTTACCACGAGATGTTATAAATATAGTAGATGTTGGAGGATGAGATGTAGATGAAGGAGAAGGTTGGAAACCTAAACCCCTTTTTGAAAGGTATGATGTAGAATTCATGATCCTTAACTCCTTGTTCCATGTTTTTATTATATCCACTTTTATAAATAATTTTATATTTAGGCTCATAACACATTTCCAACTCAGATGGAGAAGTATTATCTAAATGCTTAAGAGAAGAATTGATTCATTCACAAGAATACAAATCCTTTTTAGACATCACCAACACATGAGGAAAAAAATCTAAAGAGCCCCCATCACCATCATGGGATGACATTTTCAGATTTGTTGGTGTAGAAAAAGATTGATAAAATGAAACACAAGACTCCTTAGGTTGATATTGTGAGATTTATACTCTCCCACATAGGAGAATATAAAATATAGTGAACCCCAATAATCACCAAAATATTTATTTGAAGATGAAGCATTATTTTGATCATCATTTGTATTAAGATTGTATTGATGCTAATAAAAAAACCTTTGATTCTTTAGGATTTGATGGATAGATTTTAAAATCCTCATAGAAATTAGGTATAAAATATAGTGAATACCAAGCATAATCATTATCATTAGAAGGAAATTGTTAAAATTTTGAAGATGGAATTAGATTACTAAGTGTGGTATAAAATATAGTGAATACCAATCATAATCATTATCATTAGAAGGAAATGGTTAAAGTTTTGAAGATGGAATTAGATTACTAAGTGTTGTACATGTTATGCATGTAAAATATAACTTTTTACATTTTCTTTAATTATATGAACCTTGTTATTACATCATAATTCATCCTAGAGAAGAGGAGGGAATCCCTTCATGATAAGAATCTACAGACTACCAAGAAGAAGATTGTATGGAAGAGGCTTTGGAATGAAATGGATAAGGGTAGGAAAATCATGGGTCCTACCTTCATGGATAGTGTGATTGTCCCCAACAGTTTCCTAGCGATATTATTAAAACCATGAATAGAAAGATTGTCATGGTTTATGAGATTTTTATCCACACCAATATTATCTAGAAGATCAATGCTACAAACATTAGGACCTAATCCATTATCAATAAAAGTATATGCCTAGCTATATTTTTGTTAATGATCCGAACAATATCATTGGAGCCTCATGTTGATTTTGGACCTCAGAAGGAGGTAACTCACTTTGATGGAAAATAATATCTAGGTTTGTTATATTCATACCACCCAATAAGACAACTACATCATTTAGTTTAACAATAGGTGAGATGTTAATCTTCTACAAAGCCTCTTGGAGAATCTTGAGGTAAGTAGGTGAAGTTTGAACCAAATCTCGAAGAGGGATCTTGCTTAGAGTATTGCAAAGTTTCTCAACAAGATCACACTCTTCACCACTAGGTGAAGGGTGATGAGGTGCAAGGGGAAGACATGGTTGAGGAAATGGAATGGATGTTGGAGTTTAATTTTGTTTCTTATTATTTCAAGTGTTATATATGTGATCACTTGCATGATAACTTGGTTTCTACAACACATCTTGGTGCACTTTATTACTTTGAGTGAGTTGTTTTGAAAATTTGAGGATATGGCTAGGAGGTTTAGGAGGCCCTATAATGAGAGGTAGTTTAGAGGGAGGTCCAATAATGACGGGTGAAATCATAAAACTATGTCTCACTTTTGGTAAGAGGAAATTGTTGGGCATGAATGCAAGTCTTAAAAACACACCTTTGATCAAAGAAAACCCTTCAATTGAAGGTATATGTTTTTGTACCTTTGATAGAGGTCTACCTTATATTGAAGGTCAAGGACTAAATAAACATGCATTTACTCAATGAACTTTGATTGGAGGTCCTTGGAGACCTTCAATCAAAGGTATCTTCAAAGGAAGGTCCTTCAATCGAAGGTGTCAAAAATCATAAATTTTGTATTTGCATCAATTTTAGTTTCAAACCCCGGGTTGGACCTTCACATGAGCTTAACTTGGCAAGATATTTTGCAAGATCATAGCCCTCAAAATGAGCTTTCCAACAAGTATAGGTTTGATATATTTTCATTTTATCATGTATTTAATTTTTAATTTTTATTGAACATAGGCTTTTCTCTGAACATCAAGCTCTTCATTCTATAAAGGTTGAAAAATAGTAAAACATTGTAAAAAAAATTCAAAGAATATCCTTTCCCTTTGTATTGATGTTCTTGTTTCACCAAAAAAATTTGGATTTCGATATATACACAAAAAGTTATGTTGGACGACACACACATATGTCCAAATTATAGTTATGATGACTTTAGAAATTAATTAAAAAAATATGTAAGAAAAAAATATGAAAAGATATCCTTTCCCTAGATATATATTTTTTAGAATCTTTATTTCAAAAATTAGAATTTTATCCTTTATAGAAAAAAGTTATGTTGGACAACACAAACGTTACTTTTTGAAAATATTGTTTTCTATTTAAAACTAGTTATTAAAAGGGATGTCAAAATATTCATGATTTATTTAAAAGAAAATTAAAAATATATATTTAGGATCTACACACAGATTTCCACAAATCACTAGTTCACATTATCTTCAAATTTTTAACAGTTTAGCTGCTATAGATCTCAAAAGATGAAGATACAGTTAAAAATATTGATGTAAATGTCCATCTTGGGAAAAAAGTGAGACACAGTATTGTGGGATCACCCTAAGAGGAGGTCCAATAATCAATTATGGGTTTATAATTTCAACTAATTTAACTACTTCTTGATGATCTTCTATTGATGTGGGATCTAATGTCAATTTTAAATATTTATTTATGCAAGCCACCATAATATTATTTGAAGGAGGAAATGCATCAATGATTACATACTCTTGCACCAAGATATCCTTTCAAGTAGGAGAGGTATTAGGAGAGGAAAAAACATGATACTCACATGATTATAAATGATTTGATCATATTGCACCAAGATATGCTCATAATTAGTAGAGATATTGTGAGAGAAAAAGTATGATTCTCATGATTATCAATGATTGCATCCTCTTGCACCAACATAGGAGAGATATTGGGAGAGGGATCAAAGAAAAATAATAAAATAGGAGAGAGAAAATCATTTTTACATTCTTGTAAAAATATGTTTAAATTTCTTAGCATATTTTGATAATAAGATATTAATTATGACAAAACAAGAATTTTGCAAGGAAAAAAATTGCTTATGTTCCCCAGATCAAAGTAAAAATGCACAAAAAAAATCAATTAAATTCTGAAAAAACATCCAAAAATAGGAACTAGATTTGAGAAGAGACCACATATAGGGTTCTACACAAAAATTTCTTACCTAAATAGATGGAAACATTGGGTACCTTAGACAAGAGGAGTTAGAGTTTTAAAACATTGAAATTGAATAATGTAGAAGTTCAAGTCTAGATACACAGATTTCTAGTAATGCTCAAAACCCTAATTTCTCTATGTGAAACACATAAGTATGCATAAAATTTTGTATTTTAAAGATAATACAAGTTGTTTAAATGATAATATTCAAAATTAAAAGTGTTGTAAATGACTAAAATTTTCCCAAAAAATATAGAAAATACATTTTAATCTTTTGAAATGAAAACACAATGCAATTTTCACCTTTTTTAATATTTTTCACTAAAATATGTATGCATTTTGACAAATGAAAACAACCTAGGATTGTATTTAGATTTACCAATGATATAACTCAGATTTAAGACTTAATTAGATCTAAAATTATGTAATTGAGTTCACAATATTTTTGCAATTTTTTTTGGAATTTCAATCATCAAGATCTTGAATACATAATGAAAAAATAATGCAAATGCTTAATTTTGAGAATAAAAAATGCATATCTACAACAATGTCTTCAAATAGCCAAGGTTTTGAATAAATTTTCAAAATTATGTTGTGAAAATAAAAAAGTCAAGTGCAAAATATGTCATGTTCATCAAATTGTGAAGTAGAAAAAGTGATCCTAGATCCAAAAAGGATTGACCTTTTTCCACTTTACTCCACATTGGGAAAAAATATTAACTTGGGTTGTGTGGAGCATTGTTTTCTCTTTATATATGTTTGCTTCCTTCACTTTGTTCTTTTGGCCCTGAGGCCCTTACCTCTTTGAATTTTTTCTGTGCCTTGCCACTTGTCACATCGACACATTTTCTTGTAGGTCGCAGAACAATTTTGGCGAAAAGGTGTGCAATCGTGCCATGTAGTGGTTGCACTACGTTTTTTTTTTTC
Source organism: Sequoia sempervirens (assembly GCA_007258455.2). Taxonomy (NCBI): domain Eukaryota; kingdom Viridiplantae; phylum Streptophyta; class Pinopsida; order Cupressales; family Cupressaceae; genus Sequoia; species Sequoia sempervirens. The sequence continues at coordinate 281,054,941 of VDFB02000003.1, forward strand.
ACCTTCCTTATGGACCCGAAGTTGGACAAGTGGCCACCCCCCAAGGATTTTCCAAAGGCCGCTCTTTCAATTTTTGAAGAAATTCCACCAGCATGCCATGTCACTCATCTTTTTTTGGGCAGGTTTCTTCACGATCAGAGCAATACTTTCACGAACACTGTCGGGTGGATAAGTGTTTTGTTCCTTTGCAGCTTCAGGGGTTAGCCTCTTTTTTTGATGACACCATTATCACCTGCATCAAATTGGATCAGATTTAGTTGACAATTTACAACCCATCTCTTCCTTCTGATAGGGAGACCTGCTTGAAGCTCTGATAATATCTAGTTCATCGAGTTGTTAAAACCCTCACCATTATTGAAGTAGCTCAATTTTTATTATCATATTAGATTTGATTTTCAATCGAATTTTGAGGTTGTATAGTGATGGCACCTATTAGGGTTTTTTCTTTTGGCAACAGAGAGTGCTCGATGCTTGCATGCTTCCATTGACTTAAATAAAAGGGAACTTTCCAGCAGGCTCTCAAAAAATGGATAGATAGGTGATATATTATCATTAGTAGAAATAGTAGTAGTAGTAGAATAGGGTGGAGAGGATTTCTTATAGAGCTCTGATTGCTCTTTTATAATTAATGTCAAGATAATTATTCATATTTATTATTTGACCTTAACATTTTCATTATTCTGCAATACTAAGTAATAGAATAAGAAAGTTTGTATCAGATTGTGCACATGTGGCCTTTGTTTTACGCTTTATTCTCTTTTTCATTCACATTGAATGCTCTGTGTCCTTTTATTTCCACATAAGGTCTTGATATTCAATTTTCAATTACTAGATTTTATGATCTTTCCTAAACTTTTAGGAATTGAATCATGCTATGATACTCTTTCACTTTCCTATTAAAGTTTTATTAGTTTTCATATTATGCTATCAAGTGGAATAGCTTTATAAGGATCCAAAACATCTTGTTCAAATTTGGGTTTCCTGTTTCTATTTGAACCTTAATGGGTGCTTCCCACGAGAGGATTTGAATGACTACTCTATGCTCGCATAGGCCTTAGTTTCTCATTTTCATTCCGACAATGAAGGGTCTGTGGAATTTTGTGTTCACATTATCAAAAGTAGGAGCTTGTTATTGTTTTTGAAATGTTGTAAAAGCTTTGATGCATCACCACAATTAAGTTTCCTTTTTCATTTCCTTCTCCCTTTCCACCCAACACTATAAAAGAGCTGATTTTTTTAAAAATATCAGAGATTATTCAGTGAAGTGCAAGCAGGTTGTCCATTCACTAAATTTCCCATAAGGCTATTCGGGAAAAGCACAAGCATTCATGATCAACAATTTTTTTTTGGCACACTCGGTAGGACCAAGATATTTCACAATATTGAATGCCTAGCCTTAAAGAGGCATTTGAATCAGATTAATAAGAGATATTGGTAAACTCATGGGGTGATCCCACAATAGTGGGTTACACTTTTTGGCCAAACTTGACATTGAACTGATTTTTTTAACTAAATCTTCACTTTTGGGTACCTATAGCTACTAAACCATGAAATTTTGAAGATAATGCAAACTAGTGATTTATGACATTTTGTTTGTAGATTCTAAATATATATTTTTTTAAAAAATTGAATAAAATTTCATTTCTTTTACCATATCCTTCAAAAACTAGTTTTTAATAGTAAACACCCTTTTTAAAGAGTGAAATGTACTTGCTAACACATAACTATTTTTATATGAAGGATAAAATTCTAATTTTTTCAATTTTAAATTCATAACTACAATATCTAGTGCATGCAATTGGTTTCATAGAGTTTTATTGAATATTTTTTTCTTAATTAAGTTTTGATGTCAAAACATTTACAATTTAGACATAGGTTTACTTGCTAACACAACTTTTTTTGTATGTATTGAAATTCTTTTTGTTTTGCATCAAGGACATCAATATCAAGTGTATAGATATTTTTCAATATTTTTTTGATAATTTTCTATTTTTCCACATGTGTAGAACAAAGAGATTGATTTTCAATGAAAAACCTACATTCACAAGAAATAAAAAATAAATACAATAATAAAATTAAATATATTTAAAATTATACAGTTTTGGGAAGCTTATAATAAGGACTACATACTTACAAAAATTAAATTTTAAATGAATTCATTTGATCCCCCAAAAGGTAAATCAAAGTGGTTTTTTATCAACATTTTGATAGGTGTAAAGGAGACTCTATTATAGGTATAGTTTAAAACTAGCAGGGTTCTATCCAAGGGGGTTTGATCTAAGGTGGTTTGATCAAACCCTCTTCAATTAGAATTCTTTAAATGGAACTTTTCAAGGCTTAAATCATTATATTTTCTAAAAATATGTGATTTTAGTAAAAATCAGGATGTCCTAGAAAGTGTAACACATTATTGTGGCAGTACCCAAGGCCCAGGGTCCAAACTAGGGCATCTTCTAGAGGAAATTTCCAATATTCTCAATTACCCCCTTCTGTCCCTAGGAGGGGATGAGTCACAAGTTTTGTATCACCCATAGGAGGTAATAGATTCAAGAGTGCTAGCCCAAAGACAAGAGCCTTATCTACCCCTCTAGGTGGCCAAACACTTCGAATTAAAATACTTATTTGCCAGGTCCATAGAGCTTTGTTCCCTATGGCTCTCCAAGGAGCTCCTAGAAATTTTGTGACCTGGGAGAGTGGAATTCCACTAGTTCCTCCCACCCCTGTAGATGTATGGCTCACTATCCCCACAAATGCCCTCAAAGTGGTCTTGAAGTTCATCGAGGAGGATTTTAAAATGCCTTTAGAACATCTCCAAGATATCACAAATGTTTGTAGAGTTCACATCACAAAGAAAAACATCATCCTCAGATTATTAGCAACATCCTTTAAGGGGAAGGATCAAGATTGATAGAGATCCCTCCCAATTCCATCCACTCATGGGATGATCCTAGAGGAAATATTTTTGAGTATTTTTTAGAAAAAGGAGATCACTCATCCTTGTTGCAGTAGTTGATAACAATCAAGAGAGATCCGTAGGAAGCTATGATAGATTTTAACACCAGGTTCCATAAAACATGGAAAAGAGTCCCTATGAAAGTCAAACCACTAGCGGCCATGGAATTCATGTTCTACCTTATGGCTTTCAATCTAGGCATCATAGTTATGGTGCAATTGCTAGTGGTGGTACTCTACCTAACATGTATGATCTAGTTGTGAGAGCAAAAAATAGTTTGATAGACATTAGGAAGCAACTTCCATGATCATCGATGCTGATGTTCACAGAAATCTTTGGTGGAACACAAGAGGAGGTAGCCCCCCAATACACCTACTTCATTCCCTAGCACATTGATTACACCACCTCCTTCAAGTTATGTGTATCCGAATACACAACCAAGCACTTTAGGCTTTTCTTCAGTGGGTGTAGACATCAATGACATGAAAAATTTAATGAGGAATTTTGCAAATGAGCTCGTCATTATCTGATGTTAGCAGGAAGCACCTAAAAAGCCCCCATACAAAACTATCAAGGAGGAAGACCACCTTTCTAACATAATATATACCTAGGAGATCTGATAGGAGGTAATCAAGGATATGCATTAGGATAGATAGTCTTGGTAGCAACTCTATTATAGATAGTCAAGTCCAGCACAAGTAAAGAATTGGTCCTAGATTACAAAAACCTTGCAAAAGATATTGTAAATACTTGATGTACTTTTCCATGCAATGATGCTCACATGCCTTAGAATTGTCTAAGGGGAAATATTTAGCAAAGGGTGGTGGAACAAAGAAGTCCATGAATTCCTTCGGATGCTGCAATGTTATCAATCCCCCTGAGATTGATAATGCTAGATTTAGTGCTTAGATCTAGGGAATGTCCTTGGAGCAAGAAGCAGATATCCCTCATATGGAACCCCTAAAATTTGTGTGTTCCACTGATAATTATTGCATATATTTGTATATCTTTTCAGGTCTAGGGTGTGTCCTAAGGCTTAGGGTTTTCATTTATCCTCTGTTCTAAGGTTTTTTCTATGCCCTAAACCCCTTTGAGAAAATCCTACTTATGTTAAAACTCTTGGGTGCGTTACAATTTCCTATTGACTTGCGATTACCTATTTTCAGTTTTCCAAGTTACCACTTGAGCCATTGAACTCATTCACTTATTGGCCCTTAATGCCTAGTGTTCCTAGTCGCTACCCGTCGAGTTATTTTATTCATGTCAATTGTTATGTGGGTTTGAAAATATTTTAATATTTTCCATATATCCTAAGTACTGGTTTATAATATGCATAAGGTCCTTTATTTTATAAAACTACCAAATGACCCTTTTTAAGTGATGAATAAACACACACGATTATTAAAATATTTAAGCAGTGGTCGTCGGGTCCCACCAAGTGCATCTTATTGGTTGCTAGCTAGCATGTGGGAATAAAATAATCTAAAAAAAGAACCAAAGGGATAGTAGGCTAGTGACACCTATCCTCCCATGTGGTAGGTCCTACCACTCTTCAAAAGAATTGGTGTAAAAAGGTTATAAAATCAACGACTAGGATGAACTCAAACGGATGAATCGTGATCATTCCCCGCTAGCTCACGAGGGACCCACTCTTAGCTATTAGTTCATGGAGGGATAGTGGGAAATTCCACATGGCATCATCACCACCATCTGCTAAACTATTGAAGGAATGGAAATATTTGGCTGGAATACTTTGGGTAACTATGGATATGTTAAAGGGCATGCTAATAATGGATTTTAAGTGTAAGTGCAAAATTACTCCACTAGAAGTTTTAATATAGACCATTCATTACGAGGGAAGGATAACTTCATGATCGCTAGTCTATGGATTAAAGATATTGCATGTTGAATTTTTTTTGGTTGATATGGGTCGTTGCTCGGTAGCCCGCATCACTAGATCTGAATGTTGTAGATTCAAGAGGGCTAGTTGGTTGATGACACATGGAACCTTTGGTAGCTTGTAAAGTGTGGTGGGGGCCACAAGTTCAACAAAAAGGATGCACACATGGTGGAGAGTTGGTTGTGAGGGTGTCGAATCTACGAAAAGGAAAATGTTCAAACTTCTTTGACTTCATTTGATGCCACACGCTAATCCACATCAAGATGAAATCAATGGTAGAAATTCAAAGTTGCTAAAAAGGACATCATGGAGCTCTTCTGGTTTGTGCAAACGAGTAGTAATGGCGGATTTGATGTTTTTCTACCAAATTGAAGGCTTTGTTCACCATAAAATTTTGTTTCAAATTTTATTGTTGATAACCAAAAAATTTCCAAGGGATTTCTGGAGCTGTTTCAGAGCATTTCAAGCATTTGGCGTCATCAATTTAGAGTTTTATGTGATTCACACCAGTAAGTTTAAACTGCACTCTCTGAGCTAGAATTTATCCTAATTTTCATTCAATTGCAAATTGTTGTTATCTGAATTCCAAGTGGGATTTATTTTAAGGTTTGATGTTCATTAGATTGCTATAAATTGTGATTTTAGTCACTCCTTTGCATCAAGTATTTCATTGAAAATGTAAGATCCCTAGTTTTAAACCTATCAAGCCCTAGCTCAAACTACCCATTAGACATGACACCAAAAATCCAAGCTTCTACATTAAAAGGCCAAAACTCTAGTTTGAAACCTAAAGTAAGACTTGTGGTCCAGGATTTAATTAAACAATTACCACTCTCAACAACTAAAAAAGTGAAAGGGAAACCCATGCTCTATGGCCCCAAGGTTAAAGAGGGTATTGTTGAAAATTTTTGCACAATCAAAGATGCTACCTTGTCGTACTCTGGATGGACTTTATTCCAAGGTTGGTTTGGAAATAGAAATGCTAGTATTCCACTCTACAACCCATGGAGATTGGATATGGCCAAATTAGTGGTTCCTAACATGTATGTGGATGTCGATCCCCTGAAGGTTGTTGCTACCAATTATGACCCTCTTGTTAGGGTAGTTAGAACCCATGGTGGGAAAAATATGATCTGGGTCACTAGGGAGGAAATTGTAGAGGTGTTCAAGCTGAAAAAATTGAATAGGGACATGATTCAAATCAATGAGAAGAAATTGAGAGAAGAGTATGAGAAATTGAGACACACTTTTAGAGTTTCAACACTGGCCCACTTTCTAATATTAGCAGGAAAGGGGAAGGGAAAAACCATTTTGAGACCTTTTGACATGGAGCCCCTCCCTATCAAGTATTTTTTCACATACTTTCAGAAGACTTTTTTCTCCCTCTATCTAAATTTTTGGTTTTATCCCTCTTCCAGCATGCCAATTGCCCAAATGTACATGGCTGCAAACATTTAGCACCCAAACATCAATACATTGTATGATTTTGCTACATATCTATTAGAAGAGATACATAAGGGCTTGGTAGCACTAAAGAATGGGGAATCATTCATGAGATTTTGGTGGTATTTGTAGACACCTAAAATGTTACCTTACCCATCCACACCTTATTTTAGCCTATCCTAACCTATTAACTAAAAAAATACTTGTTATTTATTTAATTAATTTCTCAGTTACCTTTATCCACCACTTTTAATTAAATAAATAGTTAATTAATTTTTGATTAATTAACTTTATCCCCATCCTAATCATCATTATCCCATTCTCCAACTTTTAACTCCACCCAAGTTAATAAACCATTGGTTTATTAACTCATCCTACCCTCATTAATCAATTAATCCCTGATTAGTTGATCTAACCCTCATCCCTAATCCTCATTATCATCATTTCCTAATTTTAAATTCCTACATCTCACCTAGCCCCACTAACCTCTTACACAAGCCACCCTATCTCTTACACAAATTTAATGCCTCTCTTCCCAATGTGTGCTCACACATGTGTGAGAACACCTCCCCATTTCACCCCTTTCCATCTTGTGATGCTTGTCACAAGGCTAATCAATCCTCATCCTTGATCCAAGCCTCACCTTCTCAATCAATCTCAACCATCCATTAGCAATTCAATCCTAGCCATTGATTCCCCTCACCAAAAGTCTATATAATGAAGCCTTGTCTACCATTCTTCCAACACAAATTCATCCCATCCTTATGCTACTCAAATATACATCAAATACATTTTCATCCTACCATCATCATGCTAAAACTGTGAGCAACCACATCCCTTCAATCATTGGAGAAAATCTACAAGAAATGGGTTCTTCTTGTGAGCTCAATCCATGAAGAGGAAGGAGCAATAAAGGTATAACATTCTTGTATTTATTTATTTATGTATTTGCATCATTTTCATTCTCATTCATCTTCCCCATCTTCAATATTCTCATTTTATGCACATGTTTTTATATTGGGGTGTAGACTATTTTGGCAAGGAGTTGGAATTGAAGAGAGCATAGGATGGTGTGGTGATGCCTATTCAAACATGGACCCCATTACTAGGAAGACATGAGTAGGAAACCAAATTTGTGGTTGCTACAAACACTTTTTCCTCCATGTTGAGAAGAGATTTGATGGTGGATGTATCTAGGATTCCCACAGAATTGCATGACTTCTTAAGGCCAACAAAGAGAAGGCCCAATTTAAATATCAATCACAATTGGGGAGATGCAATCCTATATAAGGATTGCACTATTTTCAGGATATATGGCATGAGGGTAACACCTCATATACTCCCCATGTGGTAGTTGGGTAATGCTGATGATGTTTTCTTATTGGAAAAGAGAAAGGGAACATTATTCCCTACATTTATTATTTTTTCTAATTTTGTCATGACAACTAATAGTTGGAGAAGCATTGTTGATTATCATCGCAAGCCCTATGAAATTAAACTTTGGGCATAGAGGAGCTATGACCTTGAGGTGTTTATGGTTTGATTCATGAACAAGATCAAAGGAGGACAACATGCTCATACCCATTCTTTCCCTAATGATCTCATTAGAAATATTTTTGACCTCGATGTCCAAGTGGATAGGATGAGAAAATGGGTTGTTTTTTATGAATTTGGAGAAAGAAAGAAGGGATAAAGACCTTGATTTTGAGGCTTTGTCAGATATTGGCAGTATAATTTTGAAAATAGAGACAATTATTCAAATTTTTGACAAATTTGTTGCAAGTTTGCAAGAAGAACTTAGAGTAGTACAAGATAAAGGGAAAGTTGTAATAATTGAGGAGCATGGTTAGGGGAAGGCCCCCATGAAAAAAGAAGAATCAACTCAACATCCTCGCAAAAAGGTACACATTTATGCAAGGAAAAAGAGCATAGTGAGGAAGCATTTGACTATCGCAGCTCTTGCACAATTAAAGGAGTTAAGAGGACCCTCTCCACTGTGGAAAATTCCACCAATGTCACCACCACATTTATCTACTCTAGTAATAATTGAGTTGGATTCACCAAATAGAGATCCATCCTCCCCAAAGGATCCACAAATAAAAAGGAAAAGGGTTGAAACAATCAACCTTGTTGATTACCTTGCAGAGGATTCTGATGAAGAGATCATTATAACAGAGGATGAAATAAGGCAAGGAATGCCATCCCCTCAAAGAGAAATGGTGCCACCAAATTTGATCCTCAGATTGAGCAAGGAAGATCTGAGAGGGATTAAAAACTTTGAGGATGTGAGGGTCAAAGCTTTTGAAAGTTTGATGGATGATGATGCATTCGATAAAACACAAGCATTCCATGAACATGTGTGGAGGGCTATGAAGGATGAGTATGAAATGAATGTGCAGAAGAAGGAAAGTGAAATCCCAAAAAAGACACAAGCAATTATTGAAGTCAAGGTTCAAAATGAAATAAGGAATAAACACTTGAATATCATTGTAGTAGAAGGTAGGAAGCTAGTTAGGAAGAGTGGAGTGTTGATGTTGCCAAAATGAGATTTGGCATCTACAATTGCATTTGAAACTATTAGGAGAGATGAGCCCCATTTCTAACACTGAGGAGGAGGTCACACTGTCCTTACAAGTATCAACATTTAGTTCCCAGTGGGACACACTCACCAGTTGGGTTTTGGAACCAAGCACTAAGAAACATGAGGTTGTAGAGCCTACTCCTAGAGTTAGGGGATGATTGATTATAAAAAGAGTATCAGACACCTCAATCCTTGAAGCAAAAATAATGAATGTTAATGTGGCTCAATTTACTAAGGCTACAGTTGAATCCCTAACTAAGGAGAGGGATAAATTTAGAAATAAATGCAATGAGATGGTGGTAAACTACAATGTGAGCCAGCAACAGATTGCAAAAATGCAAAAACAAATGGCTCTATGGAAGTAACAATTCCAATCTATGTAGCAAGGCACATCATAAGCCACAATTTTTCCTTCCCCTTCTCCATTTTTTTTTTACCATCTCAAATTCAAACCAAGGATATGCCTCTTGATTTTGAGGATGTTCCAATTGCACAACCAGCTCCTAACATTTTAGATGCACCTCAAATAGAGGATACCACAATGGAGGTTTTGATTGAAAAATTAAAGAGCTACGAAGAGAGGTGTAAGTAGTAGGCTGAGCTAATTCATGCAATCAATCTAAATATTACAACTGTGGTGTTGGATAATCTTAATAAGTGGATTGACAAAATATTGATTGGAATTCATTCTAAATACTTTTTGATATTTAATGCAATAACAAATTTTGATCGAGATAAGGAGGTGGCTATCCCATTAATGGATAGATGGATCCCAAGAGCACAAATATTGATGGATATGGCCATTCAGTCAATGCATGATGCAAATAAACCTCCCAACCTTTTCCCAACCCTTAGGTTTGTGATTGAGATGTAAGATTCTCAAGGATTGATTGAGCCTCTGGAATTAAAAAATCAGGGAATTGGTGAAAAATTTTGATGACTAGAGGTTCAACTTGCTTCTAGATATTTTAAATGAGAATGGTGAGGTTAAATCCTTACAAGAATGGAAGGACCAAGCCAATAAGGTGATAGCCACTTAGGCCAAACTAATATATGATGGGGTGGATGTGGACATGTTGAAAAATAGTATGGATAGGCTCACCCACACATGTATCTTCTTAGAAGAATTTGAAAAAGAGGCAAATCAAGTGGTATTCAAATACAACCCATATAGAAGAAAGTTAGATAAGATTATGGGGTTTGACTGGCCTACTAAGGAATATTTTGAGCTATGGAAATCCAAATATGTTATCATCTTGGACATATAGGCTGCTACATTGGTGAATTGGTGATTGGAATTTTGGTTTTGTGTCTGCAACAACAAAGGTTTCAGTACAGAGAAGTGCAATGCAAAGCTTGGAACTAGTACAGATTAGGCCTTGAATGTATCAACGTTCAAATATTGCACTCTCTCAAGTTTAAATATGGTGACATGGAATGTAGACATCGAGTTGCTTTGATATTTTTTGCTTTCTCTATTTTATGCTTTTTCATCTTCAAGTTTAGGATCACGTGGAACAAGTTCTTAGCTCATGAAAGGAATGTTTTGGACCGACTGAAGGGCCTTTTGGAAGGTGGGAGAACCTTCTTCAACAAATGAGAAATGGTTTTTTCATTATGTGATATTCTCCCTCATATTTTGGCAAATATAATGGCCATTGAATGTAAAAGTGATTGTCAAATAGAAACATGGCATGTGTACATTTTGGCTCAAAGCTTATTTTGCTCCCTTGTTCTTTTAAAAGGGAATTCAAGGCCAATTGTATAGGGTTGCTAGCAGATTGATCTCAGAGAGATTTTGTAACCAAGTCTAGATAATAGAATACGAGTCTATTCTAGGTTCTAAGAGTCTTTTGAGTCTTGTAATGGTAAATACATAGCAGTACTGTCTTATTTTGAAATGAATGGAAAATATTCAAATCCAATTTTCTCCATTGTATACACTGCATAGATTTTTTAATATAAAGCAATGAAAGATTACTTCTATTCATCTTCTTATCTTTCCTTGAACATTTATTCATTGTTATTACACTTGTTCAAAGAATGAGTTAAATCTTTATTAACATGAATGAAGGTTTATGTGGATGTGTGCATGGATTATTAAGTATTTCTAGTTATGATTCTAGTATCAATGGTGTAAGGCATTGTTGATAGGCCTTATTATGACAGGATCAATGTTGCTATGTGGTGTTGCCACAATGATGGGTTACACTTTCTAGGACATCCTGATTTTTGCCTAAAATCACATATTTTTGGAAAATATAATGATTTAAGCCTTTAAAGGTTCCATTTAAAGGTTTTTAATTAAAGAGGGTTTGATCAAACCCCCTTAGATCATACCCCCTTGGATAGAACCCCATTAGTTTTAAACCATACCTATAATGGAGTCTCCTCTACACCTATCAAAATGTTGATAAAAAACCACTTTTGATTTACCTTTTAGGGGATCAAATGAACTCATTCAAAATTTATGTTTTTCAAGTATGTAGCCCTTATTATAAGCTTCTCAAAAGGTATAATTTTAAATATTTAATTTGATTATATATTTATTTTTTATTTCTTGTGAATGTAGGATTTTCAATGAACATCAAGGTCTTTGTTTCACACATACAAAAAAGTAGGAAAATAGAGGAAAAAAATTCTAAAAAATACATGTGCACTAGGTATTAATGTCCTTATTCCAACAAAAAAATAATAAGTTAATTTAAATGCATAAAGAAAAAAATTATGTGGGTCGAAGTACACCGCTATCTAATTATAATTACTCTAACTTGGAAAATTAATTAAAAAAATTATAAGCAACAAAAAATTATGAAAAAACATCCATGCACTAGATATTGGGGTGAAAAATATGTATTTCAAAATTATAATTGTATTCTTTCTATAAAAAAAGTTATGCGGGCCGAAGTAAACACCACTTTTTTAAAATGTTGTTTTGTAGAAAAAATAAGTTTAAAAATTACATAAAAGGATTCACAATTTATTTTTAATTTAAAAAAAATATATAATTACAATCTACACACTAAATCTCACAAATCACTACTTTACTTCATCTTCAAATTCTTAATGGTTTAGCTGATATAGGTGTAAGAAAGTGAAGATCTGGTGACAAATGTTGATTTTAATGTCAAGTTTGGCCAAAAAATGTAACCCAAAATGTTGATTTCAACATGTGTTTTCAATTATGTGATTTAGAATTCTCCACCATAGGATAAGGCACTGGTCTTTTAATTGTTCCAATTTTCTTAGACCCTTCGTAGCAGCTACATTCAAAATCAACTTTAGTATCCATTTTTTGTAGGAATGTATGTTGAGCTTAATTAAAACATTTTCTCATGCTTAAGTATGATGTTACCATGAAGATTAGCTAGATATTTAAGGTTTTTCATTTGTTAAGCAATTAAAGGAGAATTTATCTATTTATTTACAATGTATATGATAATTGGCATAAGAGTAATTAAAAATACATTGCAGGGATTACCCTCTAGGGTTTTGTAGAGCTCGAAGTGTAGAGGGAAAACCTAGTAATATTTTTCCTATTCGTTGGCCAATCCTCACAATTATTAACAATTGAATTTGGAAAATTCATAGATAATTGATGAGATAAAGTTTGGTTCATTAAAAAAAACCAAAATCCCCAACCAAGTGCTATTTTCTTGGATGGAGGGAGAAGACTCAATGTTCACAAATGAAGTCTTGATAGCAAGAACACCACAAGTATAGTAAGACTATAATACTTGATCAAAGAGAAGGTTCACCAGAGAATATGTGCCATACATACCATCGGCACCACCAACCTAGAAACCATAGCAGCCTCAACCACAAATATCACAATTACAACCAAAATTCATGGATAAGGTTCTTGGTCTACCTATGGTAGACCAAAATTTTCCTAGAGAAGGATACACCCCCATTCAAACCAAAGGTTTGATCAATCAGAACACTCAATGTTGTGGAGCAATTGAAGAAGGCTTCTACCAATGTATCTCTATGGGATGTCTTGTCCATTTTGGAGTGGAAAACTTTACTATGAGATGCATTGAATAGAGAAGAGAAAGCTTCATTGTTAGATCAGGTCCGACCACACAACTAGGATAAGGGAAAAAGGCCTATGTCAGATCCCCAATCTTTAGGAGTTACAATGTATATGAATATGAGAGACAAAATGAGTGAGAAAGAGGTAAGTAAGCCAAAATCCACCCCTTTCTTCTTAACTCTTATCGTAGGAGTTAGGAGATAAGTTATTACATAATAACATGATAGATTCAGGGGTCAGTACTACTGTTATGCCTAAGCTAGTGGTTGAATCCTTGAACTTAAAATATGAACCCCTAGAGAAGGGAATTATGCAATTGGATGAAAAGAAGGTCTTGACCATAGGTAACATAAAGTATCTTCCTTTAACCTTGTATTTCTATCCAAGCCAAATAGTTACATAGGAGGTGGTCATAATCGACATCCCCTTATTTTTGGGATGTGCTTGTCGATAGAATTCATAGAAAAGATAGGTGGATACCTAGTGCTTCACTAGTCCCACTTGATATTGAGGACTAAACATGGAGCAAAGATGAAAATATTGTCTAAACCTTTGCATCTCGAACACATCACGAAGGATGCAGTAATGAGCTTTGAAGCTGCACACACCTACATTTCAAAGAAGGAGATGTACTGTGTGGAGATGTTGGAAGATGAAGAGGCCATGAGTGACTGAAACCCAGAAGAAGAAGTCCTATTGAACCAATTTATCGGTTCTGATCCTTTCGGTAATTTTTGTGCCATTAGTATGTGCACATATGTAATCTTTGATGAAGATTAGGCCCTCTCAAAATTGGTCAAAGAACAAGAGAACCTAGGTAAAACTGTTAGTGATGGCTTATGAACTTTTCACTTTGATGGTCCCAAATGTAAGATTGGCTGTGGAGCTGAAATTTTCCTTGTATCTCTAGATGAATAAGAGACCCTAAAGGCTTTCTATTATTATTTCATATTTTTGAACAATGACGTGAAATATGGACTAGTTCATGGCTTGATTCTAGTAGAATGGATGGGAATAAAGGGGAAGAAAGTGTTCGAAGATTCTGAGCTAGTAGTGAAGCAAGTTTGAGGATAGGAAACCATGAAAAATGTAAGAATACGGTCCTACTGTCACAAAGTGTGGGACCTGATCCAAAGGCTTGAGGTTTTCAATATCCAGGTCATTACAAGATCTCAAAAATTTGCTACAAATAGAATGGCTTCAATATAATCACAATTTGAGCTAGCCCTTAAATCACCTGAGAGCCAACACATAGTAAACATCAACACACGGTACACATCATCATCTAACCATCTATCCCCGATAATGATTATAATTGATAGGTCTTCGAAGATGATGACTAGATTGCTAATTTTTTAAGATAGTCGAGAGAATTTACCAATCAAGCACAACCTAGATCTGAAGAGGTCGGCAAGGAGAAAATAATTCAACTCAAAAGCAGTAAACCCCTATGAGGAATAATCACTCTATAGAACCTCTTCAACTATGAATATGAAAGAAAAAGTAAATGGAGGTTTATGACCGATAAAGAAGACTATGAAGACCTCGATGTCAGAAATGGTAGGAAGCTCAAAGTCACGAGGAACGTGCCATAGAAAGATAAGGAAAGGCTGAGGTTTTTTATATGCTAAATACAATGGGGTCATAGCCTGAACCTATGATGATTCGAAAGGTTATGATTTGAGCATTGTTCAACACACCATTGACCTGGTCGAAGGGTCCAAGCCAATTCGACAGAAGCAAAGGCTATTCAAACCGAAGGTGGAAGATTTAATGGCACAAGAGCTCATGAGATTAATTGAGCCAAATATCATATACTTGATTAAGCACTCCACTTTAGTGTCTAATTTGGTTCCCATCTAAAAGAAGAATGATGACATTCAACTCTACATGGATTTATGAGACCTGCATAAGGCCTCTTTAAAGGATCACTACCCTCTACCTTCGATGGAATAAATCTTGCAGGTTGTGGTAGGGTTAGAAATGTTCTCATTACTCAACAAATTTTTGGGTTATAATTAGGTCTACATGAAGGAGGAAGATCAACACAAGACAATGTTCACCACTAAAAAGGGAATATTCACATACGTGAAAATAATTTTCAGCCTCTCAAATGTAGGTACCACCTTTTAGCGTGTGATGGACATCACATTCAAGAATTTGATCAACAAGATCATCCTTATCTATCTAGATGACCTAACCATATTTTCAAAATCTAAGGGTGACTACTTTGATAACCTGGAAATGGTCTTTCAGAAGTGTCAATAGTTCAAGATTTCCTTAAATCCCAAAAATTGTGTATTTGGTGTGCTACAAGGTAGGTTTCTTGGATTTTTGGTCTCCAAGGAAAGGATAGCCATCAACCCTGAAAGGGTGAAGGCTAGAATATAAATATCGCTACCTATTAACCAAAAGGGATTGTAGTATTTCTTAGGGAAGATCAATTTTGTTAGCAGATTCATCTCAGATTTCATAGGCATTGTGTGACCTATCATGCTAATGTTAAAGAAAGGCTTAGCATTTAAACAAACTCAGGAAGGAAAGATTTCCTTTAAAAAAATTAAGGTAGCCATCTTCACAGCTTTGGTGTTAGCCAACCCAATTTTTTTGAAAGATTTTGTGTTGTATGTCTACAATGGCGAACATAGTGTAGCCTCTGTACTCACATAGGAGAATGAGGAGGGAAGCAGGGAACACCTTATCACTTTCCATTGAAGAAGTTTAAAGAGATCTGAAACCATGCATAATTTTGTATAGAAGTAGGCATTTGACATAGTGAAGAGCCTTAAAATTTTGACACTTGGTTTTAGCTAGTAAGATTACGGTCCTTGCCGCTCATCCTAACATTAGGGAGTATATCATAGAAGGATAAATCTTTGAGAAAAGAGCCAATTGGATCACTAATATCCTAGAATATGATGTTGATATCTAGCCCAAAAAGCTAGTTAGAGGAAGAGGCTTCTGCGAGTATCTCACCTAAGAGCTTAGCCTTGAGGCAAGAGCTAAAGAGGCCAACCAAGTCTATGCAAACTAATTTGAGTCAAACAATTCTTGGGTGGTTGATCAGAGAAGATTCATGCAGACTGATAGATATCCCCACAACCTCCTAGTACACAAAAGAAGGTACTACAAGCTCTAAGGTGTTGAGTATGTACTTATTGAAGGCCTTTTATTCAAAAGGAATTACGGAAAAGTCCTCCTCCACTATGTGGAAAAAGTACAAGTTGAGAGAATTTTGGGTGAATTTCATATTAGCCTAGAAGGCAGACACTTCTTTTCCAAAACCACTACTTTAAAAGTCATCTAGATAGTGTATTATTGGCCCACCCTATTCTTCAAAGCTCGTGATCTAGTGAGGAAATGCTCCCAATTCTAGTTTTATGTTGAAAATTTAAGGAACTCTGCTATGCCTTTAAGCCTGATCATGGTAGAGGAACCCTTCAAAAAATTGGGATTGGATTTCATCAGGATGATCAATACCATCTCCAGCTCAGGACATAAGTGGATCTTAACGATCACTGATTATTTTACAAGATGGATATAGACAACCCCTCTTAAGAATGCCACTAAGGTCGAGATCATCAGCTTCCTTGAAGAATTGGTGACATGGTTTGGATCCCCAAGAACCATCATATCAAATAATGCACAAGCCTTTATAGGATTAGGGATGTCTAATTTTTCTCTCAAGCATAAAGTCTATCTAAAGACTTTATCAAACTATTACCTGTAGGGGAACAAACTGATAGAATCTACCAATAAAAAGTTGACCAGGATAATAAAATTAATAGGGTCAAAGCATAAAAAAGTATAAAAAAGAATGGCACAAGCACCTACGAGCAGTCTTAAGGGTAGAGCGCATTACCCCAAAGAAAATCCTAAAGGCTTCTCCCTATGAGTTGGTATATGGGAAGGAGATGGTCCTACCCATTTCAATGGAGATTTAGGTGCTATAAATATTAAAGTATTTGGAGGTCGAGGAGAGTGGCATAATCAAAGTAAGGATAGCTAAGCTACTAAGCCTTCAGGAGAAAAAAGAGGAGTTCAAAACCATGATAAAGTGCCAATAGGTAGTCAAGTGGCGGTTTGACAAGAAGGCGCCTAACCTAGGCTTTAGGGAGGGGAGCCTAGTCCTAAAATTTGATGAATGGGCTATTAAGCCAGGCGAACATGCCAAGTTTGATTCCTTATGGAAGGGTCCCTTTCAAATTTTTAAATGCAAGGCTAGTAATGCATACGATCTCAAAGATTTAAATGGGAACGTCTTGGGAATACCAGTAAATAGTATTCACTTAAAACTATTCAATCAGATGCTCGTAGTTCTTAAATAAAATAAAATTTATGCAACATATATATAAATTTTATAAATACGGGTTTTGTGAATGAGACAAGTGCTAAAATGAAAAATATATTATATTTATGAGACAAAATTTTATATATATTTTAAGTTGATAAGGCCTATATTTTTTGGGAGTTTGTGAGCTCAGAGCAAAAGTACAAGAATCTTCTTTCCAAAAAGTAGCCAAAAGCGATATCCATCATTATATCCAAAAATATTGGAGGTGGTAATACTGGAAAGCGTGAATTTTTGAGCCCCAATCTACAGTGAGAAAAACATAGTAATATATTCAAGGTCTCAACTTATAGTAGCAAGAATTTCATCATATAGCTTTGCAAAGGCTGACTAGGGTTAGTCTTGATATTCACCACCACTCTGCTTGGTTTGTACACCAACTACTCAGAGGTAGTGATCCATTCTACATCATAAATCAGCTCAACATTATTGACATGAAGGAGGAAGGAGTTGGCAGTTCTTGCCTATTGGTGGTGCCACTCTAAGGTTATTGTTCAAAAGCCAAAGAATAAGGGAAGCCACAACACCATCTCGACCTTGTCCACATGCCGACATAGGTCCATGGTAGAGGGTATGCCAAGGCCTTGGACAACAACAACAATGACTTCCTCAAGGAAAACTAGATATTCTATGCAAAACATGATCCTAAAGAGCTACACTATCCATAGGTTCATAATGTTTAGGTCTAGGAGGAAAAAAAAAAACTGAAATATGACATGTCCATATTAGTTCAGTAGTGATTTTTGTCTACGACAAAGTCTCTTCCTAGTACCCATTTAAACATAGTGATGGTCAGGTCACACTTTTTCCTTAGCAACCTCTTAATTCTATCGTTAGTAATCTCTCCCACGAAGGAAATAGAGTTTTTCCAACTTAGGAGCCTTATCAGAGTTCCCATGCTTTGCATAATGTAGAATAATGAAAATGTAGACTTAATAAATATTTTCATGAGAGCAACACTCTATTTATAGAAAGAAAGTGAGCCAAAAAATCTATAAACAAAAAATATTTTCCCTATTAGAACAACAATGGGAAATGCAAGTTGATGACAAGAAATAGAGGAGAATCATACATGTATGGGATTTTGCAAGGCTCTAAAAATTTAATGCAGGTGCTAGTATTAATAAATGGATATACGATTTATTGTCATGTTCGTCACCTTTGTGATCATCATCCAACTCTATCATTTGAAAAGACCATCTTTAAAGGCCATTTCTTGCTTAATTAATGCAAATGCCTTTTCCAATTACATCTATTGTTTCTCAAGGTTGTTCTTCAACGAAAACTATGTAAGGAATGTACTAAATTCTATTCCCAAATTGAAGGTTATGTTTCCTGAGAATGCATGCATTTATTCTGTACGTATCACCTTTGGCTGGTAGCACTAAAGAGGCCAGCATTAAAAATCAAAGCATGAGTGCATATTGATAACCAAAGAAAAAAAGTTTCTAAGTGTAAGCCCTTGGCAGAAGTGAAATTATCTAGGTTCAGAAGCAAGTTTTGCATAAATCATTCGAAGAATACGATAATGGCTATTGAAGCATCATCCTCTAGTAGGAGGTATTGCAATTCCCTTCTCTCAACCAATATATATCGACATATTTGGAGATATCTCCTTGGCTAACACAAAAATTATAAAGGAATAAATCTTTCCTCATACAAGAAGCATAACACCTAGAACCCATATCAAACCAAAAGCGGTCAAAGATTTCATAGATGATATCTTTGACCCAAGGCTGCATACCACCCGCAAGAGTTTACAAGAAGGGGCCTTCTAAAGAAAGGCCACCAGGTCATAGGTGGGAAATATTTAGAGCCTTGGGAAAAGACTCTAGAATTGTGGTTTACCATAGTGTATGCTACCCTTCACGCATTCATTCCCATAGTTGGTTGATATCTATGCTCAAAAGATGGATAAGGAAAATGGGTTTATCAAGGCATGAGAGTTAAAAATCACCATTAGTACTATGGCCATCAGGGATATGTTATGTATCCCTACTAGCTTAGAGGACGATCTTTTCTCACGAGAGAAAATGAAAAAAATTTGGGGGTCAAGGAGAGATAAGTTAGCATTGTACAAGGATGAAACAAGTCGAGGACCTGAAAATGAAGAGCCCAAATTCCCTTTCACATTTAGTCTATTCAATTCAGACTTAAAGGATGTGTTTTAAATGTTAGCTTTCATATATGGAATGGACTGTGATGATGAGGTCCACGAATATCAAATGTGTTTGGCCTTTAAGCTCAAGAAAGAAGAGGGAAGATGGCCACCAAAATGATTGTAGACAGGATGCTTGATCAATTAAAGGAGTACCACTATTTTTCCAAGTTCAGGTATTATCCCAACAACCTCTACAAAGGTTTCCTCTTAAGGATCTAGAGTGGGTGACGATACACATGACCCTACTTGTCTGGTTAGTGGGGCTAGATTTTCATTTCATTATATGTCATGGGTTTATAGGTGAGCCTTTTTCAGCTGCCAATTTTTTTAATTGCCATAACACTTTCCCTATAAATATATCAGCAATTATCAATTGCAAATTATGGCTATGGTGCCAAGAAGAGAAAGAAGAGCCTTCGTGAAATCCCACTTACTATTGCAAGAGAAAAGTAATGCTCATGAAGAGAGAGAAGTATGTATTCACCAAAAAATTGGCCTATCTTAGCCTCAAGCTTATTTGCAAAAAATGAAAGTATAATCCAGAAGGGAACTTGTATTTTTGACATGAGCCACGGCCATATTGGGAAGAAAGATGAAATATAGATGAAGGAAATGAAGGAACCTATGTCGAATTGGACTCTATACCATTTTTGTAGTCTCCATGACTCATGTTCTACCAAATCATGGTAGAATTTATCCTAGGAATCCTAATGGATAATTCCTTCAAACAAGAATTGAGGAAGAAGGCAAGGTCCAAAAGGAAAGCGACCGAATTTTTGAGATATTGGTAAGAGATCAAGCAAACAAGCCCCTTGTGTAGAACCATTCCCATGGAAAATGAATTTGAAGACATTTATGATAGAGAGGTTGGGTTCGATTTAGATCAGGAATCTGATTAGGACCTCGAACAAGAAAATTTCCAAGGTTTCGATTCACCACCTTAAGAAATTGTAACTAGAAAAGGGAAGGAAAAAGAAGTATCATGATAAAAGGAGTTGCGGGTCTCCTCTTCTACCAGTATTCCTACAAAAGAAAAACAAACTCGACAATCTACAAGGAAGTCTTCTATAGTTACAGGAACCCAAGGTTCATCGGGGTTAGCTATCGAAGGGTCTAGAGCAACCAGTGCACCCTCTACAAGGAGAAGGAGAATATAGGACTTGGGTGGGCAAGGATCCTTAGACAAGGAAGGTGAAGAAGTGGACTTTGCTCCAAAAGTGTCTTCAGCCCCAACAGTCTAGGTAAGCTTTACACCTAGTATTTATCTCTTCCACAATATCATTAGCATCTACAAACCCCTTGTCCATAGAGAAAAATCCTCCATTGACCAATTTTGACATGCTTATCCTAGATACAACCCTTTTCATGTTTGTTGATGAGCTTGATGTGGAAGCCTCGTGTGCCAAACATGCATCTTCCATTGCAGCTACAGTTGACATTTTAATTGCTTTATCTAAGGCCTAGGTTTCATTTTCAAAACCACCCATGTTACAAATTTCATCACTAGTGCCTGCTTCTAGGCCTATTCCCCTATTTCAAACCACTACACCCCTTATGCCAATGAGTACTCCACATTGCAAACAATATTTGTGAGGCATCCCACCCTTCTCACCAATAGCTAAATCCCTTTTTCCTCTCCACAAGTCCAAGCATCTAGAAGCACACCCCACACCACCCTTTATGGCCTCCCTACTAGTATCCCCATTTCTGCACAAAGTATTGAATCCCTCTAGGTTCTTTGGACTCAAATTGAGTTAACCAGATAGGCTCAGAGGGAGAGAAAACATAACCAATTAGCAAAGGACACAATAGCTTTGGCTACCTCAAAGTTGGAGGCACATTTTGATGAAGAGCGATGATCCCTGATGATTTTGGGTATGATGTCGCTAGTGTCCAAGTGAGAAGGGGAGATGTAGTTTGAAGTCTATGAGATCCAGACCATAGGTATGAACCTAAGTGATGTGCTCCCCTATGACAAGATAGGCCTTTCCAAAGCCATACAAAGTGTGGTGTACACCGATTGCATGAAGTTGGAGAAGAAATTGAAAAAGCAAGAGGTAGAGTTGGTAAATGTAAAAACCACAATTGGCATGGACACCAGGTGGAAATAAAAGAAAAGGTTGTGGAGATTTCCCACCATAGATAGGCTCAATATATGCAAGGAGAAGTGACCATATCACTTCATGCCACTCAAATTGAAAAGGATCATATTTTAGTGAAGGTGGAAAAGATGATGCGCGAGGTCGATACCGAGCACAAGGTAATAGAATAAGTAAAGGCCCAAATGCAAAAGGAGTTTGCTGACATTTCATGTTGGCAAGACAATAAATGTGCCAAATTGTAGAAATAGATGTAGGAAATGCAAGAGAATTGGTCTAAAGCAATGGACCAAGTTAAGTAGCTATGTGAGTAATTCAAAAAAGAAAGGAACTAGATGTAGGGTGAGATGACTAGTGCTCAATCTCAAGAAATAGAGGAACTTCAAAGGGCTTGGACAGAGGTCAATCAATTGAAAGAGGAATTGAAGGTTAAAGAGTCTCATTTCTAGTAGGAATTAACTATGGAAAGAAGATTCAAACTCCCTCAGGTGGTACAAAGGTTGTCCCTTTCCCATTGGGAAAGGATTAATATTGAAACAATATCCTTGAAACAAGTCCTAAGATTTATAAATGACACACAAGAGTTAAATGAAAAGGTTGGAATTACAGTCAACTAGATCTCAAATACAGTCACCCCCCATTCTGCTGAGTCAAGCAACTTAATATCCAAGTTGTATAAGGCAACTGGGGAGACTCTAGAGAGCACTAGAGTTCCAGATCAAAGATCAACTACCATGAAGGAAAATGAATTCATCATGTACAACCAAGCCACTTAGAGGAGTAGAAACTACCAATTGGAACTAACCAAGAAGGTTGACGAAATGAGAGAGGATTTTGAAGCTTTGATTCATTTGGGTTTTCCCTCTCCTTTTTCACTTGATGGAGCAGTACTCACTAAAGAAGAACTCAAAGAGGCTTCAAAGGCCAACCAACAAGACTAGTCAGAACTACAAAAATTGAGCTCGCCACCTATGACCGAAGAGATCGAATATGTACTTCTCCCATTTTCCTGACTCTATTCCCTCATTAGACTGACATAGGTGAAATGGGGAGCAATCTCCTTCAAGGATATAATTGATCTTGATCAGGATTTTAAGATGCTACACATTGGTTCTACCCTCTAATGTAAACTAGGAGTATCTGCATTCTACATTCCTCAAACTCTAAGGGATCACAAATTTAATTTATCTTTTATATTGTTTCTCTAGGTTCATGCCTCTGTAGGTGAAGGCCCCTTGTGAGTTGCCATAAACTATGGAGCATTTTTTTATCTTTATGTATGTTTGTTTTCTTTGCTTTGTTCTTTCCACACTGAGGCCCTTACCTTTTTTATATTTTATTTATGCCTTGCCACTTGTCATGTCGACACATTTTTTTGGAGGTCACAAAACAATTTTTGTGAAGTTGGACACGTGGCCACCCCACAAGGACTTTCCACAAGCCATTGTTTCAATTTTTGAAGAAATCCCACCAACATGCCACATTGCGCATATTTTTTTGGTAAATTTTCTTCACCATTAGAGCAATAATTTCATGGATGTTGTTGGGTTGATAAGTGTTTTGTTCCTTCATAGATTTAGGGGTCAGCTTCCTTTTTTTTATGACACTATCATCACCTGTAGTAGATTGGATCAGATTTAGTCAAGAATTTATAGCATGTATCTTCCTTCTAATAGGGAGACCTTCTCAAAGATATAATAATACCTAGTTCATCGAGTTGTTACACACCTCACCATTATTGAAGTAGCTCAATTTTTATTATCATATTGGATCTAATTTTTTATTGGATTTTGCAGTTGTCTAGTGATGACACCTGTTAGGGTTTTTCTTTTGGTTTCAAAGAGTGATTAGTGCTTGTATGCTTCCCTTGTCTTATAAAAGGGAACTTTCTAGCAACCTCTCATAAAAGGATCAACTTTTAGCCGAGGTGGAGAGGATTTCTTATAGAGCTTTGGTCACTCTTTTGTAATCAATGTGAATACAATTATTCATATTTATTAGCTGACCTTAGCATTTTCATTATTTTGCAATACCAGGTAATAGAAGGATAAATTTTGTAGTAGATTGTGCACATGTGGCCTTTGTTTTATACTTTATTCTCTATTTCATGCACATTGAATGCTTTGTGTCCCTTTATTTCCACATAAGTTCTTGATATTCAATTTCCAATTACTATCTTTTATGATCTTGCCTAAACTTTTAGGAATTGAATCATGTTATGATACTCTTTCACTTTCTTGTTAAAGTATTTTCATTTTTCATATTATACTGTCAAGAGGAATATCTCTGTAAGGATCCAAAACAACTTGTTTGAATTTGGGTTTGTTATTTTTGTTTGAACCTTAATGGGTTCTTCCCATGGGAGGATTTAAATGATTTCTCTGTACCCACATAGGCCTCAGTTTCTCATTCTCCTTCCAAAAATGAAGGGTCTGTGGAATTTTGTGTTCACTTTATAAAAAATAGGAGCTTGTTATGGTTTTTGAAATGTTGTAAAAGATTTGACACATCACAAAAATTAAGTTTCCTTTTTGCATTTCCTTCTCCCTTTCCACCCAAACACCAAGGAAGATCCAAGTTCATTAAAAATCTCAAAGGTTATTCAGTGAAACACAAGAAAGTCCCCCATTTATTGAATTTACCATAAGGTTGTTCGGGAGAAGCTCAAGCTTTCATGATCAACAGGTTGATGATTAGATTGCTAAGACAAGGGACAACCAATATCATATGGTTTGTGTCTATTTCTTTGTTATAGAGGATAAATTTTGTGTGTTTTAACAAGCCTATTTTGTTGAGATATGGTGTTGTACACCATTGCATAAAATTATTTATTATAATATTGTAATTAAATAATTATTTAGTTGTGATGCACCTTGGCGGTGTGGTTAATCACACTAGGTAATTATTTGGGGACCCACTTATGTTGTATTGTAACATTGTATTATTATTTAATGTGTGGGAGACATGTGATAATAATTTAAAATTGGGGAAATATTAAATAATGTGATGTCTTAATACCCAATATTAAATAAGGGGTTAGTGGTTTTGTATTCACATGGTTTTGTGGTACATGGTTTCACCTTACCACTAGTTGTATTTTGTGTGAGCTTGTGTCTATAAAAGCAAACATGTGTACTAGTTTAAGTTGGTTGAGTGGTTTGACTACCATTATTGAGTCTTCTTGAGGAGTGCATTGGTGAAGCATGGCATGAGATGTGTGTATTCATGCTTGGACACATGGGAATGCATTGGAGGGCTTGATGCTTCAAAGGTATTCATTGTAACTCTTGTATTACTTTATTGCTGAATAATATGATGAAGTATGGATGCTTTTGGAGGTTAGATTTTTCCCTCTTTAGGGTTTTCCCAAGGTATATCTTGTGTTATCTTGTCGCTTGTCTATTTAATCTATGCATTTTGGAAACTTGTATGCATGTATATCTCTCATGGGTTATGTAGGAAGTGGATTAAGATTATGGGCTAAATGTAATATTTCCTAACAAGTGGTATCAAATCTTTCATGGTTGAACAATTTTGATTGTAACCCTAGTTTGAGAGTTTTTTGCAAAGGTGAAGCCATGGACATGCATGTAGGGTTTGAGGCATTGCAAGATATGAAACACATGTTGTAGGTATTTGTATCCAGATTTGGGCTTTTGATTTGTCAAGATTTGTTGGGTTTGTTGTAGATTTGAAGTTTTCCAAATTTGGGTGAAAGAGGGTTTCTTGGTTTGAGTTTGCATATGTGGGTTTTGTAGAGGAAATTTCATAGATGACCTCTTGAGACAAAAAGGACCTCATGGTTGGATTCAGGTTGGCCGAGAGACAAATTTTGACATAAAATTCTACCTATTTTGGAAAAGTTGAAAAAAAGGAATATTTTTTTTAGTAAAAGGCCCATTTGCCATGTATAGAAAAAATAATAAAATTTCGGAAAAAAAATTGTCAGGCTATATTTTTAAAATTATTAAAAACCATGCAAAATATCAAAAAAACGAAGTTAGAAATTATTTGAAAATTTTAAAAATAATAATATTTTTTTTTTTTTTATTGGGGGGTACATAGACCCACCCACTTGCCTAGTGGTACCTATGATACCACCTCTACAACATGTATTGACAAAACTATCGGTCATTGCAGCGGGGTATTGGCGGTACTCCCACGATCGGTGGCTTCCATCTAGTAGGGCTTACCCCTTTCGGTAGGGCCCTTGATTCCATGGGGACTAGCCCCAACATATGGGTTGTAAAATCATTCACTACTATTTTTTTTTTTAAAAGAAGCATTTTTTATAAATTTTTAAAATCCACCATTTTGAACTTTATTGTTGGACTTTAAAAATTCTTTGAGCTAGAATATATGTGTGGTTGGATCTGCTAGGGGGGAGGGGGAATTTTTTTGAAATTAAAATGGAATATTATTTGAAATCCGTTGCCCTAGCTCTACCTGAGCACCATCCAGGCAACACCACCACTGGTGGAGCCACCGCGCTACTACTAGGAGAACAATTTATAGCATTTTTTTTCAATTTTGCATAACATTTTCCCACGATGTCGGATTTTCAACTTCTTGTAGTCATTGGAAAGCTGGTTCTAAGTACTACATAGTGGTGCAGCTTTTGTTCCATGTTTTTTCTATTTTGACATGTTTTTGGATCATAGAATTTAGATGTTATTGTTTGCATGGTTTTGGTCATAACTTTTGCATACAAAATCAATTTTTTTTATTTCAAAGAGGCATTGGAGAGAATTTGCAATGTACTACATAGTGGTTCAAATTGTTTATCAGATTAAGGAGTAGGTTGAGCTTGTACTTGTTTGATCACTTTTAGGATCCTGAGATTTGGGGTGCAATTGTGTGTGCATCCGGATGAGTCAAGAGGTGAAACTTTGAGGGAGTACATTTTTTTATATGATATTTATGATGCTACAGCTGATTATCAGATTGGTGATTCCTAGTACAGTTTTATAGGTGTTTTCAGAGTTTGGACTTTGATGGGGACAAGTACACAGGTTGTCTTCAATTTTGAGGATATGGTTGGACATGGTTTGAGACTTGGAGTCTTGTATGGGTGATAGTTGAGTGTAGGTACAATGATGACTATTGTTATTATGTCATGGGTATGCAGGTACATTTGATGCATTGGCACAACATTATCTTGTATGTGGTGTTTGGTGGTGATATGGTTTGATGTTATGAGATTTCACTTATCTTCCTGATAATATTTGGTTCCTTAACTATGATTACTCATTTGTGGACATGTTTAGCAAATTGGATATGAGCTTGATTTGGTGTTTGAGTCATTTGGTCTACATGGTTATCTTCTTTGATATCTTAGTTTGCAACTACTAATGTAATGATGAGTTTGCATGTTTCAATGGTTGGATCTATGAGTTATGCAGGTGTGTGGGTTGGAAACTCATTAATTTTCACTTGGGATGACTCAGATGTGGACTAACTATATCCACCAGTTTTGACTCATTGTTGTTGCAAATTTCATTAGTTGGCCTTGTCTATGGTCATTTGTGCATTGGTATGTTGTTTCAGGATTGAGAGGATGGATGATTTGTGTACTTGATTAGTTGGTACATGGGAATTGTATCATTTGGTTTGATCACAATTCCATGATATCTTGTTACATTCATTGGTTATATATACTTTCACTGGGAGCTTTTGACAGTGATGAATGGGTAGTGTTGGATTGGTTTGTGATGTTTTGATGGTGGTTGTATGTATCTTCTTGGCTTGGAGATCTTGGTTCCACTTGTATGATATTGATATTACAGTTGAGTATGTGCATACTTGGATGATCTTCATGGAGAGGATGGTTGTCATGATGCCATGTGTAGCTCATATCATGGTTTAGTGGGAGTTGTTGGTAGTGATGTGGATGCATCATGGGTATGGTTATCTTTGAAGATGTGAAAGATGAATATGAAGGTAAAATGATAGAAATATATAAAAATTCATAAGAAATACAAACTAAGATATTATACCTTCATTTCTCCTTCCTCTTCATGGATTGAGCTCACAAGATTGCACCCATATCTTGCAAATTTTCTCCAATGATTGAAGGGATGTGGTTGCTCACAATTTTAGCATGATGATGATAGAATGGAGATGCATTTGATGGATATTTGAGAAACATAAGGATGGGATGAAAATGTGTGTTATTGAGAAATTGGATCCAAGGCCTCATTATATAGAAGTTTGGTGAGAGGGATCAATGGCTAAGATTGAATGGCTGATGGAGGGTTGAGATTGATTGAGAAGGTGAGGTTTGGATCAAGGATGAGGATTGATTAGCTATGTGACAAGTGTCACAAGAAAGAGGGGGTTGAAATTGGGAGGTGTGCTCACACATGTGTGAGCACACATTGGGAAGAGGCATTAAATTTGTGTAAGAGATAGGGTGGCTCATAGGTGGCTTGTGCAAGAGGTTAGTGGGGGTAGGTGAGATGTGGGAATTTAAAATTAGTAAATAATCATAGTGATGATTAGGGATGAGGGTTAGATCAATTAATCAAAGATTAATTGAGTTAATAAGCCAAGGGTTTATTAACTTAGGTCGAGTCAAAAGTTGGAGAATGGGATAATGATGATTAGGATGGGGATAAGGTTAATTAATCAAGGATTAATTAACTTAGGAAAGGTTAGGGGATTTTAGAGGAATGAGGGTAAAGGTTAGCTTTAATTAAATAAATGTAGATTTATTTAATTAAAGGTGGTGGATAAAGGTAAGTGGGAAATTAATTAAATAAATAAAAATTATTTATTTAATTATTAGGTTAAGATATGCTAAAATGAGGTGTGGATGGGTAAGGTCACATTTTAGGTGTCTACATTTTTCCCCTCTTTGAGATGATGTTGCGACTAAAAGAAGTAACATCATTTCAAAGAAGAATAATACATAGTGGCTAGGAAATAGATAAGGACTAGAATCATAATGCCCTAGTCACTAGGAAGGACGAGGAAAGATGACAAGGAGGTAGTGGTATGCCCCCTCGAGAGGACATGCAGGTTAGGAGAACATGGGTATGCTCTCAAAATGGATGAGAGGTCTAGAGGATAGAGGATGAAAAAATAGAGGAAAATGAGGATGGATGGGAGGAGATAAGGATTGTGAAGATGTGGATGGAGAGGGAAAAAATGGGTGATCATCATGTTGCAATAATAAGAGCAACCAATATTTTATATTGTACTTGACATTATGCACCAAGGTATAAGGAACCAAGATGAAAATGTGCCAAGTACATGATCAAAAGATCAAGTGAAAACATATTCCTTGTGACACCATGTTATGAAATATCATGATGCCTCTATGGCAATAGAGTGAAAGAGACCAAGATAAATTCAAACAAAGATAAAACACACAAGAAAAAAGCAAGCATGCACAACAAACGATGACTATACTCCAAGTCAAGCTAAAAACCAATTGATGGGTTGATGAGATGGAAGGTGATAATATGGTGGAGGAGAATGGGTTCCTTGATATTTGTATGGAGGGGAATCCATGTTAGCATGCTTTGGATTGTGGGATTGACATAGTTCATTTGATGTGGATGGTGTGATGGGGGAGGATGGTTGGATAGATGCTTCAACTTGTATGGATGAGGATTCATGATATTTAGGGGATTAGGATTTATCTTGATGTGGAGGTGATGAAGGTGAATTCATGACATGGGAGGATTGCACAATTTTGTTCTTGGATGGGGATTTAAGAACCTTTACAAATAGTCCTTGGAGCCAACCATTATGAGGGACATGAGATTAATTTTATTGGTAAGATTGGGGTGATGTGGATTGTAAGGATGTGGGATATGAACAAGTGGAATAAGAGGTGGAATTTTCCATGGATTGGTAAATGGATGAGGAGCTTGAAAATGATGTGGATATTGGGATTTGGGATGGAGAGTTTTGGCTAAAGGCTTGATCTCCCTTGTCAAAGGAAGGGGAATGGTAACCAAGAGGGGATGGGTTAAGATTGGATGAAGGTGGGGAGGGTGGAAGTTTATTACCAATGCCAAGGAGATAGCTAAGCATGGTATCCTTATAATTATTAAAGTAGTGGATGAGGAGATGATTGTTAATAGGATCCCATGAGGATGATATGGATGATGAGGGTGTGGGTGGGGTTTGAGGGGGACATTGGATGGGTGTTTGGTGAAGACTTGGAGGATTTTGTATAATGATCATGGATTCAAGGTGATCTAAAATATTCTCACTATCATCATAGGAATTAGGATATGGGTTCATGATATTGGGTTGGGTTGGAATGGATGAAGGTGAATTAGGATAGATTGGGTTGAATGGAGGATAGATTAGATGATTAGACATGGTAGAGGATTGATTGGAGGAGGAAATTTTGGGATTGATTTTGGATGAGGATGGATTAGGGATAGATTGGATGTATGTTAGGGGATGATTTGGACAATATGGGTGATTAGAAGAATAAGATATGAGGATGAATATGGAGGATAGGATTATAATTGGGATCAAACTTCAAGACCTTAAAATGATTTGATTTGATTAAGGTTGATTCTCTATACTTAGGATAGGCTAATGTTCCTAAGCATGAGTTAATTGGATTTTATTTCTACTTAAGATAGGAAAATTTCTTAAGTAGGAATTGATTGGATTTGATAACTATACTTAAGATAGGATAATGTTCTTAAGCAAGTTTGGATTAAAGATGAAATCAAACTAAGGTCTTGATTTTTGATTGGGAGTTTGGGTTTGAAATAGATGATAGTGGATTAAGGATAGGACCCTTAGATGAATGATTTGGATAATGATGAAAGGATATGAGGTATGAAATATATTAACCCCTTAACAAAATTTTGATATGAACAAGTGATGATTTTTGATTAAGGATGGGGATTGGATGCTTGGTTGAGATGGATAGATGGATAATAGATGATTGGATTTTCGATGAGGGGTGGATGAATTAGATTAGGATTTGGTTAAAATGGTATTAATTTGGAAAGGGCGATTGGATTAAGATGATGATGAAGGATGGAGATTGAGGATGATAATGACATATGGATTAAGGATGATGGTGGATAGAGGATATTAGGACCAATATTAATGATGAAAGTGGATAGGGATTATGGAGGATGATTAGGATAATGAGTGGGACCCAAAAATGTATTAGGAAAATTAATATTAGGATCCTAAAGGATGGATTGGATATAGATTATGGGATGATTTGGACAAGATGGATGATTAGAATTATTATAGAAGATTATGATGGGATGATTAGGATAAGGTGATTAAGAAGAAGGGGGAATAGGATGAGAATGGATGTTTAGAATAATAAGTGATGGTTATGATGAGATGGGGGTGATTAGGATTAGAATGGGCAATTAAGATAAAAATAGTGGATTAGGATGGGATGATTAGGATTAGGTGATTATGATGAAAAGGGATGATTAGGATGGGAAAGATGATATAATTAGGATGTGAAGGATGGTTGGGGAGAATTGGTTGGGATGGGGTGAAGGTTTTTCTTGATTGAATAGGAGATAGAATTGAAATCACACAAACAAACGTGGCCAAGTTTGATGGGTTTTTGTAGTGTATGTTCAATCCTTAGCCCCTTGGCTGATTTGTTTTCCACTGGTTTTGCAAAAGAAGACACTTCAAGCACTTGCACAAACCTAAATTATTCAAGTGGGATTATATATTAATGTGGGCTCACCACCCAAGCTTGAGCTTGGGTTAATACTCCTTGATACTCGGGTGGTTCTTTGGAGCACCCTTTCTCGCGAAGGTGGATAGCTAGATATCCAGTGGAACAGGATCATCAACGGACATGACATGCTCACCTTCTCTCTCTCTCCTTAGGAAATATCAAAGTTCACCACAAGAGTTTCTATCTTAACCTAAGAGAGTATGGGGTACGATCTGCATCCCTTGCACCACACTAACCTACACTCGAAAGGTTTTAATCTAGGATAGACAAGGTTGCTAGGGTGTCCTGTATATACCTCAAGAGTATGTGAGGTCCAAATCCATAGATGAAAGGGAACAATGTCAAAAAATTTGGAGGAGAGGGTAACCCACTCTCCACCTTCACTTCTCCAAGGTATAAATTTGTTGGAGGCTTAGCTCGATTGGAAAAATTTCACTTCTAAGAGGCGTATCTTTTGATTCACACCATGCTCTTTATACTATGTGAGAACATGGGAGTTGGATTCATCCCCTAGGGTGATGAAATCCCTAGGTAGACCCCCTAAAATAAATGATCCAATTATTTTTTTCCAAGATCACATGAAGCGCAAGGGGAGAGCATACACATGTTGGGTTCCTTGGGATAACAAGAAAAAGAGAAAGAGTAAGTGGTGTTTTTGATGCTTAAGATAACATTGTGTGTGAGAGGAAAGCATACATAAAACTCACTCAAACAAACATCAAGCAAGAGTTCATTAACATTAAGAAATTAGATGTTCCTAGATTAGTGGGAAAAAAAGAAAGCCTTGGACAAATAAATCTGCAAGAAAATGTTAGTAGTTTGATGATTTTTCCCATGACAATCGATTTCAAGATGCAAAACAAGTGATTAGATGGTAAGATGATCACATAAGATGATTGTTATTATTAAATAAGCATAGATATATGATGATTTGTGCCTTAGATGAGCATTAGGGACCTGCAACATGCATTAGTATCCAAAAACATAGATTAGATGCAAAGAACAACTGCAAGAAGACCTAAAGATGCATTTTGAAACCTATGCACAGTTTTGTAGATAAAGTTGCATATATGTTAAAATAGAGGCTCCATTCTATGAATAGAGGCACTTTTTGTAAAATGATCGAAAAAGATAGCTTTCGGGGATGCAAAATTTATGTTTGTCAGATATTGAATTGACAAAACAACTTGAAAATGCATGTAATGGCTTAAAAATGAAATATTTGATGCTAGAAACACCTGATAAACCTCAAAATATGTCCTCTAAAATAGAGGCGCATCAATTTTTAACAAAGATGCCACAATTTTGCACTTAGGCGCCATTTTGTAGAAAGTGCCAAAAAATGACTCCTGGAGGTCAAAAAATGAAGTTTTGGACCAACCTAGATGGGAAAATAGATAGATGAACATAAAGAGGACCTAAAAACATGTATATTTAGCCAAAATATTCCCCCAAATGCAACAAAAATGAGTTGAAAATGAAGAAGAAACTAGGTTACCTAGAAAGCTTATATGAAAACCTAGTCTCAGAAAACTTGAAAAAGACCTATTTTAAGCATGCAAATGATGGGTGAACCTACAAACAAAAGTGTTAGAATAATGAATACCCACAAAAAAATATGTTAGAAGCCAAAGAAGCATTATATATAGGTCTCTAATGATGAAAATGACACCGAAAAATGAAAGCACAATTTTGGGTTACACGGGCACCACAAATTTGAACTTAGGCACCACAAGTCTACACTTAGGTGCCACTTTGTAGTATTTTCTCGAAAAGGACACTTGGAGCTTCAAAACAAACAAAAAACTTCAAGGAATGTTAGTAAAAGGGGTGGGAAATCACCGGGCATGCCAAAATGAAGATGTGAAAGATAAATGTGAAGGTAAAATGATAGAAATAGATGAAAATGCATAAGAAATACAAATTAAGATATTATACCTTCATTGTTACTTCCTCTTCATGTATGGAGCTCACAAAATTGCACCATATTTTGCACATTTGCTCCAATGATTGAAGTGATGTGGTTGCTCATAATTTTAGCACGATGATAATAGAATGGAGATGGATTTGATGGAGGTTTGAGTAGCATAAGGATGCGATGAAAATGTGTGTTATTGAGAAATGAGAGGCAAGGCCTCATTATATAGAAATTTGGTGAGAGGGATCAATGGCTAAGATTGAATGGTTAATGGAGGGTTGAGATTGCTTGAAAAGGTGAGGTTTGGATCAAGGATGAGGATTGGTTAGCTATGTGACAAGTGTCACAAGATAGAGGGGGTTGAAATGGGGAGGTGTGATCACACATGTGTGAGCACATATTGGGAAGAGAGGCATTAAATTTATGTAAGAGATAGGGTGGCTTGTGTAAGAGGTTAGTGGGGGTAGGTGAGATGTAGGAATTTAAAATTAGAAAATAATCATAATGATGATTAGGGATGAGGGTTAGATCAATTAATCAAGGATTAATTGATTAATGAAGATGGGTTGAGTTAATAAACCAAGGGTTTATTAACTTAGGTGGAGTCAAAAGTTGGAGAATGGGATAATGATGATTAGGATGGGGATAAGGTTAATTAATCAAGGATTAATTAACTTAGGAAAGGTTAGATTTAATTAAATAAATTTAGATTTATTTAATTAAAGGTGGTGGATAAAGGTAAATGGGAAATTAATTAAATAAAAACAAGAATTTATTTAATTATTAGGTTAAGATATGCTAAGATGAGGTGTGGATGGGTAAGGTCACATTTTAGGTGTCTACAATCTTAATGTGATTAGAGATATGTTTTCTTGGTTTAGAGTGTTTGCTATTATGTCATGATTTACTCTTGATACAAGTTTAGAGTTTCGCATGGTAGTTGTTCTCTTGAGACCAGGATTTACATATGTTATGGTGCATGTGATCTCCTAGGAGGAGATGGTTAGATCATGTTGTCATGATAGGTTCCTAATTCCGCAGTCAGAGCTTTGACATTGATAATGTGTGATTCTCTTTGTATTAAGTACATTGATCGTATAATTGATTACTTCATGATGGTATGTTGCATTTGGAGTTGGCATGTATTAATTTTTTACAGGTGCTTATGGGTACTTTGAGGTGTAGGTGATGGTTGGAGTTCTCTTGTGATTAGAGACACTTGCTTGAGATGGTTACTCTTTGGAGGTTTCAGTAGGAAGACCATGGAGCTTTCACGTGGATGTGGACATGAGTTCATGATGGATCGATATAGGATATTGTTTTGGAGTGAGTCACAATGGCTTGGTTATCCTAGAGGAGCATTCTCATTCCCCACTTTTGGTCTACTCGACAGTTCATTATTTGAGAGGTATTTTCCCATTATATCTTTTAGATGTGTTATTTTTTGTGCTTTTATTTCTCATGGGATTGAGTTGATTCATGGTGATTGATTTGGATACTTATTTAAGGATGGTTTAGTATGATTTTATATGCTTTATATTTCATAGATATGGATCTTGATCTATGGATAGTTAGTTCTAGAGAATTCAGTTTGAGGGATGTTATGGCATGGTTATCTCCTTGTGCTTTTGAGTTTATGGTATCGTTTATTGATGAGGATTGTTAGGAGATGGTTTATGGGATGATTTCTAGTTTTTTGGGGGATGGTTACCTTGAGTTTGATCTTCTTGATTAGAGAGGCTTACAACCATGTTGGAATTGTTACATTGATTCATATGTTGTACTTGATCTATGAGATTGAGTGTTATGGATGTTGTTGAGGAATTTCATTTGGGGTTGTTGGGAGATCATACTTGACACAATAGTACACTTTTGAGGTGTTGGTAGGAGGATATTATGGGTTAAAGGTTTCTCTCTTCATGGTTCCTTCCTTGGATGTTCATGTTTTGGGGAGGATGGTGGCAACACATTGTGAAATATTATGTAGCTCATTGGGTTGTATGTGTGGATCATTGATATTTTCTTGGTTCTTCATGCTTTCATTTACTTATTACACCTTGATGTATAATGGTTTTTGATAGACTTGATATGCTTTGACATTACCTATGCAGTGGGAGTTCCTAGATATGTATGTTCTTCATTGATAGGTTTGATCTAGGGAGCTTTTGATTGTAGTTTACAGGTTGAATATTTTCTTGGCATGAGTTTTCTGATGTAATCATACGTTGGAGGTATGGTTGGTTGGATGTATTAGAATTTTTTTTGAATTCTATTTCCGATCATGTGGGTTTTTCAATTGACAATGACTTGATTAGATCCTTTGTTATCACTTGGATTTGATGCTTGTGCTCATGGATTGGTGCATCTTCACCTTGGCATGTTCATTTTCTTCTATAGGTGGCACGTTGGAGGATGAGAGGAGTTCTTGCTTGAGATGGTGGTCACTTTGTTTTTATTGTAGGTATCTT
Source organism: Sequoia sempervirens (assembly GCA_007258455.2). Lineage (NCBI taxonomy): Eukaryota > Viridiplantae > Streptophyta > Pinopsida > Cupressales > Cupressaceae > Sequoia > Sequoia sempervirens. The sequence continues at coordinate 281,090,545 of VDFB02000003.1, forward strand.
GATAGAGCATGAGAGAATGTTACAGATATATTGTTACATGTATGACTTTGATGATATATTTCATGTGTTGATCCCTAATGCAATGTATACAACAAGCAGGAGAATGTTGAGATATGGTGTTGTATACCATTACATAAAGTGATTTACTGTAATATTGCAATTAAATAATTAATTATTTGTGATGCACCTTGGTGGTGTGGTTAATCACACTAGGTAATTATTTTGGGACCCACTTATGTTGTATTGTAACATTGAATTATTGTTTAATGTGTAGGATACATGTGATAATAATTTAATATTGGGAAAATATTAAATAATGTGGTGTCTTAGTACCAAATATTAAATAAGGGGTTAGTGGTTTTTTATTCACATGGTTTTGTGGTACATGGTTTCACTTTACCACTAGTTGTATTTTGTGTGAGCTTGTGTCTATAAAAGCACACATGTGTAGTAGTCTAGGTTGGTTGAGTGGTTAGGTTGTCATTGTTGAGTATTCTTGAAGAGTGAATTTGTGAAGCATAGCATGGGATGTGTGGATTCATGCTTGGACACATGGGAATGCATTGGAGGGCTTTATGCTTTAGAGGTATTTGTTTTAACAATTCTTGTATTGCTTTATTGCTGAATTATATGATGGAGTATGGATGCTTTTGGAGGCTAGGTTTTTTCCTCTTGAGGGTTTTCCCAAGGTATATCTTGTGTTATATTGTGGGTTATCTATTTGATCTATTCATTTTGGAAACTTGTATGCATGTTTATCTCTCATGGGTTATGTAGGAAATGGATTAAGATCATGGGTTAAATATAATATTTCCTAACATATTTGACATAAAACCTAGGCATGAAAATGCATTTTACTTCACAAAAAAAAAAAAAAACTAATGGAACAGACTCTAATATGAGAATGGGTCATAGAGAAGAAAATTGAATAGAAAGAAGAGGCTAAATTATAAAGATGGGGGCGTTGGGTGCCCTAGACCTAAGATACTTCCTTTTGGGATATGAAAACTCTAAAATGTAAATTTTGTATTTCCTAAGACTATCTTCTAATGAAACTTCTAGATCTGATTTGCACACATGACAAGAAGGGGAGATGTTGTGCTATATAGGGTATTTCCTAATTCAAACCCTTTTTTGGTGTTTCCACCTTCATGTATAGCAATTAATAATGATCAAGAGGGCATATCCCTAGTCGGGAAGGGGCCAAAATAATAGTAATTGACTAAAATGATAAATGATAAATGACAATGTTATATTCATGTTAAAACCTTCATGAAGTGATGCTACACCACAAGTTGCAAAAAATTTTGATTTATGGATGCCTTTATTTCTTGATAGACCTACAAAAGGCTAGTTCACAAAACATAATAGATTTTTGTAGTTATCATGTAGAGGATAACTCAATATATCTTCATGATATGCCATGGTTATTCATGATAAATTTTTGCACATAGTTGCTTCCTTCTTCTTAATTTCTTACAAGAATGGTCTTGATTGATAAAAATATTGTAATAATGCTACTAATTTTTCCCTTGAATTTTCCTCATTTTCTTTTAGTATGCTCAATTTGTTCAATAGATTTTTTAGGATTGCTTCTCAAAATTGCTAGGGTTTTAAATGGTTAAAAAGGCTTGTATTTATATATGCAATTATTTAATTTATCACAAATTAATAATTGAAAGCCAAAAAATGACTTTGAATTTCTAAATGTTAAAATTATAACATCGACACATGTGAATTAGGGCCAAAATAGGTTAGATAGGGGTGCTAGATGCCCTAGTCTAGACCTATGTTGAGGCCATAAGTGTCAATAAATGCATGTTAAATGATAATTCCCAATTTAACACTAATTTTTGAAAACAATAATAAAATGGGAAAATTATAAACACAATTAGTTCTAGGCACATAGGGGGAGCTAAACCTACTGTGAAATTATCAAGGGTGACAATTTACGACATTGAAATAGTTTCAAAACAATTTTCAACCTATGAAAATGTTGTCATAACCCCATTGGGTCCTAACAAGTCTATTACAATTATTGTAAAGATCAAATGAAGACTTCATGGATAGGTTAGAGGTGATAAATGATATTTTAGAAGAATATGAAGTTTTATTGAAGTATGTTAGAAATGTAAGATTTTTGTCCTATTTTTGAAACCATTATAAGAAGATGAGAATGTTTCAAGAACATCTTGAACCTCCAACATAGGTTCCAAAAGAACCTTGAATTATCAAAATATTAAGGAAATTTTATCTTGCATGATTATGTTGTGATTAAAAGAATTTGTTATAACAAAAAATATTGTTATGTAATCATTTTTCAAGAAGATATAAGGAATGATAAATATTTTTTTGGGTGAGATGAGATAGATAAAGATAAAAAGTAAGAAAGGGGGAAATACTATGTTGATAAATATTTAGAATTTTATGTTTGATTGTACTCTTGAAAGTGATTAGTAAATTTATTTCTAATGACAAGTTAAATTATCACTATGTAAATTTTTTATATTTTTAGTTACTATATTTGATTTTCTTATAAGACCCCCATATCTATGCTATATCACTATACTTAAAGGTTGCATAGATAACCTGGTTTTGGGCAATATATATAACCATATATATTTGAGTATGCATGTATAATCAATTTTTTTTCTAGTTTAATCCACTTGTTAATTGGTCTAGATGTCATTATGAGGTAGAGAAATATAGTGTTACATATAATATAATTCTCTTGTGTGACACATCATATTAGACTATGGTGGAAGGTGTGTGGAATTTAGTGGAATTTTGGTGTAGGTATATTGAGTGGTGATGATAGTGTCATGGTGGATCGTTGTATACTTGGAGCTTTAGTATAATATAATTTTTTTATGTAGGTATTGTGGGTGTAATCATGATGTCATGGAAGTTCCTTCTATCCTTTGAGATTTGGAATCACGTACTATTTATGCAAGCATAATGAGTGGTGATCATGGTGTCATTGAGGCTCCTTGCATTCTTGGAGCTTTGACATGAAAGAGTTTTCTATGTACATACATTTGTAGTGGTGTTCTATTAATTCTTGATAGAAGAGGGTGGTTTATCTCCTTAGTTTGAAGGTATTTGTTCTAATCTATCCTCTGCATCTTCTAGTTGTTCAATTGAGTGATTGTATATAAGCCATGGGTGATTTTATATATGCATATGGTTATCATGATGCCATATTCAACTTGCTATCATGGTTTAATGGTAGCTTTGGTGGTGATGAAGATTCATCAATTAGTGATGGATAATCTTTGTAGTCATTGTTGGTGTCATGGAGGAGCTCTTAGATCTTTCAACTTTTACATAGTGAGAATTCTATGACATCTCCAATTATATTGAAATAAGATGGTTATCTTTAAATGTGGTTTAGAGATGTTGAAATATTATTACCATGAAGGGATTTTAGATTCCTTAGTTGAGGATTTTGTTATATTTTTTGGTTTGATAAATGATTCTAGGATTAGATAATGGATGTTATTGTTCCATGGTTGAATATTGATTGCAAATTATAGTTTTGGAATGATAGAATTTCTCTTTGGAGATTTTTTTTATTAGAGATATAATACCTTTGATATGTAAATAAAAATATCATTAAGAGTTCTCAATTATAAAGTTGGAGTTTTGGTGGTATTTTTTGTGATCTAATTGATGAGTGCTTTGATCATTTTCCTTGTGATCTTATTATTATTGTGTAAATTATATTAGAGTTTGGGTTAGCATGTGATAATTTTTTCAACACCTATATCATATTTGGGCAAGCCTAGATATCTCTTGTTCATAGATATTATGTGTTGAGATAATTACTCTTTGATGAGGTTTAAGTAGGAAGACCAAGGAGCCTACAATTGGGTTGAATACTATACACACTTAAAATTGTCCCGACTGATATTACACATCTAATTTTGATTACTAACACCATTTCATTCTAAATCACCTCTTTTCAACCATTTAATTAAATTATCTTCATTATTTAACTAAATTTATCATTTTCTCCTATTAATCAAATGATCAATATTATTTGGCTTATTCATCCCCTTTCATGCTAATTTTCATCTTATTTAATTAGGTAATGTGAATTATTTGATTAAATTGCTTATATCTTCACATTTAATTATATAATCTTAATTATTTAGTTAAATGCCATTAAACTCCATTTTATTACAAAAGTTAATTATTTAATGAAACTCCCAATTTCATCCATCTTGCACAATTAAATCATTGTTTTAATTATATAAATAATTAATTTCTCTCACCCTCCCACTTGCAAGGGAATATTCCTATAGAATATTCCTCCATTTGAATGGGAAGAATCTTGCAACAAACTTCCTAACAACTTCCTATTTTTTATGACGTATGCTTCTTTGAATCAATGAGAGCCATTGATTAAATCTTTGATCCTTGTCAACTTGCATTCTCATCCATTAATGAGGATCCTTGATCCATGCCATCTCCTCTCATGGCTTGCCATCCCTTGATTGATCAAAACAATCCCAACCATTGATTCAACCATTTCTCCTATAAATAATCCTTATTTCTATGAGAAAGGGATCCACTTCCATTTAGAGCAACTAGACTATACTAAATCTTAGAGCCATCTCCATTAGAATTTTAGCATTTAGCATCTTAGCATTCAATATCCATTTTAGCTTATCTTGCATCCATTTTAGCTTATGTTTCATCCATTTTAATTAATATTCATCAATGGGATCTATTTAAAAGCTTGTTTCAACTAAGGGGTTGGGAAAGGGCCTACATTCCACATCAATGCAACAACAATCCCCCAATGGGATGAGGTTTGATTCATTAGATTAATTCTTAAGATAAATTTCCTTTAATAATTTCTTGTTTATTTATGTTTAATGGCTTCTTTATTTGATGTTTTCAAGTATTTCATTGGGAGTTTAACTTAACTAGCTAAATCTTGGTTTATTTAGTATGGAAATGGTAGGTTTAGTATGGATCGAGGGAAATAACAACTAAATATTTAAGTATCTTATGTATGGTCTATACTGCTTGTGTTCACAGTTGTCATTAAACACCTTTGTCTAGAGGAAAAAAGGTTTTCCTAAATGTTCTTTGAGGTAGTGCATTAGAATAGCACCATTCCAAGAAGTTAGTTACCATGTCCGATTTATAGTTGAGGCATAAAGCTTAAGAGTTCATTCTCTTGTATAAAGTTAGGCATTTCAACATGATACATTTCCTTGACATGGCCTTTTTGACCCCTCTATAATTTCAAATTTAAAATAATTCCTTCAGGAGTGAGGTAAGCCTACTAAGAAGTGACGTACCTATATTCCTCTAGCTTGTTAAAGTGACTAATTTTGTTAAGCCAAAATAGTAAGTCTTCTGGAAGTTCAGAATTGCAAAATATCTCCATCACCTTTTGAGTCAGTTTGACACATTTCTTGATTTAAAAAGAACTCAAAACAAACATTGAACATTTTCATCAAAATTTCAAACCCTTTGGTTAGTGTGAATACCATTGAAAAGTTCTATATTATTGCATGTACATAAGTATATCTTTTTTTTTTTAAAATAATATCTTTGAGGCTTCATAATATTTGAGCTTTTATCTCAATCCACATTATTCAAAATTTAACCTAAGGGACTATGACTTCAGCAACTTAATTTTCATAATTTTGAGCTTCGTGGAAATAAATTTTCTCGGTTATGGACATTTAGAGTAAAAAATAATCAAGACATTCCATGTGGTAAAACAATCTCATTTAATCAAAGTTTAAATTAATTTAATCCACAAAGCAGGTACACCTTGGTCCTATGTTCAAAACATTTTTTCTTCCAAAAAACACCAAAAGAAAACAAGGAAAGGTATACTTAGGTTGTTCACACTTCCAACATCATACCAAAGTTCATCAAAACAAACATTGGTCTCTTATGGTTTAAACACTCCAAGAAAAAAAATGTCTTTCAACACCTTGATCTTGTAAACAAGCCTCTCTTAGGTTCAAACATTAGAATCAATCATCAAACTCACATCAAAACATTTGACATCTAATCTCACCAACAAATTTAAATTTTGGGAACAACAACCTCCTAGACTTAAGGTTTCATCAACCATCACCTAGTTTAGCTATATGATTGGAAATGAATCCATTTTCATACATTTAGTTAGATTAGAAAACGTCCTTTTGAAAAAATGTTTATCCTAAAGTCGCAAGTATACTCTTAGGATTTACCGCTTGTTCAATAGCATCCTCATCAAAAACACCAACATCAAACATAAAGTCTAGTGTTGTATAAAATTGAAAGTTATTTATTATCCACATCACTTACCCCTTTCATCATCCATTCACATAATTGTTCCTAAACACCTTAGAGGTTCACTTTCGTAACAAGATAAAAAAAAGGACATGGAAAAAAACCAAATTTTATCTATTATGAGTGACCTAAACCAATTAAACCTTGGAATATAAGAGTTTGATACTAGAAATTTTACAAATCCATCGTACAATCTATACATAAGTTGATCATATCCTAAAAAATCAAATAACACAACAAATAGGGGTATGCCTAATAAAAAATTTGGAACATCTTATCACATGGTAGATCAAACAAGTTTCATAAATTGATACATCAAACCATTATAAAATGTTCAAAATCCAACAAGTCTAGGTGTTCAAAACACAAGCATGAACATTGGTTCACAAGAATAATACATCCCAAACATAAACATATCAGACTTGAACATGTTAAATCCATACATGGGGAACTTTGGGATGGATTCATTCATACCTAAAAAACACATCATCCAAAAAAATCATGAAAAATATAAATATAAATGTCAAAACATCATTCCATCACAAAATCAATACATTCCTCATCAAAATAATCAAAACATTGATTTATATCAACACCTTGAACATCATCAAAACATTGATTTACATCAACAACATCTTCATGATCATCAAGACATGGATGTAGGTCAACACATTTCATTTCAAACACAACATCAACAATCACCTCAATCACAACAAAGCTTGAAATTCAACAACACTACTAAATGTGAATACACTCCTTTAGGGGAGTCAATTGAATCAGCGTTAACGAGCTAGTCCATGCTAAACTTATCAATCTTCCAAAGTCATTAAATGGGGGTGAACCTAGCTTCAAGTTATCATGGTATGATGATAATGATTATTGTGAATAAGATAGCACAAAAGGTCATGACATGTCAGATTGCATCAAACTCAAGAACCTCATCCAAGACCTCATTGATCAAGGAACAATAAATGTTGATGATAGTTATCAAGATTCAATCTTAGATGATCATATTGATAATGTCTCTACCTCACATGAGGAGAAAAAAGACATGCATCAAGAGTCTTTTCTAAAACATGACCAAACCCTTGTTTGAACCTTGGAATATGGATCTACAACTTGCATGAAATGAGTTTAATGGATGTGGATCTTGATCATGAAACTTGACTTGAAACAATGCCTTTGAATACTTGAATGGCTCTTGAACACTACATCAACATATTAGCTCAAATAACATGCATGATGCAAAAAGACTTTAACATGATAATAGGATCTTGATTTCTACAATAATTCTTCAATAATTTTCCCTTGAGTGCCTTGAAAATTCTCTTGAAATGCTCTTGATAATGCTCTAGCTTGATCTCATGAAGTCACATAAAGTTCTTAGGTGAAACATAATGAAATTACCTCTTATTTATACATATGTTAACATTAATTTGGGCCGAAATTCAAATAACACAAGCTAACATGTGAAAACACATTTTAAATCATTAAAATATCACTAAAAACATATTTGAAATTTAGATCCTAGGCCTAAGTGAGGGCCCATTCGCCCTTGGGAGAATGGGTCATAGGTCACTCACCTAGGACACACATTCTTCAATGTTAAGTGTTATGTTATGGCATTGATGAATGTCAGGTTTTACCCTTCGAAAATTGTAATTAATTAGTCTTGGATTTAAATTAAAGGGGTTGATTAAGGCATAATTTCCCCCAATCAATTAATAAAGCCCTAGATTAGAGTGAGAGTGGAGAGGTACACTTTACAACACCATAAATAAGGCACAATTAAGTCCATTTTAATTAATAATGCCCTAAACTTAATGTGAATATGTAAAATACATATTACAACACTAAATTAAGGTATAATTTAGTCCTTTTATTTAATATTATTTCCCAAATTAAGTGTGAAAAAGGGATACTTTTTCTTACACTACATTTATCCCCCACTTTAGTGAGAGTATAACCCCATGTCAAAATCACACTAAAGTAGACATTCAAGACAAAAATGTATGCAACAATGATAAAGATACTCAATCATACACTATAAAAATCTAGGAGAAGAGAGAAATAAATCAAGCTTCAACTGTCCCAATGTGTTGTGAAACACAGTTGTTTTTGTAGGCAAGGGGTGGATCAAGCTTCGATTGTCCCAACATGATGTGGAACATGACTATTTTTTCATCTAGTTCACAAGAAGAAGTCAATGTTCACTATGCAAATGACACATATGCTCACATGGGATAATGGAACCTCAGGCTGTCCACTAGGTGAGCCCCCAGGAAAGTGGAAAATGAGAGAATATTATTAGGCTCCCATACCATATCAAAGCTATCCTCTTGAAAAATTCAACAAGACAACACATAGATTTCAGTTTCGAGCTTCATAAGGCTTAACAATTTGTGTTATGCTAACCACCTATAAACATGGGAAAGGCTCCACTATCAAGAAAGGTGTGTTATGCTTGGTGGCCTTGAATTTAGGGATGGGTTTGAGCTTCACAAGGTTAACAAGTTGTATTATGTTAAACACTTATCAAAATTATACACATATATAAGTTTTTGTTCAAAGGGACTTCACTTAGTTCATGTAAGGTCTTCTTTTTAGGTATCATCGTGCCTAATGTTTCCAAGAGAAGAAAAGTCTAATATAAGAGAATCACAACTTAGAGAATGCAACACATATCATCACCACTAAGAGAAAAGTTGTATGCTAAGAAAGATCATGCTCTTAGAGGATGTCAAACCCAATGATACCACCAAGAAAAGGACGCATCACAAGAAAAAAGAAAATCACATAGTAAAACATGAGTATCGATGTATGCCCCCACTTTAAAGTGATTGCTAACACCATTGATGTGAGAAATCAGCTTTACAGTAGCTGATATTCAATTCTAATTATAAGGAGGACATGAGAGCTTATTTGGAAAGCCCTATGCCAAGTCATATGTTCCCGAATGAAACTACATCATGTAAGGGGAAGGGGTTGCTCCCAAAAACATGTAATGGATCTATGGATTCAAGGTTAACATATATTTTCTACAATATGATTAGAGATCGAGAACATCATCATTCCCCAAATACTCGTTGAATAGGAAGAATGACATGTAAAGAGCATAAACAAGGAAAAAGTTTTCAGATCAACATGGAAGAGACCTAAATGTCTCAATGCCTTGTGTCATCCCTAAAAGGAAAACACAAGACAAAAGAAGAGATAAATGTTTATGACATATAGAAGAATGTAGATACAAATAGAGGGATGCACATAAAGATAGATACATCAAACAAAACATTATGGGTGATCACATTATGCACATGCAATCACACAAAGAAACATGCAAAAGAAAACAAGGAAAAATACTAGTAGGGCATATGTGAGTCAACCTATAGCAAGTCATCTGCATCCTAATTTTTTTCAGTATATGCAGAAGGAGGAGAACTAGCCAAAGGGACAACAACAAGTGCCAAAGCTAGGACAAGGCTATCAAACTCCTTGCCCCCACTAAGTGCAGTACAAGGATGAGTCGAGATAAGTGATGAGAATGAGATACTTGCGATAAAGAAAGTGATTTACAATGAATGTTAAACATGTAATAGTGAGCATACTAGGATCCTATAACTATTACATGAAAAGGAGCAAAGCGCATGATTTTAGGTCAAGATGGATCCCTAGGGTATCTAAATTTTTCCAATATTCCCTTTAGAATACAAAATCTATTAGTGTGATTTCTAAAGAACCTATGATAGGCACAATATTGTTTGTTTTGATATGTTTGTTTTTCAGTTAGATTTTCACATTTAGGTAGAAATTTGATTAGTTTCCAATGTAGAAGGGTGTAAAATATATTCTCAGTCTTGGAAATTTGTAATAGATCATAGGAAGTTGCAAGAATGTCATACAACTTTTGCAGTTGAAGTATTTGATGTGCATGTAGTTTCAGCTTCTTCTTCATTAGTTTGATAATTGTTTAGGGGTCTATGCAAGATCATGGGGTTTGAAAAAGTGGTGATGTGAAAAAAAGGCATTTTTAACATGTCCAAAAACATAAAATTTCCACCTTTGACTTTTTTCAGGCTTGGGTACAATATCCATTTTTGAAAATAGCAACCAATTTTTAAAAAAACAAAATGGATATCCATTTTGGAAAGCGAGAACCCATTTTTTTGAAAAACAAAACGGATATCCGTTTTGAAGACCTAAAAAACCCTCTTTAGTAAAATGGGCATAACTTTTGCGTTTCGAGTCAAAATTTTGACTTTTTACAAGCATTGGAA